>JANAVB010030420.1:6877512-7507222 GCA_029216955.1 Iris pallida | reverse complement strand
ATATAGCAATAAAAGAACAATCTTCTTCACATCATTAACACATCAACACAAATCAAGATCTTTAGCACCCCGCTACCAATATTAAAAAAAGGTTAATCATATCATTTAAGCTGCTCCCTATGTTAGCTATGAACACTAACCAGCTCCAATACATCAAATACTACCTACAAGAAGAAAAAAATGTGTTGCAAATTTAAACATCTATGATTGTTGCTATTACCTTGTACACAGGTTCATAATCTTTAAATAACTACTATGTATTCTTCAGTTAGCTCCAGGAATTCTGGTTTAGCATGTCTGCAGAGGAGTTGCACGACATTAGCTTTGAGTGCTTGTATCGCTACATGGCAAATCATAGTTAAGGGAGACACACTGCTTACTCTTGCCTTCTTCCTTGAAGGTAATTCTCGCAAAGAAGTGCTCATCCATGCCGCAGTGAATTTGAATAATCTGTGTGTAGGTGGAGGAGGAGTTGGTTTGTCACTTTTGTTCAAGGTCGATTTTGCAGAAAAGGTGAGATGGGGCCATATATAAGTAAGATGATACGGATGGATCTTCAGTAGTTAAGAGAGTCGACATGCATTACTCTGTCAAATCATCCTCCTAGCACTGACCATGTGAAATAGAAAGAGAAGATGGTCGTTTATCACCATTTGAAGACTCAGAACTGAGCACCCTTGTTTCCACAAATCTCATACAAAGAGAAGGTTGCAACATTTGCAACAATCCAAATTTTAGCTGAGAAAACCATAACAAGGGACATCTCTGTTCACCTGCATCAGCTCATACTAGGAGCATGACATATCAAGATGGTGGTTCAATAGCAACTAGGCAGTGTTATTCCTGAATCAGATCGTTTGATGAAAATCTCGATCTCTTACTTCCAGAGAGACGAAAAAATCCGTTCTCCTAAGAGAGAGATGGATAAAAGCAACTTAGCAGGCAAAAAGAGAGCACCGCAATTCTGTTGATCGGTCTCAACCGAAGTTGAGGCAACGAAGATGAATAATCGTTCTCAACCGGAGTTTATGCAATGAAGATGAATACTCGTTCTCAACTAGAGTTGATGCAACGACTTTGCTGGGACGATAAAGATCACCGTTGCTCAAATCAAGATTCGCCCTACTGCGATCTGCTCCAGGAACCAGCAAGTTCGAAAGAACTTCTGAAACGCTCGCTGTCACCCTCCTTTCACGAATTGGAAGAACTCCAATGGCAGCGACAGCACAACTCTCTTGTTTCTTTATTTTTTTTAGCGTAAGTCCTGAATGAAGACACGAAGAGAGTATTTATAGAGAAGGGCTTAACTGATTGCGAAAAGATAGGAACGAATAGTGGAAAGATTTGAATGAATTAAATTCAAATCCCACAAAAATCGGATCTGATCAATTAACTCAATCTTTCCATAACCGCTCAAATCTTCCAATCAGTCACATTATGAACCGCCTGCGCCCTTTAGCCCACTTAGCCCGTCAGCCTGCGCGCGTATCCGCATAGCAACGTAGTACAGCAGCAGCGCTGCAGCACCTGCGCGTCGCACAGCCGCGCAACAGCTCAGTACCGCAGCAGCGCACGTGCGCAACGCGCAGCCGCGCCACAACACCTGTGCGCCCCTGTGCTGCCACTTGCGCGCCCCTCTGCAGCCACTGCGCGCCACTGCGCATGCGACTCGCGTAGAGACGAGCTCATCAACTGCGTACAAGGCCTTGCGCCGATACTGACGTGCTAAGTACAAAGTGTGCCAACAAAGCGCCACTTTGCGCCTTTGAGCCCTAGTCGCTAAGCCCCTTCGGGGCTTAGCTCCATAGGAAAATTATCCCATGAGCATGACAAAAAGAATTAATGCTTCTTTGTTGGTTTTAACCTTCTTTCCACTAGAAAAATGCCCCAACATGGTACCCAAGTGCCTTTCCACACTTCATGTGATCTCTCAACACAAGCAAAGTTTTATATAGAGATACAATCTATTTGGTTTTTCCAATATGGGACTATCTTTCTAGTTTCTAAAGCAAAAAACCAACAAGCAAAAATACTAACAATCTCCCACATATCTCTATATATGGGTTGAGCGTTCCCCACAGTGACTGTTCATCATGCATTAGGATAGATGTCGCTACGACTTGAATCTTCCCGCATGGGTTAAATGACAACATGATACAAGAATGGACTAAGCCTTGAATTCTGCACCATAAATGCAATTCTTTCCACTCACATAATGACATCAACTGCGCTTTTGGCTGCACATTAAAGGTCTTATGCTAGCCTGATTTCGGTGTATGTATCTTAGGTGTCTACAAAATTTTCCTCAAGAGACGGCCTACATCTCTATCCATACACTTTGGCCTCGTTTGGTTTGCGGAATGGAAGGGAAAGGAAATCAATTCCTTGTCATTTCCTTTCCTTTGGGAAACTTTAATTCCTATTGATTTTCATTTCCGATGTTTGGCAATGCCAAGGAATTTGGAAAGGAAAGTGAATACTTCAATGTGGGAAAGTGATTCCTTCCTTGGATGGATGGAATCACTTTCTCCCCTAATTTTCCTTCCATTGGGAATCACTTTCCTTTCCTCCTCAATTCCTTGGGCGCCCAAACATAGGAAAGTAATCACTTTCCTTTCCCAACCGGGAGATTCCGCGAACCAAACGAGGCCTTTAGGTGAGTTCTTTTAAAGAGACTTTGGCATGAAGCATTTTGCTTCCTTGCGGTGCTACATCGCTAATGACATTACCCGAAGCCGAGACCTTGTCTCATGTGGGGTCATACCACCTGTAGCATGAGGCCCAACCTTTTTGTAGTGCCAAACTATCCAGCATAAAGCCTTTCGTTTTCTTGCGGTGTTACGCTGTCGTTGTCACGCCCCGATCCCGCTAGGGTCGTCCGTCTTGCCTGGATCCCTGTGGGATTGATCGTCCTCGCTAAAGCGTGATGCCGTGCAAGCCTAAGTTACGCTTGCACAAGGCCATGTACCTGCACAAAACAACTAGTCAAGCAAAAACACACGCACGTACCCATTAGTTAAGCAAAACACACGCACGCACCCATTTATTGCAGAAAATCAAATATTGGACACAGAGATTTGAAATGGAAATACTTCTTTTATTGATAACTTGATAGGAATATAAGTACAAGCTTTGCAAACTCAGAGTGCCTTATATTGGCTACATGATTCTCTTTGAAACTCTCTTTTAAAAATATCCGCAATGCCCATACATGATATCCCTTTATTACAAGCTGGAATTGAAAGACATCTTCAAAAGGAAAAGAAACTTGAAACTTGACTGGAATGAAATTGAAACTTCGAGGCGATCCACGAGCTCTACTGGGCTAGACGAGCTTCGGTGCCTCACTTGAAATCCCCATGTCTCCTTTTGCTTTCTGAAAAGGATGCCCACAACGTGGGTCAGCACACATCATGTACTGGCGAGCGGCTTTTGGTCGAACTCGCAAATCTCTGCACTAAATCAACATATTGAGCTAACATTTACTAGTGATCTTTCTACTTGTCTAGGTTCTTTTTAACAATTCATAAGAACATGATAGTAGAAATATATCATAAGCAACTTACCAACGCCGGCAGTCATCCCTGCACAAAACATGTTAGCACAATTTGCATAACGAGTAATTCATGTTCATTCTTGCAGATATTGAAGTTGTCATTCGGGTCATGCAGGTGGACTATTCTACATGTTGGTCCATGGGTTATTCCCATGATTAGCCGCTGTGACTCTTTGGTTCAGCTCGTCGCTAAGGACTCAGATCGACTCCTATTTTCACTGGAGGCCCTAATCTCTCCTAGGCCGAGCGGTTTCAGGTGCCCCCAGATACCACCCGAGAGACAAGTGTTTCCTTGTATACAAGTTGTCCGAGACCAAATGCATGCTCTAGTCGTTCTATCAGATGAGACACATTTGGACTTATGCACAGATATACGACACGTTTGTATCGTGCCTTCAGATTCATCTCAACACGTACAAGTTCGTCTGTACATGTCTACATTTTCAAGTATACTAGTGACAAGCAGATGATCATTCTTATCGAGCAGATAGAGTAGCAATACATATTCCTGCTTTGATTCAATTCCATTATCTTCTCTTATCTTTTGTGGATTTGGTACCGTTGATCATTGGGACAAGGTAACAGAGTGGACTAGAGATCATTTTTATTAGGCGTACAGATCAATGTTTGTTCGGTTGAAGCAACTCACTGAGATGAATCTTAGTTGAGAGAAGGAGGGACTTCACGTGCCGTTCATGAACAATTCATGCGCCCTACATTGGCACCAACAGTTGATTAGCATACTTCGTCTCTTTCTCTCAAGATTCGAAATGAATACGAAATGCGATAAAAACGAAAAATGAAAAACAATCATCGAAAACCAACACGAAAACGCATTCATCAAAACCAAGCAGCGAGAGAAAACATTCAGCAAAACTCTTGGATTCATTTCAATAGAAGCCAATCCATCAATTGGAAAGGTTCATTGCATTTCATCCGTGATCAATCGATAACGGCAAGGATTTCACCAAATACTCAGTTCATGACTGAGTCAACAAGCCGTAGGTATTACATAGTGGACCGCGAGGAGCGGGGCACTACAGTCGTGACATGGCTTGCAAAGCCGAGGCACTACCTTATGTGGTGTCACCCACTGTAACATGAAGCCCAGCCTCTTTGTAGTGTTGCCTACCACTCTTCATCATATAACATTAGGCCCTCTTGCCTATGTGCGGTGCTACGCCGCTGTGACTTGGCCCGAAACCGAGGCTTTACCCTCACTAGGTACCTCATGTGGTGTCATCCCACTGTAGCATGGAGTACTACGCTCTTTTGTAGTACTGTGCTACCCGTGCTTCCTGTAAGGCACGCCAGACATCCTAGATGTCCGAGAACTCATTAAGGCTTCCACGCCATCCTCCCACAGGACTTTCTTCTTTGCAAAAAACAATCAATAGACAATAGTGGTTATGGGTTCTTAACCCCGCAACATCCCAAAGGATTGCCCACTATTCCTGATATTCTTCTTGTCAATGGTCCTTCTTTGAACTAAAAGCTAGATGCCTAGTATATTTCTCTTTTAACTATTAGCATAAAGCTTTGTAGTAGAATTACAAAGACACAATATCAGTGTGTCTTCAAGCCCATCTTACCTGCTGTGTCTTCAACCAGCTGGCGCTTGAAACCTTTGGTGAATGGATCTGCCAGATTTTTCTGACTCTGAACATCCACTACGATAATGACTCATCTTTTAATAAGATCATTTACCGCCCTGTGCCTCAAACGCACAGTCATCTTCTTGTCATTGAAGAGGTCATTCGATGCCACCGTTGCAGTCGCCTGATTGTCGCAGTATATCGGTACCGTCGGTATCTGCGCACCAACCATTGGAAGATCATACATGAGCTCTCGAAGCCATTCTGCTTCATCCGCTGCAGCCGTCAGTGCATAGAACTCAGATTTCATAGAAGAGTGAGACAACATAGTATGCTCTTTGACATCCACGATATAGCAGCTCCATCCATGGAGAAAACATATCCTCCTGTGGACCTCTCACTCTCTACTTCTGAGCACCAGCTTACATCGATGAAGCCTTCCACTACTTTTGGATCTCCGCAGAGTGCAGTGTATACTTCTGAGTCCTTTTGAGGTATCTCATCGCAGCTTTCCAGTGCTCCACACCTGTATTGCTCGTGAACCGACTCAACATCCCCACGGCATAAGCTATGTCAGGCCTTGTGGCAGTAGTCGCATACATCAAACTTCCGATGATGCTCGAATACTCCAACTGTCTGACGCTTTTTCTTGGATTTGGCTTCAGCTTCTTGTCGCACCTATAAGGCGTATCGATCCCTGGAAGATCCTGATACCTATAGCGTGTGAGCATCTTCTCAATATAATGAGATTGTGACAATGCCACTCAAGTTTCCTTCTGGATGATCTTTATCCCCAGGATAACATCAGCTTCCCCTAAGTCCTTTATGCTGAACTTAGATGAAAGGAACTTCTTTGTCTCAGTGACACTTGTTAGATCTGTACCCAAGATCAGCATGTCATTTACGTACAAACAAACGACAACTCCTCTCCCATCAGCGAACTTTGTGTACACACACTTGTCCGTCTCGCTGACCCTGTAGACGTTTGATCTTATGACTTTATCAAATTTCTAATGCCACATCTTGGGAGCTTGCTTTAGACCATACAAAGATTTCACCAACTTGCAGACTTTGTCTTTGAGGCCCTTGACGACGAATCCTTCTGGCTGTTGCATGTAGATCTCTTCGGTCAATTCATCATTCACGAAAGCGGTCTTAATATCCATCTGATGAATTACCAGCTTGTGAATTGCGCTTAGAGAAATCAGCATCCTGATGGTCGTCATCCATGCAACTGGAGCATATGTGTCGAAATAATCGATCCCCTGCTTCTGAGAAATCTCCTTGGCAACTAACCTTGTCTTGAACTTATCAACAGTTCCATCGGCCTTCTTCTTCTTCTTGAAGTTCCATTTACATTCGATTGGTTTTGCTCCTTCAGGCAGATCGACCAACACCCACGTGTTGTTGGAGTTTATCGGGTCGTACTCATCATTAATAGCCTCCTTCCAGAAGATAACATCTCTGATCTTTATCGTCTCATCATAGGTAAGCAGATCTGCTTCCACATGATATGTGACGAAATTCTCTCCGAAGTTCTTATATCTCCTCACTCGCTTAGATACAGGTTCTTCGAGTTCTGGTTCAATAGTTGTTTCTGCAGCAACAACATCTTCTTGGACTGCCTCTTCGTAAGGAACTTGAGCTCCTGCGCACTTACATTGTTCTCCGAAATGTCCACGAGAATAATGTTCTTGCGTCTTGCAAATTTATCTTCAAAGAATTCTACATCGCGAAATTTAATGATATGATTTGACTCAATATCAAGGAACCTTCGAGCATCACTCTTATCAGCATAACCCAGGTATATAGTCTTCGTAGTCCTTGTTCCCAACTTCTGAATCTTCAAATCTGAAAGCTTCTCATACGCCAGACACCCTCACACTTGAATGACATTCAAGTTGGGTCTGACTTTGAACCATAGTTCATGAGGAGTAACTTCCGAAGTTGCATGCGGCACTCTGTTCAATATGAACGAGACCGTAAGCACTGCTTCACCCCAGAAGCAATTTGGAAGACCCACAATCAATAGTATTAATTTCATCATCTATGTTAACGTTCTGTTCTTCCTTTCTGCAATACCATTTGATTGAGGGGAGTACGGAGCAGTTGGTTCGTTTGATAATTCCATGTTCTTTGCAAAACAATGCGAATTCATGAGACCTATACTCCCCACCTTGATCACTTTTGAGTCTCTTGAGTTATTGTCCGGTTTGACGCTCGGCTTCAGCCTTAAAGTCCTTAAACTTCTCAAAAGCTTCGTCTTTAGACTTGAGCAGATAAACGAACGCGTACTTTGAGAAGTCGTCAATGAAAGTAATGAAATACTTCATCCCGGCCTTTGTCGAGAACTGTTTAAAGTCACAGATATCTGAGTGTACCAACTCCAGAAGATCTATACTTCGGTTTACCGCTTGAACGGTTTCCTTGTGATCTTTGTCTGCGCACAGACCTCACACTTCTCCAACTCCTTACCCCCACATTTGGAGATAAGCCCTAGACTAGATATCTTGTTTATTCTTTTACAATGAACATGTCCTAGTCTATTATGCCACAACTCAAGAGAATAACCAGAAGAAGAAATTGCATTCACTATCTCCATAGGAGTTACAAGTTGAAGTTTGAACATCCCTTCGGTGCAAAAAGTCTTCCCGAGGTATGTTCCTTTATAGGACATAACGACTTGACCAACGTTAACGTCCATCCTAAAGCCTGCGTTGCAGAGCAGACTTCTCGAGACCAGGTTCTTGGCTATGGCCGGTACATGCTTCACGTTTTGAAGCGTCAGCAACTTTCTCGAAGTCAGTTGCAATACCACCGTCCCAATCCCGAGGACTTCAGCTTGTGTCTGGTTCGCCATTATAACATTCTCAGAAACAGGTTGGTACGTGGTGAACCACTCATTCTTTGAGCAAACATGACACGACGCCCCAGTGTCTATCCACCAGTCTTTGTCAATCCCAGCTGAGTCAACCTGCATAATCATAGCAACAAAGTCAGCCTCACACTGCTCTTTTTATTTTGGTTTTTCTTTGCAGTCCCTCTTCTAGTGGCCTTTCTTGCCACATATGAAACAAGTTCCAGGTTCTTTGGACTTGGGCTTGAACTGCGCCGACTTCACTTTCAGATGGTAAAGGTCTTTCTTCTTTTGGTAGGGAGCCTTCTGCTTTCCTTTGGAATTTCTTCCTTGCACCATGTTCGCCTTAGCCATCTACTTGGACAAGGCATCCACTTTGAGTTGAGCCCTCAACTCGTCTTCAATATGTATCTAGTACAAGAGGCATTCCAGATCCACTTCCATCTTCTTGCGGTGCATGTCCGCGATGAAGTTGCTCCACCCAGGTGGAAGCTTGGCAACGATACCCCCGACAACAAAAGCATCGACTAAAGGCATGTCGTCATCCGCCAGCTTCTGACATAACTTGAGGAACTCCTTGACTTGAGGCAACATGGTTTTATCGTCCTCAAACCGCATCCTCCAGACCTTTTCGGTCATGCGGATGTTGTTTTTGTTCTCATCTGCCTTGTAGAGATTCCCTACAGACTCCCAGACGTCCTTTGTGTTGACCGTCTTACTGTATGACTCCGCTAGAGAGTCCTCCATTGAGTTCTGGATTAACAACTTGCAAAGGTTGTTATCCCACCTCCACTTCGACTGCTAAGCCGTGGCTTCAGCAACCCTTCGAGCATTTTCACCATCTGGAATCAAAGGCTCAGGATCTGTCAACACATAGTCGACACTCATGAGTTGAAGATTGAGGCTGACCTTTCTCTTCCAGACGTTAACGTGCTCCCCGTCAAACTTCTCAAGTTTAAAGCTTATATCGAGTAGTTGTGCACGACTGTTCTCCACCACATCTGAATCTTGCTTTTCGATTGTTATTCCTGAAACAGATCATTAGATGAAAATCTCGATCTCTTACTTCCAAAGAGACAAAAAATTCATTTTCCTAAGAGAGAGAGGGATAAAAGCAACTTAGCAAGTGAAAAGAGATCACCGCAATTCTGCTGATCATTCTCAACCGAAGTTGAGGCAACGAAGATGAATAATCGTTCTCAACCGGAGTTGACGCAACAAAGATGAATACTCATTCTCAACCGGAGATTATGCAACGACTTTGCTGGGTGATAAAGATCACCGTTGCTCAAAGCAAGATTCGCCCTACTGCGACCTGCTCCTAGAAACCAGCAAGTTTGAAAGAACTTCTGGAACGCTCGCTGTCACCTCCTTTTACGAACTCGAAGAACTCCAATGGCAGCGGCAGCACAACTCTCTTCGTTTCTTTATTTTTTTAGCATAAGTCCTCAATAAAGGCACGAAGAGAGTATTTATAGAGAAGGACCGAAACCCTAACCTTAATCCTGACCGTAATTGATTGCGAAAAGATAGGAGCGAATAATGGAAAGATTTGAATAAATTAAATTCAAATCCCACAAAAATTAGATCTGATTAATTAACTCAATCTTTCCATAACCGCTCAAATCTTCCAATCAGTCACATTATGAACCGCTTGTGCCCTTTAGTCCACTTAGCCCGTCAGCTTGCGCACATATCCGTACAGCCGCGTAGTACCGCAGCAGCGCACGTGCGCAGCGCCGCAGCACCTGTGCGCCCCTATGCTGCCACTGCACAACACCAACGCATGCGACTCGCGCAGAGACGAGCGCACGAGCGCATCAACTCCGCACAAGGCGCCTTGCGCCGATGCTAAGTGCAATATGCGCCAACAAAGCGCCACTTTGCGCCCTTGAGCCCGAGTCCGAGTCTCAGTCGCTAAGCCCCTTCGCTCCGTAGAAAAATTATCCCATGAGCATGACAAAAGGTATTAATGCTTCTTTGTTGGTTTTAGTCTTCTTTCTACTAGAAAAATGCCCCCACATGACACCCATGTGCATTTTCACACTTCATGTGATCTCTCAACACAAGTAAAGCTTTATATAGAGATATCATCTATTTGGTTTTTTCAATGTGGGACTATCTTTCTAGTTTCTAAATCAAAAGACTAACAAGCAAAAACACCAACAGGCAGTAGCGCACATTCGTAAGGAACAATTATTGCTTAGCTTGTCCAGATCATTCTCTGCATACCAAAGCCAGCGAACCCACTACGAGGGCAGGAGTGCCTTAATAAGCATTAAGGAAGTCTTTAACTAAGTCAACGGCAATTGCCCCTGTATCTTGTAACGGTTCACGAGCATGGCCGAGAGGTATGGTGTTGTGTCAAGAAACCTCAGTTGACCACCACAATTCCAATGGCCTTAGGTTGGATTCAGGTGCTTGCCCAATAACAGTGTTGCAAAAATTGGGGTAGTCGGCGACTAGTCGCTAGTCGGCCACCCCTGACTTGATTTGTTGTCTGGGGGGCGAGGAAGTCGACGGAGCACCCAGGCGGGGCTAGTCGGCCGACTAGGCGGCCCTAGGTGGCAAGGTGGGCCTAGTCGGCCGATTAATGATCTATGCAAAAAAAAACGTGAAAACCCTAAAACTCAAAGAAGTCACAGAAGCTCACAGAAGGTGTAGAAGGAGAGAAAAAATAAGGAAAAGAAAGTTTAAAAAAAAAGAGAGCCAACCTTCTCGCCGGCCTCCGATCTCGCCAACCTTCTCCAGCCGCTGCCGCCGACTTCGCAGGTTTGTCTTCTCCTTGCTTTTCTTTTTCTTCTTGTTGCTGCCATTGCTTGGTTTTCTTATATGTGGTTGCTGTTGTTGTTCGTTTTCTTTTTTTTCATGTTCTTATTTTACTTAGTTGTTGTCGCTCCCACCTTTTCTATTTCTTGATGCTGTTGTTGCTCCCACTTTCCTACTTTTTCTTTTCTTTTTTTTTTTTTGGGCAGAGAGCTGATCTCTTGTCTTTTACTGTTGCTGTTGCTCCCACTTTCCCATTTTTTTGGGCAGAGAGCTGCTCTCGTCTTTTATTGTTGCTTTTTTTTTTCTTTCTTTTGCTTTTGCTGCTTTTTTTATTTTTTATTTTTTTTGTTGCTGCTGTTAATAATAAAAAAAAACACAAAGTTAGATTTAATAGTGTTATACCAAGCATTTCAAAAATATATGTACTGGTTGCTGCTGCTATAAGTATATATGTTGGGTTTTTTTGCATATTTTTTATTGTTATTGATATAATACAATTGTTTTATAGAAGATATCACTACTTAAGTTAATATTTTGATGACATATGATATATATTACATAAATATATTTTTTATTGCATATATATATATATATATATATATATATATATATATATATATATATATATATATATATATATATATAATCCAAAATCGACTAGTTTCCGACTAGTCCGATTAATCCCTAGTCACCGCCGATCGACTAGCGGCCGACTAGCGATTCTTACAACCTTGCCCACTAGGTCATCGACCATTGCCGCCTCTGGGCTTTATTTGAGGATGATTTCTTGAGTTGGGGAAAAGATTGATCTCGGTATGTAACACTCGTATCCAATGATGCTGAAGTTCTGGAGGGTACACAGCTGGAAATCAATTCCTGGTGGGTTGAATTTGGCAGAATTCCTGACAAATTTGATAATTCTTCCATTGTCATTTATGTTTGATCACATAACATATAATAAGTGATATTTACAATACAAAAATGCATCATGCATGTTTCACACACTAGTAACCTTTAACTAATATATTTGCACATACTCTAAACTAGATACCAGTTCCATGTTTTTCATAATACACCATCTTTTGAACTTTTAACTATAATTCATTTAATTCAATTAGATAACTCAAACAATGTTAAAATTTTTCTGATGTTGTTGAATCCCCATAGGCCATTTTACTTCTCATAATTCACTATCTTTTAAACTATTAACTACAATTCATTTGAATTCAATTAGATATTTTAAACAATCTTTTTTTCCCTGATGTTTGTTGGGAAAGAAACGCGAAAACCTTTTCCCAAACTAGAGAGTACCTGCGAGAGAACCGAGCAAACAACGCACAAACCAAAACACCAAACACAATCACGCAGACACAGAGAATTTTTGACGTGGAAAATCCTTGCGGGAAAAACCACGGAACGATCGGAGTCCAACCCTGAGAAGCCTCCACTAATGAAATAGAAGAATTACACCCTCTACAAACTTCTTCCGATCCAAATCGGATCCCCACAACACTTGGAAGCAAGAGCAATGATTACAAGGCTACGAAGAACAAGAACGACGAGTAGAGATTACCCGAATCCGATTCTCCTTCGAAAAACACCTTCGAGCCTCCGTCTTCTCTCCCAAAGTTGTAATGGCACACTTGCCTCCTTCCTCTCTCTTTTCTTGTGTGTTCTACAATTGTGTTACAATTGATTAGGGTTTGGAAATCCCAACTTAAACTCCCTAATCCCGCAACAAACCTGGACCGTTTGATTAGATCCAATGGTGAAAAATCACCCAGATTTCCGCCTCAGCCCCGGCGACACAGAGTTCGGCCAGAACTCTGTGTCGGGCAACCAGAACCAACCAGCAACATTCTGGAACAGCCAGACCGAGTTCGGCCAGAACTCGACCTAGGACCGAGTTCGGCCCGAACTCGGTGGCTTCAGTCCAGAACCCTCCTTCGGGTTAGCAGCAGCAACAACAACTCCTCGTTGCCTACTTTCCGAGCTTCTTCGACATCGAACGACGCTCGTCGCACTCCGGGAACTTCTCCACAAAGGTTGGGAACCCCACCCACTCCAACAAATCTCCCCCTTCACAACTATGGGGAGGATATCGTCATCCCGACCATCTGCCTGCAGTACTCAAACTTCCTCCTTGGTAGAATCTTCGTGAACATATCAGCTCCGTTGTCATCTGTATGAACCTTCTCAAGCTCCGCGTCCTTCTTTTCAACCACATCCCGTATCTAATGATACCGAGTCTCGATGTGTTTGGACCGGCTATGAAACGTCTGATTCTTCACAAGGTGAATAGCACTCTGACTGTCGCAAAGCAAAGTATACTGCTCTTGCTTCAGTCCCATTTCCTGCAGCAGCTTCTTCATCCACAGCAGCTTCTTGCAAGCCTCCGTCGCCGCAATGTACTCTGCCTCTGTTGTCGACAAGGCAACACACTTCTGCAACCGCGACTGCCACGACACCGCTCCTCCCGTAAACATCATCACGTAGCCCGAAGTCGATCGCCTCGTGTCTACATCTCCAGCCATATCAGCGTCGGTATATCCAACCAGCTTCGGCTTGTCACCACCAAAAGAAAGTCTCCAACCAGCAGTGCCCTGAAGATATCGTAGAATCCACTTGACCGCACTCCAATGTACCCTTCCAGGATTTGAAAGATACATGCTAACCGTACCAACAGCATGAGCAATATCTGGCCTCGTACACACCATGGCATACATAAGGCTTCCCACAGCTGAGGTATATGGAACCTGCTCCATATCTTCCTTTTCGTCCTCGGTAGATGGACACTGCTCCTCAGTGAGCTTAAAGTGAGCCGCAAGGGGACAACTCACTTTCTTCGACTCGTCCATACCGAAACGCTGAAGTACCCGATGAATGTACTTCTTTTGGGACAAGTGTAGCAGCTTGGACTCTCTCTCTCTCTCTCTCTCTCTCTCTCTCGGCTGATCTCCATCCCAAGAATAGTCTTCGCTGCGCCCAAATCTTTCATAGAGAAAGTCGCGCCCAGTTGGCGCTTCAACTCCGCTATCCTATTGGCATTCCGACCCACTAATAGCATATCATCTACATAGAGCAATAAAATGATAAAATCATCCTCGACAAAATACCTCACAAATACACAATGGTCCGACGTCGTCCGTGCATAACCATGCTCCCCCATAAACGACTCGAACTTCCTGTAGCACTGCCTCGGAACCTGCTTCAGACCATACAAGCTCTTTCTCAACCGGCAGACCAAATGTGACTTGCCCTTCTCACAGAATCCCTCTGGCTGCTCCATGTACAACTCCTTCTCAAGATCACCGTGGAGGAATGCCGTCTTCACGTCCATCTGCTCGACCTCCAAGTCGAGACTGGCTGCTAATGCTAGCACCACCCGAATTGACGAATGCTTAACGACAGGCGAAAAGATCTCATCATAATCCACGCCTTTCCGCTGACCGTAGCCTTTAACTACCAGCCTCACTTTGTATCGAGGGCGAGTAGCATCATCCGTCTGCTACACTCTAAACACCCATCGATTCTTCAAAGCCTTCTTGCCTTTTGGCAACCGCACCAGCTCATAAGTGGAATTAGTGTGCAAGGAACTCATCTCCTCATGCATAGCCTCCATCCACTCCTGCCTGTGTTCGTCTTCCATAGCCTCTGCAAAACTTTCGGGCTCTCCTCCGTCAGTCAATAGCACATACTCATCCGGTGAGTATCTCGTAGATGGTCGACGTTCTCTGTCGCTCCTTCTCAATGGAGCCACTGGTGCTGGCTGTATACCAACAGCCTCCTCCCCTTCAGGAACTGCCTCCCCGGCATGCTCATCCTCCTGAGCGACACCCTGACCACCATCAGCAGGCTGATGATCAAGGTTGGGAGCAAATCCATGTACTGGCTCCCCCATAATTGGATCCTCTGTGATGTCCTCTGGAAACTGCTCGAAGCGAAATGACTCTAACTCAGGCAATTCCTCAGCCTCAGAAGGTGTCTCGGAATCCTGAGTGTTGGTCATGGTCTGATCCTCGACGAACACCACGTCCCTGCTTCTGTAGAGCTTTCTTCCCACCGGGTCATAGAGTCTATAGCCAAACTCATCCCGACCGTAGCCGACAAAGACGCATCGCCTCGTCTTCGGCTCAAGTTTGGTCCTCTCGTCCTTCGGTACATGCACGAAGGCCTTACAGCCAAACACTCGCAGGTGATTGTATGACGGCTCTTTGCCGTACCATACTTTGTCGGGCACATCACCCTGCAAAGGAGCACTAGGAGACAAATTAATAACATAAGCAGCTGTGAGAAGAGCCTCACCCCAATAACTGTCCGGCAAGTTTGCTTCTGACAACAAACATCGCACCCTCTCCATCAGTGTCCTGTTCATGCGCTCCGCTACACCATTGAGCTGAGGTGTCTTTGACGGAGTCTTCTGGTGTCGTATCCCCTGCTCTCTGCAATAAGCATCAAAGGGACCGATGTATTCACCGCCATTGTCGGACCGAACACACAATAACTTCTTTCCCGTCTCTCTTTCAACAGAGGCCTGAAACTCTTTGAAAGTAGGCGCAGCACCTGATCCTTGGTCTTTAAGGCATAGACCCAAACCTTCCTGGAACAGTCATCAATAAAAGTTACAAAGTAAGATGCACCACCAATAGATTTTACCTTCATAGGACCGCAGACATCCGAGTGAATCAACTCAAGCAACGCCGGCTTCCTTGAACTTGGGTGACTTTGGAAAGACACCCCATTTTGCTTCCCAGCTAAGCAGTGCGTGCACTTCTCCAACTTTGTAGACTTGAGCCCTGGAATCACCTTCCTGTTCACCAAGTAGCTCATCCCCTTCTCGCTGATATGGCCGAGCCGCCTGTGCCACAACTCGGTAGACGCATTACTGACTGCGTTCACCTCCTGTGCCCCCTGTGCGCTCTCCTCCATATAGTAGAGACCGGACTTCTTGCTTCCTCTGGCAATCACCATCGAACCTCTGGAAAGCTTCCACTGACTGTTCCCGAAGAGACTAAAGAATCCCTCGTCATCCATCCTTCCAACTGACACCAGGTTGAAACGGATATCAGGGACATGACGAACATCTTTGAGAACAAGAACCGCACCCGTCTTCGTTCTCAAATGCACATCTCCAACAGCAACCGCCTTCGACACATCTCCATTGTCCATCTTCAACACTCCACAGTCGCCTGTTGTGCAAGTGGCAAATAGTGCCCTGTTGTGAGATACATGCGCTGAAGCTCCTGAGTCCACCAGCCAAGAATTGTCATCGCAGGCGAGGTTTGTGATAACCTCATCACCTACGACGATCACATCGCCTCCACGTATCGAAGCCGCCGCTGTAGTGTTCTCATCTTGCTTCCCCTTATCGCCCTTCTTCTCTCTCTTCCAAGCTAAACAGTTCCGCTTGATGTGGCCCTTCTTGCCACAATGGTAACACTCCGAGTCCTCGTACCGACCCTTGGACTTCTTCCTGCTCTTGTCTCTACCACCACCTGGACCCCTGCTTTTGCCCCTTCCGCGGCTCTCCGAAACTAGTGCCTCTGAGTGATGGGATGCGGATGAAGTGCCCTGAGAACGTCTCTGCATCTCTTCATTCAGCACCCCGCTCTTGGCAAACTCCAGACTGACCACGTCCTCTGGAGCAGAAGCGATCATAGATACTCGTACGGTCTCCCACGAGTCTGGCAATGTACACAGCAGCCATAGTCCCTGAACTTCGTCGTCGAACTTGACTCCCATTGAAGACAGCTGGTCAACCACGTCCTGGAAATCACTCAAGCGATCCGTAATAGACGCCCCATCTTTGTACCGCAGACCCATCATCGTCCGGATCAGGAACAACTTGTTTATCCCGGTCTTCTTCGCGTACAAAGACTCCAGCTTATCCCATAACGTCTTCGCGTGCTCAATATTGGCAACGTGGTTGTACACGTTCTCGTCAACGAACTGCCTGATATATCCACACACCTGTATATGCTCGAATTTCCAGTCCTCCTCGGATTTATCACTGGGCTTCTCGGATGCAAATACGGGCAAATGCAACTTCTTGACGAACAGCAAATCTTTCATCTTGCTCTGCCAATAGTGATAGTTGGTGCCGTTCAGGTTCACCATGCGCACCGGCTTCGCGTCCATCTCTCCTCTCTAGTTTCTGTCAACTCCTGGCACCCTTCTGAATTCCAGAACCTGGCTTTGATACCACTTTGTTGGAAAAAAACGCGAAATTTTTTTCCCAAACTAGAGAGTACCTGCGAGAGAACCGAGCAAACAACGCACAAACCAAAATACCAAACACAATCACGCAGATACAGAGAATTTTTGACGTGAAAAATCCTTGCGGAAAAAACCACGGGACGATCGGAGTCCAACCCTGAGAAGCCTCCACTAATGAAATAGAAGAACTACACCCTCTACAAACTTCTCCCGTTCCAAATCGGATCCCCACAACACTTGGAAGCAAGAGCAATGATTACAAGGCTACAAAGAACAAGAACGACGAGTAGAGATTACCCGAATCCGATTCTCCTTCGAAAAACACCTTCGATCCTCCGTCTTCTCTCCCAAAGTTGTAATTGCACACTTGCCTCCTTCCTCTCTCTTTTCTTGTGTGTTCTACAATTGTGTTACAATTGATTAGGGTTTGGAAATCACAACTTAACTCCCTAATCCCGCAACAAACCTGGACCGTTTGATTAGATCTAATGGTGAAAAATCACCCAGATTTTTGCCTCAGCCCCGACGACACAGACTTCGGCCAGAACTCTGTGTCGGACAAACCAGCAACATTCTGGAACAGCCAGACCGAGTTCGGCCAGAACTCGGCCTGGGACCGAGTTCGGTCCGAACTCGGTGGCTCCAGTCCAGAACCCTCCTTCGGGTTAGCAGCAGCAGCAGCAACTCCTCGTTGCCTACTTCCCGAGCTTCTTCGTCATCGAACAGCGCTCGTCGAACTCCGGGATCTTCTCTACATAGGTTAGAAATCCCACCCACTCCAACAATGTTGAATCCTCGTAGGTTCATGTTTTGTGTTGCCAGCAATGTTCGTGATTGTTTAGTCCAAATTAACAAATGATTCAATCTTTTCTCATTCTCTAACACTATGGCCTCGTTTGGTTCGTGGAATCTCCGGGTTGGAAAAGGAAAGTGATTACTTTCCTATGTTTGGGTGCCAAAGGAATTGAGGAGGAAAGGAAAGTGATTCTCAATGGAAGGGAAATTAGGGGGGAAAGTGATTCCATCCATCCAAGCAAGGAATCACTTTCCTACATTGAAGTAATCACTTTCCTTTCCAAATTCCTTGACATTTTCAAACATCGGAAAGGAAAATCAATGGAAAATAGAATTTTCCAAAGGAAAGGAAATGACAAGGAATTGATTTCCTTTCCCTTCCATTCCGCTAACCAAACGGGGCCTATAGGTACTCGTGGTAGCCAAAACTTTCAGAACTGTAAGAGAAAATTGTCTTTGTATATATTTTATTCTTATTGGCCTTAGTTCCCACATTGGGAAACTTCCAGAAAGGAGGACTACTCTCTCCTATATATTACACTCACTCTTTCCCAAAATATGTTGAGCCAACTTCCTAAGGGTCTGCTTGTATCGAGGGTTAAAGAGTTAAGTGGGGAGAAAAAAAATCCTGCTTGATTTGAGGGTAAAAGTTTAAGAGAGAAAGTTATAGAGGGTAAAGTGAAAGTTTATTTAGTCTTTTTTTGTTTATTTTTTTAACCCTAAATCGAAAAATCGGAAGGTTAAAGAGAAAAGTGAGGAATTTTGTTTAAAAAGTCATAAATATTTCTTATTTCTCCTATAAAATATCATGACTTTTTTTTCCCTTTTTTTTTGCTTTCAACCTGCTGCTCTGTAGCTTCCTGACTTTGTCTAGGTACGTACCGTCTCTTCTTACTTTCTCATACTTTATTACTCATCGTTGATAAAAAAAAACCGTCCATGATGCATATGTCGAGTTGACGAGGGTAAAAAACAATTTCTAAGTTTTTGATGCATCTGTTGATAAAAAAAATCAAAATGAAAAGAAATACCTGTTGATGCATACGTTGATAAGAAAAGAAATCCTAAGATTTTTATATATGTTGATAATGCATCTGTTTATAAGAAAAATCGTTGATACAAAAAATTGTTGATAAGAAAATTATTAAGAAAAAAATCCGAATCATCCTATGAATTACGATCGGCTATGGTGCATATATTGATAAAAAAAAAAATCATATTTGTGAAGATATTTGACAAGTTAGTTAAAAACCCAATCAAATCTAATTGTGATATTTTAGCAAATGCCTCCATTCAAAAAATTGAAACTAGTATATACTCCCACTTTTTTAAAAAACTGGCAAATGTCCATATTCCTTTGTATGGAACAAATAACATTCTAAAATATACCTCCACTATTTTAATCAAAATTTTGGTTGATTTACAAAGGAATTGGGACATTTGTTAGGTTTTTAAAAAAGTGGGAGTATATGCTAGTTTCGAATGGGGGCATTTGCTAAAATATTCCCATCAAATTTTATTCCATATGTAATAAGAGTATTTCAGTAACTATTGTATTTTATTAAACCTCCTACAGCCAAAAACCTCCAATAATCCAATCCAAGCAATTATTATTAAACACGCCCCAGTTAACTCTCCCTCCAATCCAAGCAATATTTTATGTATTTAAACCCGTCCCCCTCACTTAACTTCCCTTCACTTAAGCCCACTTAACTCTACTTATTCCCACCCCCCACCCCCCCCCCCCCCCCCCCCCCCCCCCCCTAATCCAAGCAGACCCTAAGGGGACGTTTGGTATGCGGAATACTATATAGCCGGGAATTCTATATTTCCGGAAATCAAATTCCAACAATTTAAATTCCCTGAAAAATTACAATCCCATGTTTGGTGACAATATAAATATTCCCGGGAAAAAATAAAAAATAATAATAACGAAAAAAAATGAACAAATATAAAAAACCCGGTAAAAATGACAAAAAATCGGTAAAAACAAAAAAAATGGTAAAAAACGACAAAATAACAAAAAACGACAAAAACGATGAAAAACGACATAAAATCTAAAAACGACAAAAATGACAAAAACACGAAAAAAACGACATAAAATCGGTAAAAATGACAAAAAACCAAAATGCGGCAAAAACGACAAAAAACAAAAAAAATTGGTTAAAACGACAAAAAATGACAAAAATTCGGTTAAAAACGACAAAAAATCGGTTAAAAACAACAAAAAATCGGTTAAAACGATAAAAAATCGGTTAAAACGACAAAAAAACCAAAAAACGACAAAAACGAAAAATAATCGATAAAAACGACAAAAGGGGACAAAAAAAGGTTAAAACGACAAAAAATGACAAAAAATCGGTTAAAAACGACAAAAAAATGTTAAAAATAACAAAAAATCGATTAAATAGATAAAAAAAAAACCAAAAAGCGACAAAAAAGATAAATAATCGATAAAAACGAAAAAAAAAAGACAAAAAAATCGGTTAAAACAACAAAAGATAACCAAAAAGCGACAAAAACGATAAAAAATCGGTAAAAGCGAAAAAAATGACAAAAATCGGTAAAATCAGTAAAAACGACAAAAAATCAGTAAAAACAACAAAAAAGCTAAAAAACGATAAAAATCGCTTAAAACGACAAAAATTGACAAAAAGCGACAAAAAGGACAAAAATTGGATAAAAACGAAAAAATAATCAAAAAGTGACAAAAATGACAAAAAAATCGCTTGAACCGAATTTTTTTTTGGGTAAAAACGACAAAAATGACAAAAAAAAAAACGATAAAAACGACAAAAAATAATCAAAAAGTGACCAAAAATGGGTAATAAAACGACAAACAATCGCTTAAAACGACAAAAAATCGGTAAAAAACGACAAAAAATGACAAAAAAGCGATAAAAACGTCAAAAAAAAAGAAAAAAATGTTGAAAACTAATCAAAATTGATCAAAAAAGAACTATAAAATTTAGACAATTTTTTTTTTGTCTGGACAAAAAAAAAAATCCACCTATTCTCAAGGGATAGAATTCTCATGTTTTGTGGGTAAACTATTTACCCGGATATTTATAATTTCCAAATAAATTTTTTATAAGCCAAACAAACGTGGTAATAGATTCCCATCTTAAATTTTTCCGAGAATAAAAAATAAATACCGCGTACCAAACGTCCCCTAAGAGTCGGGGTTTTTTTTTTTACCTCTAATTAGAGGTAAATCACTAATTGGGTCTAATTAGAAGTGAGCCAACAGAAAAAGTTCTTTATCTTTTGTATATAATCAGATACAATTAGAGCTTGACAACTAATTGGGGACTTTGAAAAAAGAAGGCAATAACACGCAGCTTTTTTTTGCAACCCAACATCTAATTGGAGGTAAAAAGACTTGTAGTCCCTAGAAAATTCAGTACTTCCCCCTTATATCCTTAACATTGGGAAGATAAAATCTGAAAAGAAAGGAAAACAATTTGTGCACGAACTGCGTGATCAAATTCGATGCAGAGACAAACAAAATTTTAAGATTAATGTAGTTTTATTACTTTTGATGTTTTAGTTGTTGTGAGTGGTAAGAGACTTGTCCATGATATGTTTTGTAATTGTTTTAACTTGCATGATATAGTCTATAAATGTGATATTTTACTTAATTTATAATAAAGTTATTGGTTTAAAGTTGTCATAGATAATTTTTCAACATAACATTAAATGTTTTATTTTAGAATATTTTATAATAAGGGTACAAAGATAATTTAATGTCTAATTAGATTTTTTTTTTTTAGATGTCCGACATTACGCACGAGATTTTGCACGCTGCTTTGCATGTCTTTTGGGTCCACTGCCCCCAACTCCTATCATTTTGATAAATGGAAGGAATAATATATCCCCGTAGCTCGAGCCACCGATTTTCTGCCATCCAACCAAGATCTTATACCTCTCCTTAGTAACTACAAGAGTCACTCAAATTCGGTAATTAGACATTGAAAATCAAACACCCTAACCTTCTATTAGTGCGACACCCCTAATTACTAAAAGAAACAAACACCCCTAAGACAGAAACATGTGAAGGAAATCTTTGTTGGTCTTATTATAAAAGCTTGACACGAATCCAATGGAGAAATCTGATTCTTCGAAATCTCTTCTCAATTTTGCTTCTTCTTTTTAATTTTTCAAAATTATGTTTTAACGAAGCTCTTCAAACCACTCTGTCAAATAGGATGAGAACTTGGTAGTCTAATTACCTAAGGCTATTTTATATACATTCATTTCAGAAGAACAGTATTACACAGCTAACAGCTTAACACAGTGTGATCAAATAGAGGGAACTTATTTACTCGTTACCCCACTATAAAGGCAAATGTTAAAGGCCACTCCCTTTTTACTAAGGACAATCATCCTACTAAGGACAACCATGATTGACTTTTTTTTTAACTAAGGACAACCAAAATTGGACAAGATTACTAAGGGCAACCCTATCGGCGGCGGCGGCCCGGCCGAGCACCCCTCCCGTCGCTTCTCCGAGGTCCACAACCTCATCCCCATTCACAACCTCCTCGCTGAGCACCCCTCCCTCCGCCTGGAACTTACGGAGTCGGTGGACAGACTTCCATGGACGGCGCCGAGCTTCTCCTCCACCTTTGGAGGATCGACGAACTCACCATGATCGGAAATGTTGGAGAGGAGGATGACGAGGAGGAGAATGGAAGGGAGAGCCCACTTCCTCATGGCTGAGAAATTTTCTTTCCCTCCGCCTCCCTCCCCATGGCGAGGACTGCAGGTTGGCCTGCAATCCTGTCTTCACTTTGGACTGCAGGCAAGTCCTGCAGTCACTGTAGGTTGGAAGTTTTAAAAAAATTAGAAAAAAAACTTTTGTCAATCGAGGGCTGCAGGCAAGCACTGCAGTCTTGTCTTCACTTTGGACTGCAGGCAAGTCCTGCAGTCCTCAATTGACAGAAGCGGGGTGACCCTTAGTGTTTTCAAAATGGCAAACTTGTAATTTTTTTAAAATTTTAAGTTGGTGACCCTTAGTAAAAATGGGGTGGCCTTTAACATTTGCCCACTATAAACCTTATAAGAAATTCACGAAGAGACAGTTAATCGATGAAGAAAATATGATCCTTATTTGGAGCTAAAACAAGCGAAATTAATAATATATGTTTGAGGGAAGGCCTAGTTTAACAGTAAAACCTGCAACCAAGACAGAACAATATGATGAAAATAAAACTGAAACAAGGATTGCAGACACTGACCTGTAACATAGTTGCCGCTGGAGCTGGGATACTTCTACACAGAAATTTCTGGGTTCAATCGCTATAGGGCTTAATCCAAATGAATGGTTAGTGTCATCATAGCTGTGTTTTGGATCAATGTGTTTGTGTATACCGAAATGGTTGAATCAGAACTGAATTTTCTTTTGCGACAGAAGAACTCGGATTGACAAACTCTGTGGATAGTTACGAATTCGATAACAAGTTGTCAGTCGGTTACATTGACAAATCCCCAATACCTGTGACAAATCCCCCTGACCCTCCACTGCACTGCAGGTGGTGGTGCACCCGTCGGTGATCTTACTGTTTGCGAGGGCATTTTTGAATTGCTTGACGAATTCGTCGCCTTCCTCCTCCTCCTCCTCTTCCTCTGGCGGAGTCTCGAGGTCCCACACCTTGAATATGTTGTCGTGTGACTCGATCTCTTCCTGGGAATCGATCTGGATCTGGATTATCTTCAACTGCTCGACAAGTCCGTCGTCCTCGTCTTCCTCCGGCCGGCTTGAATGTATAGCTCCGCAACTCGAGATTTTCTCCATGAGAACCGGCAACCTTTTCCTTCAACTGCTTCATCCGTTCATGAAACTCCTCGTCATCCTCCTCCGGAGCAACCTCAAATTATTACCACTCGACTCGGTTGCTTCAGTGTGGGCCCCAATGCCATCATCGTCGCCTGGCTGCCTCCTCCTCCTCTTCTTGGTTGAAACGGACGGCATTGGCCTCGAGGAGGGCCTCTCCAATCTGGGCCCACTGCCTGTCTTCGGTAGGGAGTTCGGGGAGCGGAGCGAGGCAGGACTCCACCCACGACACGTCTTCCGGCGAGAGCGCCTGCGGGTTCGAGCTCAGACCGACGGATGCGGCGAGGAGGGCGGAGATGTCGTCGACGGACATGTCTGCAGAGCATAACCATAGGAAGACACCGTCGAGTTAGTTTTACTAGCGTGTCCGTGTCGCGTCGTGTCACATGCAAAAAAAAAACCCTCTGTTCGTTGCGTTCGAATAGAATGAGAATAACAAAGAAAGAAAAAGAAAAAGAACATAGAAGAATTTTCAAAAGAATGAGGGGAAGGAGAGCTTGCCTTCTTTTTCCGCCATTGATGAAGAGGAAGGATAACTGATTTCTTCATTAGTTCGTTCAATTTGGGATTCGAAACCCTAGTTTTGGAATATATTTTGACAAGATCAAAAAAAAAAAAATTTCCGTTGCCGGGACTTGAACCCGGGTCTCTCGGGTGAGAGCCAAGTATCCTAACCAACTAGACTACAACGGAATTGTTATTACACTTTATAACACATATATTACTTTTATAAATTAACAAACTTACTCAAATTTACTATGTTTAAGTTATTTAAATTAGAATTTTTATTTTATACACCGCCAAAATTCCTATAGTAACTCAAGAGTTGCTAATTTTTAAATAAATTAGTGTTCTGTAGATTCTATTTATGATTATCATCTTTCGTGATTATCGTACTTGTGATATTCATGCTTATGTGATTATCTTCTTCATTTGTGACTCAAATTCATGAGTACTAGTCGAGCGGAGAAATATCTTAGTAGACGTGTCAACCACCTATTCTATCGCATGGTCTAGCAGTCTCACAACATACGTGTGGGGTGCTGAATTTACCTTTAGTCGTTCACATGTTGAACTTGGTATTTTAAAACACTTCGATACTTGTAGTTTTGACTATTTCATCATATTCTTGTTGTCACATGCCATGTTTACTCGTGTTTACCGATTTCTCTTTAACTTGACATACCATGATTCTTGTTTTAACCGTTTAATGTGTATTTCATATTCTATTTCATGTTATATATATATATATATATATATATATATATATATATATATATATATATATATATATATATATATATATATATATAGTTTCTATCATATTATAAAGAGTTTATCATGTTTGTACTTGCTCTAATCATGACTGAATAAAACTTTGAGGAGATGAGTTAGAGGATATGTGCCGCACTTACTATGAACTTTCGGAGAATACCCTAGCCGAGGCTGATCTTAGTATTCTGGAGGATCATGAAGCGACTTTGGTAGAGTTGCCATCTGCTGATATCTAGATATAGCCTAGTTTACATTATCTTAGTATTTGACCGAATTTATCTCCGAATACTATTTGGGATGTTATCTATATTTAGGATTTGATGTATTTTGATGTTGGATTAACTAGATTGGATTTTGAGATTGTGACTATCTTTGGCATTAACCATTTCCTATTTTACATCTATCTTCCTTAGCACTGAGTATTTGTTTACATATTGGATTCACATCTTTATTTGCAATATTGAGAATACATTATGTAAGCCCTTTGAAAATATCATTAGGGTTAGTGAAGAATTTGGGTTTGTTTTGGATTAAATATGGATATTTAATTAACTGTTAAATTCCCACATTCTCTTGTGGCCATTAGGTACCTTTACCGTAGCTTTGGTACTAGGAGCACAACATTAGCCATTTTTTCCAAACAAACTTCACATGCATGACCTAGATAAGCTCACCTACACATGGCATTCATGTCACACAAACACATTTCCTTGTGCTCTATTTTTATCGCACAACATTCAGGCCAAAAATCCAATTTCTATTTCCTACCATGCACCCGGTGACCATTACGACTGAAATTAGAGACACAACTTCAACTCGATTTCTCCAATCTAATGCATGGTCATGACCTACATTTAGCCTACAACACCCATGCTACTTGTATCCCACTCAATTGAACCCCCATGTGCTACCTACACTCAAAAGTCACGAAAGTCCCATTTTCTAGTCCTCGGGACCAAACTAGTCCAAACTAGTCCACACCGACTTGAAACTAACCAACTAGAAGTGGTAGATCCTAACCTAGGTTGAATAAACTTGGTTTGACCATCTCTAATTGATATTGAATCAAATCCTACCAACCATCAATATTGAGAACAAAGATGGCATAAATTGGAAGGGTGACAAATTAGGAAAGTGACTAAATCTTTTCTGATTCTTTCTCTCCAATATGGAGTGCATTAACTCCTAATAAAAATCAAATCTTTCAATATGCTATATATAATTGTCTTCTTCCTTCCCCTCATAACTCACCCTCACATAAACCCTTAGGGATGGCCAAGACCACCCCAACCTAAGAGCTAACATCTCGTAGTAGGCTGCCACCCCATTGATGCTATTATTGGTTGCAGCTGCTGTTTGGGTGACTTCTCGACTGGCCACGACCCTTGGGGGAGGTTCTGCATCAAGGCAAGACCCTTCTCTAGCATCCCAAGGCGCTTCACAGCCTTGACATTGTCACGCCCCGCTCCCGTAGGAGCGATCATCCTCGCTAAGACATGATGCCGTACGATCCTAGATTGCGCTCGTGCAAGACGAGTTCCATAACGGCCGATTTTAGCGACTGCGACAGGGTCATCGCACAGAAGTCCCATGCAGAGACATTGAATAATAGCAGCAAAAATTAGAACAAAAATTAGAGAGGGAGAGGGTGGAAAAGATCTTCTCCTCCGACTCTACACTTGAGGTGGATATCATATTTTGGTTTCTGTATTTTGGCTCCAGCTCTATTTGCATTAATTTACGGTACGACATGGTGATCAGGACATAGTCGCTGCAGCCATTCGACTGGCGAGGCAGAAACTATGTAGCCGTAGATAAAGTTGACTGTCCTCCGACCCTCATCCTTCGGCAATGATGATACGACAACCTATCACTAAATCTTATATAGTAGTAGATGATGTCTTAGTATTACATTATGTGAGTTCATCTTGATTCTGTTACATTCTTCAGATACTAGATACGATAAGAACATATACTACACCATATGTACAGAACATAGATGATTCACACTAATGTATGCTAGAATGAATTTTGGGTTGTATTCTGAGCCATTCGTTCCCATATTTTGTGTGATTGTTGTAGACTTGGTTATAGGGACTGAAACCTATGTACAGCGAGAAATGGACATTCTGTGATTGTTTGGATCCTATTCTACAGTGAGAAATGGTTATCTTTTTAAACTGCAGGAAGAAATGAATATTCTGTATTTTATTTTTTTATTTTTTTTGCAGATTTAGCGACGTTTACCGACGTCCTCCGACCCTCATCCCTCTGCAATGATGATACGACAACCTATCACTATATCTTATATAGTAGTAGATGATGTCTTAGTATTACATTATGTGAGTTCATCTTGATTCTGTTACATTCTTCAGATACTAGATACGATAAGAACATATACTACACCATATGTACAGAACATAGATGATTCACACTAATGTATGCTAGAATAAATTTTGGGTTGTGTTCTGAGCCATTCGTTGATAGCGACTCCGAAAGTATGCGTCATAATACGTCGCTGATAGCGACAAACAGCGACATATTGCGACTACCTTTAGTGTAATAAAAATCAACGTCGTTGATTTGTCGAAAAACGTCGCTAGTTTTATTAATTCAGCGACGTTTAGCGTCGCAAAGATTATTACGTCGCCGAATATTAAACGAATACCGACGCTTTGCGACATATTCGCGGACGTCGCTAATTTCTGATAAAAAGGGTTTCCTCGGTTCGACTTTTCATTTTTCCCTCTCCCCAAATTTTTTGTTCCCGCCCCTCTTTCCCGACCTCGACGACAGCCCGACCCCCTTCCCTCCGGCGCCGCTCATCCTCCTCCTCCACCGCGAGCCCCTTCTCCTCCCTCCGGCGAGCCCCTATCACTATATCTTATATAGTAGTAGATGATGTCTTAGTATTACATTATGTGAGTTCATCTTGATTCTGTTACATTCTTCAGATACTAGATACGATAAGAACATATACTACACCATATGTACAGAACATAGATGATTCACACTAATATATGCTAGAATGAATTTTGGGTTGTGTTCTGAGCCATTCGTTCCCATACTTGGCAATTAAGCCATTCGACTGGCGAGGCAGAAACTATGTATCCGTAGAGAAAGTTGACTGTCCTCCGACCCTCATTCCTCAGCAATGATGATATGACAACCTATCACTATATCTTATATAGTAGTAGATGATGTCTTAGTATTACATTATGTGAGTTCATCTTGATTCGGTTACATTCTTCAGATACTAGATACGATAAGAACATATACTAAACCATATGTACAGAACATAGATGATTCACACTAATGTATGCTAGAATGAATTTTGGGTTGTGTGCTGAGCCATTCGCTCCCATACTTGGCAATTAAGCCATTCGACTGGCGAGGCAGAAACTATATATCCGTAGATAAAGTTGACTGTCCTCCGACCCTCATCCCTCGGCAATGATGATACGACAACCTATCACTATATCTTATATAGTAGTAGATGATGTCTTAGTATTACATTATGTGAGTTCATCTTGATTCTGTTACATTCTTCAGATACTAGATACGATAAGAACATATACTACACCATATGTACAGAATATAGATGATTCACACTAATGTATGCTAGAATGAATTTTGGGTTGTGTTCTGAGCCATTCGTTCCCATACTTGGCAATTAAGCATGTGAAATAGAACTGATTATGTTTAGTTTGTCTTACGAACCAGATTTGGACATTGCTAGAATGATTGTTGTAGACTTGGACATTGTGTGAATTTTGGGTTGTGTTCTGAGCCATTCTGACAACCATATTTTGTGTGATTGTTGTAGACTTGGTTATAGGGACTGAAACCTGTGTACAGTGAGAAATGGACATTCTTTGATTGTTTGGATCCTATTCTACAGTGAGAAATGGTTAGCTTTTTAAAATGTAGGGAGAAATGGACATTCTGTATTTTATTTTATTTTTATTTTTTTGCAGAATTAGCGACGTTTACCGACGTTTACCGACGTCGTCCGACGTAATTATGCATCGGTAGACGTCGGTAGATAATTAATATTATCCAGTCTACCGACGTTTAGCGACGCCATTATTTGTCGCTGGACGTCGGTAAAACGTCGGTGTACGTCGGTAATTAACCCAAGAAATTCCCAAGATTTACCGACGTCTAGCGACTTTGTATATGTCACTAAATCACCGACGACTAGACGGTAATTCGTCGGTACATTTACCGACTTGTAGCGACACTAAATATTATGTCGCAAAGAGCGACGACACGACGGTGGACGTCGGCATTATACCGACGTATAAATACGTCGGCGAACGTCGGCAATTGCGACGTTTGGCGACGTTTATATGATCAGCGACTTACATTTCCGCGACTAGCCCGAAACGTCGGTAATTTTGTCGCGAATTATTTTTAGCGACGAAAATTGTTGTTTTAGCGACGTCTTCAGGCGTCGCTAAAACGACTTATTCTGGTAGTGAATCCACGGGAACCGTGGTGGCTGAGGCCTTCATTGAAAACAAGGAAAAGGGAGAGATGGAGAAGGGAGATGGCCCTTACTCCTATAGGTGTGGGAATGAACCAATAGAGACTTCGCCCAAAGGACTAAGCCAGAGACACAATACACCCGACTTACTACTTCTTACTATAGAAGCGTAGAGAGCGGCATGGTGTGAGCGCCTCGCGCCTAGCCTGTACGAAATTAATGTAGACTTTATGGAGATTCGGAAGGGAGGCCAGTACAGCGTTCAATTTCTGGACTCTGTTCCGGAAGGCCTGCTATGATCTGAAAGCGAGGGCTGTTAGAAGGCTAATATCTTTGACACCCTTTCCCTCTGGGAGGGAGTCCACGATCTTAGCGATGAAGATCATCAATCTGTTCTTGGTCTTTTCATTCGAAACATGTTCTTCTTCGACTTCATCTTCTATGTCTAAGGCCTCCTCTGACGCATGGCCGTCGTCAGAAACTGATCCTGCTGAGGAATCTTCCTCCATTTCTGCTGCTTCCTCAGTAGGAGCCATAGACGCCTTGTCAGGGGACTTGGTCTCTTGGACTTCCTCCAGGATGGCAATTTCTTGGTAAACTCCAAGAGTCGAGGTCGAGGTGGAGGGTTTGTCGGAGGCATACGCATCGGTCTTGGGAAGTGGGCTTGAGGGCGCTTGGTCTTCTTTAGTGTTCAAGAGCGTTTTACCTTCAATATCTTCCAGGACCCCAAAGTCGGTGTTCGTGCTGAAGCAACCAGTAGCGACAGCCTCTTTCATCCTGTCTACTTGAGCTTGCCCGATGTTCTTTAGCATGTCAGACTGAAAAGATGCTACATTGAAAGGTGTGTGTTCCTTCCCGGTCGTGGGGGGTATTATTGTCCTCAACGCGTAGCCCCGATTGGAGTTTCGGTTGTTGAGTGTCTGAGGTGGCTTCCTTCCTAGTAACACTGTGGTTGTCGGTGTCCTCTGTCGGAAAGTAGATTCCCGAGTTGGCACCTGCGGGGGGAGTTGGGGCGAGGGCGTTGAATTTGTTAGCCAGGTTAATGGGTTGGGGATTGTACGGAACGATGGTCCTCTATGAGGTTTTAGGGGAAATTTATGCGCTGGATTCGAACCGATTATGGGTGTTGGGAAGAGGTAATATAGGGGATTGTTGTCTTGTCTTGTCCTGTTTGGTAGTTGCTGCCTTCCAAGTGTTCTTCTTCTTCAGCTCTGGGTGAGCTCTGGAGAAAAGGTCAGTGAGATGTCCTCTCATGTGACATTGTTTACAAAAAATGATGTTGTTATCGTATATTATTTGCTGGTTTTGCATCTTGTTGCCAAGAGATATTTGAAGATGATTGGGGAGCTCCTTTGAAATGTCAAGTTCCATGCATATTTTAGCGTAACTACCCTTGGAGAGGGTTCTTGTTTCCTCCGCCATGGCCACAAAAGTCCTAAAGGAGTTAGCTATCCTTTTCATTGCTGCTGGTGCAAAGCAGATGAGAGGAAGGTTAGGTAGAGTCACCCATGCAGAGATGATCGCAGAGTCCTTTTTAGAGGTAAAGTCCGGAGACCATTTGACGATTTTGAGGGAGTGATTGTCGATTTTCCATGTGCCTCTCATCGAGACTCTCTTGTAGTCGGTATCAGAGGAAACGTGGAGATACATGTGTTTAGGGTCCATGGGCACCACCTTGTACCCGAAAGCAATGCCCCAGCTGACAATCTTCTCTTGGACCCACGACAGCTTCGGGCACCCAGTCGAGAATTTTAGAACGAAAGTGTGATTGAAGGTTGCTGAAAGGGAGGTGATTCCGACCAAAGATAAGGGCACCAAAATTGCATCATTGTCTGGATGAAGGGGGTCCATGTCTAGCTACTCGATCGAAGAAGCTGGCTCAAAAATCTGAGTGGCCCGGTCAGACTGAAGCTTGTCAGCCTAAGACATCACCGCTGGATGGGGGGTGTTGTGCTAGGGCAGTAAGGGTTGTTATTGCCGAAAACGCCGGGGCATGCTTTTCGATAGAAAATACAGAAACTGAAACAGTTGTAAAGACAACGTTTCAAATGCAATTCCTTAAAGAAGGTTTTGCAACAGAGATCCAGAAGGATTCTGCAAATTACGAGATCTAAAAAGATATCGTAATTCACGAATAATCTAAAGAGATTTTCGTGATCGTAGCAAACTGGCAGTAGTGCCTTCTAAAAAGAAGATACTGACAGAACTGCTAAAGGCAACAGGAGGGTGACAGGCGAGAAATGGAATTGCTGGGGTGAATGATCACCATTGCTCAAAGCTTTATTCGCCCTCTGCGAACAGCTTCCAGGAACCAGCAAGGTTGACGGAAAACCTTGGAACACTCCTGCTCTTCTGACTCCTCGGAAGACGGCGAACTCCTCTGGCAATGGCTCTACTCTTATCTCTCTGTTTCTGAAGTAACAGAACCCACGCGTACTAAAAAGTACTAGTGTTTGTGTTAAAAAACACGTTCACTATTCTGTTGTGTTAAAGAACACTTAGAGTTTTCTTCCTGGAATTTTGATTTTACCAACACTGAAAGAGAGGAGAGAACCTGCATATATAGCCCACGGGGCGGTTGCCAAGCAGTTGCCTGAACTTCAGGGTAGTGGCTGAACCACTTCTGAACGTGCAGCAACTGCTGCAACTGTTCCCGCTCTAATATGCAGCCAGCCATACGCACATACGCACTCTACGCACACTGCGTACGATGCGCACACTGCGCACTCTACGCACGCTGCGTACGCTGCGCATACTGCACGTACTGGGCGTACTGGGCTGCGTACTGGGCTGCGTAACTGGACCAGCGTAACTGGGCTCGCGTAACGGGCTGCGCAACGTGGTCGCGCAAGTGGCTCGCACAACGAGCGCAACTTAAGCGCACTATGCGCCTAGCGACGATGCTGACGTGCTAAGTGCGCCAACAAAATGCCACATTACGCCTCATGAGCCCGAGTCCGAGCCCGAGCCCGAGTCCGAGTCCGAGTTCGAGTCGCTAAGCTCCAACGGAGCTTAGCTCCATGGAAATAAATTTCCAAGAGCAAAAAGCTTACAGCTTCTTAATTGTTGATTAAGCCTTTATACTATTAATAATTAATCCCACATGGCACACACCCATGTGCACTACATGTGCATCTCCATAAAGAGCAAAGACTCATATATGGAGATACACATTCCTTTCTAGCCGATGTGGGACTAAAAACCAAAACAAAAGGCTAAAAACCCAACAATCCCCCACATATCTCTATATATATGAGTACGAGTGTTCCCCACAGTAACTGTCCATTATGCTTTTAGGATAGATGCCACTTAAGACTTGAATCTTCCCACGTGAGTCAAAAATCAAACTATAATACAAGAATGGACTAAGCCTTGAATTCTGCATCATAGCTGAAATTCTTTCCACTCACATAATGTAGTTACATGTACTTTTGGCTACACATTAAAGGCCCTGTGCCAGCCTGGTTTCAGTGTAAAATATTGGGCGTCTACAAGTTTACCCTCAAGAGACGGCCTGATTTCTCTTTGTCCATACACTATAGGTGAGTTCTTTATTAAAGAGACATGGCATGAAGCGTCCAATGCTTTCTTTGCGGTGCTACGCCGCTATGACATGGCCTTAAGCCGAGGACCTTACCCCGAATCACCGGGAACCTCATCGTAGTGTCATACTATCCGTAGCATGAGGTCTAGCCCCTTTGTAGTGCCAAACTACCCAGCATGAAGCCTTACGCTTCTGTGCGGTGTTACGCCGCTACGACATAGCTTGCAAGGCCGGGGCTTTATCCCTAGCCGGGTTTACCTCATTGTGGTGTCGTGCCACCCGTAACATGAGGAACACCTCCTCTTTGTAGTGCTGACTACATCCCTCTTTAATTCAATATACAGCATTAGGCCAACTGCCTATTTGCGGTGCTACGCCGCTGTGACTTGGCTAACATAGCCGAGGCTTTACCTCCTTCGAGAACCTCATGGTGGAGTCACCGCCACACATAGCATGGAGTCACACTCCTTGTAGTGCTGTGCTACCATGCTTCCTGTAAAGCATACCAGACATTCCAAATGCCTGAGAACTCATTAAGGCATTTAAGCTAACCTCCCACAGGACCTGTTTTTCGCAGAAAACAACAGTAGACAACAGTGGTTATAGGTCCGTAACCTCTCCATGCCTAATAGAACATGTACCCACCGTTCATGATATTCTTCCGATTAGTGGTCCTCCCTTGAACCAAAAGCTAGATGCCTAGTAGATAAATCTTTGAACTAATAGCATAAAACTTTATGGTAGGAATACAATAATACAATATCAGAATGCCTTCAAGCCCATTTTACAAGCTGTGTCATCGACCAGCTGGCGCTTGAGGCCCTTGGTGAACGGATCCGCCAGGTTCTCCTGACTCCGAACATCAATTACTGCAATAACACCTCTCTTGATAAGATCGTGTACTGCCTTGTGCTTCAACCGTACAGTCCTCTTCTTTCCGTTGAAAAGGTCATTTGATGCCACCGCCGCAGTCGCCTGGTTGTCGCAGTATATCGGTATCGTCGATATTTGCGCCCCAACCACTGGAAGATCATACATGAGCTCCCGAAGCCATTCTGCTTCCTCGGCTGCGGTATCAAGTGCAAAGAACTCAGATTCCATGGATGACCGCGAGAGCATAGTCTGCTTCTTCGACTTCCACGATATAGCAGCTCCATCCATTGTGAAAATGTATCCACCTGTGGACCTCTCGCTCTCCACCTCTGAGCACCAACTGGCATCACTGAAGCCTTCCACTACCGACGGATCTCCGCTGTAGTACAGTGCATATGTCTGAGTCTTCTTGAGATATCTCATAACCCGTTCCACAGCTTTCCAGTGTTCAATACCTGGATTGCTCGTAAAATGACTCAGCATTCCCACGGCGAAAGCTATGTCAGGCCTTGTGGCAGTAGTAGCATACATCAAACTCCCGATTACGCTTGCATACTCCAGCTGCCTGATGTAGGCCTCAAAAATGAAAGTCACGCTGAGTTGATCAAGACAGACTCAAAAGTCACGCTCAGTTGATCCAGACAATATAAACAAATCACGCTGGGAGACAGCTCATCATTTGCCAAAGAGTAATTATGACTGACAACACGACAGTCGAAGAATATCTCTTCGTATGCCACGTATACACAGAATTCGAGAGATCATCGCCGTCTATCGCGTGATTTTCGAAATCTTCTTCAGCAAGACTCAGCCTTCGTCGAGTTGGCGTACCAAAAGGGTTTCTTGTCATTTAATGCGACTGACAAAGCAATCACTGTCAGAGATTTTGTGTCAGTCGAGACACGCCGAATCAAGACAGCTGGCAGTTCTATCTCAAGTCTGCGTGTATTTGTGATCTTCATCTCAAGTTTGCGTGGATTCTGAAGTTTTCTTCCTCAAGTTTGCGTAGATTTTGAAGTTCTTTGCCTCGAAGTCTGCATGGATCCTGAAGCTTCCTGCCCCAAGTTTGCGTGGATTTTGAAGCTTTCTACACCGAGTTCGCGTGGATTTCGTCTTCAACAAGTCTGCGTAGATTTTATCAAATTGGAGTACGTGGCAGCCATGCCACTGATCTCTCGCCTGCGTGTCCTGTAACTTGCACACGACTCATGCATGATTTCTATGTGTCCAACAGTTACAGACCACGTCCAGTAACTGCTCACAGCCTTGCGTATGTTAAATCCTGCGTGATTTTTAACTAGGCATAGGCTGTGAAGACAGTTATCTTTTCAGTTATTATTTTTGACTCTATAAATAGAGTTCTTTTTCTTATTCATTGTACAGATACATTGATATCTACTGTCAAAATTTTGAGAGCTTTTCTTCTTTGCATAGTCCAAGGGATAAAGCGATCGTCTTCTAGATCGGATTCCTACAGTTGTAATTTTTCCAGAAACACAACAAATAAAGAGAATTTCTTTATGGAAAACAAATTGGCAACTCTGCTGGGGAAAACCATCTCCTCTTCTGAGATGGTAACAACTCAATACGACACTTCGTCAATCGGCTCGACGAAGAAGGTGATGACGATCAAATTCGATCAACTCGCCTATGAAGAAATACAGCGGGCTAAGGGTGGCAAGCCCACTCCAGCCTCCATCATCACTGCTAAGTCGAAGGGACACTCTGTCTATGTCCCTAAGAATCAGTTGGCAGTCAATGGTGAAGTCTCTGCCATAGTGTCTACTCCTACCTCTGGCAAGAACTCCACTGCAAGCACGCACACTCTTGTGCGCTAGAAGATGACAGTAATCAAAAGTCACGTTGACAGTACTGGCTCCTTAGCCAAATCTGTTCCAGCGTGCAAATTCAACCCTAAAAGTCACGTTGACAGTACTGGCTCCTTAGCCAAATCTGTTCCAGCGTGCAAATTCAACCCTAAAAGTCATGCTGACAGTACTGGCTCCTTAGCCAAATTTGTTCCAGCGTGCAAATTCAACCCTAAAAGTCACGCTGACAGTACTGGCTCCTTAGCTAAATCTGTTCCAGCGTGCAAATTCAACCCTAAAAGTCACGTTGACAGTACTGGCTTCTTAGCCAAATCTGTTCCAGCGTGCGAATTCAACCCTAAAAGTCACGCTGACAGTACTGGCTCCTTAGCCAAATCTGTTCCAGCGTGTAATTCTAAAATTAAAAGTCACGCTAACAGTACTGGTTCCTTAGCCAAATCTGTTTCAGCGTGTATTTTATCAGAGAAGAATAACTCCTTAGTTATCTCTTCTTCTTTACCGAGTTCTACTAGAACTGGGGGTGGTCTTCCACACAAAGTCCCTTCGAAAAGGAATAACTCTTTAGTTGTTTCTTCTGCTCCTGTAGTTTTTACTTCAGGAACAGCTTTGACTGATACTTTTGTTAGTCAAAGGAAAGGAGATGGTCTTTTGACTACTCTTCCTTCTGGACATTCTATGTCTCAAAATCTGATTGAGTCTAAGAAGAAATATTCCTTAATATCTTCTCCTATGACTTCTTCAAATTGGGCACAGAATCTGTCCATTAAAGAGGGTCTGTTACCAACTCCTAATCAAAGGAGTGGTTCAACTCTTCCTTCTCTGCAAATATCCAGATCAATGGAGGGAAAACTCTATGTTTCCAAAATTAATGTGTTACCTTCCACTGATTTAAGAACAAAACTCAGCACTTCTGGTGTTAAGAAACCATACCAATTGGATATGAAGATAAAAGATCCAGATACAGAGTATGCAAGAAATTATGTGGCTCACATTAATCACTTTTTGTATAATCAAGAGCCATTAAGACCCAAGAATAGGAAGTATACTCCTCAATCTTCACAAACAGATTTACGAGAATATCTTCAACAGAAGAGAAAGAGTAATTCTATGTCAAAGGAACATGCTGAATGTGACTTCTATCCAAGAGTCATAATTCAGTGCAGATGTCAATCAACGGTTCAAGACCATGGTGATCATGAATGTGACTTCCAGCCAAGAGCCACAATGCAATGCAGATGTCAAACTAAACGACAGTCTGTCTTCAAAAGGATTCAGTATGAACCTATGCCTGATGAAGATGAGCCTTTGTTTGCCTCTGTCAACATGGCTTCTCGGGACACCGGGGGTAGAGTTGATAGTCCAGATGGAGTATATAGAAACACCAGAGCAAGAGTCCTGGCTTCTAGTCAAAGAAATTTGATCCCTGAAATTGATTCTGAATTCCTTGGAGAATCTAACTTCCCACCTCTTCCTACTGGGGGTAGTTCTCCTATAATTGACTTTGATGCACGAAGCAATGATTCAGAGCATACAACATCTACCAGTTCATCAATAATTCCTCGTACAGTCACAACTTATATGGTTGATGGGAATACTGATGAACCTTCTTCTTCCTTGACTCCTCAAGATCAAAGAATTGCTTCTTTGGAACAACAAATGAAGTCTATGGCTGATACTATGAAGTCGATGTATGAACTCATGGCAACACAGATACAAAATCGACAGACTGTACCAGATGCCATACCAACTGACACTAATATGAGTCCAGTACAAGTTCCTCTAGCAGTACAATCTAATACTCCTGGACCAGCTCAACCAAATCCTAGTCTCTCTGGAGCTGGGGGTAGTGCTTACAATGCTGTTCCTCCTCCCAACTATTCTCTATAAGCCACAACTCCACAATCTTCGGGAGTTGTCTCTGAAGAATTGAAGAATCTCAAAACTCAATTCGAGGCATTTAAACAGAAGGATGGTTTACAAAGGTTAGGCATCAAGCAGCCTTATCCGATAGAATGGAAGCAAGTATCATATCCTCCTAAATACAAGCCTCCTACTATCTCATTCTATGATGGAACCACTTCTCCAAGTCAGTTTATTAATCACTTTGAAGTGATGACTGATCAACTGCAACCAAGTGATGCCCTCCTTACTCGGGTATTTATTGGATGTCTCAAGGGAACGGCTTATGAATGGTATAGGAGTCTCCCAGATAGGAGCATTACTTCATTTGTTGGTTTCAAACAGATGTTTCTTGAAAGGTTCTATGAAGGGCTTAATGACATGACTATGTCTGCTCTTATTAGAATCAAGCAGAAAAATAATAAATCTACAGAGGAATACATTGAACGATTTCGAAGAGAAGCTCTGAAGATGCCTCTTGGAACTCCTGATGCTGTCACCATTGACACGTGCAAATCAAACTTGTTGCCAATCATCAGTATGTGGACAGGGTCCACTCAATTTCAAGATTGGCCTTCCTTCATAGTCAGTGCCAAAACTGCAAAAATTAGTGCTGAAACCTTCAAAGGTTTAGGAGTGCAGATGACTCCTAAAGAAACAGAACAAGATGCTAACAATAAAAACAATGCTCGCAAGGGAAAAGAAACTCTTGAAGTTAATCTTCAGAGCAAAGATGCATCAAATGTTCAAACTCCTGTCTCTACAACTCAACAATCAAGAATACCTCGCCCCAAAGAAGAATATTCTTTTGATGACGACGATGTCCTTGGTATCTTTGAATGTCTGCTGAAAGGTAATAAAATACAATTACCTGAGATCAAGAAACCTGATAAAGCTGGTAAAACAGATCATCCCAAATACTGCCCATATCACAGAATGCTGGGTCATACAATTCGTACATGTTATGTACTGAAAGGAAAGATCCAAGAAATGATTAAATCTGGAGCTATCTCTCTTACTCCAAAAGAGAAGACCGTCACCTCCAATGTCGTCTCTATGCAATTTGGAGACTTCCCTCCTCAACTCCTTGAAGGTGGGATCGTTCCTATTCCCAAGGCAACTCTTGACATAGTGAATCTTCCTCCTCCACGGTCTGAAGGATTAGTGCCAATCACTTTGGAGACTGGAGAAATCATGTGGATCCATCCTGATCTAGTGGCAGATTTTGAATCTCCTTTTCCTCAAAAGATTTCTTCTCGAAAGTCCAAGAAGGCTGGAAAGATTAAATCATGTCATATGACTTCTCTTGGGTCTACCTCTGACACAGAGCCAAAAGAGAAAGAAGAAGCACTTGTTAGTGCTACTCGAACGGGAAAACCTTATCTAAAGGATTATTCCAAAAGTCCTGAGGATCTTCTTGATATCCCTCCAGCTGATAAAGATGCTTCTAATGTTCCTCCTGAAGAAGAATCATCTACTGCACCTGTTCCTTCAACTACACCAGTTGAACCTGTTCCTCCCAAGCCTACAGCTCTGGAGAAAGGCAAACAACAGGCTCGGTTTGATAAGCCAATCAAGAAGTCCTCTCCTCTTGGACTTCAGAAGCCTTACAACTTCGACATTTTGGCTCAACTTGCTAATACTCCAGCTAGAATGTCCCTCTTTGAACTTCTACGTCTTTCCAAAGAGACTCGGGAGACATTAAGTGAAGCACTTCTACAAGCTGACTCTTGTCTTGCACAATTGAAGAAGCCAGATGCAGAACCTGCCACTTACTTACATTGCAACAGTGTACTGGAGATTATCCTAAATATCACCTTTACACAAGACGACATGCTATTGGAGGATAATCGACATGATCGGCCTCTCTACTACACCGGTTATATCGACACAATGAAGATAGATCGTATCCTCATTGATCCAGGGTCTGCTATAAGCATAATGCCAAGGAGTCTGTTGGATGAACTAAAAATCCCTCTCCACAAGCTCTCCAAGACGGTTACTACTATCTTGGGATTCAATCAAAGCCAAAGTGAGCCTTTGGGAAAGATTCATCTGAAGCTTCAGATAGGCGATTTCAGATCTAAAGTCACTTTCTATGTGATCGAGATCGCGGGATCCTATAATCTTCTTCTGGGGAGGCCCTTTCTTCATGAAAATAATGTGGTGCCCTCTACTCTTCATCAATGTTTTAAATACATTGATAGCAATGGAAGAGTACAAAAAGAAGTTGCTGATATAAATCCCTTCCATGGGGTTGAAGCTTATTTCAACGATTCTCGAATGTACAAAGAAGAGTATACAAGAATCATACAAGCTATGGAGAAAGAAGATGCACAAAGTGAGACTTTAATAATTCCTGTTAAAGGTCGAACTACTCAGCAACAATCTCCTAAACCCTCTGGAGAAGATTCTTTCATCATTCCAGTGAGTGGACGGATCTCTCCGTTACCTCAGTCATCTACTCAAAATACACTGATCATTCCTGTCAGTGGGCGTACTACAGTTCTTGTATCTTCACAAGATACTCTGCTAATTCCAGTTGGAGGGCGGACTACTCTTCCTACTCAAACTTTAAGAGAGCTCACCTCTTCTGAGCCATTTGTTATCGATCTTAATCGAAACAAAGCTTCTTCTTCTTCTCCTCCTTTAGTCATTGACTTGGCTAAAATCTCTAAGGCTCAGCCTTCTCCCAATATAAATACTGCTGCTTTTACATTTAATGAAAAGTCTCCACCTTTGCAGTACGTTGATGTGTGTAATTATGTTCATAGTTATTTACATCTGTTAGATGACTTGAACACAATAACCATAGGAGTTGTACAGACTGTTCATACAGATGTATCCCTAGAACCTGTACAATCTTCATACTTTCTAGTTCCCAGCAGAAAGCCAGAAGACATTCCAATATTCTTCTACAAAGGGCCTCAAAATCCTTCTGATCTTGAAGATGATGACAAAAATGATGATACTGGAAGATTACAACTACGTCGTTATAGTCAGCAATCTAAAGACATCATCAAAAATATGGGCTATGACTTCAGGACTGGCCTCAATAGTGGAAAAGGAAGAAAAATGCCTGTTCGTATTCCTCCTCTGAAATATGGAAAGACGAAATGCGGATTGGGCTATATAGCTCCTACTCCTTTTATCAATATTATCCATGAAGATCCCGAGTCTGACGAAGATAAGAGATCTGATTCTTCTAGTACCACTTTTTGGGATTCCGATACAAGTATCAGGGACTTCTACTGCAACATTCTGTCTTCCAACATGGTTTCTATTGACCATTCTGAAGAAAGTGATGAAGACGAAGAAGAGTTTGAAATCTCACCTGAATTGGAACAGTGGGCCCAAAGATTAGATAATCAATGGGAGTTCCGTTTCGAGCAAAAAGAACCTCCGACTGAAGATAAACTTGTTCAAATAGATGTTGGTGAAGAGGGATCTCCCAAACCAATATTCATCAGTGAAAGTCTTTCAGAAACTGATAAGAAAGACATGATCAAACTCATTCGTGATTACATCGATGTCTTTGCTTGGAGTTATGAAGATATGCCAGGGCTTGATCCTCAAATTGTAACTCACAAGCTCAATATCTTGCCGAATGCTAAACCGGTCAAACAACAACAGCGACAATTTCGTCCAGACATCATGGATGCAATTGAAGCTGAAGTCAATAAAATCATTACCTCTGGGTTTATTAGAGAGGAACAACATCCCGATTGGGTGGCTAATATTGTTCCTGTTCTTAAAAAGACTGGCAAGATCAGAGTATGCATAGACTTCCGCGATCTCAATGCGGCATGTCCTAAAGACGAATTCCCTCTACCAATCACTGATGTCATGGTTGATAATACCTGTGGATTTGAACGAATGTCATTCATGGACGGGTATTCTGGGTACAATCAGATCAAAATGTTTCCAGAGGACGAGAAGCACACTTCTTTCAGAACGCCGATTGGTACATACTGTTATACAGTTATGCCATTCGGTCTCAAGAATGCAGGAGCAACTTATCAACGAGCTATGAGCACTATATTCCGTGAACATTTGCGGAAAATAGTCGAATGCTATGTTGATGATATTGCAGTCAAAAGTCGACAAAAGGAGGATCATATCCAAAATTTGAAGACTATATTTGATCTAATGCGTAAGCATCAATTAAAGATGAACCCTACTAAGTCCTTCTTAGGCGTCTCTAGTGGTAAATTTCTCGGCTTCGTCATTACCTCTAAAGGTATACACGTGGATCCCGAGAAGATCAAAGCCATCCAAGAGATGCGTCCTCCACGCACCTTAAAAGAGCTACGAGGATTTCAAGGAAGAATCGCTTATATCAGGAGATTCATCTCTAATTTATCAGGACGCTGCAGACCATTCAACAAACTTATGAAGAAAGGTGTCTCTTTTGTCTGGAATGATGAATGTCAGAAAGCATTCGATGATATAAAACAATATCTAATGAGCCCTCCAGTATTGGTACCTCCCGTCGCAGGAATACCGTTCCTCCTCTATACTCGAGCAATGAGTCATTCATTGGGTACATTACTCGCTCAAAAGAATCAAAATGGCTATGAACAAGCCATTTATTATCTCAGCCGTACTATGACCGGAGCTGAACCTCGATATTCACCGGTTGAAAAAGAATGTCTAGCCTTGATGTTTGCTGTCCAAAAAACACGTCATTATATCATTGGCCAGACTATTCATGTCATCTCCAGAATCAATCCTATACGGATCATGATGAAGAAACCCAGTGTTTTGAATTCTCAATTGGCTAACTGGGGAATCCTACTTGCTAAGTATGACCTGCACTATATTCCTCAGAAATCAGTCAAAGGACAAGCTTTAGCTGATTTTCTGGCTGCTCACTCAATTCCAGAAAATTCAAAACTCTATGATGAAATCCCAGATGAAGTCCTAGATTCAAATCAAATTGCTGAAGAAGATCCTACTTGGCGTTTATTCTTTGATGGAGCATCAAGAATTGGTCCTAATGGTGATATTGTCGCTGGAGTTAGAATCGTTCTTGTATCGCTAGAAGGTCTTGCTATCCAAAGAGCTTATTCTCTCGATCAGCCATGTTCAAACAATGTAGCTGAGTACAACGCATTACTTATTGGTCTTCAACTCGCTAAACATCTGAATATTCAACATTTGGAGGCGTACGGAGACTCTAAACTCATTGTCAATCAGATCAGGGGTACTTATGAAGTTCGCCATCAAGATCTGGTTCCTTATCATAAAACAGCTATATCTATGGCTTCTTCGTTTGAAGAATTCTTCATTGAACATGTTAGGCGAGCATGTAACACAGAAGCTGATGCCCTTGCTAATCTTGCAGCGGTGCTGGCTATTCCAATCAGACGGCAACAAATGATCGTTGTTCGTAATCGAAAATTATTTCATCTTGAAAATAACTTGACTCTAGGACTTCCAGTTGACATTGAAGAATCAACATCTCATGACGTCAACACAACAAGAGGATTTGGATTCAGTCGTAAATCAATATCATCTTCATCCGATTCCAGCATGGAATTCATCTTCAGTAACTTGACTGAGAATCAGAATACGGATAAAGATTGGAGACTTCCTTTCTTAGATCTCGTATTATATGATATTCTTCTGGATGATCCGAGTGAGGCAGCATCTATCAGACGACGATCACTCAGATTCTACTACAATCATACAACAAAGACCTTATATCGTCGAGCTTATGATGGTTTACTCCTTCGATGTGTTGCCGGTGACGAGGCTCAACAAATCATTCGCGAAGCACATGATGGAATTTGTGGAGCACATCAGCCAGGACCAAAACTTCAAGACCGTATTCGACGTATGGGTTATTATTGGCCCACCATGGTATCTGATGCCATCGAATATGCAAAGAAGTGTAAAGCTTGTCAAATCCATGCGGATTTTATTTATCAACCCTCGGAATTTCTACATCCGACGGCAGCATCATGGCCCTTCGAAGCTTGGGGCATGGACATTGTCGGCCCGATCAATCCACCGTCATCTAAAGGTCATCGGTTCATTCTCGCAATAACCGATTACTTCTCCAAATGGGCCGAAGCCATTCCTTTATCTGAAGTTAAGACGTCTAATGTCATCATCTTTATTAAGCACCACGTCATCTACAGATTTGGTGTTCCTCGACGCATTGTTCATGATAACGGACCACAGTTCGTCAGCCAGAAATTTACTCGATTCTGTGACGATCACCGGATCAATAATGTGGCTTCTACCGCATATAATCCAGCAGCTAACGGATTAGTAGAAGCTTTCAACAAGACTATCATCAAACTCCTAAAGAAGTTTGTCTCCACTAACAAACGTAATTGGAGTGACAAGCTCGGAGAATATTTGTGGGCTTATCGCACTACAGTTCGTAATGCTACCAAATGTACACCTTTCTCTCTGGTGTATGGTTGCGAAGCTGTTCTTCCATTAGAGATTCAAATTCCTTCTTTAAGGATAGCAATCGCTAATGAACTCACTGCTGAAAATAACGATCGTCTTCGACTTCAGGAATTAGAAGCTCTGGATGAAAAGCGATTATCTGCTCAACAGAACATTGAATTCTATCAAGCTAGAATTTCAAGAGCTTTTAATAAAAAAGTCAGAGTTCGATCATATCAAAAAGGAGAACTTGTTCTAACAGTCAGACGTCCTATGACTATGACTCATATGAGTAAGGGCAAATTTGACGCAAAGTGGGAAGGTCCCTATATTGTGAGCAAAGTTTTCTCAAATGGAGCTTATCAACTCTCAGAATTGGATGGTCGAAAAGTTTTGATGCCTATTAATGGCAAATTCCTTAAAAAGTACTATGTATAAATGTAAATACTTGTAATCATCAGACAAATTCATGTTTAAAAATAAAATTTTTATTTTATTTTCATGAATGATGATACATGATATTAAGAAAGATCACTATCATCCTTCTCTACTTTTGGACGTGGGCCACTACCGTCCTTCTCGAAGATGTGATCAGCAAAAGAGCCGAGAACCTCCTTGCTAGAACTCACGAGGAATTTGCAAGCGGCCATCCTCATGGCTTCCTCTTCTTCAGTCCTTCCTGGTTCGAGCAGAAAATCCAGAATGTCCCTTGGTGGCTTGGGTACAGACGAACCTTCGCCTGCTTCCGTCTTCTTCGTTTTGACTGGACCAGCAGGGCGTTCTTCAGTGCCTTTCTGAACCTTTGAGGCTATCTCAGTCTTCTTGGATGCTTCTCCAGATGACATTTTTATGTTGAGGAGTAGAAGTATTCGTTCTCGCCAGATTTCTGCTATATTTATAGGCAGAAGTTCCTCATTCATCCGACGTTTCACATATTCATTAATGCTTAACGGTTCATCCATTCATTTCCTCACATTCATCCGACGGTTCGCCTGTTCATTAATACTTGACGGTTCATCCGTTCATTTATTACATTCACTCGACAGTTCATCTGTTCATCATTTCCTAACGGTTCATCCGTTCATAATCTTCTATCAATTTTATTAAGGGGGATTCGTTATTTATCATGTTTTTATAACCTCTGAATCAATTCCGAATCTACTTACTCATTTGTCATGTTTTGACCTCTGCATAGAAATCGATCTATTTTTCTTTTGAGTTCCTATATATTATCACGTCCATAATACCTCTGATAATATCATATACTCTAAAACAGAAAAGATGATTTTATTATCTATCATGTCCACAATTCATCCACAAATACAAATCATTGAGCATAGAAGAATTGTCATTTCCATTCTCATTTCACCATAAAAAGTCTATTATATTTTCTTAGACTTTCTTACAAATCATAATGGAAATCTATTACAAATCTTGGATTTTTATTCTATGTACAACTGAGATCTACTTCTTCTTGGATCTTCTCTGGCAATCTCGTTGTTGGTGGCAATTCCTGACTGTCTGGGTCTCAGTCACGACCAGATCAGCATGAATCAAACTCTGGTCTTCTCTAATTTATCAGAAGAGGCTGAGCTTTAAACATTTCACGCTGCTCTATGAGGCTGCGTCCATCAGAAGAGGACGAGCCATCCAAGCCAAAATAGCTCAAGAAATTCTTGGCTAGTTGCAAGGGATCATCTTTGAGCTCGAAGACAAGGGGCTCTGGCTCTTCACCCCAAAAAGTGGGGTCACCATGAGAACAAAAGCCCAACTTGCGTGCTTCTTCCTCAGCTTTCTCCTTTGGTGTCATGTTGACGTAAGATGAAGATTAAAAATGAATTTTCTCCCTGCTTATATAACAGTGTTCACCGGCGGTTCATATTCCACCATAAATTGGATGCAATCAGTCTCGAAAAATGAAGAGTCATCATGACATTTAAAGAACTTCGAAGTCTTTCCGACTTCCGAAAAATTTTGAAGTCATCTCAGCGTGACTAAATCCATTTTATCATCTCTATTTTCAAAGTATTTCGAAATAATTTATCAATTTTCGAAAACTTTGAAGGGGGTTTTGTAGGCCTCAAAAATGAAAGTCACGCTGAGTTGATCAAGACAGAGTCAAAAGTCACGCTCAGTTGATCCAGACAATATAAACAAATCACGCTGGGAGACATCTCATCATTTGCCAAAGAGTAATTATGACTGACAATACGACAGTCGAAGAATATCTCTTCGTATGCCACGTATACACAGAATTCGAGAGATCATCGCCGTCTATCGCGTGATTTTCGAAATCTTCTTCAGCAAGACTCAGCCTTCGTCGAGTTGGCGTACCAAAAGGGTTTCTTGTCATTTAATGCGACTGACAAAGCAATCACTGTCAGAGATTTTGTGTCAGTCGAGACACGCCGAATCAAGACAGCTGGCAGTTCTATCTCAAGTCTGCGTGTATTTGTGATCTTCATCTCAAGTTTGCGTGGATTCTGAAGTTTTCTTTCTCAAGTTTGCGTGGATTTTGAAGTTCTTTGCCTCGAAGTCTGCGTGGATCCTGAAGCTTCCTGTCCCAAGTTTGCGTGGATTTTGAAGCTTTCTACACCGAGTTCACGTGGATTTCGTCTTCAACAAGTCTGCATGGATTTTATCAAATTGGAGTACGTGGCAGCCATGCCACTGATCTCTCGCCTGCGTGTCCTGTAACTTGCACACGACTCATGCATGATTTCCATGTGTCCAACAGTTATAGGCTACGTCCAGTAACTGCTCACAGCCTTGCGTATGTTAAATCCTGCGTGATTTTTAACTAGGCATAGGCTGTGAAGACAGTTATCTTTTCAGTTATTATTTTTGACTCTATAAATAGAGTTCTTTTTCTCATTCATTGTACAGATACATTGATATCTACTGTCAAAATTTTGAGAGCTTTTCTTCTTCGCATAGTCCAAGGAATAAAGCGATCGTCTTCTAGATCGGATTCCTACAGTTGTAATTTTCCCAGAAATACAACAAATAAAGAGAATTTCTTTATGAAAAACACCTGATGCTTTCCCCTGAATTAGGCTTCAGCTTCAGATCACACCTGTACGGTGTATCGATCCCTGGAAGATCCCGATACCCATAACGAGTGATCATTTTCTCAATATAATGAGACTGTGACAGCGCTAGTCCAGTGTCTGTCCGGATGATCTTGATCCCTAAGATCACATCAGCTTCCCCCAAGTCCTTCATACTGAACTTGCTAGAGATGAACTTCTTTGTCCCCGAGACACATCTAATATCCGTACCTAGGATAAGCATGTCGTCCACGTACAGACAAACGATCACACCTCTTCCATCAGCGAACTTCGTGTAAACACACTTGTCCGTATCGCTGACCATGTAGCCATTTGACCTTATAACTTTGTCAAATTTCTCATGCCATATCTTGGGAGCCTGTTTAAGACCGTACAAAGATTTCACCAACTTGCAGACTTTGTCTTCAAGACCCCTGATGACAAATCCCTCTGGCTGTTGCATGTAAATCTCTTCAGTCAGCTCGCCATTTAGGAAAGCCGTATTCACATCCATCTGATGTATCACCATCTTATGTATTGCTGCGAGAGCAATCAACATTCTGATGGTGGTCATCCGGGCTACTGGAGCATACGTATCAAAATAGTCAATCTCCTGCTTCTGAGAAAACCCCTTGGCTACCAACCTAGCCTTGAACTTATCAATAGTTCCGTCTGCTTTCATCTTCTTCTTGAAGATCCATTTGCATCCGATGGGTTTCGCTCCTTCAAGAAGATCAACCAACACCCAAGTGTTATTTGAGGTGATGGAATCAATCTCATTGTCAATCGCCTCCTTCAAGAAAACCGCGTCTCTGGTCTTCATCGTCTCATCATAGGTAAGCGGATCTGTTTCCACATGATAGGTGACAAAGTCACTTCCGAAGTCCTTCGGCCTCCTCACACGCTTAGCTGACGGCTCAGCTTGTTCTGGTTCAACCGTTGTTTCAACAACAACATCTTATTGGACCACATCTTCATTGAAGACTTCAGTCTCTTGTGCACCCTCATTATTCTCCGGAACATCCGGAAGAACAATATTCTTGTGCCTTGCAAACTTGTCTTCAAAATATTCTGCATCACGAGATTCAATGATATGATTTGACTCAATATCAAGAAATCTCCGAGCATCACTCTTCTCGACATACCCCAAGAAGATCGTCTTTGTAGTCCTTGTCCCAAGCTTCTGAATCTTTAGATCTGAAAGCTTGACATACGCCAGACACTCCCACACTCGAATGACATTCAAGTTAGGTCTGACCTTGAACCAGAGTTCATGAGGAGTAACGTCTGAAGTTGCATGAGGCACTCTATTTAGAATAAAAGTGGCCGTCAATGCAGCTTCTCCCCAGTAGTACTTAGGAAGGCCAGCAGTCAACAACATTGAATTTATCATTTCTGTCAACGTCCTGTTCTTCCTCTCAGCTACTCCGTTTGATTGAGGAGAGTACGGAGCCGTAGTCTCATTGACAATTCCATGTTCCTTACAGAACGATACGAATTTATGAGACCTGTACTCCCCACCTCGATCACTTCTTATCCTTTTGAGTTGTTGTCCAGTCTGCCGCTCAGCTTCGGCTCTGAACTCCTTAAACTTCTCGAATGCGTCATCTTTAGCCTTCAGCAAGTAGACGAACGCATACTTTGAGAAGTCGTCGATGTAGGTTATGAAATACTTCATCCCGGCCTTTGTAGAGAACTGTTTGAAGTCACAGATATCTGAGTGTACCAACTCCAGAAGATCTGTACTACGATTAACCCGAGGAAAGGGTTTCCTTGTGATCTTCGTTTGAGCACAAACTTCACATTTCTCTACCTTACCCCCACACTTGGAGATAAGTCCTAGACTAGACATTCTGTTTATTCGTTTACAATGAACATGTCCTAGCCTATTATGCCACAACTCAAGAGTATAAGCAGAAGGAGTGATTTCATTAATTACATTAATTATATTGGACTGATTTACAAGCTGAATCTTGAACATTCCTTCGGTATAAAAAGCTTTTCCGAAATATGTTTCCTTGATAGACATCACCATCTGGCCAGCATTGATGTCCATTATGAGGCCTGCATTGCAGAGTAAGCCTCCCGAGATCAGGTTCTTGGCGATAGCAGGTACGTACTTCACGCCTTGAAGCGTCAGAGACTTGCCAGAAGTCAGCTTCAGAATAACCGTCCCGATCCCTAGAACTTCAGCTTGTGCTTGGTTCGCCATCACAATCGCTTCAGAAGTAGGTGTGTAGGTGGTGAACCACTCCTTACTGGAGCAGACATGGCAGGTGGCTCCAGTATCTACCCACCAGTCTGAATCAGATCCTACAGTATCAACCTGTCCAATCATAGCAATTACATCAGTAACCATTGAGACTTTGCTAGGCTCACCTTGCTCTGATTTCTTGGCCGGTGCTGTACATTCACTTTTGAAATGGCCCAACTGGCCACACTTGAAACAAGGCATCTTTGCCTTAGATTTATTTGACTTGAAAGAAGTTCCCTTAACATTCAAGTTGTTAGGGTTCTTCTTCTTCTTCTGGAAATCTGCACGCTTTCCCTTTTCCTTTGTTTCCTTGGTCTGAACCAGATTGGCGTTAGCCAATTGCTTGGACAGTGTGTCTACCTTCAGTTGAGCCCGCATCTGGTCCTCAACGTAGATTTCCTGTAGGAGATCTTCAAGGGTGATCTCCAACTTCTTCCTATGCATGTTTGCATAGAACTTGCTCCACCCAGCGGGGAGCTTTGAGACAATCCCTCCAACAACAAACTTGTCGGGGAGGGGCATAGCCTCGTCTTCCAATTTCTGTCGCAACTTCAGAAATTCTTTGACCTGCGGCAGCATGGACTTCTCGTCCTCAAAGAGCCATTTGTGATATTTTTCAATCACAAATATTTTGCTCCTGTTCTTGTCTTCTTCGTACAGTTTTTACAGAGACTCCCATATGTCTCTGGCAATTGGTTTCTTACTGTAGGATTCTGCTAGAGAATCCTCCATAGCATTTAGGATAAGCAACCTGCAAATGCTATTCTCCCTTCTCCACTTGGCCTGAAGTTTAGTAGCCGCAGAGATTGCGGCAGCAGACCCAGTATCTGGAACAGTAGGTTCCTCTTCAAGCAATACGTGATCAACGTCTCTAAGTTGAAGAGTGAGATAAACCTTCCTCTTTCAGACTTGATAATGCTCTCCATCAAACTTCTCTAACTTACAGAAGTCAGTGTTTATGAGTGAAGCATTAATATTTTTTATCGTAGCAATAAAGCTTTGAGATTGTTATTGCCGGGAACGCCGGGGCACGCTTTTCGATGGAAAATACAGAAACTGAAACAGTTGTAAAGACAATGTTTCAAATGCAATTCCTTAAAGAAGGTTTTGCAACAGAGATCCAGAAGGATTCTGCAAATTATGAGATCTAAAAAGATATCGTAATTCACGAATAATCTAAAGAGATTTTCGCCCTCTGCGAACAGCTTCCAGGAACCAGCAAGGTTGACGGAAAACCTTGGAACACTCCTGCTCTTCTGACTCCTCGGAAGACGGCGAACTCCTCTGGCAATGGCTTACTCTTATCTTTCTGTTTCTGAAGTAACAGAACCCACGCGTACTAAAAAGTACTAGTGTTTGTGTTTAAAAACACGCTCACTACTTTGTTGTGTTAAAGAACACTTAGAGTTTTCTCCCTGAAATTCTGATTTTACCAACACTGAGAGAGAGGAGAGAACCTGCATATATAGCAACGAGCGCAAAGTGCGCCAACAAAACGCCATATTACGCCTCATGAGCCCTTGAGCCCGAGCCCGAGCCCGAGTCCGAGTCCGAGTCGCTAAGCTCCAACGGAGCTTAGCTCCATGGAAATAAATTTCCAAGAGCAAAAAGCTTACAGCTTCTTATTTGTTGATTAAGCCTTTATACTATTAATAATTAATCCTACATGGCACACACCCATGTGCACTACATGTGCATCTCCATAAAGAGCAAAGACTCATGTATATGGAGATACACATTCCTTTCTAGCCGATGTGGGACTAAAAACCAAAACAAAAGGCTAAAAACCCAACAAGGGTGTAGAGCCTGGGCGAGGCAGTCTCCCTTATGCCAGACATCGGTAGGAAATCAAGACCCGAAGTGACCGCCGGGAGCGTTTTCGGCCAACAGATGGTGCGGGGAGCTGCGTAGCCTGCGCCGAACTCGGTAAAACGTCAGACGAAGGCGCAGCTACAGGCGGATCTGCAGGCGGATCTGTACTGGGCGCTATCTGACCCGAGGTGGACATAGAGGGGGGTTAGTCTGGGTGGACTCCGGGAGGGGCGAGCCAAGAGGGGAGGGCAATGCCGCTACCGCACACCCAGGGGTCACTGCGGGATAGGTGCCACCGAAGGTGGTGGAAGAGGTGATGGGGGGCCCAACAGGGGACACAGCGGGAAAGGCGCCACCTGAGGGGAAGAAATAAGATGGCGCAAAGCAAGTAGACCCATGCCAAAAGGCGTTGGATGGCCATTCTCCTGTGCACCGACGAGGAGGGGAGGACTCCTTATGACTAGCGCCAAACAACGTAGTAAAGGCGCGGCCCGAGATGGATGGGGTGAAGGGAACCCCAAATGGGGACCCACCCGAAAGGGGAAAAGAGGAAGGCGCAAAATAAGTAGACGAGGCCGACTTGTACTGGACGTGCTCCAGAGAGTAGGGGAGGGCCCCATGAGACCTGCGCCAAGTGCAGATGCTGGAGAAAGCTGGGATGTGGAGCCAAGTGTATTGGGTGAAAGGGACAGCTGTCCAGTCAATAATTCAAAATTCAAAGAGTAAGGTGGATAGGAGGGAACGTCGCCCGAGGGCAGGGCAGCAGACTCTTCGGGCACCGACGAGGAGGGAGAGGAGGTTAGCACCCTGGCGGCGACTGCATCTCCCGGGCAAGAAGGCGACGCCACGAGGTAGGCGCCGGCGGCCACCGGGTCTGTGGAACCGAAGGTAGCAAGAAGATCATCAGCTAGGGCTACCCCAGATGGGGGGGTGCTGACGCCGAGGGCAAAGCGTCTGCGGCCTGCTAGAGGCCCGAGGGCACCGCCGCAGTGGACGGGTCGACCAACTCCCGGTCGGAGATGAGCGGAGGGGGATGGATCCAAGACAGAGCGAGGTGGGGGGGAATGGTGGACGACCGGGCAGGGGGGGTCGGGTGACATCCGTAGGAGCGCGAGAAGGACCGGCGGCCAGGGTGCTGCCCGCCGAGGGTCCGGAGGGGGCTGAAACATGAGAAGGAAGGGGGAAGAGCGGCGACCCAGCCGGGAGGCCGGGCTCACTGAGCGAGGGTCTCTCGCAGGAGACCTCCGCAGAGCTCCAAGAAGAGAGAGGTCACCATTTTGCTATTATATATACTAGCATATGTGCACGTGCCTTGCACGTATTTTAACATTTTTTAATTAATTTAGGAAGACTCTTTAGGAAGATCAAAGGGTAGTCTTCCTAATTACTAAGTTGTCCTTATTAAAATTAATGAACTATTTTTAATTAGTATAAGTATGTAAGGGTATTTTCGGAATTCAAAAGTTTTACCATCTAAGTTTTTCTATCTATCTATATATATATATATATATATATATATATATATATATATATATATATATATATATATATATATATATATATATATATATTTTAGTAGAATATTATATAGTAGAATATATATATATATATATTTTTAGTAGAATATATATATATATATATATATATATATATATATATATATATATATATATATATATATATATATATATATATATATATATATATATATATATTCTACTATATATATATATATTCTACTAAAAATATATATATATATATATATATATATATATATATATATATATATATATATATATATATATATATATATATATATATATATATTCTACTATATAATAGGAAAACTTGATGGTGAAATTTTTGAATTCCAAAAATATTGGGTGAAACTTTTGAATTCCAAAAATATCCTTGCACGTCTATACTAATTAAAAATGGTTCATTAATTTTAATAAGGACAACTTAGTAATTACGTAGACTACCCTTTGGTCTTCCAAAAGAATTTTTCTTAATTAAAAGAATGTTAAAATACGTGTAAGGAACGTGCACATATGCTAGTATATATAATAAAAAAACAAATATTATAAATCTGGAGAGTCCCAAAATCTGGGATCACCGGAGGTGGAAATACCAACCCTCCGGAAAGCAAAAGGTATACAAAACAAAATGAGTATACCGACAAAACCAGATCTATATACCCTACTCAGTCTGCCGCTCTTTAGCCAAGATCGCCGCAAGCAATTACGGTAGTTCCACATAGCCACTGAATGACACGTCTGAGTCCATGTTGACCCTGTGCTTGGCCATTGCTCGGGCTGCCCCATTCTCTCCTTTGCTGCACCTTATGGCCATCCCTCTGCCACCCTCCTGTAGCTGATGAGCCGCCTGGTATAGTCCCCATAGCGTTCTCCCCCGATCGTTAAGATATTCCACCACATATTGATACGTGGTTTGAATCTGCACTACATCCAAGCCCTGTAATTAGCAAAATCAGAGCCCCTTCACCACTATTCTACCAACCATGGTCTGTATATATCCTGTCGTGATCCTTGCTCCTTCCCCGAACAAGAAGTGGTCCGTGGGGTCTCTTATAATCAGACCCCCGCAGCCAAGCACCTGTGTTGCCGTTACTCCGCACCGCCACGTTTCATGTAACTGAACCAGCGCAGGGAACCACCCTTCTGTGAGGCACGCAAGTCTGAGTCTTCCGTCTCCTATGAGTTGAATGAGAGAAGATATCTCGTCTTCCCAGATACGCTTACAGCTCTGCAATGCCTTCATAACCTGCCTTGTAACTTTTGCGATGAGTTGTAGGCTCGAAAAGCGAGTCCCTTTATATCTTGTCTTGTTTCTATTCTTCCAAGCGACCCAAACCACCGCACCAATGATGAACTTATTCACTATGATGTTGCCTCAGCCCCACCATCTGTTGCATCAGTTTCGAAGGCCCCCCCTCCGACGGAGCACACCTGTTGAAAATAGTTCCAGACCTCCTAAGCCAGGTCCCCTTGTCGAAGATATGGTCCACCGACTCCGTGCTTGCCTTCGAACAACAATGGCATTTACTTACCATAGAGAAGCCCAATTCGCACAATTTATCATCCATCGGCAGCTTGTTGAATAGCATCCGCCATAGTAGAATAGACCATTTTAGAGGAATGCTACTTCCCCTATATTACCCATGTCCGCAACTCTCGGTGATTTGCTTCTAACCCGTTCCCATGCAGAAGCCAAAGAAAACCGCCCTGTGACAATAGGTTTCCATATTATTTTATCTGGCTGACCTGTGAAGACCAAGTTCGCAGCTTGCAACCGCTCGCACCCAGCAGCACCTATCAACTGCTGTGCCCGCCCCCAAATCCAGTAGCCCTCAAACTAGATGGCACAGATCGGGATATCCTACTTAAGTTCCCAGCCCGTAAGTCAACCTAGCAAAGTCCAGTCATCCTTGTGTAGGTTGCAAGACTCGTCCCCTAGAAGCGTCCCCATGTAGACTTCTCTGTTAGCGCGACCGGAGAGCAGTCGCTTCCAAGTACTAGTAGCTCTGGACGTGGCGGCCACCGAGCAAGGGTGACCCCTAGGAAAATATTTGCACTTGAAGTACTCACACCACAGAGCCCCATTGGTTATTAGCTTCCACGATAGCTTGATCACAAGAGCCTTCTGTATGTCAGTTAGATGACGCACCCCCAGGCCCCCTCGATGAGGGGCCTGGCCACCATAGGCCAACTGGCCCAAATTCAACGTTGGTTACCCCTCCTTGGAGCCCCAAAGGAAATGTGAAAACATTTTCTCGATTCTTCTCAGAATGAACAGGGGGAAGAGCACTGTCACGACCCGCGCTCGGTATAAGGGCACGAGTGCGTAACAGCACCCAGCCTACGTCGCAGAATCGGCGGTAGAACGTTGTACTAGGTCGCTATCTAACAACTCACGCAAGTATATAATGTACATGTCATAGATCTCAATGCCGAATGGAGGACACGTAAGATATAGTAAAACTAAATCACAGTCTAAGCACGATAAGATATCACAGAAGTTTAGATAACTATATTAAACTCAACAACTTAAATAAACTACTAAATAATAATATCTGAAAACAATCTCAATACAAGTCAAAATCTCCACTTATTACAATTTAAGTTCAAACATGAAATCTAGAACTAGCCCTATAACTAGTCATCGGGTCACTCCTGCGAATCGGGACTAAAGGTAGCTAGTCCCGCTTCGGTCCCATAGCAAGTAGGGCATGTGTCCTCTGGGTTCTCTGTAAAATTTGTCAACATATCCAGTCAGGATTGCAACGAGCACACCTCATCTAGCAATCCAAAGTAAATGACAAAAACTATAAAACAGTTATAGACAGTTATACTTGATGAAAATGGCAAGTCCGAGACATGAATCGAAACAAAACAACAGTTTAGAACAGGAAAGTAAATACAGTGAATCAAAAGATCATGGCAATGAAGACGGTTAAAAATAGAGCTAACTGAAATAGAGTAATGTGATATGAGTCCAGACAATACGATGTGAGTCCATGGTGAATCTAGGGTGAGTCCAGATAGTATAATATGAGTCAAGTGTGAGTCCAATACAAGAATCTAATAGTGTGTGTTAAAATATCAAGTTCGACATGTAAACGGCTATGGATAAATATGGCTCATCACACACTTGACAAGTGTACGGCTGCTATCGTTCCTGATTAGACCAAAGGAGTGGTTCCAGTATTTGGAAATATTTACATGTCTACTCGAATATTTTCCTGCCCGACAAGTACAAGTGAATCCAGAAAACGACATAAAAGTAAAGTACAAGTCCAGCCAGAACATGATGATGCCATTAGGTGATTCCAGTAAGAGAGGCCAAACATGTAAAAGGTGAGTGTCGCATGCAGTGGATTCAAAAATACCAATCTGTGTTGACAGAGAATCAAATAGAACTAACTAGAACTGAAATACAGTAATCAGCAAGTAAATAAAAGAACTATCAGAGAATGTACTCGCCTGATACCCAGATCGACTGATGAATACAGATGTCCGAACTGAAGTCACAATGTCCTATTTAGTGCAGTACAGGTTATAATGTATTCAATATAAAATAATTAAAGTTTACAGATCTACATAATTCTAGGTCAATCTAGGTCAAAGTCAACTCTCGGTTAACTCTGGTCAACCCTCAGTCAAACTAGGTCAACATCTAAGCTAACTTGGTCAACTATGTAGGGTTTGGTCAAACTCTAGTCAATAAGCTTAGGCCTGGTGAGTCAATTCTAGGTAATTCTATAGGCTAACATCTATATATATAACCCATACTCTAACTTGAGTCATGATACCTTACATGACATATAGATAGATAAGTGAATACATAGATAAATAGATATATGGATAGAAAATAGATAGATAGATACAAAGTAGATAGGTACAAGGGTAAACTAATAAGTAGATACATCAAAACATTGTAGGTACAAGGGTAAACTAATAAGTAGATACATCAGAACATTGAAACCCTCTTCCTTATTATAATGTTGCCTACCTAAATATTACCCTACCTCAGCTATCCACATAAACCCGTATTGCATATGTATCACAATACAATCAAGTTTTCCCCAACCCCACTTCTCTTGATACCTTTCACTACTCACCATATCCTATAGTTCAATGGCTCATCACACCTTTTACAGATTATATGACACACTCACCTATCTCACTCTATCACTCTTGAACATACCCCTCACTAACACATGGAAGCACTTGGCACTGGCCAAGTGGCCATGGCCTTGCCCAACCCTGCCTTAGCTGCTGCTACTGCTACAGTGCATTTCTGCATGCTGCTGCAATGCTTATTAGCTTGCTGCTGCTGCTGGGTTTTCCTACTGTAAGATCCAGCAGGCCAAGCCAAGCCAAAACACACCTCCTCCACTCCAACAAGATAGTAACCCACACTCTACCCTACCTAGTATCTATGTGCCAATGTATGAATACAAACCCACATATCAACTCAGGAACTAAACTTAACACCACATGAAAAACTCAGATAACTAAATAGGTCAAATCTTCCATAACCCTCACATACCACATAAGACACTCTTAACACCCTACCTAGGCAATTCACAATTTAAGCCACGAGATACACTCAAACCTAACCAAGATACTAGCAATACCAAAACTCGTAACTGCAGCCTGCTGCTGCAAGTTTGCATCTACTGTAATGCCTATTGAGCATGCATCTGTAATGCAATACAGAGCTCTGTAGAGCCTACTGCTACTGCTCCCATTGCCTCTATGCTTTCATTGCTGCAACTCGTCTAAGTCCCACATTCTAACATGAAACCCCAAACTTAATACATAAACCAAACTTGGACAGGGGGTGTGTATGTGCTATGAGTATACAGAGGGGGTATCGAGTGTCCAGATGTGTGTCCAATACTGTGTCAACATGTGTCAATCAGAGGAATATAACATGGTATCTGAGTTACACAGAGGGGTCCTCGTGTGTGTGTCGAGTCCATTAGGACACAAAGTGGCCAACTATTTGGTCGTGCAGGTGTGACAATATGTAGACTAGGTGTCAGGGTGTCCTAGTGTCCAGTTAGGATGTGCCCAAGTCATGTCATGTGGTGTCAAACAGTGCGTGTCAGAAATGAAAACTTGTGTGAACAGTGCACTCGACTGACATCTGCAGGTCCTATAACTCTTCGAATACCCAACTAAATCGACCCAAACTTCGTATGTTTTGTGTCAGACACTGCCCCCATATTTCCATCGAGTGGCACCCCAATCTGTGTCGTATCCAGTAAGAACTGGACATTGGACACGCAGCAGCATGACAGTACAACAGAACTGTGCGTGTCCCCGTGTCCAATTCCGACACGAAAATACTACCAAAATTGACTCATTCATATTGATAAATGATCTACACATAATGAGCTACAAAATTATATAATTAGTTTTGAAAATCAAGATTAAAAAGGTCTAAGAGGCATTTCATCGAACACATTAATAGCTCTCTGATACTCCTCCAATACATATCCTAAATGGATTCGATTTCTAACCAAACTTGGCCTAGGGCTAGGGGAACCCTAAATGAATGTATCTATGGAGAGAATGTCACCCCCATTTCCTGTATTTCGTATTTATGCTCGTATTTGATTTTTGGCACGTATTTTATTTTCTCGACTTGCGGATTTTGGTTTCTCGTAAATGGATTTTGGACCATGGCTTGGTTTTATTTTGTGAAAGTTGGTTTAGTTTGGTTCATCATGAATGGAACACCTTAACCTACACTCCTCCCTCAACACACCACAACTCCCCCACTTTATAACACCACCTACTTTTCTCTCTCCTCTTTATTCTCTCATTTATTTCTTACAAACTTCTTCTTCTTCCTTCTTCCACACAACTCCCCAACCAATAGGCAAGTGCACCTTGCCAACAAATAAGCACCCAATTTTATTTGTCCATTTGATAGATTAGGACATGTAGATCAACATTAGAACTTGGAATTTTGTGATTTGGAGCTTTCATTCTTCTAGATCTAGGTTTTAACCATTTTCGGAAATCCTTGGTTTTGATCTATTAAACTTTGATTTTTGTTTGTTTTGATGCTTCCATGTGGAAGAGAATTCAATTTTACTCAAGTTAGAACTTTGAAAATCTAGATTTGGTTTTGATTTGACAAAAATATGAAGAATTGAAGTTCTTAGTGTTTTTGGACTTGCTCTCGGCCAGGAAGAACAGCTCCCTGCCTTGCGCTTTTTAGCGCATGGCCGATTGCGCACCCCTGGCCTGTGCTCTTTAGCGTATGGCCGTTTGCGCAGTCACTTGGCCAGCGCTTTGCGCTGCGCTGGACTGCGCTGGCGCCAGCTAGCCATGCGCAATCCAGCCATGCACAAAGTAACCCCTGCGCAATTCACTTCTGCGCAAACCGCTCCTGCGCAATTCACTTCTGCGCAACCCACCCTTGCGCAAACCACCCTTGCACAAGGTAACCCCTGCGCAGTCTACCCTTGCGCAAGGTAACCCTTGCGCAAGACAACTCTTGCGCAGCTCTTCCATGCGCAGTACACACCCTGCGCAGACCTACCCCTGACCCCCTTGCACAACCTACTTGTCTATGATGAATTTATTATTTCTTGGTCTTGGCTCTTCTATAGTCCTATTTTATATTAGTATTTTATTAGGTATTTTACGCCCATTTTATATCCTTACGCCTTTTGGCATGAACTTGATTTTGCTTAATATGTTTGGAATAACTATTGTACACAGCATGGTATGACAAGGAACTAGTATAACATGACAGTGACCCGTAGTGGTGCACTCCTGACACGACCAACCTAACTTGATAGTGGCCCGTCGTGGCGCACCCCTGACAAGTACCCTGACATGATTTACCTTGATAACTTGATAGTGGCCCGTGGCGGCGCACTCTTGACTTGACTTAACTTGATAACTTGACTTGACTTGCCTTGACACCGTGGGTGTTCCTGCTTGCTTGTTTGCACAATCCACTTGTCTTGTCTTGCATCATGTCTAGGACGTGACTTCCTGGGTACCACGGCCAGGGACTCGCGCTAAATTGGATTAGGCTAATTATTAGATCAAACTAGAACATGGAGAATTCCCAGTCACAGGCAATCTCGTTATCTGGGCGCTTTAATGGACTTGTAGCTTGCCGACGAGTAGAGCACATTTCCAGCACACTGTCATGTGTTGCACCCTCTAAGTCACCTAAGGGTACATTTGTCTCCCGGGCGATGTACCCAACTATAACTCTCAACCCGCGAAAGAATAACTGGATGGTCTGCAGGGCTTGGGACTGGGAGTTTCTCACTTGCATCTTGTTAGTAATTAGGCTTGTGATAACCCTAGTTAGTTAAAGTAGTAAGCCGTAGTACTTGCTTGGCCGATTGTGAATGAATGGTGTCCAGCCCTATCTAAGTCTTGTCTAGCCTTGTACCTGGAACTCTTGATCATGATTGTTTTACTTATCTCTAACGATAAATGGGTAGAGGCAGTGAGCTATTCAGACGAAGGGTTACAATCCCGGTCCTTGTTTGGTTTAAGGGTTATAACCTGGCTCCCGGAATGGTTCCACGTCCCTAGTCGTTTATCGCCCTGTGTACTTTTATTACTTGTACTTTCCTTTATTCTTTATGTTCTAATATGCTGGCTTTTGTTCTTATTTTTGGCCTCCTTTGTGGCACTTGCTCTTTCTGGGGTTTGACCCAGCTGGTTTTGTGTGGCCAGATTTCGGAGCAGCTCTCGAGGATCTACCCAGCTTCCAGTCCAATGGTGACAACTAGACGGAACCCGGACCAAGAGTGGGTTTTCCTTTTTGTTTCACCCACTTATATGTAAATTTATTCTTTTGAGGCGTTTAGCCGACGAGCACCTGTTAGCTCGATGCACATTTACTTACTGTCTGCCTACGGGCTGTAAACATGATTAACAAATCCTAGGGTTGATCATGTATGACTGAACTCTTGCTAGTCCTATCATTTTGTACGACTAGCTTCATGATCATCCAATATGTAATATTTGGGACGCCTTATATATATATATTTGATGCTCTAACATCTTGTAACTCTGTTAATTGCTTGAGATTGAGACAATAGGCTTGACCTTAAGAGACTGCTGGCTTGTAGTAAACCCTCATATCTAGACAGCCGTGACCGTATAGTTGAGATGTATTCTGTTTTCAATATACGTAGCTGGCTGTGTCTGCCTCCGCTCTCCAGTATTCTGGTTCTGGGGCGTGACACGGTTTAAGTGGTGGCCCATGCAGGTCTTGGCATTCAAGAAATGTGAGGGTTTACCGAATAGATGTCTCAATCAATATTCGTCCTTGATCTCTGCTCGTATCTTCAAATCCCTGAGAATCTCGACCTGATCACATTGCTTGTATCATTGATCTGTCCTGGTCCTTTCCTTATTGTTCCCTATGTCGTCTTTTTCAGCGGCATTACTTCCGGACCTGCCAACCAGCCAGAGGGAGCTCGGCAAGCACCCCAGCGCCAGGAAGATCAAGCTCAGCACTCTGGAGTAGCCTCCCGAGTTATGCTTTTCGGAGGCTCAAAACCTCCAGTTCAGGCAGCTCCGTCCGTTCAACCAGCTAGACAGGATGAGGGACCTTTGGTAGGGCTTATCAGAGAACTGCTTGCATCCCAAGATCGTCGAGGCGATGCCTTGCACCAGGAAGTTCATGATGCACTAAATCGAGGAGGTCCCCAAGGGAATCAGGCGGCCAACAGTTTCAAACGCTTGAACCCTCCCTTCTTTGACGGCAGTGAAGATGCGATTGCCGCGGACGCTTGGCTTCAGGATACTGAGGTGGTTCTAGAAGCAGCTAGGACGCCTGAGAATGAGAAGGTGGCCGTGGTACGGCTACAGTTGTTAGACTTGGCTCGCGATTGGTGGGCGGCTCAGGCCATGGGATTAGCAACACCAGTCACTTGGGCGACGTTCAGAGAGAGATTCCAGATAAAGTACTTCGATGCGGTGGCACGGTACGACCTGCAGACCCGGTTCACCAACTTGAAGCAAGGAGGCAGGACGGTCGATGGCTATGCGACCGAGTTTTCCAGGCTGAGTAGGTTCGCCCCCACCTTGGTGGCAACCGAATTCGATAGGGCCCAGCGGTTCCAGCAGGGGCTGCATTTAGAGATATTATTGGCTGTCGAGCAGTTCGAGCACCAGACGTTCGATGCAGTATTGAAGGCAGCGAGGAGGCATGAGTATACCTTCCGGAGAATTGTGGACAGGACCGGAGGCAGGAAGCGGTCCCACAACCAGATGCACCAATCTTCAGCTCCAGCCCCGGCAGCTAGGGGTATAACCATTGGAACTCCGAGACGGGCGGCCTCAGTGACGTCGGTTCAGCATTCGACCCCGACGTACCCGCAGCAGCAGAAGCAGAAGCAGTCTTCCGCGGTGGGATGTTCTCATTGCGGGAAGCCGGGCCATGTAGTGGCAGAGTGTCGCAGGGCACAGGGATTGTGCCTGGCTTGCGGAGGAGCAGATCACAAGATAGGGACCTGCCCGAATAGGGGAGGTCCATCATCATCCAACCTTTCTAGTTCTTCGGTGAGAGGACCAGCCCCAGTTCCAGTCCAGCAGCAGCAGCAACAGCAGTACCCGAGGCCATTGTTGCCTCAGGCCCAGGCCTTTCAGCAGCAGAACCAGCAGCAGATCACCCAGGCTCCAGCACAGAACCGACAGAGGGGATTCCAGCAGAGGGGACCCGCAGCTAGAGGTCAGGCTATGATGATGACCATGGAAGAAGAAGTTGCACCAGGTGAGGTAGTGGCAGGTACTATTCTCATCAACACCTTTCCAGCATCTGTATTATTTGATTCTGGTACATCGCATTCATTTATGTCTATACGATTCGCGACACGGATAGGATTGGAGCCCGAGTCATTATCAGTGAGGCTCAATATACTTACTGGTAATGGTCTTGTGGGAGTAGATCGAGTATTTTCCTCGTGTCGGATCGTAGTTAGCGGTAGAGAGTTCCCCGCTAGGCTCATAGAGTTCCCTATGGCAGACTATGATGTAGTTCTAGGCATGGATTGGTTGAGGAACCATTATGCTAGGATAGACTGCCATGTTGGCAGAGTTGTCTTTAGTATTCCCGGAGAGCCAGAGTTTTCATTTTCCAGAGGCACAGTAGAGCCATCTCCCCCAGTATTGCGGATGGCAGTAGCAGCAGTGCAGTTGCCCCGAATAGTTGAGGAGTTTCCAGATGTCTTCCCAGAGGAACTTCCAGGGATGCCACCAGAGCGGGAGATCGAGTTCACCATCGACTTGATTCCTGGGACAACACTAGTATCAGAACGAGTCTACAGAATGGCACCTTCAGAGTTGGAGATTTTGTACAAGATGATTGAAGAACTCAGGACCAAGGGATTCATTCGTGCAAGTGGATCGCCTTGGGGAGCCCCGATGCTTCTTGTGAAAAAGAAGGATGGTACGTCTAGGCTATGTGTTGATTACCGTACCTTGAACTCAGTGACAATCAAGAACAGATACCCTCTCCCGAGGATAGATGACTTGTTTGATCAACTCAAAGGGGCTTCAGTTTTCTCGAAGATAGACTTACGGTCAGGATACCACCAGATCAGAGTCAGAGAGCAGGACATCCCGAAGACAGCGTTCAGATCTAGGTACGGGCATTGGAAGTTTCTAGTTATGCCCTTTGGAGCGACCAATGCGCCGGCAGTGTTCATGGACCTCATGAACCGTATTTTCATGCCTTACTTGGATCAATTTGTGATAGTATTCCTTGATGACATCCTGGTCTACAGCAAGAGTGAAGCAGAGCACGAGCAGCATCTCAGAGTTGTCCTCCAGATTCTCAGAGAACACCAGTTGTACGCCAAGTTCAGTAAATGCGAGTTCTGGCTCGATCGCATTTCTTACCTGGGTCACATCATTACTAGGGGAGGAGTGGAAGTGGATCCCCAGAAGATTGTGGCTATCGAGGCATGGCCAGTACCCAGCTCAGTAGCAGAAGTTCGCAGCTTTCTTGGATTGGCCGGCTACTACCGGCGGTTCGTCTCTGATTTTGCAAGGATTTTAGCGCCGATGACCCAGTTAACCCGCAAGGATGTGCCGTTCGTTTGGACGGCAGAATGTCAGGAATCATTTGAGAAGTTGAAGCGAGGTTTGATAACGGCTCCCATTCTTACACTTCCAGATGGAACCGAAGGATTCACAGTTTACTGCGATGCTTCAGGTCGAGGATTGGGATGTGTTTTGATGCAGCATGAGAAGGTAATTGCTTATGCGTCACGTCAACTCCGTGATCATGAGAAGAATTACCCGACCCACGACTTGGAGCTAGCAGCAGTAGTGTTTGCACTTAAGTTGTGGAGGCACTACTTGTACGGAGACAGAGTGGAGATATTCACTGATCATAAGAGCCTGAAGTATGTTTTCACCCAGAAGGATCTTAATATGCGGCAGAGAAGATGGCTCGAGCTACTTGTGGACTATGATGTGGACTTGCAGTATCATCCAGGGAAGGCCAACGTCGTAGCAGATGCGTTGAGCCGGAGAGCCGGAGTTTATTTCCTGACGGCGCAACTAGAGCTATTGGCAGATCTTCAGAAGATGGAAATTGAAGTGATTCTTCCTTCCAATGTGGCCTTGATGGCCAGCCTACAGATTCAGTCCACCATAGTTGAGAGGATCCGGACAGCACAGTTAACAGATTCCAAGATTCAGCGTCTCAGAGCAGAGTGCGAGGCAGGGAGAAGGCCAGAGTTATGTATTCATGAGGATGGTACACTTCGACACGGCACGCGTCTTTGTGTACCCAGTGGAGATATCAGACAGGAAGTCATGGCAGAGGCTCACAGTTCGCAGTACTCCATTCACCCAGGCAGCACGAAGATGTACAGAGATATTCGTCAACACTTTTGGTGGAATGGTATGAAGAGGGAGATAGCCCGGTATGTCTTTCGATGTTTGGTTTGCCAACAAGTCAAGGCTGAACATCAGAGGCCAGCTGGACTTCTTCAACCTTTACCGATCCCAGAATAGAAATGGGAGCACATTACCATAGATTTCGTGACTGGGTTACCCAGATCTCCGACAGGTAGAGATGCTATTTGGGTCATTGTAGACATGCTTACCAAGGTGGTACACTTTCTTCCATTTAGAGTTGGACAGTCGACGGCACAGCTAGCAGAGATGTATCTCAGGCAGATCGTCAGACTTTACGGAGTGCCAGTCAGCATAATATCAGACAGGGATACGAGATTCACATCGCACTTCTGGCGCAGTCTTTATCAAAGTTTGGGGACTCGTCTCAAGTTCAGCTCAGCGTATCATCCGTAGACAGATGGGCAGTCAGAGCGTACTATACAAACTCTCGAAGATATGTTGCGGTCGTGTACCCTTGACTTCGGTGGTTCGTGGGAGGATCACCTGCACCTGGTAGAATTCTCGTACAATAATAGTTTCCAGGCCAGTATCCAGATGGCACCCTTCGAGGCTCTGTATGGCAGGAAGTGTAGATCTCCGTTAGCATGGGACGATGTCGGAGAGAGGCAGATGCTCGGTCCAGAACTGATTTCTCAGACGATTGAAGTGGTTAGGAGAGTCAGAGATCACCTCCGAGTTGCTCAGGATCGCCAGCGCCATTGGGCCGATGCTCATCGGCGTCCCTTAGAATTTGCTGTCGGCGACCATGTATTCCTTAGGATCTCGCCTACCCATGGCGTCATTCATTTTGGCGTGCGGGAAAAGCTTAGTCCTAGGTATATAGGGCCGTTCGATATTCTAGAGCGAGTAGGCGATGTGTCCTATCGTCTCGCTCTTCCGCCGTCGCTAAGTGAGGTACATGATGTATTCCATGTATCCCAATTAAGACGGTACATACCGAACCCGAGCCATATCCTAGATCATTCGGAATTGGTTGTTGGTACCAACCTTTCGTATGAGGAGAGGCCCGTGTCTATATTGGACCGGAGAGAAAAGACGCTCAAGAACAAGACTATTAACTTAGTCCGTGTTGCTTGGGGTCATCACTCTCTAGGTGAGTCAACGTGGGAGTGTGAGGACGACATCCGATCGCGATATCCCTACCTGTTTGACTCGTAAGGTATAATGTCTTCCTTGTGCCTTACGCTTTCCCTTCCTTGCTTGTATTGTATGATTGTATGATTGAACTGCTTAGTGTAGCTTGTCTGTGCTTAGTATAGCTTGTCGTGGCAATCTCTAGCTCCTTGATTAAATTTCGAGGACGGAATTCTTTGAAGGTGGGTAGAGTTGTCACCCCCATTTCCTGTATTTCGTATTTATGCTCGTATTTGATTTTTGGCACGTATTTTATTTTCTCGACTTGCGGATTTTGGTTTCTCGTAAATGGATTTTGGACCATGGCTTGGTTTTATTTTGTGAAAGTTGGTTTAGTTTGGTTCATCATGAATGGAACACCTTAACCTACACTCCTCCCTCAACACACCACAACTCCCCCACTTTATAACACCACCTACTTTTCTCTCTCCTCTTTATTCTTTCATTTATTTCTTACAAACTTCTTCTTCTTCCTTCTTCCACACAACTCCCCAACCAATAGGCAAGTGCACCTTGCCAACAAATAAGCACCCAATTTTATTTGTCCATTTGATAGATTAGGACATGTAGATCAACATTAGAACTTGGAATTTTATGATTTGGAGCTTTCATTCTTCTAGATCTAGGTTTTAACCATTTTTGGAAATCCTTGGTTTTGATCTATTAAACTTTGATTTTTGCTTGTTTTGATGCTTCCATGTGGAAGAGAATTCAATTTTACTCAAGTTAGAACTTTGAAAATCTAGATTTGGTTTTGATTTGACAAAAATATGAAGAATTGAAGTTCTTAGTGTTTTTGGACTTGCTCTCGGCCAGGAAGAACAGCCCCCTGCCTTGCGCTTTTTAGCGCATGGCCGATTGCGCACCCCTGGCCTGTGCTCTTTAGCGCATGGCCGTTTGCGCAGTCACTTGGCCAGCGCTTTGCGCTGCGCTGGACTGCGCTGGCGCCAGCTAGCCATGTGCAATCCAGCCATGCGCAAAGTAACCCCTGCGCAATTCACTTCTGCGCAAACCGCTCCTGCGCAATTCACTTCTGTGCAACCCACCCTTGCGCAAACCACCCTTGCGCAAGGTAACCCCTGCGCAGTCTACCCTTGCACAAGGTAACCCTTGCGCAAGACAACTCTTGCGCAGCTCTTCCATGCGCAGTACACACCCTGCGCAGACCTACCCCTGACCCCCTTGCACAACCTACTTGTCTATGATGAATTTATTATTTCTTGGTCTTGGCTGTTCTATAGTCCTATTTTATATTAGTATTTTATTAGGTATTTTACGCCCATTTTATATCCTTACGCCTTTTGGCATGAACTTGATTTTGCTTAATATGTTTGGAATAACTATTGTACACAGCATGGTATGACAAGGAACTAGTATAACATGACAGTGACCCGTAGTGGTGCACTCCTGACACGACCAACCTAACTTGATAGTGGCCCGTCGTGGCGCACCCCTGACAAGTACCCTGACATGATTTACCTTGATAACTTGATAGTGGCCCGTGGCGGCGCACTCTTGACTTGACTTAACTTGATAACTTGACTTGACTTGCCTTGACACCGTGGGTGTTCCTGCTTGCTTGTTTGCACAATCCACTTGTCTTGTCTTGCATCATGTCTAGGACGTGACTTCCTGGGTACCACGGCCAGGGACTCGCGCTAAATTGGATTAGGCTAATTATTAGATCAAACTAGAACATGGAGAATTCCCAGTCACAGGCAATCTCGTTATCTGGGCGCTTTAATGGACTTGTAGCTTGCCGACGAGTAGAGCACATTTCCAGCACACTGTCATGTGTTGCACCCTCTAAGTCACCTAAGGGTACATTTGTCTCCCGGGCGATGTACCCAACTATAACTCTCAACCCGCGAAAGGATAACTGGATGGTCTGCAGGGCTTGGGACTGGGAGTTTCTCACTTGCATCTTGTTAGTAATTAGGCTTGTGATAACCCTAGTTAGTTAAAGTAGTAAGCCGTAGTACTTGCTTGGCCGATTGTGAATGAATGGTGTCCAGCCCTATCTAAGTCTTGTCTAGCCTTGTACCTGGAACTCTTGATCATGATTGTTTTACTTATCTCTAACGATAAATGGGTAGAGGCAGTGAGCTATTCAGACGAAGGGTTACAATCCCGGTCCTTGTTTGGTTTAAGGGTTATAACCTGGCTCCCGGAATGGTTCCACGTCCCTAGTCGTTTATCGCCCTGTGTACTTTTATTACTTGTACTTTTCTTTATTCTTTATGTTCTAATATGCTGGCTTTTGTTCTTATTTTTGGCCTCCTTTGTGGCACTTGCTCTTTCTGGGGTTTGACCCAGCTGGTTTTGTGTGGCCAGATTTCGGAGCAGCTCTCGAGGATCTACCCAGCTTCCAGTCCAATGGTGACAACTAGACGGAACCCGGACCAAGAGTGGGTTTTCCTTTTTGTTTCACCCACTTATATGTAAATTTATTCTTTTGAGGCGTTTAGCCGACGAGCACCTGTTAGCTCGATGCACATTTACTTACTGTCTGCCTACGGGCTGTAAACATGATTAACAAATCCTAGGGTTGATCATGTATGACTGAACTCTTGCTAGTCCTATCATTTTGTACGACTAGCTTCATGATCATCCAATATGTAATATTTGGGACGCCTTATATATATATTTGATGCTCTAACATCTTGTAACTCTGTTAATTGCTTGAGATTGAGACAATAGGCTTGACCTTAAGAGACTGCTGGCTTGTAGTAAACCCTCATATCTAGACAGCCGTGACCGTATAGTTGAGATGTATTCTGTTTTCAATATACGTAGCTGGCTGTGTCTGCCTCCGCTCTCCAGTATTCTGGTTCTGGGGCGTGACACGGTTTAAGTGGTGGCCCATGCAGGTCTTGGCATTCAAGAAATGTGAGGGTTTACCGAATAGATGTCTCAATCAATATTCGTCCTTGATCTCTGCTCGTATCTTCAAATCCCTGAGAATCTCGACCTGATCACATTGCTTGTATCATTGATCTGTCCTGGTCCTTTCCTTATTGTTCCCTATGTCGTCTTTTTCAGCGGCATTACTTCCGGACCTGCCAACCAGCCAGAGGGAGCTCGGCAAGCACCCCAGCGCCAGGAAGATCAAGCTCAGCACTCTGGAGTAGCCTCCCGAGTTATGCTTTTCGGAGGCTCAAAACCTCCAGTTCAGGCAGCTCCGTCCGTTCAACCAGCTAGACAGGATGAGGGACCTTTGGTAGGGCTTATCAGAGAACTGCTTGCATCCCAAGATCGTCGAGGCGATGCCTTGCACCAGGAAGTTCATGATGCACTAAATCGAGGAGGTCCCCAAGGGAATCAGGCGGCCAACAGTTTCAAACGCTTGAACCCTCCCTTCTTTGACGGCAGTGAAGATGCGATTGCCGCGGACGCTTGGCTTCAGGATACTGAGGTGGTTCTAGAAGCAGCTAGGACGCCTGAGAATGAGAAGGTGGCCGTGGTACGGCTACAGTTGTTAGACTTGGCTCGCGATTGGTGGGCGGCTCAGGCCATGGGATTAGCAACACCAGTCACTTGGGCGACGTTCAGAGAGAGATTCCAGATAAAGTACTTCGATGCGGTGGCACGGTACGACCTGCAGACCCGGTTCACCAACTTGAAGCAAGGAGGCAGGACGGTCGATGGCTATGCGACCGAGTTTTCCAGGCTGAGTAGGTTCGCCCCCACCTTGGTGGCAACCGAATTCGATAGGGCCCAGCGGTTCCAGCAGGGGCTGCATTTAGAGATATTATTGGCTGTCGAGCAGTTCGAGCACCAGACGTTCGATGCAGTATTGAAGGCAGCGAGGAGGCATGAGTATACCTTCCGGAGAATTGTGGACAGGACCGGAGGCAGGAAGCGGTCCCACAACCAGATGCACCAATCTTCAGCTCCAGCCCCGGCAGCTAGGGGTATAACCATTGGAACTCCGAGACGGGCGGCCTCAGTGACGTCGGTTCAGCATTCGACCCCGACGTACCCGCAGCAGCAGAAGCAGAAGCAGTCTTCCGCGGTGGGATGTTCTCATTGCGGGAAGCCGGGCCATGTAGTGGCAGAGTGTCGCAGGGCACAGGGATTGTGCCTGGCTTGCGGAGGAGCAGATCACAAGATAGGGACCTGCCCGAATAGGGGAGGTCCATCATCATCCAACCTTTCTAGTTCTTCGGTGAGAGGACCAGCCCCAGTTCCAGTCCAGCAGCAGCAGCAACAGCAGTACCCGAGGCCATTGTTGCCTCAGGCCCAGGCCTTTCAGCAGCAGAACCAGCAGCAGATCACCCAGGCTCCAGCACAGAACCGACAGAGGGGATTCCAGCAGAGGGGACCCGCAGCTAGAGGTCAGGCTATGATGATGACCATGGAAGAAGAAGTTGCACCAGGTGAGGTAGTGGCAGGTACTATTCTCATCAACACCTTTCCAGCATCTGTATTATTTGATTCTGGTGCATCGCATTCATTTATGTCTATACGATTCGCGACACGGATAGGATTGGAGCCCGAGTCATTATCAGTGAGGCTCAATATACTTACTGGTAATGGTCTTGTGGGAGTAGATCGAGTATTTTCCTCGTGTCGGATCGTAGTTAGCGGTAGAGAGTTCCCCGCTAGGCTCATAGAGTTCCCTATGGCAGACTATGATGTAGTTCTAGGCATGGATTGGTTGAGGAACCATTATGCTAGGATAGACTGCCATGTTGGCAGAGTTGTCTTTAGTATTCCCGGAGAGCCAGAGTTTTCATTTTCCAGAGGCACAGTAGAGCCATCTCCCCCAGTATTGCGGATGGCAGTAGCAGCAGTGCAGTTGCCCCGAATAGTTGAGGAGTTTCCAGATGTCTTCCCAGAGGAACTTCCAGGGATGCCACCAGAGCGGGAGATCGAGTTCACCATCGACTTGATTCCTGGGACAACACCAGTATCAGAACGAGTCTACAGAATGGCACCTTCAGAGTTGGAGATTTTGTACAAGATGATTGAAGAACTCAGGACCAAGGGATTCATTCGTGCAAGTGGATCGCCTTGGGGAGCCCCGATGCTTCTTGTGAAAAAGAAGGATGGTACGTCTAGGCTATGTGTTGATTACCGTACCTTGAACTCAGTGACAATCAAGAACAGATACCCTCTCCCGAGGATAGATGACTTGTTTGATCAACTCAAAGGGGCTTCAGTTTTCTCGAAGATAGACTTACGGTCAGGATACCACCAGATCAGAGTCAGAGAGCAGGACATCCCGAAGACAGCATTCAGATCTAGGTACGGGCATTGGAAGTTTCTAGTTATGCCCTTTGGAGCGACCAATGCGCCGGCAGTGTTCATGGACCTCATGAACCGTATTTTCATGCCTTACTTGGATCAATTTGTGATAGTATTCCTTGATGACATCCTGGTCTACAGCAAGAGTGAAGCAGAGCACGAGCAGCATCTCAGAGTTGTCCTCCAGATTCTCAGAGAACACCAGTTGTACGCCAAGTTCAGTAAATGCGAGTTCTGGCTCGATCGCATTTCTTACCTGGGTCACATCATTACCAGGGGAGGAGTGGAAGTGGATCCCCAGAAGATTGTGGCTATCGAGGCATGGCCAGTACCCAGCTCAGTAGCAGAAGTTCGCAGCTTTCTTGGATTGGCCGGCTACTACCGGCGGTTCGTCTCTGATTTTGCAAGGATTTTAGCGCCGATGACCCAGTTAACCCGCAAGGATGTGCCGTTCGTTTGGACGGCAGAATGTCAGGAATCATTTGAGAAGTTGAAGCGAGGTTTGATAACGGCTCCCATTCTTACACTTCCAGATGGAACCGGAGGATTCACAGTTTACTGCGATGCTTCAGGTCGAGGATTGGGATGTGTTTTGATGCAGCATGAGAAGGTAATTGCTTATGCATCACGTCAACTCCGTGATCATGAGAAGAATTACCCGACCCACGACTTGGAGCTAGCAGCAGTAGTGTTTGCACTTAAGTTGTGGAGGCACTACTTGTACGGAGACAGAGTGGAGATATTCACTGATCATAAGAGCCTGAAGTATGTTTTCACCCAGAAGGATCTTAATATGCGGCAGAGAAGATGGCTCGAGCTACTTGTGGACTATGATGTGGACTTGCAGTATCATCCAGGGAAGGCCAACGTCGTAGCAGATGCGTTGAGCCGGAGAGCCGGAGTTTATTTCCTGACGGCACAACTAGAGCTATTGGCAGATCTTCAGAAGATGGAAATTGAAGTGATTCTTCCTTCCAATGTGGCCTTGATGGCCAGCCTACAGATTCAGTCCACCATAGTTGAGAGGATCCGGACAGCACAGTTAACAGATTCCAAGATTCAGCGTCTCAGAGCAGAGTGCGAGGCAGGGAGAAGGCCAGAGTTATGTATTCATGAGGATGGTACACTTCGACACGGCACGCGTCTTTGTGTACCCAGTGGAGATATCAGACAGGAAGTCATGGCAGAGGCTCACAGTTCGCAGTACTCCATTCACCCAGGCAGCACGAAGATGTACAGAGATATTCGTCAACACTTTTGGTGGAATGGTATGAAGAGGGAGATAGCCCGGTATGTCTTTCGATGTTTGGTTTGCCAACAAGTCAAGGCTGAACATCAGAGGCCAGCTGGACTTCTTCAACCTTTACCGATCCCAGAATGGAAATGGGAGCACATTACCATAGATTTCGTGACTGGGTTACCCAGATCTCCGACAGGTAGAGATGCTATTTGGGTCATTGTAGACATGCTTACCAAGGTGGCACACTTTCTTCCATTTAGAGTTGGACAGTCGACGGCACAGCTAGCAGAGATGTATCTCAGGCAGATCGTCAGACTTCACGGAGTGCCAGTCAGCATAATATCAGACAGGGATACGAGATTCACATCGCACTTCTGGCGCAGTCTTTATCAAAGTTTGGGGACTCGTCTCAAGTTCAGCTCAGCGTATCATCCGCAGACAGATGGGCAGTCAGAGCGTACTATACAAACTCTCGAAGATATGTTGCGGTCGTGTACCCTTGACTTCGGTGGTTCGTGGGAGGATCACCTGCACCTGGTAGAATTCTCGTACAATAATAGTTTCCAGGCCAGTATCCAGATGGCACCCTTCGAGGCTCTGTATGGCAGGAAGTGTAGATCTCCGTTAGCATGGGACGATGTCGGAGAGAGGCAGATGCTCGGTCCAGAACTGATTTCTCAGACGATTGAAGTGGTTAGGAGAGTCAGAGATCACCTCCGAGTTGCTCAGGATCGCCAGCGCCATTGGGCCGATGCTCATCGGCGTCCCTTAGAATTTGCTGTCGGCGACCATGTATTCCTTAGGATCTCGCCTACCCATGGCGTCATTCATTTTGGCGTGCGGGAAAAGCTTAGTCCTAGGTATATAGGGCCGTTCGATATTCTAGAGCGAGTAGGCGATGTGTCCTATCGTCTCGCTCTTCCGCCGTCGCTAAGTGAGGTACATAATGTATTCCATGTATCCCAATTAAGACGGTACATACCGGACCCGAGCCATATCCTAGATCATTCGGAATTGGTTGTTGGTACCAACCTTTCGTATGAGGAGAGGCCCGTGTCTATATTGGACCGGAGAGAAAAGACGCTCAAGAACAAGACTATTAACTTAGTCCGTGTTGCTTGGGGTCATCACTCTCTAGGTGAGTCAACGTGGGAGTGTGAGGACGACATCCGATCGCGATATCCCTACCTGTTTGACTCGTAAGGTATAATGTCTTCCTTGTGCCTTACGCTTTCCCTTCCTTGCTTGTATTGTATGATTGTATGATTGAACTGCTTAGTGTAGCTTGTCTGTGCTTAGTATAGCTTGTCGTGGCAATCTCTAGCTCCTTGATTAAATTCCGAGGACGGAATTCTTTGAAGGTGGGTAGAGTTGTCACCCCATTTCCTGTATTTCGTATTTATGCTCGTATTTGATTTTTGGCACGTATTTTATTTTCTCGACTTGCGGATTTTGGTTTCTCGTAAATGGATTTTGGACCATGGCTTGGTTTTATTTTGTGAAAGTTAGTTTAGTTTGGTTCATCATGAATGGAACACCTTAACCTACACTCCTCCCTCAACACACCACAACTCCCCCACTTTATAACACCACCTACTTTTCTCTCTCCTCTTTATTCTTTCATTTATTTCTTACAAACTTCTTCTTCTTCCTTCTTCCACACAACTCCCCAACCAATAGGCAAGTGCACCTTGCCAACAAATAAGCACCCAATTTTATTTGTCCATTTGATAGATTAGGACATGTAGATCAACATTAGAACTTGGAATTTTGTGATTTGGAGCTTTCATTCTTCTAGATCTAGGTTTTAACCATTTTCGGAAATCCTTGGTTTTGATCTATTAAACTTTGATTTTTGCTTGTTTTGATGCTTCCATGTGGAAGAGAATTCAATTTTACTCAAGTTAGAACTTTGAAAATCTAGATTTGGTTTTGATTTGACAAAAATATGAAGAATTGAAGTTCTTAGTGTTTTTGGACTTGCTCTCGGCCAGGAAGAACAGCCCCCTGCCTTGCACTTTTTAGCGCATGGCCGATTGCGCACCCCTGGCCTGTGCTCTTTAGCGCATGGCCGTTTGCGCAGTCACTTGGCCAGCGCTTTGCGCTGCGCTGGACTGCGCTGGCGCCAGCTAGCCATGTGCAATCCAGCAATGCGCAAAGTAACCCCTGCGCAATTCACTTCTGCGCAAACCGCTCCTGCGCAATTCACTTCTGTGCAACCCACCCTTACGCAAACCACCCTTGCGCAAGGTAACCCCTGCGCAGTCTACCCTTGCACAAGGTAACCCTTGCGCAAGACAACTCTTGCGCAGCTCTTCCATGCGCAGTACACACCCTGCGCAGACCTACCCCTGACCCCCTTGCACAACCTACTTGTCTATGATGAATTTATTATTTCTTGGTCTTGGCTGTTCTATAGTCCTATTTTATATTAGTATTTTATTAGGTATTTTACGCCCATTTTATATCCTTACGCCTTTTGGCATGAACTTGATTTTGCTTAATATGTTTGGAATAACTATTGTACACAGCATGGTATGACAAGAAACTAGTATAACATGACAGTGACCCGTAGTGGTGCACTCCTGACACGACCAACCTAACTTGATAGTGGCCCGTCGTGGCGCACCCCTGACAAGTACCCTGACATGATTTACCTTGATAACTTGATAGTGGCCCGTGGCGGCGCACTCTTGACTTGACTTGACTTGATAACTTGACTTGACTTGCCTTGACACCGTGGGTGTTCCTGCTTGCTTGTTTGCACAATCCACTTGTCTTGTCTTGCATCATTTCTAGGACGTGACTTCCTGGGTACCACGGCCAGGGACTCGCGCTAAATTGGATTAGGCTAATTATTAGATCAAACTAGAACATGGAGAATTCCCAGTCACAGGCAATCTCGTTATCTGGGCGCTTTAATGGACTTGTAGCTTGCCGACGAGTAGAGCACATTTCCAGCACACTGTCATGTGTTGCACCCTCTAAGTCACCTAAGGGTACATTTGTCTCCCGGGCGATGTACCCAACTATAACTCTCAACCCACGGAAGGATAACTGGATGGTCTGCAGGGCTTGGGACTGGGAGTTTCTCACTTGCATCTTGTTAGTAATTAGGCTTGTGATAACCCTAGTTAGTTAAAGTAGTAAGCCGTAGTACTTGCTTGGCCGATTGTGAATGAATGGTGTCCAGCCCTATCTAAGTCTTGTCTAGCCTTGTACCTGGAACTCTTGATCATGATTGTTTTACTTATCTCTAACGATAAATGGGTAGAGGCAGTGAGCTATTCAGGCGAAGGGTTACAATCCCGGTCCTTGTTTGGTTTAAGGGTTGTAACCTGGCTCCCGGAATGGTTCCACGTCCCTAGTCGTTTATCGCCCTGTGTACTTTTACTACTTGTACTTTCCTTTATTCTTTATGTTCTAATATGCTGGCTTTTGTTCTTATTTGTGGCCTCCTTTGTGGCACTTGCTCTTTCTGGGGTTTGACCCAGCTGGTTTTGTGTGGCCAGATTTCGGAGCAGCTCCCGAGGATCTACCTAGCTTCCAGCCCAATGGTGACAACTAGACGGAACCCGGGCCAAGAGTGGGTTTTCCTTTTTGTTTCACCCACTTATATGTAAATTTATTCTTTTGAGGCGTTTAGCCGACGAGCACCTGTTAGCTCGATGCACATTTACTTACTGTCTGCCTACGGGCTGTAAACAAGATTAACAAATCCTAGGGTTGATCATGTATGACTGAACTCTTGCTAGTCCTATCATTTTGTACGACTAGCTTCATGATCATCCAATATGTAATATTTGGGACGCCTTATATATATATATATTTGATGCTCTAACATCTTGTAACTCTGTTAATTGCTTGAGATTGAGACAATAGGCTTGACCTTAAGAGACTGCTGGCTTGTAGTAAACCCTCATATCTAGACAGCCGTGACCGTATAGTTGAGATGTATTCTGTTTTCAATATACGTAGCTGGCTGTGTCTGCCCCCGCTCTCCAGTATTCTGGTTCTGGGGCGTGACAGAGAAAATAGAATATTAATAGGTTTAGAGGTCATTACCTATTGAGAGTTGGAATCTCAATGAAAAATCCTTAGATCTAGATCTCCACCAAGCTCCAATGGTCAAATTACTTCCAATCCTTGCTAGCTAGCCAATAGAGACCTCCTCAACATAATGTGAGTGATTTGTAATTTTTTAAGGGGACAGAAGATTTTATTGAAATAGAGGAGCCTTAGCTCAAAGATGGCACCGGAAGATAGCCCGACGACCTACAAAAGTAAATGTACCAGGCCAGAGGCCTGGCCAAAAGTAAGAAACTATCCTCCCCGGGGGTTCCGGGGGTAACAGAGAGAAATAAACTATCCACCCTAGATTTTCCAAGGAAAAACAAAATGAAAAGAAGGACCTAAACAAAAGACCCCTAACGACCCAGTAGGTCCTTAAGTAGGACGTTGCTGGCCGCAGATGGTATATCGCTGTGTGGACAAAGATCTAATTGTTTCTGGATTCATGTGCCAGAGACGCCAGAGCTTTGGCTATGCCATTAGCAGAAGAAGGAATATGGGCGATGGCGGTGTTTAACCCTATCAATTGTTGGATGTTGCGGGTCTTGTATCTGAGAGCCCAAGGAGGTTTGGATTTATTTGTAATGATATTGGTGAGAAGTTCGGACGATGTTTCGATTTTACTATACTGGATGTTCTGATCATTACACCATTGAATCATCTTGAGAAGAGCATCAATTTTTGGAAGAGGGCTGGTGATATCAGTCATGAAAATGGAGCAGGCACAGAGAAGGTATCCCTGGTTGTCTCTGATGATACCGCCACACGCAATTCCGGGCAGATCTCCGCTCTTTGTCGCCATGTTCATCTTCTGACCTGTCCTCGAAGCCACCCATCTCGCGTCGATCCCCCTGACGATAGGAAGTGGTCCCAAGCCGCCCGTCCCGAGATTATAGGCCGACGAGATGTGTTGCAGCTGAGTAGTAACCTGTCGGATGATGTCCCAATAGTTTCTCTGCCCATTACCAAAAAGAACAGAGTTTCTTTGCTTCCAGATCTCCCATAATCCAGATGAGAAGATAATGTTCCTGCTGATAACCGTCGTGGTAGAGAGAGAAGAGGGAGAAGAGTGTAGAAGCCATGCTTGAGCAAGTTGGTCGATCGAGGAATGTGCGATGGGGAGATTGAACTTCGTACCGTAGTAGAGCCAAACCATCCTAGCCGTCTCCTCCAAGACGAACATGTGATCATTCGTTTCAGTGTCAGGGTTAGCACAACACACACATCTCCAAGCGAGGTTGATCCCCATGGAGATAAGTCTGGCCTCTACCGGAATAGCATTTCTACGAAGACGCCAAAGGAATGCGCCTATGCGCGGCTGAATATGCTTGTTCCAACAGAATTTACTCCAGGAATCGATCGGGTTTCTCCTGCGGTGTTGGTCCCAGTAAGATTTAGTAGAGAACTCTCCGTGACGGTCAGGAGTCCAAACCATCATGTCCTTCTCATTGTTGAGAATAATCCCGTCTAGGTAGGCGTTGGCTTCAGCAATCAGGGAATCCTGAATATTAACCTCCTCCTCCAAGGATCTACGCACCATAGGTGAGGCCATAACCTGGCGGATGAAAGGGTTGTAGATGAACTCTGGCGGTTTTGGGATAAAAGTACCGCACCACTTCTGACCCCAAATGGGTATGTTGCCATGGCCCAGAACCCATTGGCATTTGGAGTAAACATTTCCAAAAATCATCATCATAGATCTCCAAAGCGGGGAGGAGGAGTAGGGAAGGAAGTATCCGGGAATGATCGGATCCCCATACTTTCTGATCATGTACTGGGCCCAAACCGACTCGCCTTGAATCACCGCCCTGTAACGCCCCAGTCCCAAAATACGTAGGACTAGGAACGTAGACATGCCAACTGTATTCATACGAAGTACATAGGCCTCGTATGGATACATAAGCTGTAAATGTAGTAAAGCCAAGGCTAACTAATCTCATCCACAAAATAAAAGAATAAAAGATGTTATATAATCAACTATGAATTGTCATTGGTACATGTAATTGGGCGAAGACAAATCCACTACCACGTAGGGATACATAAGCTGTAAATGCAGTAGAACCAAGGCTAACTAATCTCATCCACAAAATAAAAGAATAAAAGATGTCATATAATCAACTATGAATTGTCATTGGTCATATAATCAACTATGAAAAGAAATACATGATATACAAAAGAATAATTTTGGCGAGCGAAGCAAAGACGATCAAAGTGCAATCAACCTCGAAGAAATAGAGATGATCATGGCCACGACTAGAACACCTACGAAAGACAAAAGCACACACCTGGCGAGATAACCAGGTCCTCAGAGGGACGTAACAAGGCACATAATATTATGCCATATAAACTGAATAAATATTGCTCAAATAAATAAGTCAATTGAATTATAACATGGTCCAATACACACCTATTGAACTAGTGTACCATCCCCCCAACCAAACAAGGACAGGAGATGGTAAACTAATTCACGGTGACGTATTTTTCCATGCTATGAATCCAATATAGTATCCGGACCCCAACAAGGTTCAATACCTTCTCATCGAAGTAGTAAGCCACACCTACAACCAAACAAGGACAAGATGTGACGAACTAATCTGCGACAAGTTATTGTTCCAAGCTACGGTCAGATACAAGTACCCAAACTAAAAGTACTCATACCTAACGGATAAAGGTGCCGAACCGTTCTAAGTAAAATGTAGTTAAGAATAATCCTTCCTACGCATGGGCCCTGGCTAAATGGGATCGGCGTAGTCCCCCCTTGGGGCACAAGAGGCCCAATCAATAAGAGCATAACGTTCCGTAGAACGCCAGTGGCCGTCAGTAATCATGGGTTATCAACCCCGTATATCCAGCGAAGCTTTCGGGTCACAAGGAAAAGTGCATCGAAGCCCATACGCTCAGGAATTGTCCTTCCCGCCTAATGCCTACTATGTTGTATCCATAACAGAAACCTCTATAATCGCTAAGTCAAACTAGCATGCAATTCTATTAGCGGTTAATCCTATCGCACGGCTTATACGTACTGGTGGCAAGCCAGTCATGCATGTCCGTATTCTACATGCGACACACAACTTCGTGGTAAAATGTGTCACGGCCAAATGAATGCAACACACAAGATGGTCCCTTAAATCTAAGTTTAATGTGTAAGAAAAACTAATACATAGCAGGAAATATAAATGAACAGTAAGTTCTAACAGGTTATGCCATGTATCACAGTTTATTTTGCATAAAGAAAATAATGAATAATGTATGAAATATGAGCAAAAAATAAATAAACAGTGAATGGCAAGGTGCCTTGCCTGGTAGTACGCCTGGTGTGCTGCGATAATAACGGTGGCACGAACTGCGAATTCGGGTAATCAACTACATAAGGTGACCTCTGATGGTGGCACGGACAGTTCCATTGGGTCCAGGACGATCAAATTAGTTTGGGTCGATAGGAGAAAGGAAAAAATTGGTAGGAGGATAGGAATAATGGGCTTAGTCATGGAAAGGGGAAAGTCAAAGGAGAGATGATAAATAATTTAGATACTAAATTTTGAAAATACTTATAATATTTGAAAACTATATTTTATTAGTAAAATAATATTTATAGAAAAAGACCTAAAATCAAAAAATTATTTTTAAGTTTGTAAAAATAACTTTGTCAATGGAAAAATATATCTTATTAATTAGAATAAATATTTGTATAAAAATCAAAATAAATTAATTTGAGGCTAAAATCTTTACTTTTTTAAAATAAAATAGTTTGGACAAAAACTCCTTGAAAATAGCTAGAACTATTATTAAATATATTTTATTTGATTATAAAATAATTATATAATATGAAACTATTGTCAATACCTAATTTATCTAGCATTAAAACAAAACAAAGATGATACTATTACTACTACTATTTATAATAATAATATTAGTAATATTAACAAAGATAAAATTTTAATAAAAATAAAACGGAACAAAAACCAAAACAAAACAACACCTACTACACAAAATAAATAATGTATATCTCTTAAAATATTACAACAATGGTAAAGTTATAATGAATATAATAATAATAAAATAATAATAAAATAATAATAATAATAATAATAATAAAAACAATAACACCAGAACTTTGTAACTGTTCTCTCCTCAAAGGGAGAGAACTTCATCATTAGGTTAAAAAAATGGAGAAGAAGGGATTTGAGAGAGCTGAGAGGAGCGGAGAAAAGAGAAAGAGAGAGAAGGAGCGTGGAAGAGAGGAAAACGGAGGAGTGGTACGGAGAGGATCGGGCGGCGACGGAGAACGGGGAAACGGCAGGCGGAGAGGAAGGGGAAGGAGGAGAGCGGAGAGGTGCGGTGGTGCTGGCCGCGGCGGATACGGGGGTATCGGGGGAGGTGCGGCCGGCGGATCGGAGGGTTCTCGGTGGGCGCGGGCGGAGGAAGTGGAGGTGGGTTCGATTGGTCAGGCGGGGCTTCACCGCTCCGACGGCGTGCGGCGATCGGGAGTCCAGGACGGCGGTGCTTGCTGACAGGAGCGGGGTGCGCGCAGGAAGGTGGAGCGGCGGAGCTGCGGTTGAAGTGGGACGTTCGGGTCGGGGGTCTGATGGCTACGCTGTCCATGGCGCTACGGAGGACGGGCTCCCCGACGTCGGCGGAGAAGATGCAGTCGGCGAGGCTGGGTTTGGGTGCCGGAGCTCGAGATCTGGTGGGCAGAGGGAGGCTGCGAACGCGGGGATCTCATAGCGACGCGGAAGGCGGATCCGGCCGGTGCGGGACGGAGGAAGCGGAGGAGGCTCGGATCGCCGTCGCGCTCGAGGGTCGAAGTGCTAGGCGGAGGTAAATGATGCTGGTGGTGGTTTTAGTTTTTGGGTGTTTTGGGTGTTTTGGGTGGTGGTGGTGATGGATGCTAGGTCGCCGGAGGCTGGCTTGGCCGGAGTGGCCGGAGTGGCCGGAGTGGGTAGCCGGGGTATGGTGGTCGGGACTTGTGGCCACTGGTTCAGGTGGCGGTGGTTTCGGGATTGGGTGTCCGGGAACATGGGTGATGGGGATGGTTCGGCCATGGGGTCGACCCTGGTGGTGGTCTCCGGCAGAGAGGAGGCCAGGGTAGCAAGGTGGGGACGGGGTGCTGGACAGGGAGGAGGTCGGGAAGATTGATGACAAGGGAGCTGCGGGGATGGTCGAGGCCGAGGGCAGTGGTGGACGGCCGGGGATGGCTGGGCTTGGCTAGGATTAGGAAATTACCATTTGTTGTTCATGTCGGGGTGTGTCCGACACGGGGGTGACGGGTTTGTATGTGTAAACTATGGAATAAGATGTTGGGAGGACACCCGGGGTCGGACCCGAGGCCAATCACGGCTTACACGGAAAGGATTGGACACAGACACGATGCACTCACTTTTGTGGTGGAAATTTGTGGAAGAATTGAGGAGGAAAAATAATAGGGAGGCTCCCCTATTTATAGGGTTGAGAAATCCTGGTTTGATAAGGATTAGGAAAACTTTAAAACTCTCTTAGATAATCTTCCTAATATTTAAATCAATCAAAAGTAAATTTAATCAATCTAAATCCATATTTAAATCTTAGATAAATCTTCTCTTCATCCATAAATTAAGTCTTAATTTAAATTACCATAATATTAAATCATCAAAACTTCCAAATTATCTTTTATAAAATAATTAATATTAATTAATTTCAAAAATTGCAATAAATATTTTGAATATTGATAGAAAATATCTTTAAAATACCTTTTTACTAAATTAAGATAAATAATAAAATGATTTTGAGAATTCCAATATATACATGAATTAAATTTTATGTATCTCGTATGTGACTAGTACAAAATATCTATGTATATATTATTTTCGAAATCGGCATACATAAAAAAATTAAAATAGCAAACTTAGAAAATTTTGGTACAACTGCAAGAATATTTATTATATATATATTATTTTGAAACTATAAAAATAGAAAAATATTTTTTCTAAAAATATGTACGCTCGCACATATTCGCACTCGTCGAGCAATTACAAAAAATAAAATTTCGTGCACGACGTACAATGCAACTACGCGACGTACAATACAAAATAAAAAATCAGTACCAAATTTATAAAAAAGAAAAATAGTAGAAATTTACGGTTTTTACATCCTACCCAACTTAAAAGAATTTCGTCCGCAAAATTAAGAATTAGTATGGGGTGAGAAGACACAAGGGGGTATCGGTAAGAAAATATGATCAAGTTATTGGACGAGGCAAAGAAACGATGTTCAATGCAAACATGCATTAGAAAATCGCAATTTTTAAATAATGACAAAAATAAATCATGGGTATGGCTAACTAAAGTCAGAGGAAAATGAATAGGGTTAAAGTTTAATCAAGATAACATGCATTAAAGAATAGTACGGTATCAAGAGGAATAACTTAGAGACCTTTAAGATATGGTTTCTTGGGAGTAGGTTGGGGGCACGATTTAGGAGAATGATTTGATTCACTCCTAAATTAAGAGATTAAAAGGTCATGATAGTAAATATAGGGCCGAGAAGATGGACAAGTAGTTTAAGACGAAGATATAGCAACTTCAAGTGATAATGGTCATAGGTGATAGGGTAGCTAGAGGAAAATTTTAAGTACTAGCGCCTTCGTCTGTCTAAAAAAGGTGAAGGGCGAAAGCAATATAGAGTTCGAAGGAGGCATTATCGAATACGAATATGTGGTTCAAAGGCGATCGAATAATTCAAAAGGAGTTGCCAAGACAGTTGCGGATGGGACTCTAGAGGGCAAGTTTAGCTATGTCCCCATCCACGTAGAACGATAGATAAAAGCAAACCAACGTGCACTTGGTTGATCAGACCATTATGCACTGGTTCTGATTAGACAATACGTTAGTGGAGGCCTCCAATATCAATTATCATGAACAAGCTTGATAAAGAATTGAGCTTGCAAAAACTAGGCTACATTAGCATCATTAGTCTAGATAGTAAAAATATAGGCACGTGAGATTAAGATTGAAAGAAAGCAGAATTAGTTTAAACGATTCTAAGTCATATCCTGTGTTGGTCTCCATACAGTCGTCCTACAGTCTTCTTGTCCAAGTCCTTGGTTGACTAGATGGGCTAGGGTCCTCTAAATTCTAGAATCTAAGTAAACTTGTGAATATAGGTCACACGGACAAGGGATTGCTAGGTCACAAGGCATTCAACCCAACTTAAAAGAATTAAACTAATGGTGTTTTGGGGTAAAAAACATATCTATCTAGTAGGGATCACCTGTCTAACCTCTAGCAAGCTCGAAGGGAGGATAAGAATTATGATAGAAGGAATCGAGCAAGATGCAATCGATGAGTCAAATGGTAGATAAAATCTAGGATAGAGGTCAAGTATGTGGATGAGATCCTAGACTCTAATCCTATACGCAGACTTGTTTGGTACGGTAAAGTAACCAAACAATTTATCTTGACCTGCATGGGCCACCACAAAAACATGTAACGTTCAAGCCCCAAAATTCGTAGGACTAGGAACGTAGATATGCCAGCTGTATTCATACGAAGTACATAGGCCTCGTATGGATACATAAGCTGTAAATACAATAAAACCAAGGCTAACTAATCTCATCCATAAAATAAAAGAATACAAAATGTCATATAATCAACTATAAATTGTCATTGGTACATGTAGTTGGGCGGAGATAAATCTACTACCAATTATAAAAGAAATACATGATATACAAAAGAATAATTTTGGCAAGCGAAGCGAAGACGATCAAAGTGCAATCAACCTCGAAGAAATAGAGATGATCATGGCCACGGCTAGAACACCTGCGAAAGACAAAAGCACACACCTGGTGAGATAACCAGGTCCTCAGAGGGACGTAACAAGACACATAATATCATGCCATATAAACTGAATAAATATTGCTCAAATAAATAAGTCAATTGAATTATAACATGGTCCAATACACACCTATTGAACTAGTGTACCATCCCCCCAACCAAATAAGGACAAGAGATGGTAAACTAATTCATGGTGATGTATCTTTCCATGCTATAAATCTAATATAGTGTCCGGACCCCAACAAGGTTCAATACCTTCTCATCGAAGTAGTAAGCCACACCTACAACCAAACAAGGACAAGATGTGACGAACTAATCCGCGACAAGTTATTGTTCTAAGCCACGGTCAGATACAAGTACCCAAACCAAAAGTACTCATACCTAACGGATAAAGGTGCCTAATCGTTCTAAGTAAAATGTAGTTAAGAATAATCCTTCCTACGCATGGGACCTGGCTAAATGGGATCGGCGTAGTTCCCCCTTGGGGCACCAGAGGCCCAATCAATAAGAGCATAACGTTCCGCAGAACGCCAGCGGCCGTCAGTAATCACGGGTTATCAACCCCGTATCTCCAGCGGAGCTTTCGGGTCACAAGAAAAAGTGCATCGAAGCCCATACGCTAAGAAATTGTCCTCCCCGCCCAATGCCTACTATGTTGTATCCATAACAGAAATCTCTATAACCGCTAAGTCAAACTAGCATGCAATTCTATTAGCGGTTAATCAAATTGTACGACTTATATGTACTGGTGGCAAGCCAGTCATGCATGTCCGTGTTCTACATGCGACACACAACTTCGTGGTACAACGTGTCATGGCCAAATGAATGCAACACACAAGGTGGTCCCTTAAATCTAAGTTTCATGTGTAAGAAAAACTAATACATAGCAGAAAATATAAATGGACAGTAAGTTCTAACGGGTTATGCCATGTATCACAGTTTATTTTGCATAAAGAAAATAATGAATAATGCATAAAATATGAGCTAAAAATAAATAAACAGCGAATGGCAAGGTGTCTTGCCCGGCAGTACGCCTGGTGTGCTGTGATAATCACGGTGGCACGAACTGCGACTTTGGGTAATCAACTGCACAAGGTGACCTCTGATGGTGGCACGGACAGTTCCATTGGGTCCAGGACGGTCAAATTAATTAGGGTCAATCGGAGGAAGGACAGAGTTGGTAGGAGGATAGGAATAATGGGCTTAGTCATGGAAAGGGAAAAGTCAAAGGAGAGATGATAAATAATTTAGATACAAATTTTTGAAAATACTTATAATATTTGAAAACTAGATTTTATTAGTAAAATAAAATTTATAGAAAAAGACCTAAAGTCAAAAAATTATTTTTGGCTAAAACTCTAAGTTTGTAAAAATAACTTTATCAATGGAAAAATATATCTTATTAATTAGAATAAATATTTGTATAAAAATCAAAATAAATTAATTTGAGGCTAAAATCTTTACTTTTTCAAAATAAAATAGTTTGGATAAAAACTCCTTGAAAATAGCTAGAACTATTATTAAATATATTTTATTTGATTATAAAATAATTATATAATATAAAACTATTGTCAATACCTAATTTATCTAGCATTATAAAAAAAAATGATACTATTACTACTAATATTAATATTAATAATAATATTAGTAATATTAACAAAGATAAAAATTTTAATGAAAACAAAACAGAACAAAAACCAAAACAAAACAACACCTACTACACAAAATAAATAATATATATCTCTTAAAATATTATAAAAATGGTAAAGTTATAACGAATATATAATAATAATAGTAATAATATTAAAAATAATAAAACAACACCAACAACAGAACTTTGTAACTGTTCTCTCCTAAAAGGGAGAGAACTTCATCATTATGTTAAAAAAATGGGAAAGAAGGGATTTGAGAGAGCTGAGAGGAGCGGAGAAGGGAGAAAGAGAGGGAAGGAGCGTGGGAGAGAGGAAGACGGAGGAGTGGTAGCGGAGAGGATCGAGCGGCGATGGAGAACGGGGAAACGGCAGACGGAGAGGAAGGGGAAGGAGGAGAGCGGAGAGGTGCGGTGGTGCTGGCCGCGACGGACGTGGGGGTATCGAGGGAGGCGCGGTCGGTGGATCGATCTTGGTGGGCGCGGGCGGAGGAAGTGGTGGTGAGTTCGATTGGTCAGGCGGGGCTTCACCGCTCCGACGGCGTACGACGATCAGGAGTCCAGGGCGGCAGTGCTTGCTGACGGAAGCGGGGCGCATGCAGGGAGGTGGAGCGGCGGAGCAGCGGTGGCAGTGGGATGTCCGGGCCGGGGGTTTGACGGCTACACGGTCCATGGCGCTACGGAGGACGGGGTCCCCGGCGTCGACGAAAAAGATACAGTCGACGAGGCAGGGTTCGGGTGCCGGAGCTCGAGATCTGGTGGACAGAGGGAGGCTGCGAACGCGGGGATCTCACAGCAACGCGAAAGGCGGATCCGGCCGGTGCGAGACGGAGGAAGCGGAGGAGGCTCGGATCGCCGCCGCGCTCGAGGGTCGAAGTGCTAGGCGGAGGTAAGTGATGCTGGTGGTGGTTTTAGTTTTTGGATGTTTTGGGTGTTTTGGGTGGTGGTGGTGATGGATGCTAGGTCGCCGGAGGCTGGCTTGGCCGGAGTGGCCGGAGTGGGTAGCCGGGGTGTGGTGGTCGGGGCTTGTGGCCACTGGTTTATGTGGCATTGGTTTCGGGATTGGGTGTCCGGGAACATGGGTGATGGGGATGGTTCGACCATGGGGTCAGCCCTGGTGGTGGTCTCCGGCAGAGAGGAGGCCATGGTAGCGAGGTTGGGACGGGTGCTTGACAGGGAGGAGGTCGGGAAGACTGATAACAAGGGAGCTGCGGGGATGGTCGAGGCCGAGGGCAATGGTGGACGGCCGGGGATGGCTGGGCTTGGCTAGGATTAGAAAATTACCATTTGTTGTTCATGTCGGGGTGTGTCCGACACGGAAGTGACGGGTTTGTATGTGTAAACTATGGAATAAGATGTTGGAAAGGCACCCGGGGTCGGACCCGAGACCAATCACGGCTGACACGGAAAGGATTGGACACAGACACGATGCACTCACTTTTGTGGTGGAAATTTGTGGAAGAATTGAGGAGGAAAAATAATAGGGAGGTTCCCCTATTTATAGGGTTGAGAAATCCTGGTTTGATAAGGATTAGGAAAATTTTAAAACTCCCTTAGATAATCTTCCTAATATTTAAATCAATCAAAAATAAATTTAATCAATATAAATCCATATTTAAATCTTAGATAAATCTTCTTTTTATCCATAAATTAAATCTTATTTTAAATTACCATAATATTAAATCATCAAAACTTCCAAATTATCTCTTATAAAATAATCAATATTAATTAATTTCAAAAATTGTAATAAATATTTTGAATATTGATAGAAAATATCTTTAAAATACCTTTTTACTAAATTAAGATAAATAATAAAATGATTTTGAGAATTCCAATATATACATGAATTAAATTTCATGTATCTCGCATGCGACTAGTACAAAATATCTATGTATATATTATTTTCGAAATCGGCATACATAAAAAAATTAAAATAGCAAACTTAGAAAATTTTGGTACAATAGAAAGAATATTTATTATATATATATTATTTTAAAACTATAAAAATAGAAAAATATTTTTCTAAAAATATGTACGCTCGCATATATTCGCACTCGTCGAACAATTACGAAAAACAAAATTTCGTGCACGATATACAATGCAACTACGCGACGTACAATTCAATAAACAATCAGTACCAAATTTATAAAAAAGAAAAATAGTAGAAATTTAGGTTACCCGCCCAGCATCTTTTAGCATGTAAAGCAGTCATAACCTGGTCAAGAGATCTAATGCCAAGCCCTCCCTCATCCATCGACCGACACATATTGCTCCATGAAATCCATCTGGTCCGATGTTGATCTTTAGAGTTCCAGAGGAAGGCTGCCATCAGTTTCTCTAAATTCTTAAGAAGTTTGTTGGGGGCTTTGATAACTGACAGTGCGTGAATAGGGTGTGCAGTAAGCACACTTTTGAGTAGGGTAATATTCCCCCCAAAGGACAGAAGTCTTCCTCTCTATCCCGAGATCCTTTTCTCGAATTTCTCCAACATGTTGAAGAAGTATTCCTGTTTAGCTCTGTCTTTAAAGAGAGGCACCCCCAGGTAATGGAGTGGCAGATGTGTAATCGAGAAACCCGTCCTCGCAGCGATCTCCTCTGCCCGGGCGGACATATGATCCTTCTGGGAGACAATGAGCGCCGATTTACTCATATTTATCTCCTGCCCCGAGGTGTTCGAGTAGTCCTGAAGCGTCTTCAGAAGCGTGTCGATACTGTCGATGCCCCCGTTGAGGAATATGAGGCTGTCATCCGCATATAGTAGATAGGAAATGGGAAGGCTATCTCTACGTCCAGAGAAGTACTTGATGTGTCCATGGAGGCAAATATTAGAAATTTTTCTGCTGAGTAGGGGTGAGCATTATTCGGTTTTGGACCGAAAATCGAACCGAACCGAACCGAATAAGAGGTTCGGTTCGGTTTTAAAAAAATTCGGTTCGGTTTCGGTTTTAAAAATACTAAATTTTCTTATTCGGTTTCGGTTTTAGGTTTCGGTTTCGGTCCAAAACCGAAAACCGAATAAGAAAATTTAATTAATTAATTTATATATATATATATATATATATATATATATATATATATGTGTATGTGTGTGTGTTGTACTATATATATAAGTATTAATATATATAGGTATATACTAAATATGTCTATGTATATTTAGTTACTATATATATTAACAAAAAAAGCTCAAAAAATTCAAAAATATATGAATAAACCGAATAAACCGAAAATCGAACCGATTTAATTCGGTTCGGTTTGATTCGGTTTTGGGCCAATTCGGTTCGGTTTCGGTTTTGCTTATTCGGTTTCGGTCCAATTCGGTTTTGGATTATTCGGTTCGGTTTAAACCGAATAAACCGAATGCTCACCCCTACTGCTGAGGGCATCATGAGCTATAATAAATAATGCACGGGAAATGGGGTCACCCTGTCTCAGACCTCTAGCAGAGTGGAAGAATCCTCCCATTTTTTATTTGATGTAGATAGAATACCAGCAGTTAGATATATTTCTGAAGACGAGGTCTATCCATGTTTGACAAAAACCGAATTGACGCATGACCCGGATCAGGAACCTCCAGCTGACCCTGTCATAAGCTTTAGACATTCAAGCTTTATCGCCATATTACCGCCGGTAATGTTGTTATCAATGTTTCCAATGACTTCGTGTGCCAGGATAATATTCTCATGAATGCTACGACCTCTGACGAAACCCGATTGCTCCCGGGATATGATGAAAGGGAGGACTCCCGCAAGTCTTTCCGCCATAATTTTGGAGATGATTTTGTGAGAGAAGTTGCTAAGGCTGATAGGTCTGAAATCCTGAATATCCGCGGGCTTGGACGTCTTGGGGATGAGAACCAGGTTAGCCGAAGTGATGCCTTTGGGAAGTTGGATTCCTGAAAAGAAATCTTTGATAGCGGCCATAAGGTCCTGTTTGATGATATGCCAACATTTAGAATAAAAAACCCCTGTGAACCCTTCCGGTCCCGGGGCTCCCTGCGGGTTCAACGACATGATCGCTCTCTCAACTTCCTCTTCCTGGGGTAGCCTAGACAGGTCCATGTTCTGCTCATCGGAGATAAGACTCGGGATACAATCGATGAAATAATCCAGGTCCGTGGTTGGCACAGGTTCGAAGAACTTGGAGAAGTGGAGGATTACCATGTCCATAATAATCTTATCATCCATAATGGTCCCATCATGATCATAAAGCCGCACTCTGTTCGAGCTAGCCCGCTCTTTAATGACGGCGTAGAAGAAAGTGGGGTTACGGTCCCTATTTTTAACCCAGTTAATCCTCGCCTGATCCTAAAGAAGCTATTCTTCCAAGGCCAAGACATTGTCCAGATTATGTTTAACCTGTAGCAGAACGTCGCCCCCAGCATCGCTCCATTGAACCTGAAGGGTCGCCTCTAGATCATCAATCTTCGCTTGCAACTCTCGCTTATGTTTCCTAAGATCCCTAAAGACATTCCAGTTCTAGTCTCTAAGGGACGATCTCAGTCTATAAAGTTTACTATGTAATTTGAGGAGGGGCGGGTCATGGCAAACCTCATCCCAGCTTTCCTTAACCACGTCCATGAACGTCGGGTGATCGCACCACATCCTTTGGAAGTGAAACTGGCTCGGGGTTGATAAAGTATCCGAGGGAGTGATGAGGAGAGGAGAGTGGTCAGAGTTCATGCGGGGGAGGTACATAACGGAGGTAGGGGCTATTAAGAAGGTATTCAGTATTGTAAAGGATCCGATCCAGATGCTCCCATATATTGCGGTTGTTAGTGAGGCCATTACACCAAGTGTAAATCGGTCTGAGGTAGCCAGCATCAATGAGGCCAGTATCCGAGATAAATCTGTTAAAGTCCACCACCGCATTCGTATTAATGGTACCCGACCCAGCCTTCTTTTTTGCCGACGTGACCATATTAAAGTTGCCAGCCAGCATCTACGGACGGTTCATGTTGTTCGATATAGACGTGAGATCCTGCCATAGCTCCTTTCTGGTATTAGCCATACAGCTAGCATAGACCACCGAAAGGTCCAACATATTACCCGATCTATTAATCCGGATGTTACAGTAGATAAACTGTTTGTTGGTCTCTTTCACCACCATATCGATATCGTTGTTCCAGAATATCCATATATATGTGTTAAGGTGTCCCCCATGGAAGTAAAATGGCATATAAATGTCTTTGGCAAGGTCTTGGATGTTCTCTCCATCGATCTTAGGTTCGAGAATGGCTATAAAATCAGAAGAGTATTTATTGTTAAGAGATTTGAGGTATGTTCTGGTAGGTTGATTCCGTATGCCCCGGGCGTTCCAACAGATTGCTTTAATCCCCATTCAGTGAATCACCGAGTTGTTGGTGTCCTTCCGTCGCCTGGTTTGTATAGTTTTGGGCGTAGAGTTGTGATTAGAAGACTTATTTCTGGTTAATCTGGCGGGGATCGATAAGTTGTCCATCTCTGCCTGGTCCTTGAGGTATTTGGTCGGCCCAGCAGCTTTTCTTCTATCCTATTTATTTTTGTTGCTTCGACCGCGCGATCTCTTCATCGCGTAAGTTCTCCTGTTGATTAGCCAAAGCTATTTCTTTGTCTGCCATACGGTCCACGTAGCTAGAGCCAACAGTGATATCATCCTCCTGGTCCGACATTGGGTCATATTCAGAGCTGTCTGATTCAATTTTATCCTATAGTTTTCCTTTGGACTTGAATGCCATGATATTGTTGATCTCTGTGTCTGTGGGTTCCCCGAAGTTCGAAGATTGTCGGCCTGCCAGGTCAGTCTTGAACTCAGCAACAGTGGCGAAAATGCTGAATCGGCTGTGATCACGTACAAAATCCCCAGCTGGGGCTGCTGTGGAGGTACCTGCTGGTTGGTTAGGGGGGCTCGGGCAGTACACAGACGGTTGTGGGGTCCACACCCTGGTCATTAATCCCTTTATCTATAGAGGTAGGGGTCTCAGAGGTATGATGGAGACCCGTTCCTGAGGGCTCCCCTACGGGTATCTTCTTCTGAGTTCCACTCTCGGGCACCTGACGGTCGTCCACAAAGTGGTTTGCCTCTGGTTGGGTTGCCGCTTCCTGGGTGCCGGTCTCCTCAATAAGTGTGAAGGAGGCGGCCGATTCAACAGTCTTAACAAATGGTTCTATGGGAGTCTGGATCATCGGTTGATTGGCGTGCTCGAGTGGTTTAACTGGAGCTTTGTCAGAATCTTCTTTCTCCGAGGAAGGAGATCAAATTTATTGGTCAGATTTAGGTTGGAAGTTTTGATGTTGGAGTTAGCACTTTTTGGAGGGGAGGTGGTGATCTTCTGCCTGCAGTCTTGATCCATGGAGTTGGAGTTGCCTGTTTTTTCCTTAAACCACACGTGGGAGTTAGGAAGGGGAAGTAGGGGTAGTTTTTTTATTAAGTATTATTGTCTGAAGAGAATCTTCTTTGTGGGTTGTTTTCTTCTTCAGGGACGGATGAGCCCTGTAGCAAGTTTCCTTAGAGTGTCCACGGATGCGGCAGTGGTTACAATATAGGATGTTGCTGTCGTAGATGATTTGTTGAGTATGGGACTTATCTTCCAGTAGGATTTCTATAGTCTTCGGCAGCTCTTTGGAGACATCCAGTTCCGTGCATATTCTGGCAAAGTTTGCTTTAGTTAGGGTTTTGGTTTCCTCCTCCATAGCCACAAAGGTACCAAATGAGTTCGCCACACGCCTGATAGCTGCCGGCACAAAGCATACGAGTGGAAGATTTGTGAAAGTGACCCAAACAGACACTATAGGGGATTCTTCCGTTTTGTTGAAGTCCTGGGTCCATTTGACAATTATCATAGTATGTGCGTCGATTTTGCATGATCCCTTAGTCCTGACTATGTTGTAGTCAGACTGATTTGCTAGGTGAAGGAGAATGTGTTTCGGGTCCAACGGAGCAACCCTATAGGTAGCCTCGAGTTTTCAGGTGGCCACGACTTCTTGGACCTTATAAATTTTGGGACAGCCCCTGGTGAACTTAAGAACAAAAGTGTATGGAAAGAGTTTTGATAGCGATGATACTTCAAATGAGGAGAACGGGACGCAAATAGATTGCGCATCAGCAGAGTGTAGATCCAGTTCTGGCAGTTCCAATTCTAGGACTAATTCTGGGACCATTAGGGTTTTAGATTTCATCCGCTCAGGCCTGATAATATCCGCAAAGGATGGGGTCACTGCAGCCGCGGAGTTCTGAGGAAGTTGGGTTTGGATTCCTTGAGTAGCCAAAGTCTTGGCATTCTGCCTGGCCCCCGACTGCGTCAAAGTTTATATGAGAGGGTCGGTGAGATCGTTTTGCCCCACTCTTCGGGTGGCATCAAGGGGAGTGGATACTCTCTGTGACAGAGAAGGGAACTGGGTATAGTCTTGCACCAATGATGGGTTGGTTGTGCCTTTCGCCCCGTTAGGTTTCTGGGTAGCACCCTGGAAATATACTGCACTGCCTCTACTAACAGATGCATAATGGGGGTCGATATCCAGCAACTGCTGGGTTAATTGCGCCATTCAAAGAGTAGGGCTCCTTTAGACTAGTAGGGACACACGAAGTAGCTATCAGGCAAGGAGTCCCCGGTTGCGCCAAGTCCTCCCGCGCCGGTTGCGCAAGTCCTTATTGTGCCAGATGGTTGCCTCTGGTCCTCTGGGTGCGCCTGGATTGGATTGCCCCTGAATGGAAGTGCCAACAGCGCTCCCACTAGTCTGAGCTTGGGTTGCGCCAAAGGGGGCCCCGCCCGGTTGTGCGTATAAGGGCATGATCCCCGTGCCATGTTGCGCCTGCGCCTGAATGGAAGAACCAATAGTACGGGTTACACCAAATGGCCTCCCGCCAGGTTGTGCAGATAGGGGCGTGATCCTCGAGCCAAGTTGTGCCTGTGCCTGATTGGAAGCGCCAACAATCTGGGTTGTGCCAGAGTGGCCCCTGCCAGGTTGTACGCTGGATTGTGTGGATAGGGGCAAGTGGCCCGTGCCCAAGTCAGCAGCCAACAGCGGCAAATGATGTCGCACAGGTTGCGCCAAATCCTCGATTGCGCCAACCGTAGCAGTGGTTTAAAAAAATTGGGGGAAAATCAGCAAGCGGGAGGATGGATTTCGAATTTGAATTCAAAACAGCCATGGGGGGTGCTGGGCGGGAAGGAAGAGGAGAAAGGTGATGATGGGGGAGGGGCCGTCGCCGGACCAGAAGCACCCGGCCGCGTCCGAGAGAAGCATGACATCGGCCATCTCCCCGAGAGCTTGGTAGTCCGTTGTACGGTCGGAGAGGGTGGAGCCCCTTAGCCCAACCAAGGCCAGCTGGTCGTTGGACCAAGCCAAGGTCGGCCGGAGGCACAAATCATAAAAATCGTCGGAGGCCGGACATCTAGTCATGAGAGGGAGGATACGAGCACAACAGCGGACTGGGACCCCACTGCAGGGACAGACAGGGAGCATCGCATAGGGGAGGCACCACCGCTTGGGGAGGAGGAGGAGAGGGAAGAGAAGTCGGAGGAGGAGAGGGAGAGGAGGGAAGGAGGAGGGGGAGGGAGGGGGGAGAATCGACCTGCACCGAGAAATCACTAGCGAGGGGCTGGGAGATCGCCCAAGAGGAAACATTTTCACAAAGTCTTGTTTTTTACTTTGTGATTTGTAATTGATTTGTTTCAATTTGGAGGTTATTTGGAGAAAAGGGAAAAAAATTAGAGAAGAACACCAATTAGGGTTAGGGTTTGTGATAAAAGAGTCAAAGGGGAGCTATTGATTACTTATATAGGCAAGGGGGACTCCTCTTAGCAGCCAAGACTAGTTTCTAGGGTTAGGGTTAGGTTCAATTTCATTTAAAGGCCTTCTTAAGGTGTAAATTCAAGCCCTTTTAGTAAAGGCCCAAACTAGCTTAGGTTTTCTACAAATATCTTATCTCTAACATAATATCTAGATATTTTAGGACAAGGTTAACTTGTTGGATTTTTCTAACTAAGTCTCCAGGATCATGATCAACATCTAGATTAGGGTAATTCTAGGATTAGACCAAATATAACAATTAGCAAAATATTAATTAATTAAAATTCAAGAAAATAATTCCAATTTCCTAAATTACCAAAATACCCTTAGCCTAAAAAGTGGTAGTGACAAGCACGTCGCAAGAGTGAATACAGGAATGGAGGCCAAAACATGACGGATAAGCATGATCTTGCCGCCAAGCGACAGTAACCTGTTGTGCCAACCCATGAATCTGTCGAGAATCTTCTGGATAAGCGGTTCAAAAATAGCAGCCGATAGCCTGCCCACTACCATCGGGACGCCAAATAGATGAACGAGGGATGTTGAGTTGTGAAGCCAGTGATATCGGATAGACATCTGTGCCTCGACATGGGAAAGGAGTGATCGATGATAACTCTACTCTTTGGTGTGCTAAAGACAAGACCGGAATTGTTTTCAAATTTTTTTAAAACTGTAGAAACCTCACGAACAGGCCGCTTATTGCTGGAGCAAAACACCAAGATGTCGTCTGTGTAAGCCAAGTGTGAGATGATTGGCGAAAACCAGCAGTTACTAATGGAGTGGTACATCAGCTCAATCCAAAGATTGCAAAATCCAAATCTTTGCAAGACCCGAAGCAGGTACTGCCAATTGATTTTGTCATAGGCCTTCACGAGGTCTAGCTTGATGGATATATTCCCACCCCTCATTTTGTTCCCCAAATCTGCCATTAATTCTTGAGCGAGGATGATGTTATTTGACATCTTCCTGCCCTTGACGAATCTGTTCTGCTCCGGGGAGATGATTCTAGAAAGGAGAGGAGAAAGTCTATTCGAGAGCAGTTTCGATACTACCTTGTTGGTAAAATTGCACAAGCTGATCGGCATGAAATCCTCGAAGGAGGTAGGGATATCCATATTTGGAAAAGGTACTTTATATTTATAATAAAAAGAAAGGCTATAAATCAAAATCTTGTAGGAGACTTAAAGTTCTCCATCACTTTTATATCATATTCTATGTTGTGAATCACCCCAATAATGGGCATAGTCACCAGCTCAAAAACTTTGTTATTCCTTTTTTTTCATATATGTCAGACATCAGTCGCCAATTGAATCCAAGCTGTATTGTACTACTGGGAATCCCGACTCCTTCCAACCATGATATCTGCCACCTTCTCCCACCAATTCCGAGGACCAAGAGTCTGCATGTTGAGATGAAAATATTGATGTTGCCAAATAAAGGCTGTGAATGAACAGCTAAAGAAAAGGTGATCCATAGATTCACAATCTTGTTTGCACAACTCACAAAGAAGCGATGACACCTGAATACCAAACCTTGCAAGACGATCACGAGTAAGCTACCTCCCAAGACATAGTTTGTACAGGCAAAATTATATATTAGAGGCCACCCCCTTGGTCCAGATCATCTGTGCCATCTCTATAGGAGGGTAAACCTCCCTAATAGATGCATAGATAACAAAATAAGAAAAAGATTATTGTCCCGTATTTGTCTACACCCATTGGTCCCCTTCCAAACTCTAAGGATCCACCTGGACCTCGTCAATCTCTTGGCGAAACTGTCGCATCATAGGGTGAAGATCAGACCTCCATACTCATTCTCACAGAATGGAGCTCACTTGTGTCCTTCTTTCCGTCGCTGGTAGCACCTGCCAACCTACTCTCTCCACCAAGCTTTGGTGGTTGATCCAAGGGTCAAACCACATATCAGTAGTTTTTCCGTCTTTCATCACTCTAGAAATAAGGCCCTTCAAAGTGGTACGATAAGATAGCAAGTTCTTCCATATGATGGAGTCGTTGCTATTGGCTCGGGCCTTCCAGAAGGTCTGGTCCTTCAAATACCTTCCTTTTATCCAAACCACCCACAAGGAATCCTAGACAAGAAATCGTCAAGCTTGCTTTAGTCCCGCAGTATAACGCAGGGTCCGTAAGGACTGCAAATCTATACCTCTCTCTTACTGAGGTCTGTAAAGAGTCGTCCATCCGATAGAATGCAAGCCCCCTCGCCATATAAAGTCATCACATAATTTTTTTTAATTTTACTAATAGTCGCATTCCGGAACATAAGGGTTTGCAACCAGAATCGGGCAATAGCATATATAACGGATAGTACCAGCTCAATACGTCCTCCAAAAGATAAGCTCGGGACATGCCATCCCTCCAGTTTGTGCTGTGCATAGTCCACTAGACTTTAACATTCGACTTCTTTGGCATAATTGATAGACAATGGAATTCTCAAATATTTGACTGGTAGTTCACCCTTCTCAGTACCAAGAAGTAAAGCCCACTCTTCTTTCTGCTGACAAAGCTTGTAGAAATATGCCATGCTCTTGTCCTTGTTCAATTGTAGGCCAGTCAGTAAGCCAAACTGCTCCATAATCGAATTCTAATCCTCAATCCTACGTCATGAAGGAACCAAAAAGACCAACAAGTCGTCCGCATAAATAAGATGGGATACCTGTGGTTGAATTCGTTTGCTCAACGGGATAATCTGACGTCTATGGATTGCCACATCCATAAGAGATGTAAAAAACTCTATAACCAGGGTGAAGAGATATGGAGACAACGGATCCCCTTGCCCAAGCCCTCTCGAACTGTAGAAAAAATTGTATGGTTAGCCCTTGACTAGTATTAAAAACGAGGGAGTGGAAATGCAAACACGGATCCTATCCACCCAGATACAGTCAAAGTCCATAGCAAGCATAATACGACACACAAACTCCCTATTGACCGAGTCATATGCCTTTCGTAGATCGAGCTTGACATAAACTTTATTCGCTCCAGGTTTGTTGATGTAGTGCCCCGTTCCTCGCGGTCCACTATGTAATACCTACGGCTTGCTGACTCAGTCTTGAACTGAGTGTTTGGGGAAACCTTTGCCGGTATCGATTGATCACGGATGAAATACAATGAACCTTTCCAATGATTGGCTTCTATTGAAATGAATCCAAGAGTTTTGTTGGATGTTTTCTTTCGCTGCTTGGTTTTGATGAATGCATTTTCGTGTTGGTTTTCGATGATTGGTTTTCATTGTTCGCTTTCATCGCATTTCGCATTAATTCATTCCGAATCTTGAGAGAAAGAGGCCAAAGTATGCTAATCAACTGTTGGTGCCATTGTAGGACGCGTGAACTATTCGTGAACGGCACGTGAAGTCCCTCATTCTCTCAACTAAGATTCATCTCGGTAAGTTGCTCTAATCGGACTTACATTTATTTGTACGCCCTAATAAAAATGATCTCTTGTCCACTCTTTTGTTGTATCCCTCTGATCATCGATACCAAAAACAACAAAAGATAAGAATAAGAATGAATGCTAACGAATGACTGCAAAGGAAATGAATTGCTATTGAATGCTATCGAATGATCGGATGAGAATTGAATATTATCGAATGACCGAATGAGAACTGAATGCTAATGAATGATCGAACGATTAAGGCTAGTTATGAACTGGTCGCTATCTGTTGCACTGTTAAGTTTTATCTGATAAAAAGAACAAGTCATACATTGGTCTCGGACAACTTGTTAACAAGGTAATAGTCTCTCGACGATACTGGGGGCACCCGGGATCGATCGGCCTAGGAGAGATTGTAATATAACCCCGACGTAAATGCTACACCTCGGAAATATTGTGTCCTTAGCGACGAGCTGAACCATGAGTCTCAGCGGCTAATCATGGGGAGCAGACCCATGGACCACCATGTAGTTAGGACATACATATGAACAAATCCTTATTGCAAAGCCTAACACAGAACGATGACGGTAAAGAATGCTTCTTATATACATATGCAAATTGTGCTAACCTGTTTGTGTAGGGATGACTGTCGACGATGGGTAAGTTGGTTATGAAATTTTTTGCTGTCATGTTTCTTATGAATTGTTAAAAAGAACCTAGACAAGTAGAAAGATCACTTGTAAATATGTAGCTTCATATATTGAATTAGTGCAGATATTTGTGAGTTTCGGCGAAGCGCTGCTCGCCAGTACATGATGTGAGCTGACCCACGTTGTGGGCATCCTTTTCAGAAAGCAAAGGAGACAGGAGGATTTCAAGTGAGGCACTAAAGCTCTTCTTGTCCAGTAGAGCTGTGGATTGCCTCGAAGCTTCTTTCCATTTCCAGTCAAAGTTGCAAGTTTCTTTTCCTTTGAAGGTGTCTTTATATTTCCAGCATGTAATAAAGGGATATGATGTGTGGGCATTGCGACTATTTTCAAAAAGAGAGTTTTAAAGAGAATAATGTAGCAAAGATAAGGCAATCTGAGTTTGCAAAGCTTTGTACTTGTATTCCTATCAAGATTATCAATAAAAGAAGTATTTCTATTTTAAATTTCTGTGCCCAATATTTGGTTTTCTGCAATAAATAAGTCCGTGCGTGTGTTTTTGCTTGACTAGTTGTTTTGTCTAGGTACTTGGCCTTGTACAAGTGCAACTTAGGCTTGTACGGCATCATGCCTTAGCGAGGACGAACGATCTTGCGGGGATCCAGTTAAGACGGACGACCCTAGCGGGATCGGGGCATGACAAAGTGGTATCAGAGCATGGTTTTACGTCCTTAGCCTCTTGCAAATATCATTTTCGAAAAAGTATATAAAGTATTTTGATGGCTTTCAAAAGTCCCGATTTTGAGTAAATGAAAAACCAATGCCCCATACAATAAGTCCATAATATTTTATGAGACTGACAAAAGTTATACTATTTTGTAAAGAAATGGCTCCTCCTCGACCATCTGGCTCAACCGATCTGATAGAGCGGATCATGACCATGATGGAATTACAGAGGAAGGATAATGAGGAATGTGGCCAGATACAACAGGCCCGACTGGAGGCCCAATAGAAGCAGTTGGATGCCTTAACCCAACTTGTAACTGCGCTAGCGGCAAATCGAGATACCACCGCAGCGACCAAACCAACTGGAACACCCGAGACTGAGCATGTAGACGGTGACGAACCCCAGCCGGCGCAAAGGCACTCTTTCTTTAAGCCAAAGGACTTCTTGGATGTGAAACCTCTGAAATTTGAGGGCAGGACATCACCAGATAAGGTGGTGGACTGGATCGATAAAATGGAAAGTCTGTTTATATTTGTAAGAGTTCCGAGTAGCAAGAAGGTAATGTGTGCCGCTCTGCTACTACGGTTGCAGGCAAAAGACCAGTGGAAAGCGAAAAAAGCCGATGCTGCTCGCAACGGCTAGGAATGGAAAGATTTCATGGGCCTCGTTCAAGAAGGCATTTCTGGATCAATATCTGCCTCCAGCCATGAGTAAGAAGATGGAGAATGACTTCATCACTCTGAAACAAGAAAATATATCTGTGGAGGAATATGAATCTGAATTTACTAAGCTGGCAAATTTTGTTGCTGTAATGTTACCCACGGAACAGGCTCGTATAGATCGATTCGTTGAAGGTCTGAATGACGACATTCAGTTGAGTGTGCTGAACTAAGAATATGACTCGTACTCTCAGGCCTTTGGGGCGGTGCTGTAAGTAGAACAATTCAACCTGAGGAAGGCGTCCGCAAAGATTCAGTGCAGTCGCAATCAGCCTACTAAGAGATATCACGATAGGAAGAAAATAAGACAAATAATGATCAGCACCGGAGACCTGAGTGTACCATCAGCGGTCGTCCCGGGCACTCCAAGGAAGTCTGTCGTTTTGCCAACAGAACATGCTTCGGCTGTGGAAGTACGGACCATACCGTCAAAATTGCCCAAAAAGAAAAAATAATAATGAACAGCGTGGGCCACTGAGGGACCCACCGCCAATCAGAGGTAATCCGCACAACCAGCAACCGCGGACTAATGCTCGTGTCTTTAACCTATCCACCTTACTTGATCCTGAATGCAATACTAGTGGAGGTGAGCTTGTTTCTTAAGTTTTGAGGATAAAACTTTTTCTCAGTGGGTTTTTATGTAGTGTCCCGTTCCTCGCGGTCCACTATGTAATACCTACGGCTTGCTGACTCGGTCTTGAACTGAGTGTTTGGGGAAACCTTTACCGGTATCGATTGATCACGGATGAAATACAATGAACCTTTCCAATTGATGGATTGGCTTCTATTGAAATGAATCCAAGAGTTTTGTTGGATGTTTTCTTTCACTGCTTGGTTTTGATGAATGCATTTTTGTGTTGGTTTTTGATGATTGGTTTTTCATTGTTCGCTTTCATCGTATTTCGCATTCATTCCGAATATTGAGAGAAAGAGACAGAAGTATGCTAATCAACTGTTGGTGCCATTGTAGGACGCATGAGCTGTTCGTAAATGGCGCATAAAGTCCCTCATTCTCTCAACTAAGATTCATCTCAGTGAGTTGCTCTAACCGGACTTGCATTTATTTATACGCCCTAATAAAAATGATCTCTAGTCCACTCTTTTCTTGCGTCCCTCTTATCAACGATACCAAAAACAACAAAAGATAAGAATAATAACGAATTCTAACGAATGACTGTAAAGAAAATGAATTGCTATTGAATGCTATCGAATGATCGAATGCGAATTGAATGTTATCGAATGACCGAATGAGAACTGAATGCTAATGAATGACTGAACGATTAAGGCTAGTTATGAACTGGTCGCTATCTATTGCACTGTTAAGTTTTATCTGACAAAAAGAACAAGTCATGCATTGGTCTTGGACAACTTGTTAACAAGGTAATAGTCTCTCGACGATATTAGGGGCACCCGGGATTGATCGGCCTAGGAGATATTGTAATAGCACCTCGAGATAAATGCTACACCTCGGGAATGTTGTGTCCTTAGCGACGAGCTGAACCATGAGTCTCAGCGGCTAATCATAGGGAACGGACCCATGGACCACCATGTAGTTAGGACATGCATACGAACAAATCCTTATTGCAAAGCCTAACACAGAACGATGACGGTAAAGAATGCTTCTTATATACATATACAAATTGTGCTAACCTGTTTTGTGCAGGGATGACTGTTGACGATGAGTAAGTTGGTTATAAAATATTTCTGCTGTCATGTTTCTTCTGAATTGTTAAAAAGAACCTAGACAAGTAGAAAGATCACTAGTAAATATGTAGCTTCACATATTAAATTATTGCAGATATTTGTGAGTTTCGGCGAAGAGCCGCTCGCTAGTACATGATGTGTGCTGACCCATGTTGTGGGCATCCTTTTCAGAAAGCAAATGAGACAGGAGATTTTAAGGGAGGCACTAAAGCTCGTCTAGCCTAGTAGAGCTGTGGATTGCCTCGATGCTTCTTTCTATTTCCAGTCAAAGTTGCAAGTTTCTTTTCCTTTAAAGGTGTCTTTATATTTCCAGCATGTAATAAAGGGATATGATGTATGGACATTGCGACTATTTTCAAAAAAGAGAGTTTTAAAGAGAATAATGTAGCCAAGATAAGGTAATATGAGTTTGCAAAGTTTTGTACTTGTATTCCTATCAAGATTATCAATAAAAAAGTATTTCCATTTCAAATCTCTGTTTCCAATATTTGGTTTTTTGCAATAAATGGGTGCGTGCGTGTTTTTGCTTGATTAGTTATTTTGTGCAGGTACTTGGTCTTGTGCAAGCGCAACTTTGTCTTGTACGGCATTACGCCTTAGCGAGGACAAACGATCCCGCAGGGATCCAGGCAAGAGGGACGACCCTAGCGGGATCAGGGCGTGACAGTTGAAGTCCCGGATCAACTCATAAGCAAGCAGGCTGTTACCAACAATAGACTGCCCCTTCACAAAAGTCGCTTGGTTGCTAGATACTAAGCCCTGCATAATTTGCTCCATACGTCTACACATCAAGTGACTGATAATTTTATATACAAAATTACAGCAGGAGATTGGCCAAAAATTGCTGAGAGACGTCACTCATTCCTTCTTCAGGATCAGAGTCAAAAAGTATAATTGAGCTCCCGAAGCAGTTTTTCGTTGTCAAAGAAGTCTCTAACGATCACCAGACCTTCTCCTTTAGAATATCCCAGTAGACTTGATAACAGTAACTCCCAAAACCATCCGGCCAGGGGATTTATTGGAGTCCGTATAACGCACAATAGCTTCAATCTCCTCCATCGTCACAGGTGCAAGCAGTACATTGTTACCCAGCAAAGTAACTAGTCTTTTGCATATAATCTCCGAAAAGTCAGATAAATAGGAATTTTGATTATATAGCTCAGTATAATATCTGACCGCTTTCTCCTGTAGTGAATTAGCATTTACCACCTCCTTGCCATCTACTACATAGAGTCTTGAAATGTGATTTCGATGCTGGCGAGCCCGAATAATATCATAGAAGAACTTGGAGCATTTGTCACCATCACACAACCAACTACATTTGGCTCTTTGAGCCCGATCAATCTATTACAGTGTGCGTAATGCCCCACCTCCTTGCAAAGATCCTGTTCCACTGCTGCAAGTTCACTATTAAGGACATCCTCCGGCAATGCCTCCTGTGCTGCCCGAAGCTGGTCATTCAAGTCAATGAGATGAGTATGGCGTGTACCTCTCACCCAAAGTTTCAAGTCGGCCTTTACCCACTTCAGCCGTTGAACCATGGGGAATTGGGGGTTTTCCTAAAAAGGAGTGCCCCAACCTATCTGAAAAACCTCAGCTTAGCCATCCATGCCACTCCACTTATTGTTGTACCTGAAAGGACGTACCTTTTGGGGAACTGTCACCGTCAGATGGACCAGACAGGCGAGTGATCATTCGTGCCTGCCGGAAGACACTCAACAACCGCATGAGGGAATATAGCAAACCAGTCTCTATTCCCTAAGGCACGATCAAGTTGGAAAGCAACACATTTGTGGGTAGTTTTGTTATGCTATGACCAAATGTGACCCGTCCTCTCCACTACCAGCAGCCCAGAACGCAGAAGGCAATGCTGAAAGTCCTGCAGCACACTATTTGGAATACGTCGACCCCCAACTTTTTTATGATTGAAAAGGAGGGCATTGAAGTCCCCCATAAACAGCAGCGACAAATGGTACTGATGGTCAGCTACAACACTAACATGAATGATTTTCTCCCATAAGGCCTCCTGAAGTTGCCTATCCTTGTTGCCATGTACCGCTCCCAAGATAAAAGCCATCCCTTCTTTATTAGTGAAAGACACAGTAATCAGTTGTTCTGACAAATAAATTACCTATCCTTATTAGTGATCACTCGTGCCTACCTCCAAGTTGTGCACCTGACTCTACTGATGTTGGATCTTCCGTTGCAGCAGTCCAGGAGACTTGATTTTAGTCTCCATTAATGCTACAATAGAATATGATTTTCGTCTCAAAACTTCTCTGATCTCCCTCCATCTCCCAATCCCACACGCACCTCGAATGTTCCAAGCTAAAGTAGACATTTAAAATCTAGTAGATGCCCCATCTACATCACCAGAGCCACCATTCGAAGAAATAGTATGCTCCATCTGGTCTTCAGCCTCAACTACCTCCGTGACCTCCTCAAGTGACGGAATAGACTCGCTGAGACCTCCATAACTCTCACAATGATCCTTTCACCTGGGATTGTCGACACATAGATCAGATGTTCCCATAGCCGAACACCCCATAGCGGCCTGTCCTCCATCTTTTTTAGAGGTGACCGTTCGATGCATCCTGCTAGTGCTCTCCTTCGACGGGTTGCTGCTGTCTTTTATCATCTTCTTCTTTCCTGAACGCCCTCCTTTATGACTCCCCTAGCTATTATTAGGACGTCCTACAGATTTTTGTCGCCTATACTGGAAAACAATGATCTGCCCTGGGGTAAACCCACTCACGGCATGAGCCGCAGTCCTCGATTGTCTGCCCGTCCCTACCCATCTCTATTCTATTTTTGACTCCCATATCAATGTTAGGCTGGCCTCCAAAATCTGTCGCTCCTCCATATTTCTGCACCACTTGCTTCGTCCACTGAGAGAAAGGGATTACATGGTCAACAATGGTCACTTCCTCGTTGGGTTGTAGCCCCTCCATCATTGGGGTGTCTGCCACATGAAGACAAAGGTTCTACAATAGAATCACGTAGCCCTCTATCACTATGAGTATCAATCTAAACCTGCTCACCCCTATCAACGGTGGACTCCCCAGCCTTCTGATTGGACAACCCTTCGAAGGATGACCAAAGCATTTACAATGGCAACAAATCGTTCGTTCTTAAAACCAGTATTCTTAAGACCAAAGAGTAGGCCTTCCATTTGAAGGCCTGCACGATGAGCTATTAGCTCTGCGGTAGAGCGCGCACAAGCAAAGCAAAAGTAAGAGGGACTGGCATTTTGGTGGCACAAACTCATACTGTACCGTCTGACGAAAGATCCCACATGAAGGCACCTCATACTCAACAAAAGGAGGAAGATCAACGCTTGCTTTTACTTCTACAAAGATCCGAACATAACCCATACGGGTTCTATATGCGGTAGATTCATCAGCCTTGATTGGTTTGCCAATGACACTAGCAATCTTCATCATCATAGAGATACTCCAGTGATTAGCCGATAAACCAGGTAATCTGATCCAGATAGGAACGGTAAGAAGTACTTCATGTTCAGAAGTTGATTCGGGCGTCCATGTTTTTATGATGATAAGTTTGCCATCGAAAGTCTACGGCCCTTCCTGAAGAACACGCTCCATGTCCTCTAGCAAGCATAAACGCACAAGGTAGAAGCTATTTGCTCGTGAGAAAAACTCTATACCTCCTCTCGGCCTCCATAATCGCACATCATACACACGGATCTGCCCGAAGAATAGTCTCGAGCCAAGCGCATATAGAATGACTGAGTTATGCTAGTATTCTACGATCTCAGACAGATCTTCCTCCGTCAGGGTCGCTCGGAGTGTTGTTCCTACTATCTTTAATTGGATGTATAACATTTGCGTCGGTAAACTATTCATCCCTCCACTCAGCATAGCAGCATAGGATTTCGGGACACTAACTTTTCGTTGTTCTCTATCAATCTATTTTCTCTTATCATCAACCGACTATGTTTGTGGTTGAGGCACAAGTGGGATGAAAACGTTATTCGGCGTTTGGCGAGAACTCCCATATTGCCTCCTAGCCAGGCCGTACAAGGGTCCCAAGGGAGAGATCCCCTAGGGTTCGCCCCCTCATCGCCGCTAGGGTTCGCCCGGTAGGAATCAGCCATATATATATATACTAGTCATAACCCGTGCCCATAGGGCATGGTTCATTTAAGGTATTCCTCCTCAAAATCTTGGACCCCCAATTTTAAACGAACAATAATAATTATAAGGCCCCCATCAAAATATTAAATCCCCACTCTCAATAATGCTCATCCACAACCATTATGAGTGCAAACCCCACTCTTTGGATTTTCCATAAAACCCCACTCTCAATAATGCTCATTCCCCATAAAATCCCACTCTCAATAATGCTCATCCACAACCATTATGCGTGCAAACCCCACTGTTTGGATTCCCCATAAAACCCCACAACCGTTGATTCACCAAGATTAAATCCCAACCACTTTTTATACTGGCACAGTCAGCCCTAGGATTCAAAAACCTTTATGTTTGTATAATATATATATATATATATATATATATATATATATAAATATATATATATATATATACTAGTCATAACCCGTGCCCATAGGGCATGGTTCATTTAAGGTATTCCCCCTCAAAATCTTGGACCCCCAATTTTAAACGAACAATAATAATTTTGAGGCCCCCAACCACTGCTGGATGTGAATTTTATTTGGATTCCCCATAAAACCCCACTCTCAATAATGCTCATCCACAACCATTATGAGACCCCCATCAAAATATTAAATCCTAACCATCAAAATATTAAATCCCCATCTTTGGATTTCCCATAAAACCCCACTCCCAATAATGCTCTTCCCCATAAAACCTCACAACCGTTGATTCACAAAGATTAAATCCCAACCACTCTTTATCTTGGCACAGTCAGCCCTAGGATTCAAAAACCTTTGTGTTTTGTAATATATATATATATATATATATATATATACAATTTTTTATTTGGGTCGTTCTACCATACATCCCATGGAAAAGGATGTATCGATACATCCGAAATTTGGACCGTTGGATGTTGATCTAATGGTTCGGATTGAATAATAGTGTAGAAACATCATTTAATGCTGATTTAGACTTTTGACCTATTGGTAACTTGCTTTAGCAGGTCATTCTTCACTTTAATTTTTTTAATGAACACCCTAAATTAACTCATATTTACTCTCTCTTTCGTTCATCCAATTTAATATTTCGTAAATTTTTTTTGGTTACAGGCCGTCATCGTGGTGGTGTTGGTGGTTGTGGTGGAAAGAGAAACGAAGATGAAGAAGGAAATAAGAATCAGTCTAGATCGCGTCGAACATCGTCGAGCCCTCCTAGAACAACGAGGAGTACCAGCTGCACACAGAAGAATCGGTCCGGTTCGCGCCGGACGTCGTCGAAACCTCCTCGAACAAGAAGAAGTACCAGCGGTGCCGCTCTAATTTTACTGTCCATGCCATTGTCAGAAATCTTATTTTTCATCTAATAATTTAATATTTTGTTAATAAAGCTACATGTCATGGTGGTGGTGGTGAACTGAGGAAACCTATTTCTGAGGTCGGGCGGATCATCTGCTCACATATTTAAAAAAAATCTATATTGATCGGACGAAATATTTTTTACTTTTCTAATGATAATATTTTCGAAGAGAATATTTTTTTTGGACGGTGAATGGCCATTCTCTTTGCTTTTAACACGGAGAATGGCCATTCTCTTTGCTTTTAATACGGTGAATGGACGGAGAATGGCCATTCTTTTTGCTTTTAACACGGCGAATGGACGGAGAATGGCCGTTCTCTTTGCTTTTAACACGGAGAATGGCCATTCTCAAGGAGAATGGCCATTCTTCGTTTCTTTAACATAGAGAATGGCCATTCTCAAGGAGAATGGCCATTCTCCGTTCCTTTAACATGGAGAATGGCCATTCTCCGTTCTTTAAAAACGGAGAATGGACACTCTCTGTGCTTTTAACAAAGTATGGTACATTTAGGACTGGAAATGTTCAAGTATCTCATATTTTTTTCACCAAATATTTATAGTATTTTTAATATCATTTACCATAGTATATTTATTTAATATTAAATCATTTTCAAGAAAATCCGAATATCATTTTATCAGGGTTCCACAGTACGGCTGCACAAAATTTCTTGCGAGTGTTTGAATATAATTAACCTCCTATCAAAGAGAATTTTTCTTACATTACATTATGCATTACACTGGCATCGACTTCATACTGATGGCATCGATGTACTGATGGCAATAACAAAGGATGAACATGTAGGATTATAATTATGCTTCAGCAATAACAAGGGATGAACAGGCAGGATTACAATTTTACTTCAGTAATAACAAGGGATGAACATCACTGGCAACGAATTCATACTGATGGCATCGATGTAATGATTTTTTTATAGAAAGCAAAACACATTACAATTAAATAAAGTTTTAGTGATCCCAGGAATGCATCCGTAATGAGGCCATATGTAAACCCTAGGAATGCACCCAGGACTCCTGAAATCTGTGATGGGCATCTGTAAATCAAAGGAATACACCAAAATATCAATATCATCTATGAAGGCCAAATGCCAATCAAATAAACGCTTCAACCAAAAAATCATAATCAAATTTATTGGCCCATTGGTCATGGTCAAACCTGATTTTAATAATTGATCAAACTCTGTCTTGATATAAATGCAAGTCAACTCACATGTTCACCTACGACGTTTTGGACACTGCTCAACAATAGATATCAACAATGTTCAAGACTGAAGCTGTTTGCCATTCAGAATGTACTTCCTGTTATGCAATATAATTTTTTATTTTATTGAGTCTAGGAATACATTGTACACCGAGTCGTACTGGCAAATAGGCTATCCTAAAACATTTTTCAAAATTACCCTATTTTTTACAAATGACCTACGTTTTTGAAAAATATTCTTTTTACAAAAAGCTTATGAAGGATCTTTCAAAAAGCCAAAATTTATTTTCTCAAAAAATGAACTGGCAGAACCCCAGGAGAACTCGGGCCGAGTTCGGCCATTTGGAACGTTAGTGAACGTTGGGTTTTTGAACTTGGTCATCCTTCAGTTATGGTTTGTTACAAAGAGTTCTGTCCGAATTCTGCACGAATTCTGTCAGAGTTCTGTCTTTGGAAAACTATAAATAGAGAAGGATTTCGATCATTTCAATTCACTCATCACCAATTCACTTTCAATTTCTTCTCTTCCTGAGCTTACATTCTTCCAAAGAGTTCTTAAAAGCTTTCATTTTTAAATCCTAAGCCAGTTACAATCCTCTAGTCGATTTGCCAGTGCGGTACGGTCTAGAAGTTTCAGAGTGATTGTAATCAGAGGCTTGATAGAAGATTCAACTCTTCATAATTGAAGTTGGTCGAGTTCTTCGTATCAAAGCTCGCGTTTGTAGAAGTTGCAAGGACTTCGTATGAAAACTTGCGGGATTTTTCAATAGTGGATTCAACTGGAAGCTAGAGTTCTTCCGACTGGACTAGTCCTCACAAGAGGAAAACCAGTATAAATCTCGGTGTTTGCGTTTGCCTTCTGATCTCTTTTAAATTCTGTCATTTACATTTTGTGATTATTATTTTATCTGTGATCTAACTGCTAACAAGTTTTTAATTAGCAATATTCTGCTGCCTACTCTATTCACCCCCCTTTAGAGTATTCTGCTTTACGATTTTGTTCCTACAATTGGTATCAGAGCAGGCTCTCCATCCTGAGGTATTATATTCTGATCCCAATTGTTCCTACAACTGGTATCAGAGCGGGTTCTCTATAAGCAGGATCTCCATCTAGCGGTATACCAAAGCGGGTTATACAGGAAAAGTAAGATAAAATTGCAGTTATATTCAATTTTTATATAGATCATAACATTACACATGGCAACTGTGAAATTTACAAGTGAAGGCCAAGCCACAAACAGACCTCCACTGTTTGACGGTACAAACTACACTTATTGGAAAATACGTATGAGTTTCTTTCTGAAATCTCTTGATTTTGACTTATGGTCTGAAGTTATTGATGGCTATAAAAAGCCACCTCGTATTAATGTTGATGGTGTTTTAGTTGAAAAACCCCATGACAAATATACAGAGGAAAAAAAAATGGCCAGTCTTGACGCACGTGCTATTAACGCTTTATTTTGTGCTTTAGATAGAACTGAATTCAACAGGGTGTCTACTTGCACAACATCAAACGAAGTGTAGAAACTTTTCGAAGTAACCTACGAAGGAACAACACAAGTCAATGAGTCAAAGATCAGCAGACTTACTCAGGAGTATGAGGCATTCAAAATGAAGCCAAGTGAATCAGTCACTCAGATGTTTACAAGATTCTTGGATATTGTAAATCCTCCGTCCTCACTAGACAAGGATTACAGTAACCATGAGAAGATTCGTAAACTTCTACGAGCCCTTACAAAGAACTGGATTCCAAAGGCTACAGCAATCATTGAAGGGAACGACCTCTCAACAATGTCTCTAGAAACACTCATGGGTAAGCTACTCACTCACGAGTTAGAACTTCAAGACTTTGAAGATGCTACACCAATGGAAAAGTCAGAGAAGACGATCGCTCTCAAGGCTCAACATAGAAGAACCATCGAAGATGATTCCGACGACAGCGACTCCGACTCTGAAGATCAAGCTCTTCTAGTAAGAAAGTTCAAGAAGTTCATGAAATTTAACAGAAGAACAAAGACAGAAAAGACAACAACAACGAAGAAGATCCTATTTGCTACGGATGCAAGAAGAAAGAACACATGAAGAAAGATTGTCCCTCAGCATCATCATCAAAGAAAAATAGCAAATATGACAAAGGCTACCTGAAGAAATCTACATCAAGGAAGTACGCCAACACAAGTATATGGCATGAAAGTGAAGCCAGCGACTCAGAAGATGAACAATCAGATGACGCTGCAAATGTGTGCTTGATGGCTTGCGATCAGGTAATCACTAATCCTCTATTTGACCCTTATGATGATTTTACCTTTGAGCAACTAGGAGAGGCTTTCAGTGAACTGTTAGATGATAACAGGAAACTGCGTAGCAAATATAAAACCTCTAAAAAGGTACTCAAAGAGTACAAAGGTGAAATAGGAAGACTTACCGACCTACTAGATCATGTTAGAGATAGTGACTCTTCAAATGAGTTTGGTGAGCTTTCTTCTATTAAATTGTTGTTACACGAGACTGTTAAGCTATCCGAAGAAAAAGACCAAACTATTATCCAGTTAAAGGAAGACCTATCTAAGGAGAGAAAGAGTCTCCAGTGTGCACAGGTCAATTTAGATTCACTTACATCTGACTATACTAGATTATATGACACTTCCAAAATATTGAAAATTAGTTTAGGAAAACGGCCTGAAGTTGCTGCTTCCTATTCTAACACGTGTCAATTACCGAATCATCGGAACACGCCCAACACTGTCAGACCAAACCATACCAAGACTATGCCCAAGAAGACTAATAGGCATGCATTCTTCTATACTAGAAAACCAAAATCTACCAATCATGCACCTCACACTACTTTCAACACTCAACATGCTAAATGTCATTATTGTGGCCTTATTGGTCATATATCTTCTGCATGTAGAATCAGAAAGTTAGTAGATTTAAATATTTATGCATGGATACCAAAAACTAACCAGTCAGGACCCTACAAGAAATGGGTACCAAAAGTTTCATCTGCAAATTATTTTGTAGGTGGGACACCCTTCACATGCTAGGAGCAAATAGATCATCGACAGCGATTGCTCACGGCACATGACCGGTGACGCTTCATTATTTGCAACACTGTCGAAGAGGAATAAAGAAGGATAAGTCTCCTTCGGTAATAATTTGAGAGGGTACATAATCGGTATCGGTGACATTGGTAAGGCTCCCTATTCAGTGATTAAAGATGTTTGTCTTGTTACCGAGTTAAAACATAATCTGCTCAGCATAAGCCATTTAGCTGATCACGGTTATGGCATTAACTTCGTATAAGATAAATGTACTATTATTGATAGTTCAACTGGCAGTACTATATTTGAAGGTATTAGGGAAGACAACATATATGTATTCTATTTGTTGGAAGATGCTAACACAGCAGGTAGATGTTTGATGGCCAAAAGTATTGAGAGTCAACTATGGCATATGAGACTCGGTCATGCAAATATGGATACAATTTCAAGATTATCTACGAAGAAGTTGGTACGCGGCTTACCGGATATTTCTTTCAAGAAAAGGATACGGTATGTAGTGAATGTGAAAAGAACAAAGCTACCAAATCCGCATTCAAATCCAAGAATGCTGTAAGTACCACTAGACCTTTACAATTGTTGCATATGGACTTATTTGGACCCAGCAGAATTGCTAGTCTAGGTGGTAAGTTATATGCATTTGTCATTATAGATGACTTCTCTAGATATACATGGGTTTATTTTCTTGCACGCAAGAATGATGCATTATCAGAATTCGTCACCTTTTGCAAAAAAGTACAGAATAAAAAAGGGTTCATGATTACTCGTATTCGTAGTAATCATGGCGGCAAATTTGAGAATGCAGAATTCATGCAATTTTGTGACACACACGGTTATCTGCATGAATTCTCTTGTCCTAGGACTCCGTAACAAAATAGAGTTGTGGAACGTAAGAACAGAACTCTATCTGAAATGGCTAGAGTTATGTTAAACCAGTTTAGTCTACCTAGATATTTATGGGCTAAAGCTGTAAATACAGCATGCTATATTCTCAATAGGGTTCTAATTCGACCTATATCGAAGAAGACTCCCTATGAATTATGGTTTGATAGAATACCAAATATTTCTTATTTCAAAATCTTTGGTTGTAAATGTTTTATTTTTAATACCAAAGATAATTTGAGTAAATTTGATGAAAAGGCCGATGAAGGTATATTTTTAGGTTATACAGCAAAGAGCAAAGGATATAAAGTCTTCAACAAAAGAACCATGATCATTGAAGAATCTATCAACGTCAAGTTTGATAAGCTAAATCAACACTTAGACGATGATGACGATGAAGACATAATCGTACCAAGTACAGCTACTGCAAAACCTTCACACAAAGATACAGACCCATCACATCAGGCATCAGATGAACCTCCATGCAATGAAGCCGAAACTAGCAATCCTGAGACTACACCAAAAGAGATGAGATTCTTGGCTAGTCATCCAAAGGACTTGGTAATTAGTGAGACTACCAAAGGTGTAAGAACTCGTTCCTCCAATAAAGATATAGCTTCTTGTGTTGCCTTTGTCTCGCAGTTTGAACCCAAAAATATTGATGAAGCATATAGTAATAATTTTTGGTTAGATGCTATGCAAGAGAAATTAAACCAATTCGAACGGAATCAAGTTTGGGAACTTGTTCCCAAGCCTATTGATCATCCGGTCATTGGCACCGGATGGGTATTCCGAAATAAACTGAACGAGAATGGTTTAGTGTCTCGTAATAAGGCTTGACTCGTAGCTCAAGGATACAATCAGGAAGAAGGTATCGACAACGATGAGACTTATGCCCCAATTGCGAGATTAGAATCCATTCGCATGTTATGTACATTTGCATGTTTTCATAATTTTAAGTTATTTCAAATGGATGTCAAAAGTGCATTTTTAAATGGTTTTATAAAAGAAGAGGTTTATGTAGCTCAACCACCCAGTTTTACTGATTTTAAATTTCCTGAATATGTTTTCAAGTTGAAAAAAGCTTTATACGGTTTGAAACAAGCCCCTCGTGCTTGGTACGATCGTCTAAGCACTTTTCTACTTGATAACGATTTTTCAAAGGGAAAGGTTGACACTACTTTGTTTATAAAGTCTTTGAATAATAATATTCTTTTGATTCAAGTCTATGTAGATAATATTATCTTTGGATCTACTGATGAATCTCTTTGTCAAGAATTTTCAAAGTGTATACAGAATGAGTTTGAGATGAGCATGATGGGAGAGCTGAAATTCTTTTTCGGACTGCAAATCAAACAAACCAACAATGGGACATTCATAAATAAAGCAAAATACATAAAGGATCTATTGACGAAGTTCGACATGAAAACAGCAAAACCACTCAGCACTCCAATGGCGACTTCAACCAAGCTTGATATTGATGAACCAGGCAAATCTGTCGACATACGTAAGTATCGAGGTATGATGGGTATCTTACTATATTTAACTGCTAGTCGACCAGACATTATGTTTAGTGTTTGCTTATGTGCACGTTTTTAAGCTAATCCTAAGGAATCACATTTGTGTGCAGTTATGCGTATCTTCCGATACCTTAAAGGTACTTCTTTTTTCGGCTTATGGTATCCCAAAACCACGTCGTTTGACCTAACCGGTTATTTCGATACTGATTTTGCTGGATGCAAAGTAGATAGAAAAAGTACTAGCGGCACATGTTATTTTCTAGGAAAAGCTCTAGTCTCTTGGTTTAGTAAAAAATAAAATTCTGTTGCATTATCAACAATCGAGGCTGAGTATATCGCCGCAGGACGTTGTTGTACACAAATTTTGTGGATGAAACAAACCTTAGAAGACTATGGATTACATTTTACACACATACCCATTTTCTGTGACAACACTAGTTCTATTAATTTGACTAAGAATCCAGTATGTCATTCTCGTACTAAACATATCGAGATTCGACATCACTTTCTTAGAGATCATCAACAAAATGGAGATATAGACCTTGTATACATAGACACAAAGAATCAATTAGCTGACATACTCACAAAACCTTTAGCGGAAGATCGTTTCAACTATTTACGTCGAGAATTAGGAATTTTAGATATCAATAATATTAATTAATTTTGTTTTATTAATTATTTATTCGATACTCATAAATTGTTTTCGAGACAAGTCTAAAAAGAGTCTGTCTGTCACCACGACTACGGTCGAAGCGAAGCGGTATTTAAGAGTTCCCCGGTGAACCTCCGTTAGCTGGGACAGTACTCCTACAGCTAATCTGAGACAGATGCTGAGTAAAAAATATTAATTTGTAAAATAATATTAATTATATTATTTTGAGATTTAAAATTACTAAACTTTGAATTAAGCATTTGAAACAAATTAATGAAAAAGAATATGGCTTCATTTGAATTTTTTTATATATATATAGCTAGGCAACCCTTGGCGAATTCGGTCCGAGTTCGGTCCGAATTCGGCCAGAGTTCGGCTGGGTATTTATATACCAGTACCAACCCGAGGCTTCCTTCTTCTTTATTCTTCCCCACATCTTCATAACAGCAGCATCGCCCCTCCGAAACCCTAGCTTCTTCTCCATCATTGTTCTTCCAATCCTTGTGGAGTTTCTCGTCAAAACTTTAGATTCGTGCGGAGATCGTCATCCTCTACAATATATCCAATTCTTGGAAGGTATAATTCCTTCTCTCTTCTACTTTTCAATACTTAGGATTTCTAGAAAATTTTGGAAAAGAATGTCTAAGTTCAATCCCTTCAAGAGGAAGAAGACTAATGCCAGTGAAGAGGCATCGTCTTCAGATCCGCATACGGATTGCCTCTTTTCTTCGGTCCAATCGGACGATGGTGCGTCGGATGAGTTTTACTTTAAAACTTCCGATCAAGCTTTATTGTGGTACGCCGACTTTATCATGCGTACTATTTGCACCGGATCACCAATTAAGTGGACTGTTTTTCTGGATCACCACCCTTATTTTGAGGCATTAGGGTTACAACACTTTGTCATCTTACAATTCCCCATTGCCACGAATGCCATTTGATTATTCTGTTGTAATTTCGTGTTAGACACTTTTACAGCGAGGACACGTGTCAGAGGAATTGATATCGAATTCACTGATAAAATGTTAGCAGAAATCCTTGGTATCCCAAACGAAGGTGCCCCGCTCGATGACATCACTGATTTTGATTTCTCCGATGGCACGACACTCGTTAGTTTCAAGAATGAACTTTGTGCGACCGCACGCGTTCTTCCTGGAAAGTTCAAGGCTAATAACTTGAACTTGTTTAACTACGAATTACATCACATCATCTATTCCACCTTACTTCCAAATCTACTTCTAAAGATGATGTCACTGCACTTGAGCTTTCTCCTCTTTATCATATTCATAAGGGGATTCCTTTTTCTGCCCCTAAGACTATTATCCAGATGATGGGTAGATGTCGCGGGAGAGACCGCAACCTATCTTATGCGATGCTTATTCCTCCTATTTTTCAGAGATTTGATATTGATTTATCTACTTGTGCTGTCGACCCCGAGCCCAAGTTTCTCAAACTTCTCGTCGCAGCATTACATCTGTTCTTCCACCTACTGTACCTACTCCTCCTGCTCCTACTCCCTCAGCTCCCACAGCACCTGTTCCTTCTTATTCTTACCCTATGACATTTGAGGGTATATATCAGCACTTATCAGATCTGTAGTCTTTTTATGTTGAGACCTCTAGGGAACACGAGTTCCGTGATGTGACTCGATTCCAAGCGATTGCCAACTCCTTCGCCGATCTGAGGTTTGCGCAGACGGGTCATTCTGCTAGCTCTCTACCTCGAGACCCTTCTGTTTTTGGCTACCGCATTAACGACGAGGCGGTACACTCTATGTTCCAGCCAGGGAACGCCAATGATTGGTATCGTACTGCTCGTGTCCCTCCTCGAGACTATGTCGGTGAGTTTTACGCTGGCGCCACTCCTCGCACTTCTGGTGTTGGTACTTCTAGAGCTGGTCCTTCTGGACATGCTGGAGCTGCTGCTGATGACGATGATGATGATGATGAGTTTTGAGATGTTAGATTCTTGAGACTGTTACTTTTATCTTATGTTTACTTCGAAATGCTCCGATATTCCAAGATTTTATCAGTACTCTTATATTTTTATCAGCACTTTTTCTATTATGGGACTATTCATAGACATGGTTTTTTATTATGCCTAAGTTTTGGCATCTTAGTCTATTATTCAGCACTTTATGTGTTTCAGTACTATGGTAACACTATCTATCTTTTGTTGCTTCATACTTTATCAAATACTGCCTGTGACAAATACATGCCTGTGTTGTATTCTATAGACTATCTGTTTCTCTTACCATGTTTACTATTTCTACCATGCCTGTCATGATTATCTATGTTTATTATGTTTCTTCACTGTTTGTTACTTATGCATTTATTGTGGGGGAGCTTTCTCTTGATTATTTTGCAATTATTTTGCTAAGTGACAACGGAAGAGAAATAAGATCTAACATTTTCGTGCATACAGGTTATGAACAATTTCTTTTGATTACTATTTTGATTTCATTCCAAGCTTAGATGTTATATCGGCAAGGTTTGTCAATTATCAAAATGGGGGAGATTGTTGGCCCATTGGTCATGGTCAAACCTGATTTTAATAATTGATCAAACTCTGTCTTGATATAAATGCAAGTCAACTCGGATGTTTACTTACGACGTTTTGGACACTGCTCAACAATGGATATCAACAATGTTCAAGACTGAAGCTATTTTCCATTCAGAATGTACTTCCTGTTATGCAATGTAATTTTTTATTTTATTGAGTCTAGGAATACATTATACACCGAATCGTACTGGCAAATAGGCTATCCTAAAACGTTTTTCAAAATCATCCTATTATTTACAAATGACCTACGTTTTTGAAAAATATTCGTTTTACAAAAAGCTTCTGAAGGATCTTTCAAAAAGCCAAAATTTATTTTCTCCAAAAATGAACTGGCAGAACCCCAGGAGAACTCGGGCTGAGTTCGGCCAGAGTTCGGCCATTTGGAACGTTAGTGAACGTTGGGTTTTTGAACTTGGTCATCCTTCAGTTACAGTTTGTTACAAAGAGTTCTGTCCGAATTCTGTCCGAATTCTGTCAGAGTTCTGTCTTTGGAAAAACTATAAATAAAGAAGGATTTCGATCATTTCAATTCACTCATCACCAATTCACTTTCAATCTCTTCTCTTCCTGAGCTTACATTCTTCCAAAGAGTTCTTAAAAGCTTTCATTTTTAAATCCCAAGCCAGTTACAATCCTCTAGTCGATTTGCCAGTGCGGTACAGTCTAGAAGTTTTAGAGTGATTATAATCAGAGGCTTGATAGAAGAATCAACTCTTCACAATTGAAGTTAGTCGAGTTCTTCGTATCAAAGCTCGCGCTTGTAGAAGTTGCAAGGACTTCGTATGAAAACTTGCAGGATTTTCTAATAGTGGATTCAACTGGAAGCTAGAGTTCTTTCGACTGGACTAGTCCTCACAAGAGGGAAACTAGTATAAATCTCGGTGTTTGCGTTTGCCTTCTGATCTCTTTTAAATTTTGTCATTCACTTTTTGTGATTATTATTTTATCTGTGATCTAACTGCTAACAACTTTTTATTTAGCAATATTCCGCTGCCTACTCTATTCACCCCCCCTCTAGAGTATTCTGCTTTACGATTTCGTTCCTACAAAATTAATTATACTTCATTCCAAGTCCAATAAACTGCATAATTCACGTTATAGTAATCTGCCCAATCGACGTTAGTAATTCAACATAGAACCTGCATAATTCATAATACAATAATCTAAATAAATATCAAACCTACTCTAAATTCAAGACCATATTACATTTTCAAAACAAATTACGAACTATGCACTTAGTACAAGCGAAAAGTTTAGTCTTACAATATTTCAAACATAAAATTTAGTTTGACCGCCATGACCAACAAATATTCAGAACCATGTTACAAGTCAAATATTACTTCCAAATTGAAATAAAAGATTCAAAACTCAAAAGATAAATCTTCATAGCCATCCCCATCTTCTTCTTCTTGTTTTTTTCTCTTCTTCTTTCTCAAAATATCCTTCACTACACCTTGAAGGACGGATTAAGAAAAATTATAGTCAGTATGGACTCACTGTATAAGTAGAAATGACATCCAGAAACATAAATAGAAGTATCAAAGTGATGGCTAGCATTAAAGTGTCAATATGCACAATATATTTTTTTACATAAGAGTTTGGGCTAGCCCCATTTACCTTCTTCACGAGGGAAGGAAAATCTTATTCTTGGTCAGCAAATTCAACCTCTATCCGGTTAATCTTATCCAGAATCAATTTCTGGTTGTCGGATATAGTCTTCATCTCTTTGAAGACATTCTCAAAGTTTGTAGCAACAAAATTGTATAGATCATCAACCCTGTCCTTAGTGTTTTTGATTCCATAAGTTGATGGTTTTCCAGATGTTGATGGTTTGCTTGCAGATGCTGTCCATTTTCCAAAAATTTGAGTGAAGGTTAGTTTTCTCATGGGGCCTTTGTTTTTAATATAAACATCCCCTGCTAAGCTTGGGACAGAATGTTTATTAGCCATCGAACATACAAATCCTCCGAAAGGGAGAGCTGTCCTTGCAGTTGGTTTTCCCATGAGATGCATCATTCTACTGTACATGTAGGAACCTATATCCATCCTTTTTTTCTTTCCCATATAATAAAGAAATTTTACTCTCTCGGGATGGATGGAAAACTCATGTCCAGTAGGGTTGAGTATTTGAGATACGTAGGCATGCAACAATTTATACAAATTTTTTAATTGATCTTTGTATACATTTTGAGTGGTCTTGACACCCATTGAAACACCTGTAATCTCATGAATTGTATCCGTCATGGAAACATTATCAATATCTTTCATACCAAACTCAGGAACTGGATCAAATCCATAAAATTCATTGATGACAGCAGCATTTACCCTAATCAGTTTCCCTCTCAGAAACACCAGTTGTTGATCCTCTTCTTTTTCTTTAATTTCAGCCGGAAGATTTGAGTAAAATTCTCTTACTATTGTTTGGAAGATTTTCTCAAGACAAGATTTGTTCAGTTTCTCCAATTGATAGAATTTCAATATATCCAGGAAAGCTTCGTCTTCGACATCATCCATCTTAATTGATCTCTAAGGCATAACAGCATTTTTCTTGAAATATTTAATGTAAATCTTCTTAGATTTAGAGTCTTTAAATTTTTTTACCTCCTCTCCTGTCACGACCCGCACCCAGTGTGAGGGCACGAGAAGTAACGAACGCCCAGCCTACGCCGCAGTGTCGGCGGTAGAACGCTGTCCTGAGTCACCATATCTAACACAATCTAAATAACTATGAATAGAGAGTAAAATAATACGTAGCTCAATCACAATACTAAGATGGAATAGAAGAAGGATCTCAAGAGAGTCACAATAAAGTCTAGGTGTAAACCACCAGAAATATCTCAAGTACAACTCATAAAAGTCTCAAACAGAAAATACAAAATAAGGTACTAAGTCTCAGCTAGACTATGGGCAAGTCCTCAGCGACTGTGGGATCCTCCTGTGGGTCAACGTCGCCAGTGTCATCTAAGCCAACGCCATAATAAGTAGGACAGTACTCCTCATCATCACCTGTAAAATTTTCAACATGCCCAATCAGGACGGAACGAGCACATATCTCTCACAACAGTTCATATCAGAAATGGACATATAAAACAAGCTATAGAAAACTATACATGAATCGCTGTAAAGAGAAATCAACAGGAGAGAACATATAACTGAGATATAAATATGATAAATAAAGAATATAACCTTCTACGTGAAGCAGAGCATGAATTGGTTATGTAAACAGCTTGGGTTGCACATGGATACAACTATGGAATACACATGGACAACTACTGGGGATAATGATCACATAACCAACTACACTCTCCCTGCCCCCAACCAATACACAAGGATCGAAGAATGTTATGTTATTGCACATGGATAACAACTACTGTATACATGGAGCTCATATGGTCATGAGTGTACATGAATAACATATGAGTGCACATGGATAAAAGTGAATATATGGAGTACATGATGACCATGATAAAGTACATGAAACATGACATACTCGATGTATCCGAGGGGATAACATCGCATAAAAAGATCCAGAGGGTACTGATCCGTGTGAACGTCGTGTCAGCATCAAGTATACTAGTTTATAACAAGAGTACATATCCAAAGAAGCATGAAAAGATCAGAGAATTTACTCGCCTGGCAATCCGAACTACTGATGATGAAAAGTGACTGGACTGGAGTAATAAGATCCTATTTAAAACAACCACATGTCATAATACAGTCTAAAATATCATAAGGAATACCTTCAATACAAATTCTACATGATTTGGGTCAATCTAAGTCAAAGTCAACCTTGGGTCAACTTTGGTCAACCAAACTAGTTAACTAGGTCAAGGTTTGGTCAACTAGTCTATAAGTCCATTTTTAGGTCAATACTAGTCTAGATATCAATTACCAATGCATCCTAATACCAAAATCCTACCAACTATTAATACACTCAAAATTAGAATCCATCCTACCCTTCAACAACTCCTAAACTAATCAATAGGGTAAACTTGACATTACCAAACCTAACTAACTCTCAACTAACCACTACTTAACTTGGCATCCCTAAAATCAATCCTAAATCAGCTATAGGCATATCCTATACATCTTGATACCCTATATAGATATCTACCCAAGTGCCTATGGCTACCCAACTCAAACATAGCTTTCTCCTTGATACCACCAACATGAAATCTCCTATACTAATACCAAACTCAAGCATAACCTATACTCTATGATGCAAACTAAATAAGCAATCTCTTAGGTGTTGTTATAGGACCTGTGGGTTAGTGAATCACAGTAATTACATTTGAAAACAAAAAGGGAACAAGGTTCAACTCCTGAAACTCAAAACTGAAACTAAAGTAAACCTTATACTATAGGCCAACCACAATTTGATCCCAGCCCTCTACTATTAAGCAACTAACAGGTATCTAAAAGAAGGGGTTAAATAGGACCTGAATGTTGGGTTTTGTACAGGAGTTAATATCAAGGGTTTAAGAAATCTAAACAAAAGAGCTGAACAGAAAAGAGAAAACTGGGAAATAGGAAACCTGGGATCAAACCAAAACCCAATTTCGATTTCAACCTATTCTAAGATGCAATCTAACATGTAACACAAAGGTGAGGTAATGTAGGATTTGCAGGCTTGGTTCTGTTACTGAAATTAACATCAAATCGATGGAAACAAATCAATCTTCTGAAATTGAAAACTGGAAATCAACTACTAACCCGATACTCTAGGAAAACCCAAATTCAAACACAAAATCGATTACAACCTTTTTCCTATGATGCAAATAGTAAGTAATCTCTTATGTGGGTCAAAAAGGATCTGTGGGTTTGTATAATACATGAATATATATACTAAATATCAGATCAAGAGGAAGAAAAAGAACTGAAACAGAGAACAGTTCTCAAGAACCTGATACTTAAACATAACCTAAACATGAATAAACACAATCGAAAACTTACATAATATTCAAAACCTAAGGTTGGTAATGTGTCCTGCATGTGTGTAGGTACTACCCAGGTTGTGTCGTGTCCAGATAACCAGACACGACGTGTCCAAAAATCAAATCCTAAACTGGTCGAAACCCAAAGAACTAAATATCGTGCACGCGTGTCACACGATCTAGGGCTCGACACAGAGCAAGGTAGGACACGTGGTTGCTCGTACACGTAGCCCAACTATAGGGCTACACGTCCACGTGCCTGCACTGGACCCTCGCCACCTGTCCGAGTCGCACGAAGTGCGTATCGGACGTCGCGTTCTCACGTGCGCGCGACAGGCCGCGATCAATGCCGTGTCGTTTTCTCCCTCGACGTTCTACGAAATCCCACAAAAATTTACGAGCACACTGTCAGTCGTGATGCCTCCCTACTGACCAAAATTCTCGAGTTGAATCACCGTGTCCATTGAGAACGGACACGGCAGCAGCAGGACACGCGCGCGGTCCTCGTGCTGCGCGTGCGTGTCCTGTTTTGGACACAAAATCGTGTCGATTCAACCAAGAACCTATGGTTTAGGAATCCTTACCTATAGGGCTATAAATTCGTGAATTAGATTACAAAAATAACATAATCGAAATCTAAGAGGAATTTCATCGAACACCCTTAAACGTAATCCGATACGTGTCCGATACACCTATCAAACGGACACGAAACTTAACCAAACTTCATGGGTGGGTCTAGGGTACCTAGATGCATGCTACTATGAAGAAAAATCAGAAGAAACTATAGAGTTTAGGTGTTTACCTATTGCGAGTTGAAAAATCAAGAAACTGACTCCTCGATCGATGAGACGGCCAGTTTCCACCGAGCAAACGCCTCCAACTCCTTGCTAGCAATGCTCCAGCAAATTATCCTCCTTCCCACGATCACAACGCACTTCGTTTGAGGTGAAACGGAGGTCGGATGAAAAATTTAGGGTTTTTGAGAGCTGGAAACTAGGGTTTTGTAAATGGGGTGTCCATACTAATGCAATGCTTATATAGGAGGTGGGGTTTCCTGTTTTGGCCGGCCATATGAGTCCTACTAGGGTTAGGGTTGGTTCATGGCCCCCTCTCTACTATTTAAGTTGAGTTTAAGCCCATTTAACAAAAGGCTAAGAGGCCAATTAATTAAATAGCCTAAAAATAGTCAAATGGCTTTCTAAATTAAACCAAAGCCTAAAAATAAATTCTAATTAGCTAGATAATCATCATAGGTCATGGTTAGTCTCTAATGTGGGTTTTCTAAAGTTAAACCAAAGGCTAATTAAATCACAAGTCAATAATATCTAGAAAATCACAAAATGACTAAATTGGCTAAAATGACTAAAATACCCTTATTTCAAAAAGTGGGTGTTACAAGTCTACCCTCCTTAAAAATAATTTTGTCTTCGAAATTAAGATGATCCTACTCTTTCTAGGTCAATCCCCAACAACCATGGTCTTAAGAAAACTTATCTAAATCATGCAGTTGAAAAGAAATCATACAGGGTTATGGCAGGCAATCAGTCTGGAGTCTCGTCTAGCTACTAAAGTCATACTAGATCAAAAGTAGTCATAAGGTATCAAGCATACAAACATTATGGTAGGGTACAGTAATCATCAAGATAGGATAAGGTATGGGTCAAGAACTCACCTCTAATAGGTCTGATAGCTGGAACTCTCTCTCCTGGAGGTAGGCCTCGTCTAGAGGCAAGTGTAGTAGGACAGTCTCGTATCTTGTGTGCAGTTGACCCACAAAATAGGCACAATCCTAGTCTCTTCCTACAGTCCTTCCATACGTGCCCAAACTTCTTACAGAAGGCACAGGTAGGCACTCGCTCTGCTGGTCTTTGCTGGACAGGAATCTGAACTGGATAGGCTGGTCTAGGCTGAAAGCCTGGGTACTCCTGAGGCTCTGGGTATAAACTACTCCTCGCTCTCTTGGGACTAGGCTCCTCCCTCGAATGCAAGTAATCCCACAATAGTTGGATACTGAGACTCTGCTCTCTCATAAGCTCAGCCTGTAGTCTCTGTACCTCCCACAAATCCTGAAGAAATCTGTGAATATGGGCTCCAACCGGAATGGCATAGGGTACCACTCTAGGAGGCAAAGGAAGGCCCTCAGTCTCCGGCTGAACCGCAGTGCTCTCCTGAAGGATAGGAGATGGAGGAAAATTCTCCGGTGAGGCTGCTAACACCTCCTGAGCAATAGAAGGGGAAAGTACAATCTCGGTCTCATCCGGAATTGCAGCTGTGCACTGGGGACAAACTCTGGTCATGGGTGCCATTCTGGAAAAGATAAGGATAAATAATAAAACATCGGGCTGTAAGGCAGTCTATCATCCTTTTTAAAAACTGGCGATTATATAAAAAAAAACTGAAATTAACTATAGAGCGTTACTATTCTAAAGATGATCAAAATTGAAAGTTTAAAGCACGACTGTCAATAACACTGAAATCCAAGCACACTATATATATATATCTACACGAAATTATAGTCTCAATATGATCTAACTTGATCCAATCCAGAATGAATCGAGGTTTGGGCAAGATGGAGAACGAGGTCATTGAAGTCTAGGCACGAGTATCCAAGATTTAAAATCCATGTCACAATTGAATTAATTCAATTGAATAAGGTTCCAAACATTGGACGATAAGGGAATGACCAAATCGACTAGTCGTGATCATGGGTTTAGAATTTAACACTATTGAAATCCTAAAGGATACTGTGAGGATATAGAAATAAGCCACTATCCTCCTTTTGATAAGGATGCTAAACATGATACCTTGGGTTGACCTATTAAGTACAGTGCCTTGTCTCTCTGAAATATGTGAAAGACAAAAGCAAAAGGAGTTCAAAGACGATACTATTGAGTACAATACGTGGTTCATAGACGACGAAAATAGTTCAAGGAGAATTGCCAAACTGTCGTGGATGAGACAGATGCCCTAGAGTCTCATCCACGTAGAGTAATATATGAAAGCGAACCAAAGTGCACTAGGTTGATCAGACCATCATACACCGGTTCTGATTAGACAATATGTTAGTGGGTACCCAATAAAATATGTCATGATCAAGCTCGAAAAGAGATAAGCTTGCAAAACTAAGACTAAATTAGCAACATAAGGTAGTCAAGTATAAGTAAAGGAGGTAATGATGAAGAAGAAAATAGTCCAAGATCATCAACTAAGCTGGTCAAGCAATCAAGATAAGGTACAAGATTAAGCATTTAAGGAACAAGAAGAACTCCATCCCATGTCGGGTTGAAAGAATTGAGTCATGGTTGAATCTCGAATTTAAGTCAGGAAGTAATTTAGTATCATGGTAAGGGTTCAAAAGGTGGCAACGAATACAAGAATAAAGGAAATCAAGTTGAAGCATGAAATTAATTTAATTAAGAATCCAGTGAAATAATTTAGGGACACAGTATCAAAGGCGAATACTGCTAAGGAACGATCAAATACAAACGGTTAGAAAGTCACAATAAAAGATCTAGATTTGAGGAAAGGTTGAGTAAGTAAATATTGAGATACAGTCCCAAAATTTGGCAGATGACTAACAACACTAGAGTATATACTACAATCATAGTCATGAGTGATATGGCAATTAGTGTGGAACACTTCTATCTCATTAAGGTTACCTTGGTGGCCTACCTTTACATTCCTTTAAAAAAAAATTCCAAAAATAACTACCTCAATTTGTATTCATTCTAAGCCTTCCAATCTAACCACGACTAACATTTAAATCCTTTTCATAAACCTCATAGTAACTTTTATCACATTACTACTAACCTTTCCAAAATTTAACATTTCAATCCAACTTTGAACTCCAGAGTTAATAAATCATGAATCCATAAAATTCTATATTATTTCATAACTTTAAAAACTCCCAATTTGTCTCAAATAATTCTTAAAATAGACACTCAGCATATCACGGCAATCTAGCATTACAACTCAGTATTTTAACGCACTTATCAACCATAATTATTCTTTCTAAGTCATTGAAACATAATCACTACTTCTGAAACCAAAATCTAAATAGATTTTTTAATCTTCAATCAATTGACATGATTCCTAATTTGATAATTTTTTTTCCAAAACAATCGTTTCCATATCTTCCTAATCTTTTAAACCAATTTTTTTAATATCCTTGCTTCCACTTATATTGAAATTCATAAACATCTACATCGCAACTTGTGTGACTCAAGTTAATAGTTCATACTGCCACCCTTTTTTTATCATTATCAAACCAATCTATATACGTTTAAAGACGTATAATCATAATCCAATAATTCATGAATCACATTAATTCCTGAAATCGATTTATATAGATTCTAACTAATTTCCTCCAGTATCAAAATATAATTTTACAATCCTCTGGTGATTACTACTTAGAATCTTCAAGATAAATTTCCTTGGTAATATCCCAACTTACAAACTACTAATCATTAAATCATCCATTTAGAAAAATGCCCTTATAACTTAATCAAAGTCTCCGTGTATTCCAATTCCTTAATGTAATCCTTCTAGCCATGCATTTGACCAACGAGTATATAGCAGTGTAGCCATCTTCCTAACCATTATTAAACACAAGAAAGTAAGGGTATTGGTGAAAAGAGTTCAAATAAGATGCAAGAATCAAGTGAGGAAGGTGGATTAAAATAAGGGAAAAGGAATTTAAATTAAAGCTCAAAATGAGATTCTCAAGGGTCATCTCAGGAATCTCCCAGGAAATTCTAATAGTGATTGAGTATCCTCTCACTCTAACACCTTACTTCCTATACTCTATAGCAGGCTCGTGGTAGTACAACTAAATTGCCGTACTATTACGACATCGCACTAATGTGAATCTGGTCCTGCATGGACCGGATGGATGAAATCGTGTCTCCATAACTATCTTGAAGACAGATCGAACAAGGAATCAATTACTGAAAAAGAAGCAAAATCATCAAAGGAGGACAGTTGTTTTCAAAGGGGAAAATTAACAGCAAGAATTGATAAGAGTTTTCCTAATGTGATTGAGTACCTTAACTTATTCCTATATCCTACTGCAGGTTGTAATGATACTCTAGTTCGAGTACCACTACGAATCACACTAGTTGTGATCGAGGACCTGCATGGGCCACCACTAAAAACGTATCACGACCCGCACCCAGTGTGAGGGCACGAGAAGTAACGAACGCCCAGCCTACGCCGCAGTGTCGGCGGTAGAACGCTGTCCTGAGTCACCATATCTAACACAATCTAAATAACTATGAATAGAGAGTAAAATAATACGTAGCTCAATCACAATACTAAGATGGAATAGAAGAAGGATCTCAAGAGAGTCACAATAAAGTCTAGGTGTAAACCACCAGAAATATCTCAAGTACAACTCATAAAAGTCTCAAACAGAAAATGCAAAATAAGGTACTAAGTCTCAGCTAGACTATGGACAAGTCCTCAGCGACTGTGGGATCCTCCTGTGGGTCCACGTCGCCAGTGTCATCTAAGCCAACGCCATAATAAGTAGGACAGTACTCCTCATCATCACCTGTAAAATTTTCAACATGTCCAATCAGGACGGAACGAGCACATATCTCTCACAACAGTTCATATCAGGAATGGACATATAAAGCAAGCTATAGAAAACTATACATGAATCGCTGTAAAGAGAAATCAACAGGAGAGAAGATATAACTGAGATATAAATATGATAAATAAAGAATATAACCTTCTACGTGAAGCAGAGCATGAATTGGTTATGTAAACAGCTTGGGTTGCACATGGATACAACTATGGAATACATATGGATAACTACTGGGGATAATGATCACATAACCAACTACACTCTCCCTGCCCCCAACCAATACATAAGGATCGAAGCATGTTATGTTATTGCACATGGATAACAACTACTGTATACATGGAGCTCATATGGTCATGAGTGTACATGAATAACATATGAGTGCACATGGATAAAAGTGAATACATGGAGTACATGATGACCATGATAAAGTACATGAAACATGACATACTCGATGTATCCGAGGGGATAACATCGCATGAAAAGATCCAGAGGGTACTGATCCGTGTGAACGTCGTGTCAGCATCAAGTATACTAGTCTATAACAAGAGTACATATCCAAAGAAGCATGAAAAGATCAGAGAATGTACTCGCCTGGCAATCCGAACTGCTGATGATTAAAAGTGACTGGACTGGAGTAATAAGATCCTATTTAAAACAACCACATGTCATAATACAGTCTAAAATATCATAAGGAATACCTTCAATGCAAATTCTACATGATTTGGGTCAATCTAAGTTAAAGTCAACCTTGGGTCAACTTTGGTCAACCAAACTAGTCAACTAGGTCAAGGTTTGGTCAACTAGTCTATAAGTCCATTTTTAGGTCAATACTAGTCTAGATATCAATTACCAATGCATCCTAATTCCAAAATCCTACCAACTATTAATACACTCAAAATTAGAATCCATCCTACCCTTCAACAACTCCTAAACTAATCAATAGGCTAAACTTGACATTACCAAACCTAACTAACTCTCAACTAACCACTACTTAACTTGGCATCCCTAAAATCAATCCTAAATCAGCTATAGGCATATCCTATACATCTTGATACCCTATATAGATATCTACCCAAGTGCCTATGGCTACCCAACTCAAACATAGCTTTCTCCTTGATACCACCAACATGAAATCTCCTATACTAATACCAAACTCGAGCATAACCTATACTCTATGATGCAAACTAAACAAGCAATCTCTTAGGTGTTGTTATAGGACCTGTGGGTTAGTGAATCATAGCAATTACATTTGAAAACAAAAAGGGAACAAGGTTCAACTCCTGAAACTCAAAACTGAAACTAAAGTAAACCTTATACTATAGGCCAACCACAATTTGATCCCAGCCCTCTACTATTAAGCAACTAACAGGTATCTAAAAGAAGGGGTTAAATAGGACCTGAATGTTGGGTTTTGTACAGGAGTTAATATCAAGGGTTTAAGAAATCTGAACAAAAGAGCTGAACAGAAAAGAGAAAACTGGGAAATAGGAAACCTGGGATCAAACCAAAACCCAATTTCGATTTCAACCTATTCTAAGATGCAATCTAACATGTAACACAAATGTGAGGTAATGTAGGATTTGCAGGCTTGGTTCTGTTACTGAAATTAACATCAAATCGATGGAAACAAATCAATCTTCTGAAATTGAAAACTGGAAATCAACTACTAACTCGATACTCTAGGAAAACCCAAATTCAAACACAAAATCGATTACAACCTTTTTCCTATGATGCAAATAGTAAGTAATCTCTTATGTGCGTCAAAAAGGATCTGTGGGTTTGTATAATACATGAATATATATACTAAATATCAGATCAAAAGGAAGAAAAAGAACTGAAATAGAGAACAGTTCTCAAGAACCTGATACTTAAACATAACCTAAACATGAATAAACACAATCGAAAACTTACATAATATTCAAACCTAAGGATGGTAATGTGTCCTGCGTGTGTGTAGGTACTACCCAGGTCGTGTCGTGTCCAGAGAACCAGACACGACGTGTCCAAAAATCAAATCCTAAACTGGTCGAAACCCAAAGAACTAAACATCGTGCACGCGTGTCACACGATCTAGGGCTCGACACAGAGCAAGGTAGGACACGTGGTTGCTCGTACACGTAGCCCAACTATAGGGCTACACGTCCATGTGCCTGCACTGGACCCTCGCCACATTTCCGAGTCGCACGAAGTGCGTATCGGACGTCGCGTTCTCACGTGCGCGCGACAGGCCGCGATCAATGCCGTATCGATTTCTCTCTCGATGTTCCAAGAAATACCACAAAAATTTATGAGCATGCTGTCATTCGTGGTGCCTCCCTACTGACCAAAATTCTCGAGTTGAATCGCCGTGTCCATTGAGAACGGATACGGCAGCAGCAGGACACGCGCGCGGTCCTCGTGCTGCGCGTGCGTGTCCTGTTTTGGACACGAAATCGTATCGATTCAACCAAGAACCTATGGTTTAGGAATCCTCACCTATAGGGCTATAAATTCGTGAAATTAGATTACAAAAATAACATAGTCGAAATCTAAGAGGAATTTCATCGAACACCCTTAAACCTAATCCGATACGTGTCCGATACACCTATCAAACGGACACGAAACTTAACCAAACTTTATGGGTGGGTCTAGGGTACCTAGATGCATGATAATATAAAGATAAATCAAAAGAAACTATAGAGTTTAGGTATTTACCTATTACGAGTTGAAAAATCAAGAAACTGACTCCTCGATCGATGAGACGGCCTGTTTCTACCGAGCAAACGCCTCCAACTCCTTGCTAGCAATGCTCCAACAAATTCTCCTCCTTCCCACAATCACAACGCACTTTGTTTGAGGTGAAACGGAGGTCGGATAAAAAAGTTAGGGTTTTGGAGAGCGAAAAACTAGGGTTTTGTAAAGGGGGTGTCCATACTAATGCAATGCTTATATAGGAGGTGGGGTTTCCTGTTTTGGCTGGCCATATGAGTCCTACTAGGGTTAGGGTTGGTTCATAGGCCCCTCTCTACTATTTAAGTTGAGTTTAAGCCCATTTAACAAAAGGCTAAGAGGCCAATTAATTAAATAGCCTAAAAATAGTCAAATGGCTTTCTAAATTAAACCAAAGCCTAAAAATAAATTCTAATTAGCTAGATAATCATCATAGGTCATGGTTAGTCTCTAATGTGGGTTTTCTAAATTTAAACCAAAGGCTAATTAAATCACAAGTCAATAATATCTAGAAAATCACAAAATGACTAAATTGGCTAAAATGACTAAAATACCCTTATTTCAAAAAGTGGGTGTTACATCTCCAGTCTGGGACTTATTTGATGATTGCATATCCTCTTCATTTTTCTCTTCTGATGAGGATTCAAAATCCTCAGAGTACGCTGATGACTCTGTATCCGTTGCCACCTTAGCCTTCGCCTGAGTACGCCTTCGATCTTCATATGTTGAGTCTTCCGACGACTCTGTATCGAAGATAGATTTTCCGGTCTTTGTCGAGCAATAAGTTTTTTCAGCATTTTTTGCACGTGGCTTGGCTGCCGCCTCCGCTTTCATCGTCGCTGTCACCGCCGCGGCTTCCGCCGCTGCCCTTTCGGCCTCTGCCCTAGCGACCATAATTTTAGTTTTCGCCATCCTTGCAAGTTCTGCCCTTCGGGTCTGTATCGCATCCCTTTGTGGATTCTTCCCCTTCGGCGACGGTCGTTGTTTCTTCGGCGGCATTTTGATTAGAAGAGGGTTTGGGAGAAGGAAGAGGGTTTGAGAGAAGAAGAGAAAAAATTTGACCGTCTTATATGACCTTGGAAAGTGGAAAAAATTAGAATAGTTTTGAATCTGAAATTAAATTTATTACTATTATTACTAGTATAAGACGGTCGAATTTATTACTATTAAATTTAAAAAACTACTTTCCAAAATTAAATTTATTACTATTATTACTAGTATTGTAACGCCCCAGTCCCAAAATACGTAGGACTAGGAATACGTACATGCCAGCTGTACTTATACGAAGAATACACCAATATGTGGTAATCTCCGTATTGGTACATAAGCTGTAATAATAAATATGATAGGCCACAATATAATAACTAAATCTCATCCACAGCACAACACAGAGAATATAATAAAGTCCACTAATAAGATAAATGATGATGTCAAAATATAGCCGGGTGGACATACCCACTCCAAACAGCAATAAAAATAGTCTCAAATAAAATAGAGTCCAACCTCCTCAAATAGCAAAAAAAAAAATGTAAAAGATGTCCACTACATGGTCGCAGATAATAAAGAATAATAACTAAGTATGAGCAGGAGATGCCTCGTCACCGATGTATGATGGATCCAATGCTGCACCGTACTCCTCGGGATAGTCCTGCTCGTCTAATCCTGGAGAGATCACCAGGTCCTCAGAGGGACGTAACAAGATACAGAAAAATATGCTACAATAACTGAAATATAAACAACAACTGGGCTACCTAACCGTCTATGTGAAAATGCAATTAGAAGACAACGTTCCACACAGGGGCCTTCCGAAGCTAGAAACACGGCGCGTTAGCGTTTCAACCGAGACACTAGTGGCATCTAGAGAAAAGTAACAAATAAATGCACGGTACACTAGCTCTCGGGTGAGTCACTAACGGCAGCTAGAGGAAAGTAAATGCACGGCCCATTAGCACTCGACTGAGTCACTAAGGGCGTCTAGAGAAAAGTAAACGAGTGAAAGCCCCTACGCCTAATAGCTATCTCCTCCCATCCCATGCACCACACGTGCTGTATCCACATCACAACATTCCTAATAACTGCTAAGTCTTCTAGACAACCATAACTATTAGCAGTTATTGCCTATCGCACGGTATGTGCGCACCGATGGCCAGTCGATACGTACGTTCGAGATCTATATGAGACTCATGACTCATGATACACAAGTGTCAGGGCCAATGAAGCATAGAATACTTCATACACATGAGGTCGTCTCTTAACTCTAGGTCGATATGCATAAAAAAAAAAGAAACGAAAAGAACGACTAATATAGTCGCTTGCACCCAAGTGTGACTTGGACGCGCAGTTTAAACAAATAAATGGAAAATAAATAAATAAACATACTGAAATAAATATTCATAATCAGAAATCATAGCAAGGTATACTTGTCTGCGGTGCGAGAAGGGCAATCCAAGAGTAACAAGTGTCAGCACCAAAGCTCACAAATCACAGATGACTCAAGACGCTGAAACAAATATAAAAAATGATCTCGGTGAAGAATACATACCTAGGAAATGCCTGTCCAAAAGTCCAATTCTGGAACAGGGCAAAATCGTAATTTCGGTCAAAACGATGTCCGCCGTTGGACCCGCTTTGTACCGAAATGCGTGCGAAAGTATATGGTCTCTAAAGTCGTCAAACTACATGTCTACGGGTTCAATTTGAGGAGAGGAACTCAACGGTATGTCCAGTTTTGGATTTCGATGAGTCGTGCACAAAATCGCCCGTTGGATCGGGTCGCGGGCCCGCCAATTTTGGCATTCCGATCAACCTTCTCAGAATCGGACCAAACTTGGCATGCAGGACCAGAATTTCGATTCGAACCTGTTGGCGCAAGTTTCGTCTCGATTTAACGAACGTGCACAAAGTAATTGGAGAATTTCAAAAATGGCCGATACGACATTCTTCGACGGATACGGGTCAAATTCGTCGCGCACACGCATCCAATTCGAATTTCGTCAAAGCCCACACGTCCACAAAGTCGATATGCACCTTGCGGTACCTTCGATTTGTGACGGGGTTGTCCGGTTTGTCGGGACGGACCTCGTACCGGGTTTTTTTTAGTGTTTCGAAAACTAGTTTTCTCGGGATTTCCAAACTGATTTATCACAGAATATACTAGACAATAACTAAAACTAGCTGAAAGGTTTTAATCTCGGTTATATTGGCTTTAATTCTCTTCAGACCGATTCCTAAAATATTTTAAAACCTGGAAGTTATTGGCCTTCCAATATAGGGTTTTAAATCAAGAAAACTGTTAAATTGAGGATAAGACATGTGGGTTTTTCGTGATCTGTAAATCGATTTTTTCTGCAATATGCTGCAGTTAAATTCGAACTATTTGAAAGGAGTTGTTGAGGGTTAGGTAGTCTACGCATAGAACGAATCGGTTCGAAGAATCGTTAAGCGAGTACAGAGAAATCGCATGAAGAACATTGGTTACCTGCTGTGACTGCTCTGCTATTGCTGCTGTTGCCGTGGTCGGGTGCGGTGGCCGACGGCGGCTCCTGCGGCGTCGCAGGGTGGCGGCGGTGGTACGTGTGATCAAGACAGAGGGCGCTGGGGCGTCGGGGATCGTCTACGGCCGAGTTATCGGTGTACGCGAGGAAGGTTTCAATGAATTATATAGATATCGAGATTTAATCCGATTTATTTTCGAATTTGAATCGATATATAAGTTTTTGATTCAATCCATGATTGGATCTGATATTTGATCATATCAGGAGAGAATCTAATTAGGGTCGATTAGGATTTTGTTTGAAAGATTTTGGTTTAAGGATTTATGGTGTTTTCAAAATCCAAAATTTGAAAAGAAGAAAAAAAACTCATAACTGTTAACAAATGAGGGGGGGGGGGGGGGGGCGCGGGCTGCTCTGTTGGAGAAGAGCTACAGTGCCCCCCCCCCCCCCGCGAGCACTGTTCACGCCTTTGTTTATTTTTTTATTTTTTATTATATACATAAATATCTTTATATATATATATATATATATATATATATATATATATATATATATATATATATATATATACACCAATAAATCTACAAAATTTCTAATATTATCTATTCATATATTTAGTCTATTTAAATATAGGTACATATGCATATAAATTCAATTGGCCAATAAAATCAAATAATGATAGTATCTAATAATAATTAAGATTATTTAATCACAAAATCACTATAATAATAATAATAAAATAATAAAAATTATCCAGTATAGTAAACTTATACTACCCCTTTATTCGAGTCCAAAAATTTGTAAAAATATTGACAGACACCTATTTAATAATAAAATACAAATCTTTGTACAATAATAAAATAATTAAAAACACTCATAAATTCCATAAATCATATTTAAGGCAATTAAATAAAATTTTTTAGGGGTTTTACATCCTACCCAACTTATAAGAATTTCGTCCTCGAAATTAGAAATAACGCACGATTGAGGGAAATGAAGAGCAAAATGGAGAAGGAACAGAACGCGAAGATCGTGTTACGATTTTCGTGGAAAAGAGATATACGGTTGTGTATGTCGTCCTCACACTCCCACATTTTAGCAGGGTACTACGATGACATGCGAACCGAGGAAGTGGAACTATCTATGGTGCTGACAAGGGTTACTGGTGTGAATTATAACTATATAGGATACCCTCGTGTTTCTATATCTAACAAGGGTTTATAACATAAAATTTCTAAGTCATTCTATGATCATGGTCATGCAATTGTAAATTTAACTAAGACGTCATACCTATCTCTATGGCTCCTTGGTTTGGTGGCCCTGTCGCTATCATGTTGAACGCCTGACCCATGTTTTGGTTGCCCCTTGGGTATTCGATTGCTGCTGGCCTTGGCGTCTGTTGCGTTGTAGTGGTTCTCAGCTGTGGACAATCTTTGGCATGATGCTGACTAGAACCACAAGATAAGCAATGCCCTAGACGTCGTCGACAATCTCTCTGAACATGACCCATCTTGCCACAATAGTAACATATGACCTTCTCATGCACCTGATATGGTCCTGCCCTCTGCAGTTGATGCTGTTGGTATGCTAGGGTCGCCTTACTGGTCCTACTTGAGCATCTTTAGCTGGTCCAACTGTGGTTGTTGATCGTCGACTTGGTGCCTTTTTGCTTATTGCCTCCTGAGTCCTAGCCTCTGCCGAGACGGCTGCCTGTGAAACTCGTGACTCCGAACTAGTGTATCTCTGCAGCTCTATGCTCAAGCCTCTATGAAACCTCTTGGCCTTCTCCAACTCTGTCGATACTAATCCGGGAGCAAAACGACTCAACCGACTGAACTCGACATCGTATTCATCAACTGTCATGCTTCCTTGCTCTAAGTGTAGGAACTGGTCATAAAGTGCGTCCTTGGCAGTGTCAGAGAAATACTTCTTATTGAATAGCTCTTTGAACTCCTCCCATGTTTGATCGAGTCCTAGTCGTCTCTCTTCTGCGGCCCACCAATCATAAGCATTCCTTTCCAACTGTAACTTCACTGCCGTCATCCATAAATCTGCGGATAACTCTGAAGCCTTCAGGAGATTTTCTGTCTTCACTAGCCAATTGGTAATTCCTATGACGTCTTCGGTGCCCTTGAAGTGTGGAGGATTCATGTTGCGAAACCCTTCGATAGTACCCACAGAGGCTTGGGGTGCTCGGGTCAGTGCTGTCTCTAAACTCCTCCTAATAGTCTCACTCTGCTGCATCTGAGCCTGTACTAAGCTCTGGAGGATCTGATCTGTAGTAGTCCCACCAGCATGAGCCATGGGCTACTGCGGAAACATGTATGGCATCTGGGGCACAAACTATAGTTCGTACTGCGGGGGATATGAAGGATATGGATGGGGGTAGTGTGGAGGGTATTGGAGCGGATACTGCGGAGGATACTGGGGTGGATATGGTGGTGGGTGCTGTGGAGGCTGCTGTGGTGGATATGATGGTGGGTATTGAGGTGGATATGGGGGTGGAACCTGTGGTGGAAACTGAGGTGGATAGGGTGGCGGGGGTGGTAGGTACTCTTCTTGAGATACAGGGTTTTCAGGACCTGTTTGTCCCACTTGGGGTGCAGGGGCTTGCTACTGAGTAGTGGGTGGTGTCATCACAGGCTGCAGTCTGGATGGTGCTGGAGTGGTAGGGGACAGGGGTGGCTGACCCACTGGTCCTTCTTGAGCAGTGGTGTTCCCATCAGTAATGGCGAAAGGTGTAGAGCGACCACTACGAAGATTCATCCTATTGGCACAAAAACAGAGATTACGTTAGGACGATATCAAACTAGATGCAAGACAAGCAGTCAAACGAGAATCCGAAATTTTGAAATCAAGGAAGGTGATTAAGCATGTGGATGTGATTCCTAACTCTATTCCTATATGCAGGCTTGCTTGGTACGGTGAAGTAACCAAACAATTTATCTCGACCTGCATGGGCCACCACAAAAACATGTAACGCCCCAGTCCCAAAATACGTAGGACTAGGAATACGTACATGCCAGCTGTACTTATACGAAGAATACACCAATATGTGGTAGTCTCTGTATTGGTACATAAGCTGTAATAATAAATATGATAGGCCACAATATAATAACTAAATCTCATCCACAGCACAACACAGAGAATATAATAAAGTCCACTAATAAGATAAATGATGATGTCAATATATAGCCGGGTGGACATACCCACTCCAAACAGCTATGAAAATAGTCTCAAATAAAATGGAGTCCAACCTCCTCAAATAGCAAGAAAGGAAATGTAAAAGATGTCCACTACATGGTCACAGATAATAAAGAATAAAAACTAAGTATGGGCAGGAGATGCCTCGTCACCGATGTATGATGGATCCAATGCTGCACCGTACTCCTCGGGATAGTCCTGCTCGTCTAATCCTGGAGAGATCACCAGGTCCTCAGAGGGACGTAAAAAGATACAGAAAAATATGCTACAATAACTGAAATATAAACAACAACTGGGCTACCTAACCGTCTATGTGAAAATGCAATTAGAAGACAACGTTCCACACAGGGGCCTTCCGAAGCTAGAAACACGGCACGTTAGCGTTTCAACCGAGACACTAGTGGCATCTAGAGAAAAGTAACAAATAAATGCATGGCACACTAGCTCTCGGGTGAGTCACTAACGACAGCTAGAGGAAAGTAAATGCACGGCCCATTAGCACTCGACTGAGTCACTAAGGGCGTCTAGAGAAAAGTAAACGAGTGAAAGCCCCTACGCTTAATAGCTGTCTCCTCCCATCCCATGCACTACACGTGCTGTATCCACATCACAACATTCCTAATAACTGCTAAGTCTTCTAGACAACCATAACTATTAGCAGTTATTGCCTATCGCACGGCATGTACGCACCGATGGCCAGTCGATACGTACGTCCGAGATCTATATGAGACTCGTGACTCATGATACACAAGTGTCAGGGCCAATGAAGCATAGAATACTTCATACACATGAGGTCGTCTCTTAACTCTAGGTCGATATGCATAAATAAAGAAAAGAAACGAAAAGAACGACTAATATAGTCGCTTGCACCCAAGTGTGACTTGGACGCGCAGTTTAAACAAATAAATGGAAAATAAATAAATAAACATACTGAAATAAATATGCATAATCAGAAATCATAGCAAGGTATACTTGCCTGCGGTACGAGAAGGGCAATCCAAGAGTAACAAGTGTTAGCACCAAAGCTCACAAATCACAGATGACTCCAGACGCTGAAACAAATATCAAAAATGATCTCGGTGAAGAAGATATACCTAAGAAACGCCGGTCCAAAAGTCCAATTCTGGAACAGGGCAAAATCGTAATTTCGGTCAAAACGATGTTTGTCGTTGGACCCGCTTTGCACCGAAACGTGTGCCAAAGTCTATGGTCTCTAAAGTCGTCAAACTATATGTCTACGGATTCAGTTTGAGGAGAGAAACTCAACGGTATGTCCAGTTTTGGATTTCGATGAGTCGTGCACAAAATCGCCCGTTGGATCGGGTCGCGGGCCCGCCAATTTTGGCCTTCCGATCAACCTTCTCAGAATCGGACCAAACTTGGCATGCAGGACCAAAATTTCGATTCGAACCTGTTGGCGCAAGTTTCGTCTCGATTTGACGAACGTGCACAAAGTAATTAGAGAATTTTAAAAATGGCCGATACGACGTTCTTCGACGGATACGGGTCAAATTCGTCGCGCATACGCAACCAATTCGAATTCCGTCAAAGCCCACACGTCCACAAAGTCGATATGCACCTTACGGTACTTTCGGTTTGTGATGGGGTTGTCCGGTTTGTCGGGACGGACCTCGTACCGGGTTTTTTTAGTGTTTCGAAAACTAGTTTTCCTCGGGATTTCCAAACTGATTTATCACAGAATATACTAGGCAATAACTAAAACTAGCTGAAAGGTTTTAATCTCGGTTATATTGGCTTCAACTCTCTTCAGACCGATTCCTAAAATATTTTAAAACCTGGAAGTTATTGGCCTTCCAATATAGGGTTTTAAATCAAGAAAACTGTTAAATTGAGGAAAGACATGTGGGTTTTTCGTGATCTGTAAATCGTTTTTTCCTGTAACATGCTGCAGTTAAATCCGAACTATTTGAAAGGAATTGTTGAGGGTTAGGTAGTTTACGCATAGAACGAATCGGTTCGAAGAATCGTTAAGCGAGTACGGAGAAATCGCATGAAGAACATTGGTTACCTGCTGTGACTGCTCTGTTATTGCTGTTGTTGCCGTGGTCGGGTGCGGTGGCCGGCGGCGGCTCCGGCGGCGTCGCAGGGTGGCGGCGGTGGTGCGTGTGATCAAGACAGAGGGTGCTGGGGCGTCGGGGATCGTCCACGGCCGAGTTATCGGTGTACGCGAGGAAGGTTTCGATGAATTATATAGATATCGATATTTAATCCGATTTATTTTCGAATTTGAATCGATATATAAGTTTTTGATTCAATCCATGATTCGATCTGATATTTGATCATATCAGGAGAGAATCTAATTAGGGTCGATTAGGATTTTGTTTGAAAGATTTTGGTTAAGGATTTATGGGGTTTTCAAAATCCAAAATTTGAAAAGAAGAAAAAAAAAAACTCATAACTGTTAACAAATGGGGGGGCGCGGGCTGCTCTGTTGGGGAAGAGCTACAGTGCCCCCCCCCCCCCCCCCCCCGCGAGCACTGTTCACGCCTTTGTTTTTTTTTTTTTTTATATACATAAATATCTTTATATATATATATATATATATATATATATATATATATATATATATATAAATATATTTAAATATATATATGTAAAATATATATATATATATATATATATATATATATATATATATATAAAGATAAATATATATATATATATATATATATATATATATATATATATATATATATATATATATATATATATATATATATATATATTTTATCTTTATATATATATATATATATATATATATATATATATATATATATATATATATATATATATATATATATATATATATATAAATATATATATGTATATATATACCTAAATATATATATGTATATACCTAAATATACACCAATAAATCTACAAAATTTCTACTATTATCTATTCATATATTTAGTCTATTTAAATATAGGTACATATGCATATAAATTCAATTGGCCAATAAAATCAAATAATGATAATATCTAATAATAATTATGATTATTTGATCACAAAATCACTCTAATAATAATAAAATAATAAAAATATCCAGTATAGTAAACTTATACTACCCCTTTATTCGAGTCCAAAAATTTGTAAAAATATTGACAGACACCTATTTAATAATAAAATACAAATCTTTTTACAATAATAAAATAATTAAAAACACTCATAAATTCCATAAATCATATTTAAGGCAATTAAATAAAAAAATTTAGGGGTTTTACAAGTATATATCCATGTGAAATCACTACATAAATCTTTGGAATTTTGAGACCCTAATTTTAAAAACTACTTTCCAAAATAAAATTTATTACTATTATTACTAGTATATATCCACGTGTTCCGTATAAATTATTAAAAAATTTGGCAGAAAAAACGTGGTGGAAACATGTTTATTTAGAAAAATTTGACAACATATTTAAGAATGTGAAGTTTAATCTCAATATTTCTATTTTTCGAATATTTGATTAAATTTTTGAAAATAAGAAGACTATGTACTTGAAAAGAGTAAAATTGAAACACTCAAAGTTGTCCTCTATTTTACTTTGTAATCATATTTAAGATGGATTTGACGGCAAGATTGACGCTGGCAGCATAATCAATTCTATGACGTAACAAGTCATTGATGGGGATATCGTCGCTGATATATGGATTTGACGTAACAAGATTTGTTAATTGAAAAATAGATAAAGAGCAATGCTATAGTTAGCAAATGGGTGTAAGTTGTAAGAAGGTTGTAAAAGTTTGATTGTAGCCGAAACCAAATTGAGTTAACAAAATATTATTTTTCATTAAATCCCAGCTTCATCGCCGGAACTTTCTCCGACGAAGTATACAAGAGGAGGACAAAAAACTGTAAAAAACAAAAAAAACAGAAAAATAAGAGGTCTACCCCTTACTGGCCTCGCGGAGGATCTCCGTAAAGTCCTGCAGGGTGCGCACACACGCCCTATAGCACAGGCGACGAAACGCTTCCCTCTTCTCCAGAGAATCTCATTCCTCAAGAGTGATCGGCAACAGGTCAAAGTTGGGCGCCGGATGAAGAAGTCAAGCGATGACCTCCAGTGACAACCCGCAGGAGGTCAGTAAGTCCGCAGCCGCTGTCAGCCAGTCATGGGCCGGAGGCGGCGCAGAGGGTGCTCCATGCGGAGAGGCTCGGCGACGACTGGAAGAAGACTCTGGCAATGGTTCCCAACCAGATGATCTTTTTGGAGCCATGTTAAATGTACAACCTACTCAGATGAATAGGGACCCCTATGTATATATATACACGTTCCTAACCGACTCTTCTTATTCCTTATTGGAAGTTGGGGATATAATGCTACAGTTACAACCAAATGCTTACAACACTCTTACAACCTTCACCCATTGCTGACATGTGGGCCCTGGCCCACATGTCAGTAATGGGTGAAGGTTGTACGAGTGTTGTAAGCATTTGGTAGTAGACTTAGCATTATTGATGTCTTATTCCAAGCTTAGTTGGTTGTACTGTTTGGCTTTTACATGGAAGGCCTAGGTTCGAGTCTGGTGTTTGGGTTCTGTAGAATTTTTCTATTGTTAACATTTTTTGGGTGCTATTATATACTTTTAACTTAGTATGGAACAACTTTTGGGACTGTTAATGGCCATTCTCCATTCCTCTAACACGGAGAATGGTACATTTAGGATGGAGAATGGTACATTTAGGACGGCGAATGGTACATTTAGGACGGAGAATGGTAAATGTAGGACAAAGAATGATACATATAGGACGGAGAATGGTACATATAGGACGGAGAATGGTACATTTAGGACGGAGAATGGTACATTTAGGACGGAGGTAGGACGGAGAATGATACATGTAGGACGGAGAATGGTACATATAAGACGGAGAATGGTACATTTAGGACGGTGAATGGTACATTTGAGACTGTTCTGTAGGGTTATAAATTTTAAATAGTTTGGTTGTTTAGTTTTGTTTTGAATCTATATAAATTAGTTTTGAAGGCTGGTGAAGATGAATTAGTTTGGCTGTATAAATAGATTTTAAAGGATTGTGAAAAAGAAACCAATGTTTTCGTATCGATCACCATTAATTATGGTGAATGGCACTGATACCACTAATATGAATGGAATTTGCACCGCTAGAATTCATTTTGAATAAGGTAAAATTTGTGTTGGGAAATGTCGAAAACTCTTGGATATGATTACACTGAGATGTTGTATTAATGGTAAAATCTGTGTTGAGAAATGTCGAAATCTCAGAAGTGAGCCGTCTTAGGCGTCATTATATCACAGTCCATTTTATTTATAAAAAAATTAATCATGTAAAAAATTATTGACAAAAGTAAAATTTTGTCAAAATGGAGAATCGAACTCATAAAAAATATCTTGTATGTAGACTAGTGAAAAATATAAAGAAATGCATGCATGCATGCATGCTAATGTTTTCACCATTTACCCCAGGAATGATTGATGATATCTAAATCATTATACATCTCGTATCCAGGTTCCCCTGGGAGTGGGATTACATCATCAAAGGATTTTTTAAACGTCTGTATTGAATAACAAATTTTTCAGAGTTCGTCGTCGAAGTGCACGTTGAAGCACTCACGTACGTCGAGCACGCGAAGACCCTTGCAGTTGCATATGATAGATCGTAGCGTGTCTCCATTGAACATGCCGAATCCCATATGTAGGTGCTCGAGACGCGACATTGAATCAGCCACGACCTTTCCCTCCGTCTCGTTTTTCGTGTCCAGCACGAATCTGTTCCTGAGCATGAAATCTGGATGGGACATGTTCCTACTCAGCTTGACCAGACGGTGGCAATACTTTTCGGCAGAAAATATTCCAGTCGACGTGATATAGAGGCAGTAGCTAATGTCGAGTTCTTCCAGCACCGGGAGAAACTCCAAGTGTCTCACGAAAGTTTCATCACTTGCGTCGCACTTCGGAATGCGCAGCACCCTTAGAAATTTCCCACTGTATTATAAAAATGGGAAAACATCACTAGAAATTAACAAAAGTATACGTAAAATTTTGTAATAGAAAAAATAAAGTATTAGAATAAGACCAAATAAAATTTTGCATTGGCCTTAAACATGCAAAACAGAAGGCTGCTTCATCGAGCTTGTACGCGGAGAAGGATCCTAGATATCCCCCACTGCGAGCCACGAGCTTCATTACAGTCAAACTAATCTCAGCGATTTGCTGGGCCCTCCGGCACCACTTGTCACGCCCCGGTTCCAAATAGACTTTTCGGAGCACTGTGATACATCTCCAGGCTACGCACCCGTATAACACATGTCGTGTCATACCTGCGATTGTCGCCTGTAAATTCTAGGATAAAGTACAGACATCAAGAGACAATCTAAAGAAATTTACATTTATTTACACAAAACTCGCATGTTCGATCACATATATACCTTCTTTTTACATCCAAAAAAAGTTCATAGCTATACATAGAACAACAAACGACAACTACTCATTCCAACGTCTTCCATTTTCCTTTCCTTATTCATAAAGCTCCTTCTCATTGTAAAGTTGCACTCCTTCATGGTCTTTAACTAAACCTAGTGAACAAAAACTTGGTCGTCAATACGACGAGCAAGTCCTCGGTCAAGGAACGGAATAAGTAAAATAAGTTGATAAAATTTATTGAAATTAAATCGGAATGAAGAAAACAAATTATTGATAAGGTTTGCTAAAATTTAAAATTTTGCTTAAAAATGGAATTTATATTTTTGCACATTCCAAGACTACTGTTGTATTACAGAAATGTAAAGAGCCTCTAATAACTCCTAATGCAAAACGCAACATTTAGAGAAATACTTCTGGATCACACAACTTCTATTATCTCAACAATAATCCCATTTACCCGGGATCAGGTTTATACATAACGGGCGGTGCTTAGATTTATCTGTCCCATTAGTATCAGGATCACATATTGATGTGATATAGTCAGGATAACACATGAGTGGTTTTCCGAGTTATCGGAATCAAGTGTTATAACAAATGTCGTATGACTTGAAATTTTGCAAGAATATCGGAGCAGGCTACATTGGATATTACAGAGCCGAATTCGGGGATTCGGAAACCAATGGAAATCAGAAAATAAAAAACAGGAAACAGGAAAGTGAGCTAAGCCTCACCTCGGACATCGTATGGCCGTACGAATGCCGATAATCAGGAAGTGATCAGTTTTGTAAAATATAATTATTGTAAAAAATTTGAAGGTGTGATCCAAAGTTTTCTCTCCCATCCCAATGATATTCTAATTTATAACTAAATCTAGGTTTTGTCTTTCCAAAAAACTCTCTTGGAATTTCTGAAAATTTCGGCAGAGTCTCCTTTGTATTTAGTGACTCCAAAAAATTCACAAGAGATATAAAATATGAATTTGAGAACTCGGGTTCCCCGACCCCTTCGGTGGAGCAACTCTCAACACCGGAACCACGCAATATAATTTTTCGGGTTCGCCGACCCCTTCGGTGGAGCAACTCTCAATACCGGTATCCACGCAGGTATTATATATGAAATTAAAATTAAGTAAAAAAAATTTCTTACCTTAGTAAGCAAGCTATTTATTTATTGGTGTCATTGCCCCTTTTAAACAATCCACGATCAAGAAGCACAATTTGTTAGAAATACATTAATAATCACCTCCACACATAATAGATAAATATACTAGATAAAATTTATCTTAAAAATATATATATATATATCATTAGAGATATATAGAATTTTAAATCTTAATGCGTAAATGCTAACTTAACAGTACGTGTAAAAAATTCAAACTACTATTTTTCTATGTACCATTTATATTACTAAAATTTGAATACATGAAACCACTATTATAATGACCCCAAGGGATAAACCTGGTATAAACAATCATCTATAAATATACACGAACCCTAATCCAAGATTTCATGTGGCATATTCTATCTTTAGAAAGCCTATACTTTATAACTAACCTTAAAATTTGATAACTAGATTAACCTAATAATCGGGTATCTATAAATATGAAATTTAACTAATATTTATGATAAAATATACTAAAAGTTCATAATTTAAAAATCTGGACAGAATTATATTTTTTATAAATATATATACATATTTATATATAAAATCCATAGTCAAGGTAATTCCTACCATGAACCAACTATGAATCATTACAAAATTCATATATCGATTTGTCTAAATCGTATCTAAACCTTATGTCCATACTATTGTACTTCAAAACTTCTCAAAATATTTATAACCAACCATGAATTATTCATAGCCATATCTAGAAGTAAATTCTTTTGTGAGAATAATTAACATGACATTTTGTACTCATGGAATTCATGTGTAAGTCATAATTATTAGGATCATAACTATATATATCCAATTTCATTATATGCTAAAATAAGAATTAAAATCAAACATTAAGCCACACCATAAATTAATTAGTAATGATAATAGAGATTGGAAAATTTAGGTTGAGGACTTGCCTTTATTTTATGTAGACCTAGGTGTTCTCTCAACCTTTCCCTAACATAACCCAAATCAAAATTTTGAATTATAAATATAACCCAACCTTAACCTAAATCTGAAATTGAAAGAAAGGGAGAGAAAAATGGGGGTTTTTACCTAGAGAGAAGATGGAAGAGGAGGAGAGGAAGGAGGAGGTGGTGCTGGAGGGTGGTGAGCCAGCGGCGGCGGGCGGCGTGGCCGACGGCGGCGGGTGGCGTAGCTGACGACGGCAGGAACGGTAGCAGCGGCAGCAGCAGGTAGCAGCAGTAGTAGCAAGTGTGGTGGTGGTGGTGATTTAGAAGAAGAATTGGAGAGGGAGGAGGAGGAGAGAGGAGTGGAAAATGAAAGAGAAAAAAAAAGTGAAGAAGAAGTAGAGGAAGAGAGAGAGAGGGAGGTGGCATAAATGAGGGGCTTCTCCTCATGCAAGCACCCACATGGCACAACCATATGCCATGTGCCCAAAATTTGATACATAACCCAATGATGTGGCAAGCCAAGTATGAAATTTCATAATTTGTCTAAGGGTTTCTATGCAAAATTTTATGCAAAATTATGTAAAAGTATTTAATAAATTCATTGTTATTAATATAATTGTTAATTATATAATTATTAGGAAAAAAAAATATATTAAGGCATAACATTCTACCCTCCTTAAAAGAAATTCCGTCCTCGAAATTTATAAGAAAATAAGAAAGTTTGAAAATAGCAACAACTAAAGTTACCTTGATCATTAAATAGGTAGGGATATTGTTGTCGCATATCTTCTTCTCTTTCTCAAGTGGATTCTCCAGGTGAGTCCTTGTTCCAAGATACTCGAACCAATGAAATAGTCTTGTTCTTAAGAACCTTCTGTCTTCGATCCAAAATTTCTACCGGCTTCTTTTCTAGGCTAGAGTTGGACCCACTGAGATCTCTGAATGATCGAGTATGTGACTGGAATCTGGTATATATTTTCAAAGTTGAGATACATGGAATACATTATGGACTCCTTCCAGAGAGGGTGGTAAAGCCAGTCGGTAGGATACATCTCCCACTCGTTCCAAAACATTAAATGGGCCTATATATCTCGGACTTAGCTTTCCTCTTGTTCCAAATCTGATTGTTCCCCGAGTTGGCAAAATCTTTAAAAACACATGATCACCAGCCTTGAATTCCAAGTTTCTTCGATGCTTATCGGCCCATATTTTATATCGGTCTTGTGCTGCTTGGAGATGACTTCGAATTGCCTTGTCCTTGTCTACAGTTTGTGTAACTAGCTCTGGACCCAAGAGTTGACATTCTCCTACGTCACTCCAACATATTGGTGATCGACACTTTCTTCCATACAAAGCTTCAAATAGTGCCATTTTAATGCTAGCCTGATAGCTATTGTTATATGAGAACTCAATTAAATGCAAATGGTCATCCCAGGATCCTCCGAAGTCTAAGGTACATGCTCTTAACATATCTTCTAGGATTTGAAATATTCTTTCTGACTGACCATATGTTTGTGGATGGTATGCTGAACTGAACTTCAGGCGAGTACCGAGACTATCTTGCAAGCTTTTCCAAAACTTAGAGGTAAATCGAGTATCTCTGTCTGAGACGATACTCACCGATACTCCATATTGACTAATAATATTTTTCATGTACATATCTACTAAGAGCTCGGTAGGTTGACCGACCCGAAATGGTAAGAACCTAGCAGATTTTGTAAGTCTGTCCACAATTACCCATATGGCATTATTACCCTTTCTTGTCCTTGGAAGTCCGGATACAAAATCCATCGTAATATGTTCCTATTTCCATTCAGGTACAGGCAAGGGTTGTAAAAGTCCGGCGGTCCGTTGATGTTCAGCCTTTACTTGTTGACATACCAAACATTTTGACACAAATTTGGCTATCTTCTGTTTCATTCCGTGCCACCAAAAATTCTGCCTCAGATTCTTGTACATTTTCGTACTCCCAGGATGAATGGAATACTAAGAACTATGTGCTTCAAACATTATCTCGGTCCGGAGTTCTCCATATGGCACACACAAACGATTTCCAAACCTCAAGGATCCATCGGGATGCTTAATCAATCCAGTTTGTGTTCCAGCCTCAGTCTTGCTCCATAGTCTTTGCAGTTTCATATCATCCTTTTGCGCCTCTTTAATTCTCTCTATTAGGGGTGATTGTATTTGTAAGTTTTTCCAGATTCCATCTGTTACTGGACATATTACTTCAATCCCCATCTTCCTCAGATCTTCCAATATTTCTTTAGGTGTATTCATAAAGAAAGCTGCGGGTCTTCTACTTAAGGCATCGGCAACTTTGTTTACCTTTCCCGGATGATACTCCAACTCTATATCAAAGTCCTTAAGCAACTCTAACCACCTCCGTTGCCTCATGTTTAACTCTTTTTGAGTAAATACATATTTGAAACTTTTATGATCTGTATATATCTTAATTTGTTCACCATATAAGTAATGTCTCCATAATTTTAATGCAAAGACCACAGCTGCCAATTCCAGATCGTGAGTTGGGTAATTCCTTTCATGAGTTTTCAGTTGGCGAGAAGCATAAGCGATAACCCTTCCATGTTGCATTAATACACAGCCTAATACTTTTCCTGAAGCATCACTATAGATCTCATAGCCTCCTGATCCTGATGGTAATGCCAGTACTGGAGCTGTGATGAGACTTTCCTTCAGTTCCTCAAAGGCTGCTTGACACTTATCAGTCCAATTAAATTTTTTATTCTTCCGAGTCAATCGAGTGAGTGGCTCCGCAATTCTTGAAAAATTCTCCACAAATCTCCTATAATATCCAGCTAGACCAAGAAAGCTTCGGATTTCTGCTACATTCTTAGGAGTAGGCCATGACTTGACAGCTTCTACTTTCTTAGGGTCCACCGATATCCCTTCTCCGCTCACTATATGACCTAAGAAGGAAATTTTGTCCAACCAGAATTCACATTTGTTTAACTTCCCATACAATTTCTCTTGTCGTAAAGTTTGAAGCACTATCCTCAAATGTTTTTCATGTTCCTTTTTATTCTTTAAGTAGATCAATATATCATCAATGAATACAATCACAAATTTATCCAAGTATTGATAAAATATTCTGTTCATCAGATCCATAAATATGGCTGGAGCATTAGTTAGCCCAAAAGGCATAACTTGAAACTCATAGTGCCCATAACGGGTTCTAAAAGCTGTCTTTGGTATATCCTCCTTTCTTACTTTCACCTGGTGATATCCTGATCTGAGTTCAATTTTGGAAAATACTGTTGCTCCTCCTAATTGGTCAAACAATTCCTCAATTCTTGGCAACGGGTATTTTTTTTATAGTTACTTCATTCAAGGCTCTATAATCTATCACTAACCTCAGACTTCCGTCTTTCTTCTTTACGAATAGCACAGGTGCTCCCCAAGGAGATCCACTAGGCTTGATAAATTCCTTAGCCAACAATTCCTTGATTTGTTTATTCAATTCAACCAATTCTTCCTTGTTTATTGGATAAACTTTCTTTGCAACAGGTGCAGCTCCAGGAATTAGATCAATAGAAAATTCAACAACCCTATCAGGTGGTAATCCTGGTAGTTCATCAGGAAATACATCCTTAAATTCGTCTACAATCTTGGGCCATTCTACTACTTGGTTCTAAAAATTTCTTCCTGATGGTAATTCGAATTTTTCTAATTCTTTTCCGTCAAATTCCTTCTGATCTCTGATAAATTCATGTATATCCTTACCGGGTAGTGAAAATTGCACCTTTCCTTGCCTACAGTCTATAATTGCTGAGGCCAAGGTTAACCAGTCCATTCCAAATACCACATCATAGTTATTCATAGGAAATACTAGTAATCTGGCCTTAAAGCTTTCTCCTTCCATTTTAATTGGGCAATTTCTAAGTATTCGGCTAAGCTCTACAATACTATTACCCGTAAGGATTTTTAATTTTTTGGCTAGGGGTTGAGTGATTATATCATACATGGATATAAAAGATGCAGATATAAACGAGTGAGTTGTCCCAGAATCAAATAATACTGATGCGGGGCTAGATGATGCAAGTATGGTACCTGACACCACTTCTCCGGCCATTTCTTCTTCGTTGACATTCATCATGAAAGCTTGCCCATGCGGCTTCTTCTTTTTGTTGTTACCCTGACCAGCCTTCTGTGCTTGATGGAACTGATGCACTTGGGGTGCTAGAGCTGGCCTCTGCTGGTATCCGATAGGTACACGACCTTGAGCTTGAAGTGCTGCATGAGTCATAGGCCTTGGTCCATTCTTCTGAAGTGGAGGACTTGGCCGGAGCCCTTGCGAATTGTTCTGCACCTCAAATCTTTCAGTGGCTTGTCGAGGACACTGCTGTATCTGATGTTCAGACGACCCACATCTGAGACACCTTCCTTGAAGCTTTCTACAGTCATTCCTTGTATGTCCAGGTTTCCTATAATATGTGCAGCTCTGACGATTTCTATTGTGTTCAGTTTGGATGTACTTTTGTTGTCCCTGTCCTGAGTTCCTACCCTGAGGAGAGCTGGTTTCCAAGTTTCACTTTTGCCCTCCTATTTTTGAGTTAATCTTATCATTTTGCATCATTTCCTGGTCTCTAACTGCTTCAACCACCTCAGCATAGCGACTAAGTCTTGTAAATTCTGCCGCGTACTCATTGACAGAGGTCTTATTCTGCTTCAAATATATAAATCTCCTTTCCAGCTCTATCCTCGCGTTGGCGGGAAAGAACCTTTCTTCAAATCTCCTTTTAAATTCCTCTCAGGATATAATCTCATTGGAGTCTTCGGGGTGCTGGGCACTCCACCAGTGTTCGGCCACATCTTTTAGTTGTATTCTTACTAGAGATATCACATCATCTGGCGCGATCTTGGCGCCCTTCAATAATCCCTCGGTAGTCTTTAACCATTGAGCCGCTTCCAAAGGAGTTTCGGTCCCTACGAAGTTAGGTGGATTTATATTCCTGAAGTCTTGGATTGTTCCGATTTTGGGTGCAGGAGCGACATCAAGCCTTTCTAGTATTCTAGCTGATGTGGCTTGAGCAAGTTGGACTTGTTGGGCATTAGTATCTAGGACCTTCTGGAAAATTTTAAGAACATCAGTCGTCCGCGGTTCTGAAGATTCTGGTTGCACCGACTTTTGAGTTGGAGAAGAAGACATTTTCCTGGATATTAAGAATTCACAATTCTCAATACGTGGTTGAAAATAATTAATGACTCATGAATACTTAATTACCTATTAAAGGAAGATGAATTTGCAAAACTAAGATCAATTGTAATTCGGAAAGATCAGATATAAATAGGCACACTTTTATTTAGTTCACAAGAGGACAATATACTTTCAGGGAGTCATCCTTACATACTAACACATTTCTACCCTTTTTAACCTTATACAGAGCTATTTCCATCTGCTGATTTACAAAAGTGGTACAACAGTCAAAATATTTTCCTTACTAAGCCATGTCTTCCTATTAAGTGCATCCTTCTTCCAGCACTAGTAATGTCAAGTACCTTATCCTAGGGTTCTTGCTAGACTTCCTAAGAATACAACTTAGGATCTCAACCCATATAGGTCACTAAATCTGACCTACATGGGCCACCACTAAAAGACGTGTCACGCTCCGGTTCCAAATAGACTTTTCGGAGCACTGTGATACATCTCCAGGCTACGCACCCGTATAACACATGTCGTGTCATACCTGCGATTGTCGCCTGTAAATTCTAGGATAAAGTATAGACATCAAGAGACAATCTAAAGAAATTTACATTTATTTACACAAAACTCGCATGTTCGATCATATATATACCTTCTTTTTATATCCAAAAAAAAGTTCATAGCTATACATAGAACAACAAACGACAACTACTCATTCCAACATCTTCCATTTTCCTTTCCTTATTCATAAAGCTCCTTCTCATTGTAAAGTTGCACTCCTTCATGGTCTTCAACTAAACCTAGTGAACAAAAACTAGGTCGTCAATACGACGAGCAAGTCCTCGGTCAAGGAACAGAATAAGTAAAATAAGTTGATAAAATTTATTGAAATTAAATCGGAATGAAGAAAATAAATTATTGATAAGGTTTGCTAAAATTTAAAATTCTGCTTAAAAATGGAATTTATATTTCTGCACATTCCAAGACTACTGTTGTATTACAGAAATGTAAAGAGCCTCTAATAACTCCTAATGCAAAACGCAACATTTAGAGAAATACTTCTGGATCACACAATTTCCATTATCTCAACAATAATCCAATTTACCCGGGATCAGGTTTATACTTAATGGGCGGTGCTTAGATTTATCCGTCCCATTAGTATCAGGATCACATATTGATGTGATATAGTCAGGATAACACATGAGTGGTTTTCCGAGTTATCGGAATCAAGTGTTATAACAAATGTCGTATGGCTTGAAATTTTTCAAGAATATCGGAGCAGGCTACATTGGATATTACAGAGCCGAATTCGGGGATTCGGAATCCAATGGAAATCAGGAAATAAGAAACAGGAAACAGAAAAGTGAGCTAAGCCTCACCTCAGAGATCGTATGGTCGTACGAATGCCGATAATCAGGAACTGATCAGTTTTGTAAAATATAATTATTGTAAAGAATTTGAAGGTGTGATCCAAAGTTTTCTCTCCCATCCCAATGATATTCTAATCTATAACTAAATCTAGGTTTTATCTTTCCAAAAATCTCTCTTAGAATTTTCGAAAATTTCGGCAGAGTCTCCTTTATATTTAGTAATTCCGAAAAATTCACAAGAGATATAAAATATGAATTTGAGAACTCGGGTTCCCCGACCCCTTCGGTGGAGCAACTCTCAACACCGGAACCACGTAATATAATTTTCCGGGTTCGCCGACCCCTTCGGTGGAGCAACTCTCAACACCGGTATCCAACCAGGTATTATATATGCAATTAAAATTAAGTAAAAAATTTCTTACCTTAGCAAGCAAGCTATTTATTTATTGGTGTCATTGCCCCTTTTAAACAATCCACGATCAAGAAGCACAATTTGTTAGAAATATATTAATAATCACCTCCACACATAATAGATAAATCTACTAGACAAAATTTATCTTAAATATATATATATCATTAGAGATATATAGAATTTTAAATCTTAATGCGTAAATGCTAACTTAACAGTACGTGTAAAAAAATCAAGCTACTATTTTTCTATGTACCATTTATATTACTAAAATTTGAATACGTGAAACCACTATTGTAATGACCCCAAGGGATAAACCTGGTATAAACAATCATCTATAAATATACACGAACCCTAATCCAAGATTTCATGTGGCATATTCTATAATTAGAAAGCCTATACTTTATAACTAACCTTAAAATTTGATAACTAGATTAACCTAATAACCGGGTATCTATAAATGTGAAATTTAACTAATATTTATGATAAAATATACTAAAAGTTCATAATTTAAAAATCTGGACAAAATTATATTTTTATAAATATATATACATATTTATATATAAAATCCATAGTCAAGGTAATTCCTACCATGAACCAACTATGAATCATTACAAAATTCATATATCGATTTGTCTAAATCGTATCTAAACCTTATGTCCATACCATTATACTTCAAAACTTCTCAAAATATTTATAACCAACCATGAATTATTCATAGCCATATCTAGAAGTAAATTCTTTTGTGAGAATAATTAACATGACATTTTGTACTCATGGAATTCATGTGTAAGTCATAATTATTAGGATTATAACTATATATATCCAATTTCATTATATGCTAAAATAAGAATTAAAATCAAACATTAAGCCACACCATAAATCAATTAGTAATGATAATAGAGATTGGGAAATTTAGGTTGAGGACTTGCCTTTGTTTGATGTAGACCTAGGTGTTCTCTCAACCTTTCCCTAACATAACCTAAATCAAAATTTTGAATTATAAATATAACCCAATCTTAACCTAAATCTGAAATTGAATGAAAGGGAGAGAAAAATGGGGGTTTTTACCTAGAGAGAAGATGGAAGAGGAGGAGAGGAAGGAGGAGGTGGTGCTGGAGGGTGGTAAGCCGACGGCGGCGGGCGGCGTGGCCAACGGCGGCGGGTGGCATGGCCGGCGGCGGCAGGAACGGCAGCAGCCGCAGCCGCAGGTAGCAGCAGTAGTAGCAAGTGTGGTGGTGGTGGTGATTTAGAAGAAGAATAGGAGAGGGAGGAGGAGAAGAGAGGAGTGGAAAATGAAAGAAAAAAAAAAGTTAAGAAGAAGTAGATGAAGAGAGAGAGAGAGGGAGGTGGCATAAATGAGGGGCTTCTCCTCTTGCAAGCACCCACATGGCACAACCATATGCCATGTGCCCAAAATTTGACACATAACCCAATGATGTGGCAAGCCAAGTATGAAATTTCATAATTTGTCTAAGGGTTTCCATGCAAAATTTTATGCAAAATTATGTGAAAGTATTTAATAAATTCATTGTTATTAATATAATTGTTAATTATATAATTATTAGGAAAACAATTATTAAGGCATAACACCACTGTACCAAGTCGACGTTAGACCAATAGTCTAAGGGACCGTTGAGCGCCTTCCACCACGAACGGCAAACTGGGGCCACATTGCACATTACTTCGTCCGCCGGCATCTCCGACAGTACCAGTATCATCGAGAGAATCACGGTAGGGATGACGGCCCATCCGCTGCAGTTGATCTTGCTCTTGCTCCTCTCCATTGCAACTGTTCTTCTTCTTCTCTCCTTTGTTTCTCTCTAGTCGGATGGGTTCTCTTCTTTGGAAAAGGCTATTTAACCTCTCGTTTAGGGTATGTAACCCGCTCGTGGAGGGGTGTGACCGAACAAGGCACGAATCTATTAAAAAATAACGGTAATGCTACTGTATTAATATTAGCAATTAGTCGTTTGGGCTCCCAACATATTTAGGTGATGCCTTCTCCCATTATGTGGCATCTGATATGACAGATGACATAACAGCTGACATGGCAAATTTTAACCCCAAAAATTAATTATCCAAATTTATTTAATGTTAATGTTAATGTTAATGCTAATGCTAATGCTAATGCTAATGTTAATATTAATATTAATATTAATGTTAATATTAATATTAATATTAATATTAATATTAATTAATGTTAATTTAATATTAAATTATTTATTTACTATTAATGTTAATTTTAATATTAATTTTATTGTTAAATTTTGCCATGTCAGCTGTCATGTTAGCAACCATGTCATATGCCACATAATGGAAGATGGTATCACCCAAATTTTTTGGGAGCAAATAGCATTTTCGTAATATTAGTTTTAATTATATTATAAATTTTAAATTAACAGAAAAGCCAATATAGATTTAATATCAATGCTACTGTTAAATTTTCTCGATCATACCTCGATACTTACGATTGTCGACCGAGTTACCGTCTTCATCATTATCAAGTTTTTACCCGAATCATCGTCCTCACTGGGGCGTGATGCCGCACGAGCCTGGAGTTGCGCTCGTGCAAGGCAAGATAACAGATTCACAATATTGTTTATAGCTCAAATTGATAACATAAGCAGCGGAAGGAAAACGTAGTATACAACAAGAATCCCTTTTATTGATAATGAACTGAAGGTTACAATGGCTCTGAATAGCCCAACTTAACATACCAATTGGCTACAACGCTCATGATCTCTCTAGATCACAAAGGAGTGCATTGTTCCATACATTATGCCTCTTTATAGCCAACAAGTAGTCTTCGGCTGAACATCTACATGTCGCAAGTCCGAACACGAATGCGGTAGCTTCTCTTGAAGCTAAGGACTCCATGCCTTGGCACGTCCAAGACGAGCCCCGCATCGAGCCGAACATATCCTGAACTTGTCCACTACCGTGTTCCTGCGGCAGATACAGCTAGACATAATCTTAACATAAACATAGTGATCGTGCTCATCTATGTCCCATTTCGCCTAGCCTGTAAGGTTAGAACTTTACATAAGAATTCATATCATTTTACTCAACCAACCAACCGTAAACTTAAACATATGCATAAGTGTAGCAGGCCCTGCGCCTGCACCCAGCGCTAATCTTAGCCCACCGGACCTATCTATATGAAGGTCACGGTGTTTCGCACCGTAATTCATCTTTGGCATCCTTATGTGTAAGACTATGATCGCTTCAATATGGGTTGCTAGTCCAATATCCGAAGGATCCCAAACTTATTGATATCATAGCTTATCACAACACTGGACGGTCGCAATTCGTCCTAATGATGTGCACCATAAATACCATACATAATTCCCTCCTTTGAACTACTCGTTTGAATTAAGATGATGTGCACCATAAATACCATACATAAATACCAACACTGGACGGTCGCAACAATATCATAGCTTATTGAGTATATTATATTGTCATTGCTTGTCCTCCATTCAGAGTTGACCGTTCTTGATAGGTTTTGATATTATAACTGTTGTTAGATAGTAGAACTAGACATCGTTCTACGTCGTTTCTGCGGTGTAGGCTGGGACGCTGTCACGTACTCATGCCCTTACTCCGGGTGCGGGTCGTGACAGGGTGCGCGAGAAAGGAACAATGTCGCTACCGATTCGGTTGGGACCGATAGGTCTGAATCGACCGGGTCGATCGAACGGGAACGGTTGAATTAAGATCCATTCCATGTTATGGAATGGCTTCTCTGGAACCAAGTCCCATATTCAGCGGGTTGCAGGTGATCGCGTAGGCGACATCACAGCAGCCAACCAGTCGCTCGTTTAAAGCAAGTCTAAGGCGAGTGGCTGACCTCCTTCGCCTCGTCCCTCTTCGACGTCACTGGCATCACAAGCCATCCTGAACGTATAGCTTTGTTAATCGGGGTCCTTTCAACGCAAGTAGCTAGCTACGATGCAAGTCTCCGCTTAACCTGTGCTGAAACCTTATGCACGACTATACCCTGTTTTCTCCTAGGCCGAAACGGTCCCGTGGCCCCGGGTTACTGCTCGAGAAAACTACCGCCTTGTCGACAAGTTGTCCATAACCGTGAGAAGACATATTTTCCTTTTAGTTATTAAGACATAGCCTATATTATCTTTGAAAACTCAATCCCTTTCCCGTGTTTGTGCCCTTGCATTTATCTTTTCATTCGCAAAAACATTATCGATTTACCTAGGAAGGGGGTCGAGAAGAGAAGGGTCAGCCACTCACCTTGAGTTTACTTCAGGCGAGAGAATAGATCTTAATTCAACCATTCTCGTTCGATTGAGTCAATCGATCCCAACCTATCGGTCCCGACCGAATCGATAGCGACAGTGTTCCTTTTTCGTACACCCCGTAGACGGAGTACGGGGCACGATGTAGGGACGGAGTACTACAGCTATAGACTAAGATGTCGTCTATGAACACTATTACGAACTGATCTAAATAGTGCATGAAGACACGATTCATGGGGTCCATGAATACGGCTGGCACACTGGTCGCTCCAAATGGCATAACAAGGAAATCCCAATGTCCATACCTCGATATGAATGATGTCTTCGGGATGACTTGCTTTCTAACTCTGATCTGATGGTACCCTCATGACCGCAAGTCAATATTCGAGAATACAGTCGCTCCCTTGAGCTGATCAAATAAGTCATTAATGTACGATAATCAACACATAATCTTGACGTACCATCCTTCTTCTTCACAAGAAGCATCGGTGCTCCCCAAGGCGATCCACTAGCACGAATGAATCCTTTGGTTCTGAGTTCTTCAATCAGCTTGTACAAGATTTTCAACTTTGAAAGTGCCATCCTGTAGACTCTCTCCGATCCTGGTGCCGTCCCTGGAATCAAGTCGATGGTGAAAACTCTGCCTTACCGAAAAATAAAAACTCTGTCTCACCGGGAATACCAAAAATAATCCTGCCAATATGGCAGTCTATTCTTGTGTATTGCTCCTTCAACCAATCCATTCCTAGGCCAAGGGACCGATTCGGCCCGCCGCAAAACGGTGGTCGTGTAACCCAGCTATAGTCCGTGATGGCTTGACATTGCCAGTGGCCTTCACACCCTTTCACTGCTTAACAAATGCACATGACACGGGACGGTGCTTGCTATACTTCGATAGCCCAACAAAACTCTTTTCTAATGTGTTCGTGCAACGACTTGACAAGCAAGGGCTACGTCAAGTCTTGCATCGAGGGAACGTGTTGTGCACGCGTTCGACTTGAACAATCAAGTTCTTTGGGTGCATAGACTTAAGCAAGAAGCAGTGAAATACGACTTAAACTACGGGACAAGCGAATGTTAATATTAAATATAGTTCCAATTACATTTTAAATAAAAAAGAATGCAATTTTAACTTTAACTAGTTTGAAGTAAATGTTAAATCAAAAACTATTTTAAATTTTAGTATTAATATTAGTTTCAATAATATTGTAAATTTTAAATTAACAGGAATGCCACGGTATTAGAAACCTAGCTAGCTGATGTCACGTTGCTCGGGGCTCGGTTAGTGTTCGCCTAAACTCGTACGTGCGAACTAGTTATTAGTAATGATAACCAAAAATTAAATTTTAAGTTTAAAATCTAGACGAGCTCGATCCTTCCTCTTTATCCCATCTCCCACACTCTCTCTTTCTCTCTCTCTCTCTCTCTCTCTCGGGTTCTCTCTCACAGGTTGTGTTCCTTACACAACAGATCACGTAGCATTAAATGCTCTACATGCGTTATCCTACACAATTTAATAATAAACACTAATACCATATCATTAGAAGAGTAAAAGTTGTCTTAGAAGTTGTAAAAAATTACTTTGTATTGTCTTCTCAATACTTTTTTACATTGGAGATGACTTTTTAAACTTATTGTCATTTGTGAATATAGCCGCCTATGCAAGATATTGTCTTCTGCCTCATGCCACATAGGATACACAACACATAATAAGACAATAGGGTTTCGTAGCATTAAATGATGTTGCATGCGTTATCCTACAGAAGAGGGCCACGTGGAGAATGCTGTTGCATGCTTCCTCATGCGTTATTAGCTACACAATTTAATAATACATATACCCAGAAGACGAGAAAGTTGTGTTGTTGGAAGTTGTTTTCTTAAAATTATGCTTGCTCCTAGAATCAGTCAAAAATTTTCATGAGCCATCAAAAGGGGGACACGTGGCAGAGTTACAAGGAAGACGAAAAGGTTGTGTTGTTGCCTTCTGGAAGTTGTTTCTTCCTGAATAATGCTTTTTGTACCTCAAAATTGCACTTTCAAACTATCCATCCTTACGTGGCAACTGACGTGATATGTTGATCTGGCAGCTGACGTGGCAAATTTTTTTAAAAAATAAAACTAAAAATAAAAATTAACATTAAAGTTAATGTTAATGTTAACATTAACATTAACGTTAATATTAATATTATCGTTAACATTAACAATAATATTAATATTAATATTAACATTAACATTAATATTAACATAAATTAATATTAACATTAAATTAATATTGATATTAACGTTAAATTATTATGGAGAAAATTGGGTAGTTAAGTTTTTGGATTAAAATTTGCCATGTCATCAGTAATGTCAGATGACACATACTATTATTTAACATGCCACATCAGATGGGAGGGCTATATATTAGAGGGACAATTTGGAGGTACGAATATAGCATTACTCTTTCTTCTTGTATTGTTACTTGTCCTTTGTTTCTTCTGTTGGTTTCTAACACACTCTATTTTCTTCAATATCGACGTCACATGGAGAAACTGATCGTCGTGTGGAAGATTTAGTCGATGAAGAAAGCTTCCTCTCAAGAGGACTGTCAAATGATTTGGATGATGAGCAAAGTTTGGAAGATGTTAACTTAGGAGACAGTAAAGAATAAGATGAAGAAAACAATGGAAGAATGCATCATAACGACGACGATGACATCAACGCAAACAACGAAATGTTATTTCGCATCACCCTTTCTAATGGATTTAAGAAATGTATTATAATTTTATATTTATTGTCACGACCTGCACCCACTGTGAGGGTACGAGTACGTAACAACGCCCAGCCTACGCCGCAGTGTCGGCGGTAGAACGCTGTCCTAGGTCAATCATCTAACAATATAAAGGTACCTGTACATTATATACACTCTGAATGGAGGTGACATAGCAATACAGTCTCAATTACATCTAAGGTAGAGTACGATAAAAAGATAGATAGATAGATATGGAACGAAATGAATCCACAGATATACAATCAGATAGAGATTTAAGTGTCTAAGATGACATCTCCATAAATATCAGATAAAATAACTCCCAGTAGATATACAATAATGTATCAATGAGAAAGACAAGGTAAGAGTCTAAGCTAGCAGTCTAAACCACTGGCGGTAGATCCTCTACTGCAATTGGGTCCAAGTCACAAGTATTGTCTAAGCTGCACCATAATGGGTAGACACCAGAGCCTCATCATTCACTGTAAAATTTTTAACAGGTCCAGTCAGGACATGAGCGAGCACAATACAACTCAACAGATCATAGCAGGTTAGAAAATATAATCATACAGTAGAGTAAGATACATGAAACTGAAAGAAAGTACAGAATGTAAACAGAGAGAGAACTGTAATAGAAATATCTACTATAAATAGAGAACTAACAGTGGCTAGTGAGTCAGAGTACAATATAGACATGTAAATGGCATATGAGATTCTGGAAACTATACTGTGGAGTGATTCTGGGAACTACACTACTTGGATATTATTCACATGTCTATTTTTACTCTCCCGTACCCCAATCAATACACAAGGATCTAGCCAGGTTATGTTACGATCCATATAATGGCCCACAAGGGATGATACATGGTAGGCCCATAAATGGGTGATTCTGGGAATGCCCATAAATGAGTGATTCAAGGAAGACTCTGTGATCATGAGAGTACATGTCACAAGTGATTCAATGAACCGTGAAGCATAGTGATACACAATATAAGTAAAACGCACAGAACATGTAGTATCCGATGCTCCCTGAGGGGATAACATCTCAAGAAAGGATCCATATAGTACTAATCCGTGTTACCAACGTGACAGCATCAAGTAAAGTAATCTAAAGCAGGAAAGTAATTCTAACAGGATATAAAATGATCAGAGAATGTACTCGCCTGGTATCCTGAATGTCTGAACAGAATTACTGTCCGAGGAGTGGTGTCTGCCTCCTATAGAACAGTACAAGTCACTATATGTCTAAAATAGTAAAATAGACTGTTACAATGCATCAACATGATGTCTGAGGTCAATCTAGACTACAGTCAACCCTTGGTCAACTCTAACAGTCAAACTAGGTCAACACTAGTTTAGATTAGTCTAACCTAGGTTTAACAAGTTAATCTAGGTCTCTAACCAACTACCATACAAGCCACACTAGTCTAGTACCATAGCCTACACCATACTTCACATATAACAAAACCATGTATTTATAGATTATACCAATCAATATATATCACATTCACATTTAGGCCACACACATAACAATTTCTATATATATACATACCAATTTCCCACATGTCTATATACATATTATTTATATAGGCAAAAGTAACATTTATATTATATTACATATATCACATTCACATTAGTACATATATTACACTCACATTATATATATATGTAAATATACATATAGGGTAGCTATATAGGTACTAGATTACATATTCATACATATTCATGTAGAGATAGACATGTGTGTGTGTGTATGTGATATAATGTGTGAATGAGTGTGTGAGTGAATGTGCGTAGAGTGCACATGTGCGTGTGTGTGTGTGTTAATTAGGTCACATGTGACAGGGTTTTAAAGAGGGTGGTGTGTTTATGTGTTCCAATTCAGTGTGTGTGTGAACATGAGAGTATGGTGAGAAAAACTGTGTGTGTATATGAAGTGGAGGCCTAGGGGAAATCTTTGTGTGGAAATTAGAATGTGTGTGAGTGAATGAGATTCATTAGTTCTCAGTTTACTTTTCCCCTTCCACATTCAAAACCCAAAATCAATACAAAATCCCAAAATCGGTTTTCAGTCACACTGTTTGTAATTCAGGAATATGGAAAAACTCCTAATCAATAAAACTGGAAACAGTTACATTCTTAGTTAACATTTGAACTTCAAAACCCAATTCAAATCAATTTCAGTTATCCTTTAACTCAGTTTTAAGTATCCATAACTGAGTTATATACAAACATTTCAAGAATCATTAACTCAGTTTTCAGACATTGGGATTTTCTCAGTTTACACATATCCAAAACCCAATTCTCAGGTTTACTGTTTCACCCAGAAATTGCTAATTAACAATCAGTCAATCAGTGAACAAAACTTAGAACAACAAAACCCATATATCATCCTAGCATCTAGCATTACATCACATTTAACTCTCAAATCAGTAACAATGTACAGATTCAACTCATTTCGAATCCTAACAAGTATCCACATAAAACCCATCATCCCAAAACCAAATCGAAATCCATTACTCCACACAAAACCTAAATCATCATTTTAACAAACTAACATGTGTGATGCATTAACACATAGTGAATGATTTAGACATGGCTATGGCATCAACAGTTAACTAGGGAGCAAACCCCCCTGGTTTCAGTTTTCTGAAACCATGAATGGCATAACCCAATCAATGATTTCCTTCCATTAGCACAAATCAAAGTTGACCTATTCCTCATTCATTAGTTAACAACCATGTAGGTGCACCAATTTACTCAATTAATCATCAAAGACAGGTATGAAATTAATTCTAAAAAAAAAAACAACACAACACATGGTATCAGTCGAGTATCAGGGTTCGTGGGAAATTCGAATTTTCGAATTCAATAATCAACAAAATGACAAATAAAGGGTTAGAAATAAATGATATACATGTGAGGATATTGGGGGTACATTCGTGTCCAAGAATTGGACACGAATCGTGTCTAAACAAGACCTGAACACAGACACTAGACAGTGCAAAGACAATCGTCGTGCACGCGTGCACGCACGTTTAACACGTGACACACGACACGACACAATCCATGCTCGTGTTCAGAGGTGCGCCTAGGATAGGTCTAGGACTGACACACCCTGAATCGAGTCCACATGACACACATATACGATACGACACGCGTGTCAGCCGTGCATGTGTACGCGTACAGCAGCCCGCGTACGACAGCGCGCGACCAATGCGACCTCGATTTCTCCCTGCATGGTGCACGAGATGCTCCCAATTATTGGGAGCATGGTCGCAGACAATGTCCCATGAATCCCACAAAAATTCAGGACACGACGTGTCCTGTGTCCTGAGATATACCCCCGAGATGAAGGAGACGGCCTACGGGCTCGTGCTGCGTGTCCAAACGAAACTCACGACACACAAGGACACAAAACACCATGACACCTTCACAAAAATTAATACACTCACCTAGATCTACAAATCCATGCAATTACATTTCAAAAATACGAAAATTAATTCCTATGTGGCATTTCTACAAACACCTAGTATATCAATACGATACGTATCCGATACGGACACGAAATGGACACGAATTGTGTCCAAATTTCGTGGGCAGCTAGGGGACTCCTAGATCTAGCCCTAAATGCAAAGAAAATGAAATATTAATACAATTTATGGAGTTTTACCTATAGGTGCAAAAAGCTTGAAAAAGCTCCAAATGGGGGATTCCTCCTTGCTAGCCAAATGCTCCCAAATTTTCCCAAAGCTGGGATTATCCTCAAATAACAGCAAGTATAGATGAATTAGGATCTAATGCAACTTGTTTGGATTAAAAAGGAATTAAAATGGATTTTCTAAGAATTTCTAAAGATGGGATTTACCTCTTTTTTTCCAAATGTGAACTTTCTAAAGGGGGCTAACCTAATGGAAGAGAGTATAAATAGGGGGATGATCCCTAGGTGGCCAACCATGATGATTAGGGTTAGGGTTTCTAGTAGTGGGCTATGGGCTTTGGGCCTCTATGGCTTAAGTTGATAATCATTGGTTTCAAAACCATAAGTCATGGCTTATGACTAAAAGCCTTCTATTCTAACTTGAGTCTAAATGACCAAATCATGGGTTGATCTAGGTTAGACTAAGGTTACATACTAAACCAAGTCACCTTAGTTAGGGTTAGCTTCTAGGTTAGGCTCCAAAGTCAACACTAGTCAAGTCTAGATTAACCCTTAATTAAATTATACCAAAAATCATATAAATCCTAATAAATCCCAATAATTCATAATAATTCCAAATAATTCCCAAAAGTTCAAAATGACCAAAATACCTCCATGCTCAAGAGTAAAAAAATAATTATCCTAATGCCATATCACTAGTCTTTAAATTGGTAAATCACAAGTCATGGTTTTAAATAATTTTTAAAATAATCAAAAATCACCAAAAATTTATATCATGATTTAAATATCATTAATAAAAGATTTAAATTACAAAATTTTAAAATTACTCTCATTTAGAAAACTGGGTGTTACAAGTTTACCCTTCTTAGAAAAATTTTGTCCTCGAAATTAAGATGGTAGTACTCCTTCTAGGTCAAACATAGTCAAGGGTCAACCCTCTTAGTCAACTAAGTCAAATCTTGGGTGTGGTCAACTGTCTAGTCAAACAAGGTCAATAAGTCAGCATTGGTCAATATTAGACTATTGGGTCAACTATATAGGTCAAACTCTATAAGCTAACTCAATGTCATAACCAACCCACTCTAAGTTATCAATTAACCCATATCATTATATATATATGTATATATTACTCAACTATATATCCATATACATATATCACATAAATATATATCTATATAGAGCATACTATAACCCAACCTAGTCCCATATATAATATCACTTATGCACATCCCAAGGTTATCATATACATGTATAATGACATATACCCTTATCCACCACTAATAAATGCACTTATATAAATATATAACATATATGTATATATACAAGATATATCTAATACCAAGGATAATGGACACAAAGGCAGCAGCCCAAGGAAACATGGACCACACATAACTCATATATATACACATTTCTCACATGAGTATATAGGATTAACTATAGGTAAGAAATAGGACAGAATACTCAAGAAGGTAGGGCAAGAAAGTGTACCCATGATCACACATGTGCAAGGTCTGAACCAGGAATGAACAGGGCTAGCAGATCAAATACAGGGCCAATTACTCATGCTACTCCTATGTGAAGGGTTGAACCAAGGGAATGTAGGAACGTGAAACCTAAAGTGGATTAGCCAGATAAGTTTAAGAACAAGACTACATAAGAGTGGTAAGTATCAAATTTTCTCAAAGTCTGATATCAAACCCATTCATGGACTGAACATCAAAATGATATAAGGACTGGACCAATTAATTCAAGGGAATTAAAATTGAGTGATGCAGTCTATTATGCAGTGGATACTATGCAGGATGCAAGGATGATGTGCAGTGTATAATAAAGAGTGCAGGGTATGCCATGAAGCACAGGACCAATGGAGTACAGGATATGTGAGGTTCTGATACATGAAGTATGTATCCTAATACAGGGCAGATAGGTGTAGTACAATGAACTAAAGAGATGCAGTGAGCTAAAAAGTTAGTATCTCAACTAAAACTTGGTCTTCTTGACTGAGCCAAGATATCCCAAACAAGTATGATACAAAAGATTTACAGAACAGTGAACTAAAGAGATACCCTAAGTGATGTAGACTTTACCTGGACAAGGATGAGTGCGAACCTCTAATATGCATGATACTGACTCCAGATGTGCAGAATATGACAAGTCATTGATGGTTATATTGGTGAGTTAATAATTGGGGCCTAAACAATGGTCCAGTAAAATCTATGATGCAATATGGTAGGTAATGAAAGTTGAGTGCAGTAAACAACTTAAAATAGTATGAACTGAGGGAACAAGGTCTGTAGTGAAGGATCTGCACACTGCCTATAAACACGACTGAACTCAACACAAGGAGAACTTAACTAAAATAGAAAACTGAACCAATTATAAGCAAACAACATGTAAATACCCTATACAACAATGGCCTATAGATACCAATCAACCCACATCCTATATGCCAATATCACCTGCAATCTATCTATGTCTATAGACTTCTCAGTCTTAGGTGCAGCTACAACTATACTCTAGGACAGGCTCTAGTCATGGGTGCCTCTCTGGAAAGGTAAAAGAAAAATAATAATAAATCATCAAAGCTGTAAGGAATACTAACATCCTATAAGTAAACTGGTTGGTATTATAAATAACAGAAAAACCATCTACAATGGGTTACTATTCTAATACCAATGCTAACTATCATCTCTAGGGTACAGACACTCTACAAGTCATCATATCATTACACTATGGAAGAACTACATATGAATAAGCTCTACAAACTAAATATTCCTACTCCCAAGTTATTTGATGATGGAATACAATTTTTTTTAACAACAGAAGGGTACGATAATCAAATGCGTCTGTCCAAAATCATGTTGTTCATGAGTCTTCGTCATGTTAGTGAACAAGGCTACGATAATCACAGAGTCCTTGACCAGGGTACATACCTCTAGGTTTATGGTATTTAAAATTTCTGTATTGCCGCATGCGACGACGAAAATCTTAAATTTCCACACCCGAGAAATACGTCCAAAATCTGACTATATGTCCTCACTATGCCAGCTAACATGACTATCGAAGATTCTCGATCCCAAGATTTAGGTGACCTAGCCCATATAATTTTCTCAGAAGAAAAAAAACAAACATAACAAAAGAGCAACAGGACAAAATTAATCAATCAACAAGGAATAGATGGAATCGGATTCAAGATAGTTATAGAGACAATTGCAGGAATGGATTCGAAAAGAACGAAACTTGCAGCAAGATCCCCAATGGTCTGTGCATCCTTGACTGTCTTGGCGAAAGCTCGTCCTTGCTGGTTTCCTCTGGTCTGCTGCTGATGCTGCATGAACCGCTGCTGCTGAGAGAAATCGGGAATGACGGAAAAAGTCTCTGTACAGACAGAGGTGCACCTCCAATGTAGCAGAAATGCTAACCTGAGTCAACACAACAGGAGCTGCGGTCTCGAGGCCCTGATGAACAGGACGAGAGGTGATCAGCCTCTCGATAGTATCCCCCGAACCGGAGCGATGAGATCATGTCACCATAATCATCATAAAGACAGATCAAACAAGAAGCAATTTCTGGGAATGAAGCAAAAATTCAAGGAAGGACAGTTTATATTCAAATGAAGACAATAAGCAGCAAATTTAGATAAAAGGAATCTGATTAAGAGTTTTTCCTAATGTGATTGAGTACCTCCAAAAATATCCTAATCCTACTGCAGGCTATAGTGATACTCTAGTTCGAATACCACTACACAAACTCGACCGGCATGGGCCACCACTAAAAACGTGTCACGACCCGCACCCACTGTGAGGGTACGAGTACGTAACAACGCCCAGCCTACGCCGCAGTGTCGGCGGTAGAACGCTGTCCTAGGTCAATCATCTAACAATATAAAGGTACATGTACATTATATACACTCCGAATGGAGGTGACATAGCAATACAGTCTCAATCACATCTAAGGTAGAGTACGATAAAAAGATAGATAGATATGGAACGAAATGAATCCACAAAGATACAATTAGATAGAGGTCTAAGTGTCGAAGATGACATCTCCATAAATATCAGATAAAATAACTCCCAGTACATATACAATAATGTATCAATGAGAAAGACAAGGTAAGAGTCTAAGCTAGCAGTCTAAACCACTGGTGGTAGATCCTCTACTGCAATTGGGTCCAAGTCACAAGTGTTGTCTAAGCTGCACCATAATAGGTAGACACCAGAGCCTCATCATTATTTTCAACAGGTCCAGTCAGAACAGGAGTGAGCACAATACATCTCAACAGATCATAGCAGGTTAGAAAATATAATCATGCAATAGAGTAAGATACAGGAAACTGAAAGAAAGTACAGAATATAAACAGAGAGAGAATTGTAATAGAAATATCTACTATAAATATAGAACTAACAGTGGCTAGTGAGTCAGAGTACAATATAGACATGTAAATGGCATATGAGATTCTGGAAAAGAGTGATTCTGGGAACTATACTACTTGGATATTATTCACATGTCTATTTTTACTCTTCCGTACCCCAATCAATACACAAGGATCCAGCCAGGTTATGTTACGATCCATATAATGGCCCACAAGGGATGATACATGGTAGGCCCATAAATGGGTGATTCTGGGAATGCCCATAAATGAGTGATTCAAGGAAGACTCTGTGATCATGAGAGTATATGTCATAAGTGATTCAATGAACCGTGAAGCATAGTAATACACAATGTAAGTGAAACGCACAGAACATGTAGTATCTGATGCTCCCTGAGGGGATAACATCTCAAGAAAGGATCCATATAGTACTAAGCCGTGTTACCAACGTGACAGCATCAAGTAAAGTAATCTAAAGCAGAAAAATAATTCTAACAGGATATAAAATGATCAGAGAATGTACTCGCCTGGTATCCTGAATGTCTGAAGCGAATTACTGTCCGAGGAGTGGTGTCTGCCTCCTATAGAACAGTACAAGTCACTATATGTCTAAAATAGTAAAATAGACTGCTACAATGCATCTACATGATGTCTGAGGTCAATCTAGGCTACAGTCAACCCTTGGTCAACTCTAACAGTCAAACTAGGTCAACACTAGTCTAGATTAGTCTAACCTAGGTTTAACAAGTTAATCTAGGTCTCTAACCAACTACCATACAAGCCACACTAGTCTAGTACCATAGCCTACACCATACTTCACATATAACAAAACCATGTATATACATTATACCAATCAATATATATCACATTCACATTTAGGCCACACATGTAACAATTTCTATATATATACATACCAATTTCCTACATGTCTATATACATATTATTTATATAGGCAAAAGTAACATTTATATTATATTACATATATCGCATTCACATTAGTATATATATTACACTCACATTATATATATATATATATATATATATATATATATATATATATATATATATATATATATATAGGGTAGCTATATAGGTACTAGGTTACATATTCATATATATTTATGTAGAGATAGACATGTGTATGTGTGTGTATGTGATATAATGTGTGAATGAGTGTGTGAGTGAATGTGTATAGAGTGCACCTGTGTGTGTGTGTGTGTGTGTGTGTGTGTGTGTTAATTAGGTCACATGTGACAGGGGTTTAAAGAGGGTGGTGTGTTTATGTGTTCCAATTCAGTGTGTGTGTGTGAACATGAGAGTATGGTGAGGAAAACTGTGTGTGTATATGAAGTGGAGGCCTAGGGGAAATCTGTGTGTGGAAATTAGAATGTGTGTGAGTGAATGAGATTCATTAGTTCTCAGTTTACTTTCCCCCTTCCACATTCAAAACCCAAAATCAATACAAAATCCCAAAATCGGTTTTCAGTCACACTGTTTGCAATTCAGGAATATGGAAAAACTCCTAATCAATAAAACTAGAAACAGTTACATTCTTAGTTAACATTTGAACTTCAAAACCCAATTCAAATCAATTTCAGTTATACTTTAACTCAGTTTTAAGTATCCATAACTGAGTTATATACAAACATTTCAAGAATCATTAACTCAGTTTTCAGACATTAGGATTTTCTCAGTTTACACATATCCAAAACCCAATTCTCAGGTTTACTGTTTCACCCAGAAATTGCTAATTCACAATCAGTCAATCAGTGAACAAAACTTAGAACAACAAAACCCATATATCATCCTAGCATCTATCATTACATCACATTTAACTCTCAAATCAGTAACAATGTACAGATTCAACTCATTTCGAATCCTAACAAGTATCCACATAAAACCCATCATCCCAAAACCAAATCAAAATCCATTACTCCACACAAAACCTAAATCATCATTTTAACAAACTAACATGTGTGATGCATTAACACATTATGAATGATCTAGACATGGCTATGGCATCAACAGTTAACTAGGGAGCAAACCCCTCCTGGTTTCAGTTTTCTGAAACCATGAATGGCATAACCCAATCAATAATTTCCTTCCATTAACACAAATCAAAGTTGACCTATCCCTCATTCATTAGTTAACAACCATGTAGGTGCACCAATTTACTCAATTAATCATCAAAGACAGGCATGAAATTAATTCCAGAAAATGGAAAAACAATACAGCACATGGTATCAGTCGAGTATCAGGGTTCATGGGAAATTCGAATTTTTGAATTCAATAATCAACAAATGATAAATAAAGGTTTAGAAATAAATGATATACATGTGAGGATACTGGGGGGTACATTCGTGTCCAAGAATTGGACACGAATCGTGTCCAAATAACACCTGAACACAGACACTAGACAGTGCAAAGACAATCGCCGTGCACGCGTGCACGCACGTTTAACACGCGACACACGACACGACACAATCCATGCTCGTGTCCAGAGGTGTGCCTAGGAGAGGTCAAGGTCTGACACACCCTGAATCGAGTCCTCGTGACACACAGATACGACACGACACGCGTGTCAGCCGTGCCTTTGCACGCGTACAGCAGCCCGCGCGCGATAGTGCGCGACCAATGCGACCTCGATTTCTCCATGCGTGGTGCACGAGATGCTCCCAAATTTTGGGAGCATGGTTGCAGATAATGCCCCATGAATCCCACAAAAATTCAGGACACGACGTATCCTGTGTCCCGAGATATACCCCCCGAGATGCAGGACATGGCCTACGGGCTCGTGCTGCGTATCCAAACGAAATTCACGACACACAAGGACACAAAACACCATGACACCTTCACAAAAATTAATACACTCACCTAGATCTACAAATCCATGCAATTACATTTCAAAAATACGAAAATTAATTCCTATGTGGCATTTCTACAAACACCTAGTATATCAATACGATACATGTCCGACACGGACATGAAATGGACACGAATTGTGCCCAAATTTTGTGGCCAGCTAGGGAACTCCTAGATCTAGCCCTAATTACAAAGAAAACGAAATATTAATGCAATTTGTGGAGTTTTATCCATAGGTCTAAAAAGCTTAAAAAAGCTCCAAATGGAGGATTCCTTCTTGCTAGCCAAGTGCTCCCAAAATTTCCCAAAGCTGGGATTTTCCTCAAATAACATCAAGTATAAATGAATTAGGATCTAATGCAACTTGTTTGGATTAAAAAGGAATTAAAATAGAATTTCTAGGAATTTCTAAAGGTGGGATTTACCTCTCTTTTTTTCAAATGTGAACTTTCTAAAGGGGGCTAACCTAATAGAAGAGAGTATAAATAGGGGGATGATCCTTAGGTGGCCAGCCATGATGATTAGGGTTAGGTTTCTAGTAATGGGCTATGGGCTTTGGGCCTCTATGGCTTAAGTTGATAATCATTGGTTTCAAAACCATAAGTCATGGCTTATGACTAAAAGCCTTCTATTCTAACTTGAGTCTAAATGACCAAATCATGGGTTGATCTAGGTTAGACTAAGGTTACATACTAAACTAAGTCACCTTAGTTAGGGTTAGCTTCTAGGTTAGGCTCCAAAGTCAACACTAGTCAATTCTAGATTAACCCTTAATTAAATTATACCAAAAATCATATAAATCCGAATAAATCCCAACAATTCATAATAATTCCAAATAATTTCCAAAAGTTCAAAATGACCAAAATACCCCCATGCTCAAAAGTAAAAATAATTTCCTAATGCCATATCACTAGTCTTTAAATTGGTAAATCACAAGACATGGTTTTAAATAATTTTTAAAATAATCAAAAATCACCAAAAATTCATATCATGATTTAAATATCATTAATAAAAGATTAAAATTACAAAATTTCAAAATTATCCTCATTTAGAAAACTGGGTGTTACATTTAATTCTCATGTTTATTTTGTTTTATTCTGTTCTTAGGGACGACGGTGAATCTCCATTGGATTTCGATGCAGCGACGATGAAAAAATATTGCAGTCTGCCAACATTAACAAAGATCCAAAATGTCTCTTAGAAGAAGATATTGTTGGCCTACAGTTCAACTCTATTGAAGAAGTAGAGATATTCTACCGGATATATTCAAAAGCATATGGTTTCAGTATTAGAAAGAACGAGGTAAAGAAAAACAAATCTGGGATGGTGATGGTCCGTAGTTGGTGTTGTTCGAATGCGGGATTCAGACACAAGAAATACAAGGAAGCTCCTAACAGGGTTCGTGAGCCAAGTAGTGAAAGCAGAAGTGGTTGTAAAGCAATTTTTCGTATTGGGTACACCGATAAAACAAAGATGTGGTTCGTCAAAAAATTTCATGTACATCACAACCATATCCTGGCGAATGATTATGAAACAGTTTTTTTGAGATCCCATCGCACGTTATCACCCACAGAGTTGGAAGAAATTAAGCTTATAAAGCAATCAGGGATGGGGATTGGACAGATATGGAATTTAATTGTCCAGAAGAAAGGTGGCTGGGATAAGGTTGGATGGACGAGAAAGAATTTATACAACACTCTAGCTCAAGATAGTAGAGCACTAGACGATGTTGATGCTACGACAACACTTAGATTTCTTCAATCTAAGGAGGGCAGTGACCCAGATTTCTTCTATGCGTACAAGGTAGACGAAGATTCCAGATTGACCCACCTCTTTTGGGCTGACGGTGCATGTCGATTCGATTACGAATTATTTGGAGATTCACTAGCATTCGATTCTATATATAAAACAAATAGAAGTCAAATGTCGTTGGTGGTTCTAGTGGGTACAAACAATCATGCGATGACTTGTGTTTTTGGGTTTGTAATGATCCATAATGAGACTGCAGAGACATATTCTTGGGTTCTAGAAAAATTCCTAGAGTGTATGAATGGCAAATTACCAGTGACAGTTCTCACGGATGGTTGCAGATCCATGAATAAAGCAATTGAGGATTTAATGCCCAGCGTAGTTCATCGAACGTGCTCATGGCATATCCTAAACAATGCTGCCAAACATGTACACCGAGAGGGTTTTCACAATAAACTGAGTCTTCTGATTAAAAGGTACATCGCACACTTGCTACTTTACTTTGAAGTATGTTGTTGTTACAATATCATAACTTTAGTTATTGTCCATGTTTTCTAAACAGGTACTATTCAGTCGAAGAGTTTGGAAACCGTTGGCAGCAGATGCTAACAGATTATAATGTAGAGAACAATGAGTGGACCACTGCATTGTACAGAACGAGGCAGCGATGGACGGACACATTCCTACGTGAAAATTATTTTGGCGGTTCTACTGCAACAAATAGATGTGAATCTATGAACGCATTTCTGAAAAGATTTTTGAATGAGAAGCTGCCACTATGGAAGACCCTTCAAAATTGTGACTACGGTTTGGCGGCCTTACGTTACGGTCAGATGAGTAAGCATGTCACTGATAAACTCTCAACACCAGTTGTAAATCAAACTAGCATGGCCGTAATAGAAGGTAAATTTGCCACAATTTGCACTAAAATGGTGTTTATAGAGGTAAGGAAGGAAATCACATGTTCTGATGCATATACTGTTCTCCATCATCACATCATAAGAGAGGCAAAAGTTTGCACTGTCCAAAAGTATATGTCGCCAAACAGTGTCAACCGGAAGGTTACATTTGATCCGGCCGACAATATCATAAATTGTGAATGCTTGTGGATGGAGACCAAGGGGATTCCTTGTAGGCATATTTTTTCAGCAATGAAGAGATTACAAATTAGAGATATTCCAAAGAACTTGATAAAATCTTTTTGGCTCAAGGATTGCAAAGAGAGTTATCTCTCCGGACCTGGCTCAGAAAGAAGATTCATCCACCCAGACAGTATTGAGAGCAGAAGGTATGGTGGTATTAATGAACAAGTTAATCTGTTTATATACTATTGTAAAAAATCAAGCAAAATTCAAGTGAGGGAAACGGAGTTGATGTCATCTGTTCTGATGGAGTTGAAAGAAATGGTGACCGATATTGGTGAAGAAGAACAAATGGTAGCTAATGCAGTTCATGGAGTGCATGAAGCTTTAAAAGAGCCAAATCTGGTAGCAACAAAAGGAAGGCCTTCTCAAGGGAAATCAAGCCAGCCTACAGAAAGTCAGCCTATCCCAAAGCCTAGAACTTGTAGAGTTTGTAAAAAATTGGGTCACGATTTTTGTAATTGTAAAGTACGAAAGCGAAATAGCGACAAAGAGCAAATAGAATAAAATGAAACGTCGTTGACTTAAGACAATGTCTTTCTTATGTGGCAAGATGTCATTCACACGAGACAATTAGATAAAAAAATATTCTCCAATGCAAAAGTTTGAGAAGACAATTAGATAAAAATGGAGAATATCAAATTCCAAGTTCAAAACGGAGAATATCAAAAATAGAGAAAATATGTTCTCCGTGCAGTTCAAAACGGAGAATATCATTCTCTGTTTCAAATGACACAGAGAATATCATTCTTCGTTTAAAATTAAAACGGAGAATAAACATTCTAATGTATTTTTAACACTGGAAATCTTATTCTCCGTTTCAAATTAAACGGAGAATGCCATTCTCCGTTCCAAATTAAACGGCGAATAGAATCCTCAATCGTTTTAATACTGGGAACGGCATTCTCCGTGCAGTTCAAAACGGAGAATATAATTCTCCGTTACAAATGAAACGGAGAATATCATTCTCCGTTTCAAATTAAAACAGAGAATGAATATTCTAATGTGTTTTTAACACTGGGAATGCTATTCTCCTTGTAATTCAAAACGGAGAATACTATTCTCCGTTTAATAAAACACGGAGAATGCTATTGTGGTGTCGTGGTTACAATGCTAGACTTGTATTTAAGAGGTCATTGGTTCAAATCTTGACTATAACAAAATTTTGTTTTATTTATACTTTTTTTGTAAGTTATGTATGGGGCCCATTTAAAAGGGAAAAAACTTTGATACAATAGGGGGTATCAAAGTTTTGATACCCCCTATGTATGACATGTGGGCCCTTCCTGCTTTATAAAATGTGTACACATATATATACACATAAATTTTGAGAGGGCCCACATGTCATACATAGGGGGTATCAAAACTTTGATACCCCCTACTGTATCAAAGTTTCTCTCATTTAAAAGTTAAGTAAAATTGAGGAAAAAAAAAATTAATACAGTAGGGGGTATCAAAGTTTTGATACCCCCTATGTATGACATGTGGGCCCCTCCTGCTTTGTAAAACGTGTAAACATATATATATACACATAAATTTTGAGATGGCCCACATGTCATACATAGGGGGTATCAAAACTTTGATACCCCCTACTGTATCAAAGTTTCTCTCATTGAAACCCTCATCAAAGTTGGCAGAATTCGAAGGTGCAGATTCATTAGTATTAATGGCATATAAATGGCAGTAGTTGGGAGAGTTTGTTCTAGTCTTACTTCGCTTTACTTGAGAAAGGACAGATGCATTGGTATTGATGGAAATTAATTGAATTGAATTCGAAGTGGCTGCCACTTGGCGTATGAGTCCGAGTTGTTCCATACCTATAAATGGCAGTAGTGTAGGGAGAGTTTGATCTCGTCTCACTTATCTTTTCTTGTAGAGATGGACTCTACCGATCTCCTGCCTTGGTAAGACACTTTTCTCTTGGTTGTCGATCTCCTCGTTCGAAGAAGCTTTGGTGGTGAAGTCCTTCAGAAGACTGAGATGTGCCTGGGTTTGGATTTATTGCCAACCCACGCTCTGTCGAAACGCCTGCACGTTGACTCGCTCGAACTATGCACGGTGTTCCTTTGCTGCAAGGAGTTCTTTTGTTCGACGTGTTCCATTGGTCCGACGATGCACGGTGGTAAAGTCCTTCAGAAGACTGAGATGTGTCTGGGTTTGGATTTATTATCGTTCCATGCTCTGTCGAAGCACCCGCACATTGATTCTCTCGGACTGTACGGTGTTCCTTTGTCGCAAGGAGTTCCTTTATTCGACGTGTTCTATTGGTCCGACGATGCACGGTGGTGAAGTCCTTCAGAAGACTGAGATGTGTCTGGGTTTAGATTTATTATCGTTCCATGCTCTGTTGAAGCGCCCGCACGTTGATTCGCTCGGACTATGCACTGTGTTCCTTTGCCGCAAGGAGTTCCTTTGTTCGACGTGTTCCATTAGTCCGATGATGCACGACGAAGTGATTTGCCTCAAGGAATTTCTTTTCCTCAGGGCGTTCCATTGCTCGAAAGAATACAATATGAAGTGAATTTCTTTGCAGGTCCTTTGCCTCAAGGAAAGAGTCTTGCCAAGGTGGGGGATCGTAAGAGTGCATCTCCAGGATGAAGAAGGATGACTTTGCACGGTGCTCTGCCTCAAGGAATTCCTTTACCTCAGTGAGTTCCTTTGTTCGGACGATGCATGATGAAGTGATTTGCCTCAAGGTGTCATCCAACGGTTTCTATGCTCTGATGATGCACGATGATGTGATTTGGCTCAAGAAATTCTTTTGCCTTAAGGAGTTCTATTGCTCTGACGATACACGATGAACTGAATTCACTTCATTATGCATCGTCAGAGCAATGGAACTCCTTGAGGCAAAAGAATTCCTTGAGGCAAATCACTTCATCGTGTTTCGTCAGAGCATAGGAACCTTTGGATGACTCCTTGAGGCAAATTACTTTATCGTGCATCGTCAGAGCAAGAGCAAGATGAATTTCTTGAGGCACAGGAACAGAAGCCAAGGAATTCCTTGAGAGCAAAGGACCTTGCAAAGGAATTCCTTGAGACAGAGCACCTTGTAAAGGTATCTTTCTTCATCTTGGAGATGCACTCTACCGATCCTCCACCTTGGCAAGACTCTTTCCTGTTGGTTACTGGAAGAGCCGTAGGGTTTGGGTTGATTGCCAACCCACACTCTGTCGAAGCGCTCGCACTTTGATTCGCTCTGACTATGCACGGAGTTCCTTTGTTCATGGAGTTCCATTGCTCCGACTATGCACGGAGTTCCTTTGTTCAGGGAGTTCCATTGCTCTGACGATGCACAATGAAGTGATTTGCCTCAAGGAATTCCTTTGCCTCAAGGAGTTCCATTGCTCTGCGATGCCCGCACGCAGCTCATATTCAACTTTTTTCTTGATAGTAGGATTTTATGTAGTAGTTCAGACTTTCATATGTAAATAAAAGTCAAACTTTTCGTAGTTTTCACAATGTAAATGTAACTCAAAAATGATTTTATTATAAAAGATAGAGCAGAGCAGACATTATAAAAGACAGAAGTTCCTTGTCCATTACATAATTATGTTATTGTTTTATAATGTCATTGCTAGGTTGGTGGTGTTACATATTCTTTTAAAAGCAAATTCTTAGCCCATACCAACCTCATCATTGTAGTCTTCTTAGCACATACCAACCTCGTCATATTCTCATCAAGCTCATCTTCATTCTCCTTTTCAAACTAAAAGGAGAATAAAATTCTCCGTTTCAAAAGACACGGAGAACGTCATTCTCCGTTTAAATAAAAATGGAGAATGAACATTTTAATGTATTTTACCGCTGGGAATGTTATTCTCCGTTTTAAGACAGACGAAAAATGTTATTATCCGTTGTGAAATAAACGGTGAATATAATCCTCAAATTATTTAATTTAAACGGGAAAGATATTCTCCGTTTCAAGTAAACGGAGAATGCCATTCTCCGTTCCAAATAAAACGGAGAATATAATCCGAAGGGGTAGATTTATTAGACTCTACCGATCCTCCGCCTTGGCAAGACTCTTTCCTGTTGGTTCACTTCAAATGACACGGAGAATGGAATCTCCGTCTTATTCAACTTTTTCTTGGTTGTAGGATTTTATGTAGTAGTTCAGACTTTCATATGTAAATAAAAGTCAAACTTTTCGTGGTTTTGACAATGTAAATGTAATTCAAAAATAATTTTATTATAAAAGCAGAGCTTATAAAAGACAGAAGTTTTCTTGTCCAATTACATAACTACATTGTTGTTTTACAATGTCATTGCTTGTTTCGTATTACATATTTTCTTGAAAGCAACTTCTTAGCCCATACCAACCTTATCATTGTAATCTTCTGGTGAGTTTCATCGTCATTTTCTTCCGGTATTTCGAAGGGAGTAGTCATCAACATATTCATATAATATGCCGTGTACAAGAGGCAGTTGGGTGCCCGTTGTTGTGGGCAATTTGGAGAACAATTCAGCACTTTGCTCTCATACTCCATTTTCGTCGGGCATCTCTCCCTCATCATATCAACTTTTCTCTTGACGATAGGCTCTAAGGTGTTCTTCATTAATTCTGCATCCACCTTGCACTTTTCGTACGTGGTTTGCCTCAAGAAGTTGTACTGTGTCCAGTCGTAGGAGATAAAGTTGAATGTGAGCAGAGTATAGTGTCTCATGGATGAATTAAAGAGTGTGATGAATAGCAACTCTATGTCGTCCTCCAAACCCATGACGAAGTCTACTACATCTGTTTGGATGTCTTGAAGGGCGCCGGCTTTTGCGTCTTGTTCATTGGCACGTTCAACGATGGTCTATTTTCCAAAAACAAAACACAATATCATGAGTAATTTAATTCTGTCATTTTTCATCGGTGTACACATGAATATGGATTTTTTTGTTTGAATTTTTACCAATGTGTGGGCCATCATGAATGCAGACCACTTATGTGATTGGGGCGTCGGCTTTTGCTTCTGGATCAATGACACGTCCTTTGAACTAGATGGGGCCTATTTTCTATTAATGCCTTGAATTTCTCTCAGCTTCCTTATTATTAGGTTCAGAATGCCAGCGTCCATATCGTCATAGTTGAGTATGTCTTGCAGGTCTATTGCTGACAGCTCGACTGAAACACCATTTTCACCCTCTTTCGGCAAAAATAAGTATACAATGTCACTGCACATAAATTTAGTTTAGATTAAATTAATAGAGATAGATTCTCATTACATAATTGTGAACAAAGTCTAGAAAAAACAAAAGAAAAAAGAGTTCAGAATACATACTTTGGACACTTCTTTTTTGGAATTACGATGTCGATGTATTGCTTCTTCAGCTCTTCATCCGCATCTTTCCAAAGTAAGAGTTCATCGCATTCCCTTAGTATGACACGGTTCCTCTTTAATTCAGCCATTTTGGCGTAATCTCCGAATTTCGGAGCGGCATTAATCTTTTGCTTTTTATTAGACTCTCTAACTGTATTCTTTTCCAAGGGAGTAACATCTTTAACGGCTAATGGCGCTGATGGTTTTCTTAACATCTTTCCTCCCGATCCTCCTATTTTTTTGGCTTCTTTTGGAGCAGCAAGTTCAGCAGCTGATTCAATCTCCTGACGCTGTAATGCTACAACCATGGCTTCGAGATTAACGATTTTCTTATCCTTTTCAGTGGCTTCAATATTGAACGATTTAACTTTATTTTGAAGCTCATTTTTCTCCTCAACGAGCCTTTTATTTGTTTCTCTGAGTTGTTCGGTTGTTCGTACTGAAATAAAACAAATAACAATGAAATGTATGATATGAATCTAACACGGAGAATGACATTCTCCGTGTAATATAATACGGAGAATAGCATTCTCCGTTTGGAATTACACGGAGAATAACCTTCCCAGTATCGAAATGATAGAGAATAGCAATTATCCGTTTCAAATAACACGGAGAATGCCATTCTCCGTGTTATAATCTATGGAGAATAGCCATTCTCCTGGAAGATTACAAATAAGAAATTTGAAATAGAAAAGATTTACCTTGTGCATGTACATCTGCAATAAGAACAGAATTCTGCTTTCTCAAATCCTTCAGTTCATGCACAGAGTCCTCCATCACAACGTTGACTGCACATTGTTGTGCTTCTTCTGCCTCGAGCTCTTTCAGCTTTTCTTTGAGTATGGCATTCTCAAGGTTGGCTGCACGTAACTGCGCTCCTTGTGCCTCCATCTCTTTTAACTTTTCTTTGAGTTCTTCATTCTGCGCAAGAATATCAGAATGATGTCTTCTCAAATCCTCCAGTTCATGCATAGAGCCCTCCATCACAACGTTGACTGCACGTTGTTGCGCTTCTTCTGCCTTGAGCTCTTTCAGCTTTTCTTTCAGTATGGCATTCTCAAGGTTGGCTGCACGTAACTGCGCTCCTTGTGCCTCCATCTTTTTTAACTTTTCTTGAGTTCTTCATTCTGCGAAAGAATATCAGAATGATGTCTTCTCAAATCCTCCAATTCCTTTGCTGAGTCGTCCATCACAGCGCCCATTTCATGATGTTGTGGTATCCGTTGTTCATCAAAATTATCCCCACCTGCTTCTTGGTGTTCTTCCTCTCCCTCTTTTTCAACTTCTTCTATAGGTGGCTCATCTTTTTGTGCCCTTCTTCTTCCCCAACAGGTATAACCAGATCTTCCAATATCATCTTCGATCTCATTTTGTTGTGATATTCGACCTTGAGGAAGTTTGAGATTTTGTACCCATTCCATGTAAAAATCTTGGGTAATCAGGAATTGGGGCGAACTTCCTTTCCACAAATTTACTATGTTCTGCAAACCAATAGAGGAAGTATATTGTGCAACCTTTCAATTTGTGGAAAGCCATTGAGTAATCCCCCTGTTCAGTTTTGTTTCTACTCCTTTTTATGCTATCCATTACATATGTCAGGATTAACCTTGGCCAGCATATACTGTTGATGACGTCCACACTGTCTACCAAGGCCAAGAATCTGTACGGCAAATTTGAACCGCCAGACTTTGTAAAGAATACTGTTTGGCACAAGTGAAAGATTATTAGCTTGGCCAAATCATCTGGATTAACAGCGTTATCTTCGCCACGAAGCCGTCGTAACAATTCAAAGAACTTGTCTCTCACTTCCTTATTCGTGACTTCTGAGTGTTTACCCTTAGTATTAGCCAGTAATCTTGTGAAGTGATCTCTACACAGGCTCAATGATGCTGGTGGTATGGGCTGCTGTTGTTTTTCCTTTATCAATCTTCTGTAAGAAACATCATCATCGCTTTCTTCATTCAGCGGTAGACCGAATATGACTGCCATATCGTCGACGCTTGGCGCAATTTTAACAGTGGTGCTCAATTCAAAGCACCCGACGCCATCTTCTTCTTCTGTGTAACTTGCAATTAAATTCTCAAGCCCTTCCGTTACCTTGGCCACTTCGGAGATGTGGACTCTGTTTTGGTAGAAAATCTTGACAAAATTCCAGAAACCGGTATTCTTCAAGGAACCAATAACTGGCTCAGGTAAACGGCCAACATCTTGATTGACCTCCTTCATAAGATTTAGCATTGGCTTGAAGGTAGAACGAAAAAGTCTTGAATCCTTATTCCGGACAGATCTTTTTTCTATAAAAAAAAAAATAGGTTGGAGAATGGCCATTCTTATGGGTTTTAACACTGGGAACGGCATTCTCCGTATAAACTAACACGGAGAATGTCATTCTCCGTTTAAAATGACACGGAGAGTGTCATTCTCCGTTTAAAATAAAATGGAGAATGAACATTCTAATGTGTTTTAACACTGGGAATGTTATTCTCCGTTTCAAGTTAGACGGAGAATTCTATTCTCCGTTCCAAATTAAACGGCGAATAGAATTTAACATTCAAATGCATTTTATGACGGAGAATGTCATTTTCCTTACAATATATACAGAATTTGCGAACATAAAATCAAAGTTATACCTTCTGTTTGCACTTCTTCTTGCACTTTTTTTTGTTTAGCAACTTTTTTCTTTTTCTTTTTCTGAACTTTCTTAGAATAGGGTTTCGGTTGTTCTCCATCTATCGCTTTTGGACTTTTTGTCACTGGTACATCTTCTCTAATTGGTGATGCTGCCGGTGATGATTCTGTCGCTGATGCCGACATGGTGTGAAGGTTGCGAATGGGAGGAAGGTTTGACGATTTTGGAGGAGAATGACCTAGGTTTGAGTACAGAGTGGAGTATGGAAGAAGAGGAAGAATCGAAACGGTTTTTTTTTTTTTTTTTTGTAATAAAAGGGTTCGGGGATGTTTTAAATTAATTAGAAGGGCAAAAATGTCATTTGATGGAAGGGCAAAAGACTCCTTTCTGCTTAATTATATTAATTTGAAGGGCAAAAATGATTCTGCTTAATCAAAAAGAATCGAAGCCGTTTGACAAAAATATCATTACAACTCAACAAAACAAATGAACATAATACATTAGGGGTTTCCATACATTAGATATAAAAGAAGAAGAAAAAAATCATCGTCTTCCATATTCAATCACTTCAGATTGGACTTCTTTAGCTCTTCATTGTGCTATGAAGTTGTAATCCATTCAGCAGCTTTGCGTCTTTCCATTCCCGCAACAAACTGCATATAACAAACATAACATCAAAAATATTGCTCTAAAAGTGTAAGTTTTTGACGACATATTTTCAGACTTACATCGAGAGAACGGTAGTCTAGACTACATCGGTCTTTCATGAATGCAATTACAAAAATTCCACAATCAACAGAATTGCCTTGGCGGGGAACATAAGAAGGACATTTTATTGCAAAAGTAGAAAAGCTGAACCTAGCATCTCTCAACTTCTGTAGCTGCCCTTTCCAGAAAACTTGGAATATTTCTATTATTATTTATTTTATTGGAATGATGATTTTTAGATTTTATAAATAATCATTTAGTTAATTTTTACGGTAGATAATTTTAGTCATAGTGGAGTTTTGGAGTACAAGGCGACTAGAAATCGTGGCACGGATAGTGCAATAGCGGGCTTTGACTAGTGTGTTAGCCCTGATAGGGAAGGCCGAGCCATAGCTATGTCCTAACTAGGAAAACCAAGCCAAGTTGCGACTTAACCCTTACCGAAGATTTATTTATTCATTATTTATATTATTGAATTTTAGGGAAATCGGTTATACCATTTTAGCCGGATTGGACCCAAACCAAGCCCAAGCCTATGTAGACATACTTTTAGGTATGTACAAATATTTTTTAGCTTTTTGGGTAGACTTAACGATATTCCTAAATATTTGGTTATTTATACAAATGGGTATTATTATTATTATTATTGTTGTTATTATTTAAATAGAGTTTTAGAATATTGGTAAAATTTCCTAGGGCCAGATATGTCCACCAAGACTCTTTAGATTATCTGTGGATTATTGGTATTATGGAGTTTATTTAGTGGGTTTATTGGTATATGTATGTATATATAAATATTAAATACGTGTATAAGTGTTTGTATATATAGATAAAAATATATTATATATGTGTATGTATAGAAGATATGTGTATACGTGTATATAGATAAATATATATATGTATGCATATATATATAGATGAATATATATATATAGAGAGAGAGAATATATATAGAGAATATATATATAGAGAATATATATATATTATACGTGTATATGTGTATATATTATTTAAATGTATATTATATGGGTGTATATATATATATATATATATATATATATATATATATATATATATATATATATATATATATATATATATATATATATATATATATATATATATATAATTTTTTTTTAATATATATATATATATATATATATATATATATATATATATATATATATATATATATATATATATATATATATATATAAATATATATTATACGAGTGTATGTGTGTATATATATATATATTATATGGATGTGTATATCTGTAAATATTTAAATGTGTATTTATATTTACATATTATATAAGTGTATATATATATATATATATATATATATATATATATATATATATATATATATATATATATATATATATATATATATATAGTGTATATAAGTGTACATATATATATATATATATATATATTTTTTTTTTTGTGTACATATATATATATATATATATATATATATTAAAAAAAAAAATATATATATATATATGATCTATAACAGCCCATGCCCTCGGCCCACAGGGCCCAACCCCAAACCGAGCTCACCCAAAACCCTTTTTCCCTTAGTAGCTAACCAAGCAAGTAGTTCCCCATCAACCAGAGTAATCCTCAGCCGGCCCAACTAAAACCCGAGCTCAGAGAGCTAAAACCCGAGCCTCTGTAATAAGAACCGACCCAGCAACTATATATATATGAATGAAACGGAGGAGGACGAGGAGTTCATACAGAACACACCGAAACCCTAACCCCTCACATGTGCCGCGCCACCACCCTCCAGCCAGGGCGGCCACCCTGGATCGCCGTGCGCTGCCAGGCCGTCCGGAGAGCTCCGCGCGTGCGCACACAGGCGCGGGTGGCACAGCGACAGTTGCAGCCACGGGGGCAACTTTCGACGCAGATTTCGTGACGAGGAGTTGGTTATCTTCCGATCTTCCTTAGGAGGTTTGTCGACAACCCTACCAACTCCATATCCCAATAGATAGATCGGAATAGAACCCCTCATAAACCCATGAAAAATCGAACCAAAGTTCGACAAAAATCTGTCGAAACAGGACAGTAAAACCAGTCCAAGGACTCTAGTTCGCGGGTAGTTTTCTCCCAATCCACGCACGATTTTGAAAAACTATTTGAAGACACTTTTAGACAACATATAGGTCTTCAGTACCTTTTTTGTGGATTCGGAAATCATCGACTATGCATCGAGAAATCGAATCCCAAAGTTTCCCAAAAAACCTGTTTTCAAGAATTAGAAATTGTTCCACACGACGTGCGTCATGCCAATCCGGACGACGTGGTCATGAACCGAATGTATTGAAAGCTGCGTAATGGTTACGTGGTCGTGTGGGCTTTGACGGAATTCAAATTGGTCGCGTGTGCGCGACGAATTTGATGCGTATCCGTCGAAATTCACCGTATCGTGTACTTTACAAATTTCTTAATTACTTTATGCACGCTCGTCAGATCGAGACAAAACTTGCGCCAACAGAACCGTATTATTTTTCTGGTCCTGTATGCCAAGTTTGGTCCGATTCTGAAACCGTTGATAAAATTACCGTTTTGCGGGCCCCACGGTCCCACTCAACGGGCGAGTTTGTGCACGGCCTGTCGGAATCCAACTTTGGACATACGGTTGGGTTCGTATCAGAAAACTGGATCCGTAGACATGTAGTTTGAAAACTTTAGAGACCATTGACTCTGACACATTTTTCGGTGCAAAGCGGGTCCAACGGCGGACATCGTTTTGGCCCGAAATTACCGTTTTGCCCCTGTGTTCAGAATTGGACTTAAGGACAGGCAATCCTAGCTAATTTGACTATTCTAAAAACATTGGTAATGTTTATTTTAGCTTTCGGGGACTGTTGTACGAGTTTTTGACTATTGTGGCACGTTGACTAGTTCAGACTGTCGGTTTCACCAGTAGAGGACCACAGGCGAGTACAGTTTATTGGCTGCATTTCGATATTGTTCTTTACTATATTTCATTGATTAGTCATTAGTTATGTGATTTTTATACTCTATTATAAATTGTTGAGTCGGGAATGAGAAGTACCAAGGATGTGTGATCCGACCGTAGACCGTGTTTATTTTCATACAGTAGACCTCGTAGACATTGTTTATTTTCTGCAGTAGACCTCGTAGACATTGTTTATTTTCTGCAGTAGACCTCGTAGATATTGTTTATTTTCTGCAAGTAGACCTCGTAGACATTGTTTATTTTCTACAAGTAGATCTCGTAGATATTATTTATTTTCTGCAAGTAGACCTCGTAGACATTGTTTAATTTCTGCAAGTAGACCTCTTAGACCGTGCGGTGTAGCACCCCAGATCGATCACATGTCAAAGGTACTTCTAACAGTTGGGAAAAGTATTTGGTGTCTATTTATTTACTATTAGTTTTCTGTATTTTCTGTTATTTTCAAAACTCATGATTGATGTCTAACCTTTGTCTTATAGTCATTTTCTTTATTTGAAATTGCATTCAGTGAATTGTGCTCGTTCCATTCCTGACTGGAAACCAACATTTTCAGGTTAGCCGCGGATTCACTTAGCTTGGGGAGTGACCGGAATATTGCAGACAAAGGCCTAGAAACTAGATAGATAGTTGAGTTGTAGTCATTCATTTATTTGTACAAGTTTATATTTTTCTACAAATGTAAAACTTGTGATCTTTGTAAATTAAATAATTATGTGAATGAGCATTATTTGTGGTTTTGATCTTCATGGCCGTGACAGCGTTCTACCGCCGACACTGCGGCGTAGGCTGGCTTGGACACGTCTCGTATCCGTTTAAAAAAAATGGGTGCAGGTCGTGACAAGTTTTTGTGGTGGCCCATGCAGGTCCGTCTTCGCAAATCACGCGAACTCGTGATGGTACTTAAGTTAGTTGTACTGTTGCGAGCCTGCGACTAGAAATACTCATTCACGAATTAGAAATTAATTTAATTTACGAGAATGACTAGGACTAGGAGTCCCTTATACAAATTTACCGATGGGTAGTCTAGGCCATGTAATGTAGATAAGGAGTTATTAATTTTGATAGTTTATCAGATCCCCATAGGTACATTATTATCTCTTGATATGATGATGTAATCTAATTTGGATAGATTATTCCCTTGGTAAGGCAGGGCTTCATAGAATAAATGATCTAGCCTTGATAGATTATTCAATTCATTCTCTTGCCTCTTAGATATCATCCTCATATCTTAGTCGAACTGCCTATTTAGTTTCTATTTGCCCTAGGAATTAATATTTTGTATAAATTCTGATTATTGTTATTCCCATACGGACCTCGAGTTAGTTTCGGTTCAAAGTTTTCTCCAATATTTGAATACGCATGGAATAGACATTAGAATGTTTGTATATCTTTTGTCTTCAGTTATTTCCTCCCCACTCAATCTTTTATTTTAAGGGTTGATAGGGCAAATATTTATGCCTTATCTCATAGTCAACATGTTTGAATCTCTAGAAGCTCATGAATTTTTTTAAGAATATAGTTAAGGGAATGTTAGTCAGCTCATAATGGCATGACAGTAGCGCGTTGTCGCCATTTATTTGAATTATGAAGACTCTGGATTCCCTGCAGCCAGCAGCGTACTGGCAAGGCACAACCCCTAGAGGTGAAATTAGTTTAAGAAAATATATAGGTTATAGAACATTCCTAAAACTATGGCTAGTGGCTCACTCTTTATCGTAGTTACCCTTGAGCCAATATTGGATAGAGTTAAGTAATGTTCGATTTGTGTCATATTTGAGTTACGAAACCAAGGGTTTACCACAGCCCGATTTTATGGGCGAGGCGTAATCCTCGGTGAAATAACTTCAGACGTGATTACAAATTAGGGATACCATAGAGGATAGGACAGTGCCCTGTATGTTCAATAAGATCCAAAGCCAATAGTAGTGGAAGTTTGTAAGTTTGGTAGCATGTCTCCCGACCTAGCACTCCATATGATCCTCGTGATCTATTGATGAGGAAATTGACTGACACTAATAGGTTACCTAGAATATAGAATTCAGAAGTCCCTAAACCATTAGTCGACCAAGGCCTTAAGGGTAAGATGATAGTGGGATGTCTATAGAAGCAAGAACACCGGGTAAGGTTCGATTCTCACAAAACTCGAACTACTTGTGCCTTCTTTTAAAAATCTCGCATAATTGTATTCGACTATCTTAACAAACGATGCTGTTACAGCTTAGTTTTGCAAGCTCACTCTGTTCTCGAGCTTGATTTGAGGCATATGTTTAGTGGGGATGCCTGCTAACTTATTGTCTAATCAGAATCAGTGTATTATGGTCTGATCAACCATGATGCATTTGGTTCGCTCTTCGTTTAATTACACTACGTGGATGGAGATATACAGGTATCCAGGATCTCATCAGCGACTGCTTGACAATTCCTCTTGAATTATGCGTTCGCCTTTGAATCACGTGATTGTATTCAGTGACATCTTTCTTGAACTCTTTATTGTTTTTGTCTTTCACTAATTTCGAAAGACGAAGGCTCGTAATTGGTAGAGAGATACCGCGTATCCCAGGGCTATGGTAGTTGTATACACAAGGGTAGTTATCGTCAGCCAGCCATGTGATTGAGTTACTCGTTCTCCTCTCGACCCCAAACTGTTATTGGGACTTTTCAAGCCATCTGAATTCGAGAATGATTAGGGTTTACCCTTAGTCGTAATGCTAACCCAGGAGACTATCTATTCTCAAGAAACAATTCCTTGTGTCTCTAAATATTTTCTTGAATATTGCCTTTACTTTCAACCATTATGCCTTGAATCAATCGTCCCTCGACCCAAGCCCGCAGTTTAGACATGAGATGAATAGACAAGACTAAGGACAATAATTTACCGTGACTATGGTAGGCACTCATCCCGAGATTGGTTTCCAACAAGTATTACCCTAGTCACGTAAATTTTAATATTAAAGCCTAACTAGTGGGAACTCCACCGTCACAAGCTTACCCAATACCATAGCTTAAATACCCTGTCATATTATGACCTACCAATTGTCAACAGCAATGCATACCCCCTAGAACTCTAGTGAAAATAGTATGGCATGCTTAACACAAATAGAAATTCACGACCCGGTTGTTAGAATTCTTTTCTTATGATGTGCCTTAGAGTTGGTTACCCCATCGATAACTCTCGTATACTACGGATGAGTAGGTCAATCTATTTTTTCGACCATGTGTCTTTTTACACACTCGTTTTCCATTTATTGAGGAACGATCCTTGACTTGACTATATCTACCATATTTCGTTACGTTGTGCCTTATTCATTATTAAAGAAGAGTCGAGGCACAATAACGGATTTGAAATCCTTCTAACCTCAATATTCCTAAGACCATGTCCGATTTCTAAGATGGGTAGACTATAAGCTTCTAAAATTTTTAGGATGTACGAAGACTACCGATTGATTAGGATAACTTCCCATTAAGTTGATAATTAGCGTCCACGGACTCCCACTTTTCATTTAGATCATTTTGTGTCCCCGGTCGTGTAATTAATATTCGGAGCACGAGACCAGCTGTTATCTTCCAACAAATTTTACATGTAAGATCTAGACGAGTCCACCTTCATCTAGGTATATCATGTCCCACTCAAACCCGTCCCCTTGTACCCTATTCTTGTGGTACGACTTTCAGGACAAAAGGACTAACTATAACCCTTACCACAGCACCGGCATACTTTCTGACTTTTACTAGAGCCTCAATCCTGACTCAGTACATTCGACCTAATATATGGTTGTGATCTACTCGAAGTCCACTACGCATATGCCACTAGTGTGCCACCCAATTGAGGCCTCATGTGCTGCTTAAACACAAAGGTCATGGGAGGCGTATTTCGGGCTTTATGAACCTAGCTAACCAACCTAACGGACAACTAGCTCAACCCCTTGAATAGAAACCTATTCTAGAATACCCTAACCTAGTAGACATAGTTTTATCTTGGGATCTTGTTCAGTCCATATAGAATAAAACCCAATGTTCATCCAACCAACGACTGATGCCCAAATAGAGAACCTATTAAGGTCACAACCTGAATTTCTCAAATTCTATTCTATTGTGAAACCTTGTTTAGATAAATTTCGAGAACGGAACTTCGGTATAGCACGAATTGCAAGCTCCTCTAAGAAATGAAGGGTTCTTCGATTTAGTAAGTGACTAGACTAGAGTATCCCAATCTAGCAAATGAGTCTATGGTTCATAGACTTCCAATCTGCATCATTGGATACTCTCGACCGCTCTTGAAACTTCATAATTGCTCTCGATTATTCTTCCTCATCTTCCTGTCCTTCCTATTGTAGAGCGACGAAGGTCATGCTTATTAGACTTTACCAATAATTCTTAGCCACTTGTGTAAATTTGTTGCTTGTTAAATTTTGGATTGCTTGATAGAAAGGAGAGGATCATAAATGCCTTATACAGTAGATATCTATGGGTAGAAAATTTTTTTTAGCAATTAGTTGGAAGATTATAAAGTTTAGCGACATGAGAATTGAGGGAGTAGTGTGACCAAAGGTGGGTAGAAGTCTCCGGGGTTTCGTAATTACAAAATGGCTAGGAAGAGGATATAGACTATCTTGGAGGAATTAAAGTTTAAGGAGATTGAGGTAATAGTAGATTTTTTTTTAATTGAGGAATAGTTAAGAATTAGAATTTCGAGGACGAAATTATTTTAAGGTGGGTAGATTTGTAGCTGCCCATCCCAGAAAACTTGGAATATTTCTATTATTATTTATTTTATTGGAATGATAATTTTTAGATTTTATAAATAATCATTTAGTTAATTTTTACGGTAGATGATTTTAGTCATAGTGGAGTTTTGGAGTACAAGGTGACTAGAAATCGTGGCACGGATAGTGCAATGGCGGGCTTTGACTAGTGTGTTAGCCCTGATAGGGAAGGCCGAGCCATATCGATGTCCTAACTAGAAAAACCAAGCCAAGTTGCGACTTAACCCTTACTGAAGATTTATTTATTCATTATTTATATTATTGAATTTTAGGAAAATCGGTTATACCATTTTAGCCGGATTGGACCCAAACCAAGCCCAAGCCTATGTAGACATACTTTTAGGTATGTACAAATATTTTCTAGCTTTTTGGGTAGACTTAACGATATTCCTAAATATTTGGTTATTTATACAAATGGGTATTATTATTATTATTATTATTATTATTATTATTATTATTATTATTGTTATTATTTAAATAGAGTTTTAGAATATTGGTATAATTTTCTAGGGCCAGATATGTCCACCAAGACTCTTTAGATTATCTGTGGATTATTGGTTTTATGGAGTTTATTTAGTGGGTTTATTGGTATATGTATGTATATATAAATATTAAATACGTGTATAAGTGTTTGTATATATAGATAAAAATATATTATATATGTGTATGTATAGAAGATATGTGTATACGTGTATATATATTAAATACGTGTATATATATTTTTTTGTATAGAAGATATGTGTATACGTGTATACGTGTATACGTGTATATATATAAATATATATATACATATATATATATATATATATATATATATATATATATATATATATATATATATATATATATATATATATATATATATACATATATATATATATATATATATAAAAAAAATATATATATATATATATATATATATATATATATATATATATATATATATATATATATACATATATATATATATATATATATATATATATATATATATATATATATATATATATATAGAGAGAGAGAGAGAGAGAGAGAGAATATATATAGAGAATATATATATAGAGAATATATATAGAGAATATATATATATATATATTATACGTGTATATGTGTATATATTATTTAAATGTATATTATATGGGTGTATATATATGTGTATATCTGTAAAAATATAAATGTGTATTTATATATACATATTATATAAGTGTATATATATATATATATATATATATATATATATATATATATATATATATGTGTGTGTGTGTGTGTGTGTGTGTGTGTGTGTGTGTGTGTGTGTGTGTGTGTGTGTATGTAAAATAGGATCTATAACAGCCCATGCCCTCGGCCCACAGGGCCCAACCCCAAACCGAGCTCACCCAAACCCTTTTTCCCTTAGTAGCTAACCAAGCAAGTAGTTCCCCATCAACCAGAGTAATCCCCAGCCGGCCCAACTAAAACCCGAGCTCAGAGAGCTAAAACCCGAGCCTCTGTAATAAGAACCGACCCAGCAACTATATATATATGAATGAAACGGAGGAGGGCGAGGAGTTCATACAGAATACACCGAAACCCTAACCCCTCACACGTGCCGCGCCACCACCCTCCAGCCAGGGCGGCCACCCTGGACCGCCGCACGCCGCCAGGCCGGCCGGAGAGCTCCGCGCGCACGCGCACAGGCGCGGGTGGCACAGCGACAGTTGCAGCCACGGGGGCAACTTTCGACGCAGATTTCGTGACGAGGAGTTGGTTATCTTCCGATCTTCCTTCGCAGGTTTGTCGACAACCCTACCACCTCCATATCCCAATAGATAGATCAGAATAGAACCCCTCATAAACCCATGAAAAATTGAACCAAAGTTCGACAAAAATCTGTCGAAACAGTACAGTAAAACCAGTCCAAGGACTCTAGTTCACGGGTAGTTTTCTCCGAAGCCATGCACGATTTTGAAAAACTATTTGAAGACACTTTTAGACAACATATAGGTCTTCAGCACCCCTTTTGTGGATTCGGAAATCATCGACTATGCATCGAGAAATCGAATCCTAAAGTTTCCCAAAAACCTATTTTCAAGAATTAGAAATTGTTCCACACGACGTGCGTCACGCCAATCCGGACGACGTGGTCGTGAACCGAACGCATCGAAAGCTGCATAATGGTTACGTGGACGTGTGGGCTTTGACGGAATTCAAATTGGTCGCGTGTGCGCGACGAATTTGATGCGTATCCGTCAAAATTCACCGTATCGTACACTTTGCAAATTTCTCAATTACTTTGTGCACGCTCGTCAGATCGAGATGAAACTTACGCCAACAGAACCGTATCATTTTTCTGGTCCTGTATGCCAAGTTTGATCCGATTCTGAGACCGTTGATAAAATCACCGTTTTGCGGGCCCTACGGTCCCACTCCACGGGCGAGTTTGTGCACTGCCCGCCGGAATCCAACTTTGGACATACAGTTGGGTTCGTATCGGAAAACTAGATCCGTAGACATGTAGTTTGATGACTTTAGAGACCATTGACTCTGGCACATTTTTCCGTGCAAAGCGGGTCCAACGGCGGACATCGTTTTGGCCCGAAATTACCGTTTTGCCCCTGTGTCCAAAATTAGACTTAAGGACAGGCAATCCTAGCTAATTTGACTATTCTGAAAACATTGGTAATATTTATTTCAGCTTCCGGAGACTGTTGTACGGGTTTTTGACTATTGTGGCACATTGACTAGTTTAGACTGTCGGTTTTGATCACCAGCAGAGGACCACAGGCAAGTACAGTTTATTGGCTGCATTTCGATATTGATCTTTACTATATTTCATTGATTAGTCATTAGTTATGTGATTTTTATACTCTATTATAAATTGTTGAGTCGGAAATGAGAAGTACCAAGGATGTGTGATCCGACCGTAGACCGTGTTTATTTTCATGCAGTAGACCTCGTAGACATTGTTTATTTTCTGCAGTAGACCTCGTAGACATTGTTTATTTTCTGCAGTAGACCTCGTAGACGTTATTTATTTTCTGCAAGTAGACCTCGTAGACATTGTTTATTTTCTGCAAGTAGACCTCGTAGACATTATTTATTTTCTGCAAGTAGACCTCGTAGACATTGTTTAATTTCTGCAAGTAGACCTCGTAGACCGTGCGGTGTAGCACCCCAGACCGATCACATGTCAAAGGTACTTCTAACAATTGGGGAAAGTATTTGGTGTCTATTTATTTACTATTGGTTTTCTGTATTTTCTGTTTATTTTCAAAACTCATGATTGATGTCTAACCTTTGTCTTATAGTCATTTTCTTTATTTGAAATTGCATTCAGTGAATTGTGCTCGTTCCATTCCTGACTGTAAACCAACATTTTCAGGTTAGCCACAGATTCACTTAGCTTGGGGAGTGACGGGAATATTGCAGACAAAGGCCTAGAAACTAGATAGATAGTTGAGTTGTAGTCATTCATTTATTTGTACAAGTTTATATTTTTCTACAAATATAAAACTTGTGATCTTTGTAAATTAAATTAATTATGTGAATGAGCATTATTTGTGGTTTTGATCTTTATGGTCGTGACAGCGTTCTACCGTCGACACTGCGGCGTAGGCTGGCTTGGACACGTCTCGTATCCGTTTAAAAAAAAACGGATGCGGGTCGTGACAACTTCAAAATCTCTTCTTCGAGAAAGAGATCCAAATTTGAAAGCTACAATTACCAGAATACAATATGTATTAGTATACCGCGTATCTTGTACCCAATTCATAAAAATTGATGAATATAAGCTTACTTTTCTTTTATGACTATTTTGTTTTGAATCGGATCATCTTTAGATGCAAGTGAGCCCCAAATTTCAACAGTCTTTTTTTTAACCAGAACTCTTACAAGAGTATATTGTCCGTCCAAATGAATGGGTATGTATATCTGAATCAGGATTAATTAGGTAAAACAAATTAGTAAATTTTTAGAAAATTAGGATTAATATTTAAACAGAAATACATTAATACCTCGTTACAAGTGCTTAAAGATCCCATGTAATCCTGAAAATATTTGTACTTCTTCCATATTTGATGAAGCTTTTTGTCAGATGGAGGTAACGTTTCTTTCTATATACACATCAACTAATACATTACGAAGGACAAACAAACGAAAAAATTGTTAATGCATATGCATTGAAGAATAAAATGCTCACTCATCGATATCTTTATTGGTAAAAACCATATATTAGCTTTATTGGAGGTTCTTTTCCGTTCCTCCGCGGTGAGAAGAGCAGAGACAATGCCTACAATCTGAATAAATCATTAAAAATGTAAGCGATGGAATCGAAGTAAACATAGATGGCATCTAAGAAGAAATATACTCTCTATACATACCCCATTGCTAATTTTCGTTAAAGGAGCTAAGGTCTTGTCACGCCCCAGAACCAGAATACTAGAGAGCGGGGGCGTACATAGCCAGCTACGTATATTGAAATAGAATACATCTCAACTACACGGTCACGGCTGTCTAGATATGAGGGTTTACTACAAGCCAACGGTCTCTTATGGTCAAGCCTATTGTCTCAATCTCAAGCAAGCAATATGATCACAAGATATTTGACCACCAAATATACAATAAAAGGCGTCCCAAATATTATATATCAGCTGATCATGAAGCTAGTTGTACAAAATGCTGGGACTAGCAAGAGTTAAGTCATACATGATCAACCCTAGGATTTGTCAATCATGTTTACAGCCCGTAGGCAGACAGTAAGTAAAGTGCATCGAGCTAACAGGTGCTCGTCGGCTAAACGCCTCAAAAGAATAACTTTACAATAGAGTGAGCGAAACAAAATAGAAAACCCACTCGTAGCCCGGGTTCCTTCTAGTCGCCACTATCGGGCTGGAGGTTCGGTAGATCCTCGGGTGCTGCTCCAAAATCTGGCCACACAAAACCAGCTGGGTCAAACCCCAGAAAGAGCAAGTGCCACAAAGGAGGCCACGAAATAAGAACAAAACTAGCATATCATAACATAAGAAATTGGAAGAAAAGTACAAGTAATAAAAGTACAGCAGGACAATAAATGACTAGGGACATGGAACCATTCCGGGAGCCAGATTACAAACCGTAAATCAAACAAGGACCGGGGTTGTAACCCTTCACCTGAATAGCTTCTGTCTCTACCTATTTATTGTTAAGATAAGTAAAACAATCATGTTCAGGAGGACCAGGTACTGGGACTAGACAAGACTTAGACAGGACTAGACAACATCCATTCACAAGCGGCCAAGCAAATACTACGGCTTACTACTTTAACTAACTAGGGTTATCACAAGCCTAATTACTAACAAGATGCAAGTGAGAATTTTCCAGTCCCAAGCCCTGCAGACCATCTAGTTATCCTTCCGCGGGTTGAGAGTATGGTTGGGTACATCGCCCCGGAGACGATATACCCTTAGGTGACTTAGAGGGTACAACACATGACAGTGCGCTGGAAATGTGCTCTACTCGTCGGCAAGCTACAAGTACAATTAAAAGCGCCCAGATAACGAGATTGCCTGTGACTGGAAATTCTCCATGAACTATAGTTTGATCTAGTCATTAGCCTAATCCATATTCAGTATGAATTCCTGACCGTGGAAACCAGGGAGTCACGTCCTAGACATGATGCAAGACAAGACAAGTGGATTGCACAAGCAAGCAAGCAGGACCACCCACAGTGTCAAGTTGATTATATGAGTCAAGTTAGCCGTCGCAACAGCATCAAGATAAATCATGGCAGGGTACTTGTCAGGAGTGCGCCACGACGGGCCACTATCATGTCAGGTTGGTCATGTCAGGAGTACACCACTACGGGTCACTGTCGTGTTATGCTAGTTCCTTGTCATACCATGCCATGTACAATAGTCATTCCAAACATATTAAGTAAAATCAAGTTCATGACAAAAGGCGTAAGAATATTAAATGGGCATAAAATATCTAATAAAATATCAATATACAGGACTAAAGAAGAGCCAAGCTTAAGAAAAAATAAAACCAAATCTCCATGATAGGACAGATTGCGCAAGGGTCCCTGGGGTCGGGTTGCGCAGGAGTGGATGGCGCAGGAATGAACTGCACAGGAATGAACTGCGCAGGAATGGTTGGCGCAGGAATGAACTGCGCATGAGTGAAGTGCGCATGAGGGATGAAGCATGGGTCAGATTGCGCATGAGTGGACTGCGCATGAGCAGACTGCGCAAGAGTCCCTGCACGCTGGGGTTGAGCGCAGTTCACCATGGGGCAAGCTGCGCGGTCGGCGCTGCGCTAAAGAGCGCAGGCCGAGAGGAGGATGCGTAGTCCAGCACTGCACTAAAGAGCGCAGGCTGCAATCTACTACTCCAGGCCGAGAGAAACTCTTCAAGAACACCAAAGTTCAAATCTTCATATCTTGGTCAAATCAAAACCAAATCTAGATTTTCAAAGGGCTAACTTGAGTAAAATTAAATTCTCTTCCACATGGAAGCATCAAAACCCACAAAAATCCAACCAAAATAGATCAAAACCATATAAATCCGAAAATAGTTAAAACCTAGATCTAGAACAATGGAGACTCCAAATTACAAAATGTCAAGCACTAATGTTGATCATCATGGCCTAATCTAGCTAATGAACAAATAAAATATGGTTCTTATGTGGTAGCAAGGTGCACTTGCCTATGGGTGGAGTGTTGTGTAGAGGAAGGAAGAAGAAGAAGAAATTAATGGAGGGAAGTAATGAGAAGAAAGAGTGTTAGGTGGGGATAATAAAGAGGGTGGGTTGTGGTGGAATGAGGGTTGAACATAGGCTAAGGTATTCCAATGCATGTTAAACCAAACCAAACCAAATCAAACCAATTCTCCTCCACAAAATAAACCAAGCCAGGTAAAACCCAATTACGAGAACCAAAATCTGCAAGTCAAGCCAATTACAAGTACATGCCAAAATCCGAGAAAATAAATACAGGTCTGAAATACATGCAAGCTTGACAAAATACGTATTCAGAATATGGGTGTTACAGGTCTTCATCTCAAACCGAGACACATAGTTTTTGTTGCAAGATGATATTAATTCTCTAAGAAAAGAAACGAATAAATTAGGAGAAAAAATGTTGGAATTAAATCAAAACTCATATTACTTACTCGTTAGGTCTATCATCGGCAAAAATATAGTCGTAATAACTCGAAGAACCACTAGTACAATTGCTAGGCTTCGAGGTTGAACCCCTTGTTAAACTTTTCGATGGTGTGACAGGATGTAAATTTCCACGCATTCTTTTAGAAGAACTGCTAAAGTCAGTTTCTTCTGTAGGGGACAATGCGAGCATTCGGTCCAATGCTTTACTACGAGACTGCAGCTCCATGTCCTCCTCATCGGAAGAAGATTTAACGGAAACTACCTTCACATTATTAAATGCTCCAGATGAAGATTCCTTCTTCAAAGCTGAAGATTCTTCAATCTTCTCAAAACGCCGAGATAAATTCATTTGTTCAATTTCTAATGAACTAAACATAGAATTGTTTTTTACAACATCAGCTGAAATCGTCGACAGATGTTCTTCAATCTTGTGCAACATACGCGGAATGAAGGTTTCATTTGGAGCTGGCAACCAATCTTCTACGTCTTCTACATTTCCTACCACACGAGTAGACATCTTGAGAACAAAAAAACTATTGTATTTCAGAAAACTATTCTATGTATTTCAGAATGAATAATAGTACTATGAAACAAGAAAACTATTGTATATATAGCAAGAGAGAAGTACAAAAAGTGAGGAAGATGGAAAGACAAATAAATTTCGAGACTAGCAAACAATCTACTAGCCGTTTAATTGAGGAGGGCTCGAGGAAGAATCTACTAGCCGTTTGATTGAGGAGGGCTCGAGGAAGATTCTACTAGCCGTTTGAAAAATACAAAAGGTTATCATGATCAAATTCAATTAAGGAATTCTATAAGAGGTTTAATTCCGCTTGATTGAGGAACTCGACGAAGTCCGTCACGAACCGGAACTTCTTCTTCTTTTCTTCTTCATCTCCGTTTCTCCTTCCACCACCACCACCATGGCCTGTAGCTTTATAACAAAAATATTAAATTGTTAGAAGAAACAAAAAAACTAATTACGGAAAGATTACTAAATCAAAATCAAATAGAACACATATTCATAGAAAATATGAGATTAAAGATGAAAGTGTCACAGAAGCAACACCATAATTTTACAACAACTAAGCAGACTATGCTAAGCAATAACTAAAATTAGGGATTGTGTCCTTGGATTTAATTTACATAAAGAAGAGATTTGAGAGAACGAGCTTTTGTCGGCTTCCTAAATGTACCATTCTCCGTCCTAAATGTACCATTCTCCGTCCTAAATGTACTATTCGTCGTCGGTGTCCTCATCTAGATCGCCAACAGCGGTGGTGTCGTCTACATCGCCTACAGACCTGGACACACTGTGTCTTTAGGGATTGTGTCCTCCTTGGATTTAATTTACACAAAGAAGAGATTTGAGAGAACGAGCTTTTATCGGCTTCCTAAATGTACCATTCTCTGTCCTAAATGTACCATTCTTCATTCTAAATGTACCATTTGTCGTCGGTGTCCTCATCTAGATCGCCAGCAGCGGTGGTGTCGTCTACATCGCCTACAGACCTGGACACACTGTGTCCTTAGGGATTGTGTCCTCCTTGGATTTAATTTACACAAAGAAGATATTTGAGAGAACGAGCTTTTATCGGCTTTCTAAATGTACCATTCTCCGTCCTAAATGTACCATTTCGTCGTCGGTGTCACCATCTAGATCGCCAGCGGCGGTGGTGTCGTCGTCTACATAGCCTACAGACCTGGACACACTGTGTCCTTCCTTTCCGGCCGACACACAATGATTGTTTTATATACGTAGTTGCACAAAATATTAAATTACCTGGACGAAAGAGAAAGTAAATATGAGTTAATTTAGGGTGTTTATTGAAAAATTGCATTGAAGAATGACCTGCTATAGAAAGTTAACAAGAGGTCAAAAGTCAAAAACAGCATTAAATGATGTCTCCTGCATTATTTCTTCTGAATTTAATCTGAACCGTTGGATTAACATCCAACGGTCCAGATTTCGGATGTATCGATACATCCAAAATGGGTGGATGTATTGTAGAATTTTCTTTTTTATTTTTGTTTCTTATTTTAGAAACCAACATATTATAAAAGATAAAAATTGTACAAAAGGTGGGTCACAAAATGAAACGGCCGCGTCTCTTCAATCTGTAAGAAACTGATAACAAAAAACATGAAACTCTCTATGGGTGTATCCAACTCACTATGTTGTAATCCTCTGCACCAACTCTTCCTTATGTTGCTGTTTTTCTTCTTAGACCAAGCTCGAGCAAATTGTCTCGTGACCTCTCTCTCCAATTTGGGAGGAGACAAGGAGAGACCTTGATATCTGAACTTGTTCCTATTTTTCCAGAGGGTCTAGATAATGACAGAAGCAAGACAGATAAAGACCTTGTCTGTCGAAGTACTGCGCCAATTGCGAAGTCGATCGTAGAGGGTCCTACCCCATGACTGATGTCGCACATCAGCTAGAACTTCTCCCAGACTCTACGAGCTAGCATCCCAGAGGAGAATAAGTGATCGAGCATCTCACACTCCGAAACCGTACAACAGTGACATCTAAGACGATGTCAATGCCGAACGAACAAATCACGTCATCAGTTGGGATCTTCTGACGCACGATCCACCAGCAAGGAAATGACCATTTCATAGGGATACGACCGTTCCAAACTGGGAAGGGACCCTGCGGCCGATCATCCCCTGTCTGTAAACCACCTAAGCTGAATACGAGGAGAAGTTCCCGGAGGGGGACGGACTCCAACGGAGCTTGTCATCGCAGTCAGAAATGCGTGTACGAACCACCGAATCTGAGGCGCTACCAAAGCTTGACCTCTATTGCAGCGTCAAACTCGTAGAGTCTTCGAATTCCCATGCCCCCCTCAGCAATTGGTGCGACGATCGACCTCTAGGAGGCCCACCTGTGTCGTCCCGGATCGGTGTGGCTGCCCCGTATGAAGTAGCAAAAGATTCTTCAATGACGTCGAAAACCTTGCGGCGGGGGGGGGGGGGGGTACTGCACACCGACAGGAGGTACACCGGCATCGACACAAGGACATGTCGGATGAGTGTGATCCTCCCGCCTGGAGAGAGCAGGCTCTCGTGCCAACCCCCGATTTTCCTTTGAATTTTGGTGACGAGTGCTTCGAAAAGCGTCGCGCGCCTCCAGCCATAAGAGTTGGGGCAACCAAAGTAAATGAAGGGAGGGACTTCTACCTGGAAACCCGAGACGAGAGCAATCTCGTGCCTCGACAGCAAGAAAAGGTTATCGTACAGAAAGATGCGACTTTTGGAGATGTTGATACGGTGGCCGGATGCGCACTCGTATCTCGATAGGACGATCTTCTGAACTGTTGTCTTATCATCGATCGAGAAAGTGATCACGTCGTCAACGTATGGGAGATGCGAGATGAGAGGGCAACCGCTAGTAGTGTAGAATCGCTAGAAGTTGGCTGCGAAGCTAAGCTTGATAATGTTGCGACTGAGCGCTTCCGCGGTGATGATGAAAAGAGTCACCCCAAGCGGACCGCCCTGTCGGATACCTCGGTAAGCTTTGAAGTAGCTGTAAACCCCCTCCCTAAAATTTACTGTACATATTTTTTTTATGTATATATGTATGTTTTGCCCTAAATTGTGTATTTTATTAAATAGTTTAATTTTTGGTATATAAATATATATACACATAAATATGTGTATGATGGTATATATATATATATATATATATATATATATATATATATATATATATATATATATATATATACATATGCAATATATAGTTAGTACCTATTTTGTTAGGAGATATTTTACGATTATAGTTTGTTTATTTCAAAGATTTTTGTCAGAAATTCTATTTGAATTTAATTTTAGAAATTAAGTATAATAATATCTAAATAATACAAATCATATAGAAAGAGAAGATATATCATATGATATGAATAAATTAAATATGTATATGTACAGCTAGGAGAAGTCTCTCTCTGATCCTATTTATAATTAAAAGAAAGCATCTAAATCCTATTCTTATATAAAGTCGACACCTATTCTTATCACTCCTCTATTATATTACATACATATATAAGGATCCTCATATCATCACCTATAATGAGACCTTTATCTTTAAAAAAAACTAAAATTCATCGCTTCTTCCTTACGTAACTGTAGAAGGATAGAAAAGATGGAGTTTATGCGGATCATCACTCCATGCGGCCAAAGTGAAACTAAGCCGCAGAAGCAGTGCTCCTGGAGTCCCCATGCGGCCAAGCGAAACTAAGCCGTAGAAGCAGTACTCCTGGAGACCCCATGCGGCCAATTGAAACTAAACCACAAAAGCCGTGCCCCTAGAGACCCCATACGGCTAAGACAACTCGAGCCGCAGAAGAAAGGCTCTCGAAGACCCCATGCTGCTAAGGGGACTCGAGCCGCAGAGGGAAGGCCCTCAAAGATCCCCTACGGCTATGTAAAACCAAGCCGCATAAGCAAGTTTCTCAAAGATCCCATGCGGCCAAATGAAACCATGACGCAGAAGCAAGGTTCTCAAAGATCCCATACGGCCAATCGGAGCCAAGCCGCAGAAGCAAGGCCCCTAAGGCCACTATGCGGCCAAAATGATTCAGGCTCTACTTTGTGGAGGGAACACATGACAATTTGACCAAGTCTCAACCACCCAGATTTGCTACAACAAAATCTCAACATCCCCCACCAGCTGGCAGCCCAAGATCGAGTCTTCATGTGCTGTTACAGACACGTGGCCACGTGGCCCTTTATGCAGCCCAAAATCTTCTTTATACAGGAATCACTATAAATAGCAGGGTACCACATCCTTGCTAGAGGATGGCAATCAAAGGCTGGCAAATTTTTTCAGGAGCTAAGACTGTGTCTGATAGTCCAAAGAGTAAGGCAGAGTTGCTACACTTTCCTGAGCCTCCATCGTCACCCCCCAAAATCAAAAAATTAAACAATTGTACTTAGATTGTTTTCTAGGATTTCTTTCTAGGTTTTCTTTTGTACAAGCGAGTTTGCAATCAAGTTCAATTCATCTGTAATTTTTTGTGTTTGATATTTAATGGCAAACACGATGGCAACTCTACTGGAGACTTCTTTCTCCTCTGATGAGATATTGGTGATGCAATCCGACGCGTCCAAGCTCGGCTCTACGCAGCAAATGCTTGTGGTTCGCTTTGACAAACAAGCATTCGAAGAAATGCTCTCTGAAGGGAGTGCCAGCCCATCACAGAAGCGAGCCAACCTGAAAAGAACCCGTAGGACATCGAAGCGCAAAACTGTTTCCTCTCGCCAGGTTCTCGAAGAAACTCCTTCTGCGGCCCAAGACGGTGATCAAAGCTCTCTTGCGGCCTTGCTTCAGACCGCAGAGAATTCCGCTGTCCCCAAATCCAGTAGAGTAAAACAATAGATACTGAGCTTTTATGGACACAAAGGAAATCCATGCAGACGAAGAAGAGGCCGTATAAGAAAACGGGCAGTCTGCCTATACGGCAGCCAACTCTGGCCGCAGGCAGATGGCCTATACGAAAGCCAAACCTGGCCGCAGACAGGCTGCTCCATGCGGCCCATTAAGAATGTGGAATACTCCAATCTGGACTCTTCTTACTATGCGCCTTCAGGTGCTAAGTCGAAGAAGTCTAGGGCAGTGCGGGCCCAACAAGCCCATTCAACTGTCCAAGCTGCTGACCATCAGCGGGTACCGTTAACTGTTATACGGGCTCCTGATGGAAAGTTGTACAGGACCACCCGCGTCCAGCCCTCCAGGGCAAATGGACAGGATGGGTCTCAAAAGTCTTCCAATTACGAGTGAGAGCAAGTGCTTTTACTAGCCTCGGATCAGGAAGCATATATGATATCTACGCTCCTGTGCGCTCTGGATACCCGAGCCCACAAAACGAATGCAAAGATGGATCCATCTGCCCTCGACTTGCAAGAAGTACTCAACCACAAACGTAAGAAGAGAGATGCAACCTTGGCATGCGTGAGCCCTCCGTAGGACATCATTGTACCCAAGTTGTCATCAACTACTACTGCGATAAGTCAGCAGCACCTGAAGATCGGCAGTCCATTTTCCAACGACTGTACCATCCAGCACTTGTCCGACGACAACTCGAGAAACAGGTACAAATTTCTGGAGACGAAAAATTTCCTTTCGTCTTCTGTAATTCAACTCAGAAGGTTCCTGCCGACAAGGGCAAAAAAAAAGACAGGCTCCTCCAGCCCGACAATCTCAGCCAGCACCATAAGGAAACTCTCATTTGGAGGATTGCCGCCGACAACCACAAGGAGTATCTACCTGGGCACCCGTTCCAGAAAGAAGCTTCCAACACCCGGGGGTGCATCCTCGACCTACCTGGGGGTAGATGAAGCTGGGGGTAGCAGTCCTCTCAATATATGCGACAACCCAGTGTTCCAAGAGGATACACAGGGGGTAGCGATCCACTAGAATTATGCAACAGACTTGGACGTCCCCGAAGGTGACTGCCGTCGCCAAGACGATGCAGCTTCCTGCACAGGGGGTGGCACCCTTTCTGAATCCGAGGAGGAGGACATTTCGACGTTCCCCGATGATTTTTCTGCACGAGGGTACGACATGGAAATCACATCCTCTACGGTCCCATCTGTCTCTCCCCACCTGCGGACAGTGTTTATGGCGAAGATGATTATGAAGGACCTACGGATCGACAGCGTCTAGAAGTACTTGAAGCCATGCTCCTATCCTTGGTCAAGTTAGTAGACAAAATTAAATCTGCCTTGCCGACTCAACCAGCAAGGACGCCTGGACAAACAACCTTGGGACCCGCAGTAAACGTGGACTCCAACACGATCGCTCCTCCTTTGGGCAACAATCCTCTAGGAGCATCCTCTCCTTCAACTGCAGACGAAGCCAGGGAGGCAAGGAGGGAAGTCCAAGAGCTTCCAGCAATGTTCAATGCCCGAGACTCCTCCGCGACCTCAGAATACGACAATTATATCCCGTTGCATGGAGAGATGTTCCTTTTCTGCCACGGTACAAACCATATCGATTCATATGACGAAAAGACCTCTGCCAGCTGGTACATGACTTATTTTGAGATCACAACAGACCATTTGCCGCATAGTGACGCCATCCTCACACGATTATTTATCGGAGCATTGGAGGGGATTGCGTTCGACTGGTACCATAATCTTTCGGACAACTGCATCCATTCTTTTGACGGCTTCAAACACATGTTCCTGGAAAGGTTCTACGAAGTGGGACATGATGTAACAATGTCGTCTCTCATGGACGTCGTTCAGGGAGAGAGGGAGCTAACAAGGAACTATATCGAACAGTTTTGCCAAACCGTAATGAGATTACCACAGGGCTATCCCGAAAGCTCCTTGATTAAAATCTGGCAGAAGAAGTTGCTCCCTACAATCAGCCTCTGGATGGGCGAAGATCAGTTCAGGGATTGGACGACCTTCATCATAAGCGCTACCAATACGGAAGCGAAGTTAAAGAAGGCTCGCCAGCTGGGATTACATATCCCAGATAGAGAGGACAAAAGCAAACATCCCGGTACCACCTCCAATAACAACAACAGTGGCGGCACCACCAATAACAGGGATACCGAAGACAAACAGGCCATGGTCGCTGGTACGACAAAAAAGCCTGAACAAAAGCAGGCAGAAGCTCAGTGGCCCAAGGTGAATTACTCATTTGAAGATAGTCATGTCAAGCCTATCTTCGACATGCTCTTACAAGGGGATAGGATCCAACTCCCTCCACCAAGGTGCGAGCCTCGAGCGGCGGAGATGGAAGACCCAAAATATTGCCACTTCTACCGCTATGTCCATCATTCCACTCATGACTGCTTCCAATTAAAGCGGTACATTCAGAATCTTATCAACTCTAAAGCTGTGTTGCTAGATTTCGAAGAGGTTACCATGGCTATGAACATGGTATCAGTTCAGTTCGGTGACTTTCTCCAACAAAAACTCAAGACGGGGTAGTAGCTGTCCTCCAGGCAACGATGGAGGTTACTAATCTTTTACCTGTCCGGACCAGACGACTGGGTTGGTACCTCTCACCACGTCATGAGGATAGGTCATGTGGGTGCACTCAGACTTGGTACCTGAAGTTACCCAGGCGGTGCCATATTCTACTAACAAAAGAAGGGCAGAAAGTCCAGATCCTGCCATACAATTTCAGTCGAAGCTGAGGAGGCGACGGCCGTTGTTACCCGGCCTGGTGCACAATTCCAGCCCACTCTGGGTGATTCAGTCGAAGACCCTCAGCCGGCAATGCTGCCTGCTATTGATGTTCCGGGGCCATGTCAGCCTCTACCGGCGGACAGGTCCAAGCCGAAGGAAACCCGCTTCGACAGGCCGCTCCGTAAGGACGCACCTCAAGGGCTGGAGAGACCTTACAACTTTGACATACTAGCACAACTGGCTAATACGCCAACAAAGTTGTCATTATACGAGCTCCTAAGGCTCTCCAGGGATCTTCGTGTCGCATTGAGCGAAGCACTTCAGAATGCTGACGCCTACTTAGCCCAGGTCAAGCCTACAGGGGAGGACGCATCAACAAATCTCCAAGGTAGCAATTGTGCAGACGTAATGCCTAACATCGTGTTTACCCTACAGGATATGTTAATAAAGACCAACTTGTATGATCGCCCCTTGTACTATACTGGATACATAGGCGACATCAAGGTCGATCGGATGTACATCGATCCTGGCTCGTCAATAAGTATTATTCCGAAAAGCTTGCTTCAACTCCTCGGTATCCTTATGCACCGGCTAGCGACGACCAACACTGCCATTAGCGGTTTCAACTCGTGAAGGAGTTATCTCCTGGGAAAGATTCGCTTGAAATATCAGATTGGCGACCTGAAGACGGAGGTTACCTGCTACATCATAGACGCAGATACATCCTATAATATCCTCTTGGGGCATCCGTGGATACCTGACTATATGATCGTGCCGTCTACACTCTACCAGTGCATCAAGTATGTCTGTAAGCACGACTTCGTGAAGACGGAATTTGCCGACATCGATCCCTTCAAAGGGGTTGAGTCTTACTATTCTTCGGAGGCTTGTCTATATGAAGAATCCAAGAAGCACATAACTGACGAACTGGAGGCCATAACAGGGTCAGAGGAACCTCTGAAAATCCATCTCTAGGCCTGTAAATCGGGCAAAGCCGCACCCCTTGTCTCAACTTTGCATAAAGAGGTGCTCGGTTCCCCCGCCCCAGCTATGCAGTTGGAACCAATGGTCATCAGACTTCCGAGGTCCAGCCAGGAGCCAAACCCATCATGGAGCCGATGGTGATTCGATTGCCAAAATCCAATCAGAGGCGATCGAAAGATGCGAGGCCCTCTGTGGTGCCGATGGTGATCTGATTGTCGAAATCCAATCAAAGCCAATCGGAAGATGCAAAGTCCTCTGTCGAGCCGATGGTTATCCGTCTCCCCAAGACGAGCCGGCAACCAAGTATTGATCCGAGGCCCTCAGGCAAGCCGATGCTATAAGCATAACCCTTGGTGTTCAAGCTGCCCAAGACATCATCCTAACCTTCGATCACACAGGGGGTAGCTGAAGAGGAGGCAGAACTCGCAAAATATCTAGTTGCACAGGTTGATAGTCCCTCTCCTGATGATGTAATCCTTGTAGACAAAATTCTTTATTTTATCAATAAAAGGCTACCTTTGAACTACCCTGAGTGCAGTCTGATGTATGCTGTGGAGCATGGTCTAAACATTAACCTGCACACACAAGTGATAGCTGTCCATACCGCAAATTGACTTACTCCCATTAGAGGTGCCTACTTTCTAGTCCCAAGCAGAAGAAAAGGGGATCACGCGATCATCTTCGGCCGAAAAGAAGGTCCTCAACCTTTTATGCCAGAAGAGTTCGATCTCGAACCCGACACTGGAAGATTGCCGCTCTACCTGTATAGTCCCCAAGCCAAGTACTTCATACAAAATTAGGGGTATGACATGGAGACTACCCCAGGTTTGAATTACGGCAATGACCGACGGTCGCCTCTACAGATGTCAGCCCCGGCTGGAAAACCTCGGAATTATTACAGCAAGTCCAGATACGCTCTCGGTTATGTTACACTAGAAACAACGCCCGAGAGTTCCAATGAGGAATGCGAGTGGCATTCTCACTCATCCGAATCACCTACATACAATTTCGGTGATAGCATCGGAGATATATTCAGGCAGACATTCTCTATCAACATAGCATCCGCTGACATTAAAGAGGAAGACGAAGATCTACTTGAACCTCTTGAATTGGAGCCATGGGCCCAATAGTTGGATACATAATGGGAGAAGTGCTTTGAACAACGAGACCCTCTCACTGAAGACGAGGTCCTGCAAGTTGACCTCGGCGACGAATCCTCTCCAAAGCCAATCTTCATCAGTAAAAGCCTGACAGATGATGAGCGGGAGCCGTTGTTACAACTCGTCAGAGAATATATCGACGTCTTCGCTTGGAGCTATGAAGACATACCAGGGCTAAACCCCGAGATCGCACTTCATAAGCTCAATATTCATCCGGACGCAAAACTAGTCTAACAACAGCAACGGCAGTTTCGTCCAGACATCATGAACTCTATCGAAGTGGAAGTAAACAAGCTTATAGCTAGCAGTTTCATCCGCGAGGAGTAGCACCCAGACTGGATAGCTAATATAGTATCAGTCATAAAAAAGAACGGAAGGATCCGAATATGCATCGACTTTCGCAATCTGAATACAGTATGTCCTAAGGATGAATTTCCTCTTCCAATCACCGACATAATGATCGATAATATGTGTGGCTTCGAGCGCATGTCCTTTATGGATGGTTTTTCAGGATACAATCAAATCAAAATGTCTCCTGACGATGAGAAGCATACGTCAATTCGAACACCGATCGGCATGTATTATTACACAGTCATGCCCTTCGGCCTAAAGAACGTCGGTGCTATATATCAACGAGCTATAAGTATCATCTTCAAAGATCACTTGCGTAAGAGGGGCGAGTGTTACGTTGACGACATTGCCATTAAAAGCCGCTCCAAGAATGATCACTTATACGATTTGAGGACAGTGTTCGACCTTATGCGAGCACACAATCTGAAGATAAATTCCACCAAGTCCTTCCTAGGCGTGTCCGACGAGAAATTCTTGGGCTTTGTCATTACTTCCCGGGGTATCACATAGACCCTGATAAAACAAAAGCAATCCTGGAGATGAGTCCACCGAGGAACCTCCGCAAACTCCGCGGCCTCCACGGAAGACTAGCCTACATCAGGAGGTTCATATCTAACCTCTCAGGGCGATGTCAACCCTTCACACAACTCATGAATAAAAGCGTCTCTTTCGTATGGAATGAGGAATGTCAATGCGCCTTCGATGACATTAAGGAAGACCGGTATAATCCGCCAGTCCTAATAGCCCCGGTCGATGGAAAGCCCTTCCTGCTCTATGTACGGGCAATGGAACACTCCTTCGGCACCTTGCTAGCACAGAACAATGACATGGGGCACGAACAAGCCATCTATTACCTCAGTCGAATGATGGTTGGGCCGGAGCATAGGTACACCGTCGTGGAGAAGAATGCCTTGCCTTAGTGTTCGCCATTCAGAAAATACGACACTATATGACAGGGCAGACCATCCATGTTGTCTCACGAGTTACCCCCTCAGGGTTCTCATGACCAAGCCAGGCGCACTCAGTTCTCGTCTAGCCACCTGGGCAAAACTGTTATCCCCCTACGACATGGTTTTTATTCCATAGAAGGCTGTCAAAGGTCAAGCCTTGGCTGACTTCCTAGCTGCCCATCCAGGCTCAGAAATAATCAGAATCTATGAAAAAATCCCAGACGAAGTCGTTAACTCAAACATGACTTCACATGATGACGTTTGGCAAATGTTCTTCGACGGTGCTTCAAGAACGGGGCTCCAAGGTGATATCTTCGCTGGTGTCGGGATAGTACTAATTTCTCCCTCTGGATTGGTAGTCAATCGGGCATACCCTCTCACAGAATCCTGTTCAAATAATGTAGCTGAATATAATTCTCTGGTCATCGGGCTCCGACTCGCAAAAGAAGAGGGGGTCGAATACCTAGAAGCATATGGCGACTCATAGTTGATTGTTAATCAAATTCGAGGCTCATATGAGGTTTGTAATACGGACCTGATTCCTTATCATCAGACAATAATTGCCATCATTGTAACCTTGGAGGGGTTCTTTATAGAACATGTACCTAGGCTCCAAAATATTGAAGCCGACGCCCTAGCAGGCCTCGCTGCTTAGCAGTTCTAAACCATGCTCATCATCAAGTTGACGTGATAGGCCATGAACTGGTCTGTCCCAAAAATAACGTTCAACTAGGTACGAGTTACTCCGCCCAGATAACCAATGACGTACAAGACTGGAGACTCCTATTCATCGACTTTGTTGTCTACGGAATCCTACCTGAGAATGTGAAAGAAGCAACTTCAATCAGAAAGCGTTCTCTCAGATTCTTTTATGACAAAGAAACAAAATGTTATATCGACGATCCTATGACGGGCTACTATTAAGATGTCTGTCAAAAGCAAAAGCCAAGGAAGCCCTACACGAGGCTCACGATGGCGTTTACGGGGCTCACCAACTAGGCCTGAAGTTGCAGGACCATCTCCGTCGGATGGGCTATTACTGGCCTACGATGGTCGCAGACGCAGTCGATTATACAAAAAAGTGTAAGACTTGTCAGATCCATGCAGACTTCATACATCTGCCATCTGAATTCTTGCACCCAACAGTGGCCTGTTGGCCATTTGAAGCATGGGGAATGGACATCATTGGCTCAATCACCCCGCCGTCGTCTAGGGGACACCGGTTTATACTTGCAATCACTGATTACTTCTCCAAGTAGACGGAAGCTATTCCGCTGGCAGAGGTAAAGATATCAAACATGATCAGTTTCATAAAACATCACGTCATCTACCATTTTGGACTGCCCCGGAGGATCATTCATGACAATGGTCCTTAGTTCGCAAGCCATGCTTTCTATCAATTTTGTGACAAGAATCGGATCCAGAACGTGGCTTCAATGGCATACAACCCATTGGCTAATGGTCTGGCTGAAGCTTTTAACAAGACCATAATCAAGCTTCTCAAAAAGTTCATGTCTTCAAACAAGCACGACTGGAATGAAAAGCTGTGCGAATGCTTATGGGCGTATCGCATTACAATCCGTATGGCTACAGAAAATACACCATTCTCTCTGGTTTACGGGAGCGAGACAGTTCTCCCATTGGAGACCCAGATCCCCTCACTCCGTGTGGCCCTTACTTACTGGTTGACGTCGGACGATAACTACCGCCAACGGCTACAAGAATTGGAAGCCTTAGACGAGAAGCGTTTGTAAGCTCAATAAAGCATCGAGCTCTATCAAGAACACATCTCTCTAGCCTTCAATAAGAAAGTCAAGCAGAGGATATTTCAAGTAGGTGATCTTGTCTTAGCCGTTCGCAGACTGATGGTCATGACTCAAAAAACTGCCGACAAATTCCAGCCCAAATGGGAGGGTCCATTCATCATCGAGACCATATTCTCCAATGGCGCATACCGGCTCGCGAAACAGAATGGAGACTTGCTCATGATGCCCATAAATGGCAAGTTCCTGAATAATACTATGTCTAAAGGCATGTTGGTACTTCCTCAAACTACTAAAATCTCCCAGACTGTCGAGTTATGTACACCAAGTACTTCTGAACTTACATTCTATTAGCTTCGAGTGGATTCATATTGCATTCCCCTGGGTGACAAGTCATGTATACTAATACCTCTGAACTTTCACCTTAATGCTTCATGTCGTCGGAGTTTACTAGGCTTATTGCCATCTATGAGCAAAATCCCTGGTCCTAATTATCGTGTGTCACGTCCGTATTACCTCTGATACCGATAGTCTTTTGACTTAACACCTGTACCCAACCCGGGATAAAATTACGGTATTAAGGTCACAAGAACCTATCACGTCCATATTACCTCTATTGGATTTTGTCTCAAAATCTATTACTCGTACCACAAGTACGCAGAAGAGTAATAGGTCCACCAAAAATTATTCATGATTATCGTATGTCACGTCCATATTACCTCTGATATACATAATCTTCTAACTTAACACCTGTACCCAACCCGGGATAAAATTACGGTGTTAAGGTCACAGAACCTATCACATCCATATTACCTCTGTTGGATTTTGTCTCAAAATCTATTACTCGCACCACCAGTACGCATAAGAGTAATAGGTCCACCAAAAATTATTCATGATTATCGTATGTCACGTCCATATTACCTCTGATATACATAATCTCCTAACTTAACACCTGTACCCAACCCGGGATAAAATTACGGTGTTAAGGTCACAGAACCTATCACGTCCATATTACCTCTGTTGGGTTTTGTCTCAAAATCTATTACTCACACCACCAGTGGCAGAAGAGTAATAGGTCCACCAAAAATTATTCATGATTATCGTATGTCACGTCCATATTACCTCTGATATAGATAATCTCCTAACTTAACACATGTACCCAACCCGGGATAAAATTACGGTGTTAAGGCCACAGAACCTATCACGTCCATATTACCTCTGTTAGGTTTTGTTTCAAATCTATTACCCGCACCACCAGTACGCAAAAGGGTAATAGGTCCACAAAAATTATTCTAATCTATTACCCGGACCACCAGTGCGCAAAAGGGTAATAGGTCCACAAAATTATTCTAATCTATTAACCGCACCACCATTGCGCATAAGGGTAATAGGTCCAAAAAAAATTATTCTAATCTATTACCCGCGCCACCCGTGCGTAAAAGGGTAATAGGTCCACAAAAATTGTTCAAATCTATTGCTCGCATTTTTAGATGCACAAAAGTTTAATAGGTCCACAAAAAGTCCCCTAGTGGGATGTCCTCTACCAACCACAACTGCTGTATTAGGCCCCCTAGTACAAGCACTTCATACATCATAAGCAAAATAATGGAGAAAATGTATCTCTTTATTTCAAGTAGACATCACTATATTGGTGGGGCTATATCTCCAGGAAAAAAAAAGAAAAGAAAATCCACTACTCATCAGCAATACATAGCACAGTGAGTATCGCCTCAAGTGGCGCAGTGGGGCAGTCGAACTTCAGCTTTTTTCAGTTTGGCAGCACCACGCCTTCTTCAAATAGCAGTTTCCTAGCCCTCGAAAGGAGTCATGTTTTACTGCTGAGAAGCAAACAAGGCCGTGAACCTTCGAGAAGCCACACGAAGGAGGACAAAATTAGCATGCTAAAAGCATCTACTAGTGTTAACTTTCTCCCCTCCGTATTACGGACGTCCTAGGCCCGTTCCTCCAAGAGGCCATACCTTCAAAACAACGTCCCTAGTGCTGCTTTTGCCTACTTGGAGGGCCGTAAAAACAGAACCTTCACGAAGATGCCTAACCACTGTCCAACTCTCCGATATATAAAGGTTCTTCTTACCATCTGAGAAAAATCCTTCCGAAGTATGGAGAGTTCTGAGCTGTCTGATGTGCGTGTCAAAATATTGCATCTTCACCATATCCAAAATTGCTGATACCGGTCCTGGAGAAATTTGCTAGCCAGATCCCTATAAAATATAAAAAGGGAAAAGAGGTTAGCAGTCAGAAGAAAACAAAGTGAATGGGTTTCTATTTAGTTCATGCGGCCCAGCCACAATAAAACACACGCGGCCCAGATCAGGGAAGAGCTCATACGGCTCAATCGTGTGGAATCTATGTGGCTCAATCCATGAGGACCAATCACACAACACATGTGGCCCAGTGAGATAGGGAACACATGCACCATGGAAGCCCGACTATGCATAAAAAGGCATTGAAGCCAAAGCACAGTGATGATATATGACTGGCCCGCGCATAAAGCATGCGACATGGCCATCTGAGTTCAAAGCACTCGTTCTCCCACCATCCTTACCGTGGATAGGAGGTTGTATATCAAGATTAGCGGAGAATGAGTCCGCAAATATCGACAAAAAAGCAAACTCCTTTCCTCCGTTAGCAGCACTGGTCAACTTGGAGGCTTCAGGGGCTGTGGCTGATCGGGAGCAGAAAAGGATGTTGGAAGAGAAGAGGTTGAAAAGAGAAAACAATAGGAGTTCTCTCGCTGCCGTATGGCCTACACATTTATAGGCCACCAAGAAGCATAAATGGATAGGCACCGCTTTGGTTATCGTGGCATTAAAAGATAATAATGGCCATTTAGAATTTATCCTTAGTAACCGTCATCTTTATCTTGAAAAGAGAGCCAAATCTAAAAAGCAAATCTGAGCATTAAATGCGATGGTGACAGCTGGACATAGTCTCTCTACGGCTCAAAATTTCCTGCAGATCAAGATCTCCCTACAGACCAAAATCTTCCTACGGCTCGAAGCTTCCCTGCAGCTTGACATTTTATCTCCATGCTTCTTATTCAAAGTATTCCAAATTTACAATTTAAAAACTTTGAAGGGGGTCTTTTAGAAGCATGGAAAAGATAAAGTTTATGCGGATCATCATTCCATGCCGCTAAAGTGAAACTAAGCCGCAAAAGCAGTGCTCCTGGAGACCCCATACAGCCAAACGAAACTAAGCCGCAGAATCAGTGCTCATGGAGACCCCATGCGGCCAATTGAAACTAAACCACAGAAGCAGTGCCCCTAGAGACCCCATGCGTCTAAGATAACTCGAGCCGTAGAAGCAAGGCTCTCGAAGACCCCATACGGCTAAGGGGACTTGAGCCGCAGAGGAAAGGCCCTCAAAGATCCCATGCGGCCAAGTAAAACCAAGCTGCAGACGCAAGGTTCTCAAAGATCCCATACGGCTAAGTGAAACCAAGCCGCAGAAGCAAGGTTTTCAAAGATCCCATGCGGCCAAGCGGAGCCGAGCCACAGAAACAAGGCCCCTAAGGCCACTATGTGGCCAAAACGATTCAGGCTCTACTTTGTGGAGGGGACACATGGCAATTTGACCAAGTCTCAACCACCCAGATTAGCTACAAAAAAATAACCCCCACCAGTTGGCAGCCCAAGATCGAGTCTTCATGTGCTGTTACAGACACGTGGCCACGTGGCCCTTTATGCGGCCCAAAATCTGCTTTATGCAGGAATCACCATAAATAGCAGGGTACCACATCCTTGCTAGAGGTTGGCAATCAAAGGCTGGCAAATTTCTTCAAGAGCTAAGACTGTGTCTGATAGTCCAAGGAGTAAGGCAGAGTTGCTACACTTTCTCGAGCCTCCATCGTTACCCCCCAGAATCAAAAAATTAAACAATTGTACTTAGATTGTTTCCTATGATTTTTTTTCTAGGCTTTCTTCTATACAAGCGAGTTTGCAATCAAGTTCAATTCATCTGTAATTTTTTATGCTTGATATTTAATGGCAAACAGTAACCTATCATCTTCATTACCATTATCATAGCCTTCACTATCAGTTTTCCCCTGAACCCATGCTAGCCAATAACAAAATTAAGCCATCTTCGAGCTTTCGTCCCCCAACTTCCTTCCTTACTTGAAGCCACCTGAGCCGCGACATCGTCCGACTCCTAGACATGCTTCGTTCAGCCTCGACCCAGAGACGACCCCAGGCCATTGCTGCCACTATGCGCACCGAAGGAGTGCCGCCAGTCGACCATACGGTAGCAGTAGGAGTACATCACCGTATCTGCAAACATCACAGCAGTAGTAGCTGCTACAAATAACACCTGTTCATGGTAATCTTTCTCCCTACTCATTCAATATATTTTCAACCTGTAAATTTCTATGTGTCGGCTGGTTAACTCTCTACAGAACCCTTCAAATAGATAAATTTATTTTGGCCTAGATTTCTCAAGAAAATTTATAAAAAATTGAGAGAAAAATAGGATTTTTGGAATATAGAATCTGTCCCGAAACAGCATGTTGGAAGCCGAATAACGAGTAGGATATGGAGAAATTTCCAAATCCACTTGAACAAAGCTGAAGCCAATATAAACGGCTTCACAATGATCTATTGTGTGAACTTTTCCTATCATTAGTTTTCAACTAAAACTAGTTCCAAAAACGTCGAAAAACTGTTTTCTAAAACCCAAAATTTTGCGATACGGAGTACGCCCCACAAAATTGGACCACTTTATCGTGTACCAATTATATTGAAAGACGCGTATGGTATACCCAGATGTGTGGGCTTTCGCGGAAGTTGATTTGGATGTGTGTGCACGCCAGAATCAACCTGTATCCGTCGAAAAACTCTGTATCGGTCCCTTTGCAAACTAGCCCATAACTTCGTGCACGTTCGTTATCTTGAGACAAAACTTGCACCAATAGGACCGTGTTATTTTTTTGGTCTTGTGAGCAAAGTTTGGTCCAATTCTGAGAAGTTCGATCAGAACGCTATTTTGGCATGCTCGCGACCTAATATAATGGGCAAATTTGTGCACGGCCTACCAAAATCTAACTTTAGACATATGGTTGGGTTCATATCGTCAAACCGGACCCATAGACATATAGTTTGATGACTTTAGTGACCATAGGTACTGGCACTCTTTTTAGTGTAAAGCGAGTCCAACGGCGGACATCGTTTTAACCCGAAATTATGATTTTGCCCCTGTGTCTAGAATTGAACTTTTGGGTAGGCATATTTTAGACATTACTTTTATACCAAATACATTTGTGATGTTTATTTCAGCATCCAAGGATATTTTGCGGAAGTTGGCTTTCTTTGCTTTACCAGACCTTTATCAGCAGCTCAGGACACCAGGTGAGTACAGTTCATGTTTTGTTTCCAGTATTGTTAATTACTATAATTGCATGATTATTGATACATATTTGATTCTACACACGTTTGGTACACGGGTTAGTATCATATAGATTTTATTTATAATACCATGTTTTATTTTACCATATTTTGTAATTTATTGTTGTGACTAATTTATGTGTAGTAGTCGGGTGGGGAAGTACGTACTAAGTAGATATGTGATCAACCTCGTAGATCATGCTTTATTTTATGTAATGTAGACCATATTTTATTTTATGCAATGTAGACCATGAGGATACTAATCCTATGTAGACCATGTGATGTAGTGGACCAGCCTGATCACATATTGAAAGGTGTACTTCAAATCACGTAGTTGGTTAAGTTTCCTTGTTCCATGATTCACTTGTCTTTATAGTTCATGATTAATTGTTTTATTTTCCGTGCCATATTTTATAGTTTATTTTTTTATCATGTATGTCATGACTTTTTACTGTTTTTATAGTTGTTATCATATATTTGGAAGTGCATACTTGAATTGTACTCGTTTCCTTCCTAACTGGAAACCATATTTTTTCAAATAGTCGCGGCTACTCTTTTGCATTTGATTCTTGGGGAGACATGGGTATATGCGGAGACCAAATATAGAGACTAGTAAGGTAGTTGAGTATTTATGTAGTTATCTTTTTATAATTTGTGAGATATTGTACTTTGTATTCAAATGTAAACTTGTATATTGTAATTTTATTTAGTTAGTGTGAATGAGCAAATAAAAGATATTATTTTATGAGCATTATGGCCTAGACAGCATTATGCCGTCGATACCGCAGCGTAGGCTGGCTTGCGCACGTACTCGCGTTCGAAAAACGGGTGTGGGTCATGACAAGTTTTTGTGGTGGCCCATGCAGGTCAGTTTTCGCAAAATTGTGCGAACTCGTGATAGTACTTAGGTTAATCGTACTATTGCGAGCCTACGACTAGGAAGTGTTTATTCACAATTAGCATTGGTTTAATTTTTAGAAGAATTACTAGGACTAGGTATACATAGGAGTCCCTTATTCAATTCGACTACGGGATAGTTAAGATTACTACATAGGTCATGTGATTTAAGTAGGAATTTATTGTATTCTAAACCCTATTAGATATTTGAGGAATTCTTCTATGACGATACCTTATTTTATTTTGACATGATGGTAGGATCCAAGATGGGTAGACTATTCGCTTGGTAAATTAGGACTTCCTATGATTCAATCATTAACATTAATATTTGTTCGAGTTATCTTTCCTGCCTAAGTCGTATCACTTATTTGTTTACTTAAGTAATTATGCAATATTATATTTCCACCCGTTGACTTATGAGCCTAACATGACCCAGTTACCCATCTAGTAATTTTGAGCCAGTTTTGTTTCATGTTTGTCCCTCGATCCTTCAGTATGAGAGAAATAGAAATTTAAAATTTTTTTACTTCCCGTCTTCGGTCGTTTTTCTAGTCGACCGTTAATTTTCAAAATTGATATTGTCACTTCAAGGACAGATACTTACACGTTTTCTATCATAATCGACTTGTTTGAATTTAAGCTCATTTGAATTACTTATGGATATAGTTGAAATAATTTTCGATGACTTATGATGGCAAGGCAGCAATGCACTATCGCCATTTAATTGAGTTATGGAGACTGCGGGGTTCACTGCAGTCAGCAGCGCACTGGCGAGGCATGACCCGTAAAGTTAAAATTATTTCAAGTAAATGTAGGTTATCGAATATTTTTAAAACTGTGTCTTAGTTGTCCACTTTTGATCTTAGTTATCTTTATGTCAATGTGGGATACAGTTAATAAAATATTCAATATTATATCATATTTAAGTCATGAAACCATGGGTTTACTACAGCCGGTGTACACTGGCGAGGCATAAATTCTCGATAAAATGACTTTAGACATGATTACAATTTTTGGATACAGTAGAGGTTAGGAAAATAACTTGTACGTCCCATTGATTCAAAGCCAATACTAGTGGAAATTTTATAAGTTGGATAGTATGCCTCCCAACCTAGCATCTCGTTGTCCTTATGACCTATTAATGAGGTAATTGAATGATACTAATAGGTTTACCTAGACTATAGAGCTTAGAGGTCCCTAACCCATTGGTCGACCAAGGCCTTAGAAAAAAAAAGACAAGTAGGACAACTATAGAGGCACCAACACCGGACGCGTCTTAGATTTTGACGAACTTGAACTACTTGTGCCTTCTTTCAATCATAAATCTTGCGTACTTATATTTTTGGAATACCTTAACTAATGATGCTATTATAGCCTAGTTTTGCAAGCTTATTCTTTATTGAGCTTGTTCAGGACATATGTTTATTGGAGACGCCCACTAACATATTGTCTATTTAGAATCATTGTATTATGGTCTGATCAACCTTAGTGCATCGATTCACTCTTCATACGATTAACCTATGTGGATTGATATATAGATATCTCCAGGTTCTCATCCGCAACTGCCTTGACAATTCTTTTTGAATTATTCAATCCCCTTGGAACCTCGTATTCACATTCGATCCCCTCTCCTTGAACTCTTTATTATTTTTTGCCCTTACTTATTTCGAAAAAACAAATGCTTGTATTTGAGGGAAGAGAGACACAGAATGTCCTTCTTAGTTTGCCATGTCTGAAGTAACATGTAGGCAACTCTAGAGGGGGTGAATAGAGTTTGTGTCGATAATCACCAATTAAACATTAACTCTATATCAATTCAACAGAACAATTAACAAGAGATTAAGTAATCAGAGATTAATACGGAAATAAATAGAGATCATGAGAGCATATGCAAACACAGCGATTTTAACCTGGCTTCCCTCATGGAGGACTAGACCAGGCCTGAGAACTCTAGCTCGGGATTGAAATCCACTATTTGTGAAATAGCATACAACCACGTGCCTTTACTCAGAAGAGCACGCCAACTTCTTACAGATTCGCAGGTGACGAAACTTGGAATTATCAAGTGACTTTTCTTTCTCTCTTGCATACAACTTCTAGCTGATATCGCACTAAGTACCTTGGGCTAAGGAGAGTTGTGGCTTAGGAGATATGGAAGAATGAGGCATGGAGTAGTAGAGCTTAGAAAGCTTGAACATTTGAAGGTAAAAGATAATTTGAAATGAGAGAATTCAAGCTCTATTTATACTACTCTGGGAAGGCAGAGTTCGGCCCGAATTCTATCCCAAGAATTCAAATTTTTGAACGTTGGACAGCTTGTATCAAGTAGGCCATAAAAATTAGGGTGCTGAAAATCAGAGGGCAGAGTTCGGCCCGAACTGTGCCTTAGACAGAGTTCGGCCCGAACTCTGTCTCCCTTAGGACAGAAGTTCTCAATGGGCTATGGTAGTTTGGTTTGGTTCAGGAATTGGTCTATTTGTATGGTAGAGCTTGGAGAGATATGTCTAGGTGTTGAGATGACACAGTGCGACTCAACGTACACATTCTCCTAGACTCAATAAATTAAAGATTACAGAGTTGGAACAAATAGGAAAACTAAGAGCCCTTTGATGATGCCTTTCTTATGATATTTGAGTAGACCTGAAGATGCCTTTTTTATTGATAACAGTCGTCCAAAGATAAGCAGATCTAGAAATTTGAATACCTTTCGGGGGCTTCACCCTCGAACCCCCGACGGGGGGGCACTGTCCCCTCGACCCCTATCCAGTGATCGGTCATTGGAACCCCCGATGCGAGGCCCCGGATAGGTCGCTAGGCGGTTCAAAAAAATCTTTTTGTATGACACCGTCTTTGGTCCATCATTAATTCTTCATTGCCTATGTCCTAGTTTGATCATGCTTGCTGCATGTCTACAAATACATGTTAGACGAGCAAAATATGTTACAGTACGATACAAACACGGCAATATGATATTGGATAATTAGGACAATGCTAAGTTTAAGTAGTAACATGATAGTGAGTATATGAATATTAGTGACATCATTATGTTAAACTTAATTGATTAGCCATATTCAAAAATACGATGTAATCATTGGGCTAACAATCTTCCCCTTTTTGATTATGGAAAATCGTTAAGTTTAAGACAGATATGATATATGCATGTATCACTAATAAACACATATTGTTTGCGCTAACTTAAACTTATTTCTCCCCCTTTGACATGATCAAAAAATAAGCTCCTATGTAATAAGAGATAAAACAAACTCAAGCATAAGTAAAGGAGAGAGGTATAGACAATTATGATCAAGATATACGAAATGAGGAACAATAGAAGAAGTGTGTAAAGACAAGTATAGAAACTACATACCAAATGTAGAGTGCCAAATAGAAAATAGCTTGTCAAAACACAAATAGTTGGTAAAACTAAAAGAATTTGAAAATAATCAATAGATAGTTTACCAACATGAAATCCAAGAAAGATATCCAAAAACATAGTATGATATGAAATATTGCTCTAGTTTTGGAAGAGAATTATGAAATAAAGGATTTCAGTCAAAAACCATGGGGATTAGATAATTATAAAACATAGATTGCAAAGAAGAAAGATACCAATTGAGATATTGAAATATATATCAATTGAAATAAATAAACTTGAAACATTGATCAATGAAACTATGATAGTCATAATTGTCCACAGATAAATAGTGGAACAAAATAAAGGAATGATCAATGTAAAATAGAGCAATTGATATAAAATAATCTCATTATTTGTAAATCTATTTGCTTATCTAAAATTCATGCATTTGAACTCAATTACCTTATCATGCTATATGATATCCTTTAGATAAACATGAAGGTAAAGGAGAAAAATGTTTGAGAAAGAGAAATTCAGTCGACTTGAATGCTTCCCCTCAAACTATTACCAATAAAGATAAAATCATGAATTTTGGGTAAGTCCTCAACAAGAAAAGCCAAATAAATTAGCATACAAGAAAAGCCAAATTAAAGAAAGCACAATAGTCATCGAGATAAGATACGAAAGTTAATATTAACGAGATGACTCATATAAAAAAGAGAGATAATATGATGAAAACTATTGCATACACTCTCATAAACCTTTCACAAAATAACAGTATCATAACCTCAATCACTAAGATATAAATAATAATAAAAATATGGGTCAATGATGAACTAGTTATACGACATATTAAAGGGTATAAATGAATTGAACCAATTTATTTGCTCCCCCTTAAAATATGCGTATCTAGTTCCAAAGCACTTATAGCAAAAAAAAATGATAACTTCAAGATCTAGGGATAAATCAACTATTGATTTCTTTTCCTTGCTCAATGCATATAAGGCTATAAAAATGTCATAGAACGAATAATGTCATCTTTAGTCAAGAAGAGATATCCACTTAATAGCTGCTAAAGATGAGAAATCAAAAGAATATTCCATTTTAGCACATGTAATCAAAAGATGACATACACTAACCTATATAGAAGAATCTCATATTTAAATATGATATATCAATGCATGTTACCTTTTGGGAAGAAGATCACCATGAAAAGAAATAAGGTCCATTAAAACAATCATGATGAGAATCACAATATAGCTCAAAAAATAAAAATAAAACTAAAAAAATGTCCATAATTATCTAATTAAGAATGAATCAACCAATTTATTACTTTGCATGAACTATGTATGTTTTACCACATATGTACCCATCAACGGATAATAATCCAACCTTGCTAAGAGAAACCCATGAAGTTCAAATAGCAAAGAGCATATATGATAATCCATGAGTAGTCAAAGTAGAGTAATAAATTAACTTGATAACCACATAATTAGATAATATAGGACTACTCAACCATTAGGATCATTTATCAATAACATTAAACGTGATCCAACGAATATCATCAAGAGAAAATATAAAATCCATATTTATAATAAAATCTTACAAATCGATGAAAAATATGGAGAAAAAGTCAATCTCATTTAAATTATTACAGATTTAATCTAAAGAGTTGTAATCTGATAATATGGTAAAATCATGACTCAAAAGATGAGAGAAGTTTAAGAGATGCTTACCAATGACTAGTATGGAAGGAAGTTAAAGTGATGAATCACATGCGGCAATGGAAACAAAAAAAATTTGTCAAACAAATTTTAGAGACCAAACATATGTATCTAAAATAGAATACAAATCTCATCAAGAAAATTTATAAATCTTCTCTTTGTAAACCAGCATATCACATATAGATTGAAATTCAAGAAGATGGCTAGATGAGTTAAAATGAACAAAAATTATGTAGCTTAATCAATACATCGTAAATAAGCAAGCTACATAACTAATTAAGATTAATGAGGTAGGCCATTAACAGGATAAATGTGCTCATTAAATCTTAAGTCACTAACACTAAAGATACATGCTTAAGCATAGAGTTCATAATAAGGGTGATACATTTTGAATGATCAAAATGATTTATATACTCTTTATTAAGCAAGGATAAGAGTATAAGATAGCAAGTAAATGAATTAGACTCTCATCAAGTAAAGGACAAAAGAGATGTTCATGAAAACACAATAGAACAAATCTCTTTGCCAAGTATTGAGATTAATCCAAGATAATAAAATAATAGATTGATGCAAAATTATAGACATTATGAAAGTGTATTCTCTAGAAATAAAAAATCTCAACGCAAAAGCTCAAACCATAGTAGCTAAGGACATGAGAAGTATGATATATCAATTACATGTATTCTCATATGCTACAAAAACATCATTGGGCAATAATAATAAAATATTTATAGCTCAAAATATAGGGCTAGATATGATGGTATATTCTAGAACTTAGGGGACCGGGTACAGTATATTGGATCCAGAACTAGATAATGGTTGCAAGTAGACCTTAATAAATCTTGAGATTCTAATCCAACGGGGAAACTGATCTTTATCATAAATCTTAGAATACTCCTCTTATAGAACTGAAATAAAAAATAACTAAAAAGAAAAGTCTCTCTTGTCGGGTAATGGAATGTTTTGTTTAACGGATTAGTTACTAGTTGAAATTAGAACTCAAATAAACACGTCACTCTGAACTTAATGAATTAATAGTAATCAAAATTTCTTTTAAATTTATGTCCCCGCTTATTATTATATATTCTATTTTTTTTCTAGTCTATTATATATGTGATATACACGTATATATATTTATATATACATATATATAATATAAAATAAAAAATTTTATTTGTACCATAAAATGGTATGTAAAAATTATTGACATAATTAAGTATAAAAAAGAACGAAAAAGAATGATCTATTTTGATTTGAGAAATATATGTCTTTCTATGTTATGTATGGCCGTGCCTAAGGGCATATCGATTGAAGTAGATTCTTCTTTTTTAAAGTCTATAAAGTATTGATCACTTTAGGTTAGCTGTAGGGGCCGTTTCCAGCTAGCGGTAGTCCGAAGACTAGTACACCGTGTTGCATTAGGCTATTTATACATGTATGACAGAAGGACCCTTTCGGCTTGTCTCCAAAATGTTCTTTACTTTTAAGAACTTAGATTTAAAGGAATATATGCAGTATCATCAAACAACATCAAAATCTAAAAAACCCTAAGTATAAGAAAGGTAAATACCCAAATAATAATCAAAGAATGATCATCAAAATTTGCTAAGAATATTTTCAAAACAAACATTTTCATAATGCACTTATGGAGATAAATATATAGAAGATACTTACTCAAAATATGCACTAATAAGTATGGTGATTTTAACAAGTAAGGTAAAGCACAAAATCATGCAATCCTTAAAAGAACTTCCATAAAAGTTATGAACAAGACACTAATAAACATGTTCACTCAACATTCCAACTTAAAGGTATTGAATAAATATCAACAGTTGGATATGTATATATATATATATATATTTAGTGTCTTGTTCATAACTTTTATGGATATATATATATATATATATATATATATATATATATATATATATATATATATATATATATATATATATATATATATAGGCATACATAAAAATATTCAAGAATCAAGTAAAAGACATTTGTCCATAAAGTCAACCCAAAAAAAAGCCAAGAAGATATCATCAAAAGAAGGCTTTAAGAAAGAAGCTAATTGATTCAAGAAAGATAACACAAATTTGATCAAAAGAATTAATAGCTAAAGTATGAGATAAGCACAAGTATGAATAGATACTCTTCAAAATAATATAAAACTTGAGCTTAACTCATATGCCCACATAAAGATATTTATACAAAAATAGATATCAATATAAGAAATACATGAACTACATAGAAATGGAGATAAATATAGTCATGTATAAATAAACTTTATTAGGCAAAGACATAATTGATTCTCAAGAGGATAATCAAAATAAAATATGAGAATCGATAATGAATATTTTATGCAAGCACAAGATTAAAAAGAAGTATAAGTATATACTTATCAAGTGATAAGAAGCTTGTGCATATATTCACAAAAACCGATTTAAAGTAAAATAGGACATATTAAAGAGAAATCGGTAAGAAGTAATTATCTTAGAAACTTTAAAAATGGAGAGTCAAGCTTTAAAACAAAATTCAAGAATCAAGCTCCTATGGACTAGAGTGATATGCATGCTTTATAAATAAAGACAAAGAATAGCGAGCATGCATATGTAGATGTGTCACACTAATAGAAAATGAGTGATAAACTACATAGTGTGAACTAATCATTTAAACTAAGTAACTAGTCATGCTAGATACAAGAAATATAAAAAAATTAACTAAGCTTACTAGTATTATATTTCACATTGATTTATATAATAAGCAACTAGAGGATATCAATGTGAGCTAGTAGCAAGACATCAAGAGAAACATGCTAGATCTTACAAATATAAACCATTTAAAGCGAATTGTTTAGCATGTTATCAAAGTGGCTCTAGTGGCAACACTTGTGTTGGTGCAATTGCTTGGACGATGACCTTTGAGCTTTACAACCACCAACACGCTCCTCGGTGCTATATCCCGATACAAGTAGCTCCACCTACAATATTAGGCGAAGACTTTGGTATCCAAATAAACTTGGATCCACATTTGTTAGCTTTAGGGACCCATAAACTATTTACTCTAGCATTGGTAGAAAAACTCCTACGAATAGGACAAGTTACACTCATGTGTCCAATACGAGAGCAATAGAAGCACATAATACTAGTGTGTGCACATGTATCGGAATGAGCATGATTATGAACATGTGACATACTAGAATAATGAATATCTCTAGAGTGAGCATGCATGGATTAGGTCTTAAGAATATCGTGTTCTAATAGCAAATCATTATGCAAACAAGTAAGAGAATCAAATTTAGCATTTAAAGCATAATTCTCTTTCTCAAATAAGCAATTCTAGAAATAAAATCATTATTTTGTTTCTTTAAAGAATCAACAGAAGAATCATGCAAATGATTTACCTCGTGTGTTTGCCTCTTAAGATCTTCTATTGATGAGGAAAGAGATTTATTTTCAAAATTAAAGGATCATTCAAACTCTTTAAAGAAATACAATATGAGTTTTGAGAGTCAAGTCTAGATAATAAATCATTGTTTTCATATCTCAAAAACTCATTTGATTCTTCTAAATGAATGACCTTTTCTGAAAGTTCTTCATTTGTAGAATGAAAGTCCTCAAGAATCTCTAAGGATTGTTTAGCCATATACACTACAACAAAAAACCCCTTTTACAACGTTGTAAAAATGTTGTAAAAGGGCTTTTACAACGTTTAATGGAAGGTCGTTATATCCAGGGTTGTGAAATAGGGGGTATCTTGTACAACGTTTGTTTAAATGTTGTGAAGATGTTGTAGAAGTTCTTTCCACAATAGTTTACAAATATTATTGAAATTTATAAATTTGACAAAAATCTATCTACAACATTTTTTAAGTATTGTAAAAATACTTTTTAAGACATATTGTAATTATAATTTCTACAACATTTTGCAACTATAGTAAAAATAATATCTACCACGTTTAGTAAACATTATGTATAGATTTCGTACAATATTGTACAAACATTGTAAAAATAACTGTATACAACTTTTTATGATAGTTGTATATGCTATGTAATTATATTTGCCAAACGATGTAAATAATATTTGTATGTTGTAATAGTAATATCAACAATGATTTAAAATTATTATAAATAAATTTTACAACGTTTAACAAAGTTTTAAAATATTACCTACAACAGTTTTTAAACGTTGTTGATTATATTTCCATTTTCAAAAAAAAAATTATAAATAAAAAAATATTGATTACAATTACAATACAAATACAAGTACATGATCAATCCCTTTTTGTTCCAATGTGCCATACATCCATTTACATGTCCTCACCAAACTCCGGATCGATTGAACGCTTTCTAGTCAGTAGCTCCTCGTTTGACCAAAACTGCAAGAAGTAGTGGAGGTAGATAGTTTTCATGGCGTTATCATCAATCCTAACCCATTAACTTCTTAACAACTATGTCGACAATCTTGCTCCGGGATAAAAATAGCTCATAATCATCGCTGAGAAGGACTCAATAATTTAATAACTATCAAAATTTTCATCTGTCAAATCCAGTCTAAAATTTTCATTGTCAAAATTTTTGGTATACTCAATAATACTACTTAGAAATGGCAAAAATAAGCCACAATATATATAAATTGAAAAAATTTAACTACCGTATACGTGTAAGATATCTATATTATAATATGACTTATAAACGACTCAAAAATAAGCAATAATATATTATCAATAATTAATATATACAAATTTAAAAATAACTATCGTATATGTTGTCTTCTCACTTAATCGATGAAATAAAAATAAAAATTAACTTGAACATAAAACAAATTCTAAATATATTCAAAATTTAAGTTGTATTTAAACTAACTATATGATATTATCTAATTAAATACATAACAAAGATTCAGAAAAATAACTATATATTAAATCATACTAAAAATATGTTCAAATCATATTAAAATATTCTAATATTATTTAAAGCTCATTCTATTTTAAAAAAATTATAAACAATTTATTATAATATATTCCTATAAATATAGTGCTATCTTTTTTTTCCAGAGATTTATAGATTTGGCATTTAAAAAGTTAACCTTGTGATTTAAGGTTATGAAGAAGCCCTACAAATGTTAGGGGTGCAACTCATGTAGGTTGGGTGGGGCTTGAGGTCAACCCGAGCCCAACCCGATGAATCATAAGCCTAGCCCGAGCCCAAGTCCGGCCTGACCTCGGGTTCAACATATGAAGCCCAAGACCAAGCCCGGAGGATCGGGTTTGGCTCGGGTTGAACTTGGGTTGGGTTGGGTCCATTGTGTTTATCGGGCTCTAATATAATATTTAAAATAATTTTAAACAAAAATAATATTAAACACATAATCAAAGAGCAATCAAGTTTGATCATTACAAAATATAAATTGAAATAAGATTTAGGATAAGGAATTGAAGAGTTTTATATTTAATCTTTTTATTTAAGAACTATGAAACAATATATATATATAAGTCGGATTTTGGGTTCTTCAAATAAACTGACACATGAACACGAGCCAAACCCAATTTTTTATCGGGCTGAAATATTTTAACCCAAATCCGAGCCCAAACCCGAATATCTTCAACTCTAAGCCAACCCATTAACGAGTTTACCCGATTGGGCTCGGGTGTAGCCCGTCCGAGTTGCACCCTTAACAAAAGTTATCCTATGTAGAATGACCTATGACTTCCAAAAGTTTCCTTAGTAATCAATTTAAACATGCGAGCATTACACAAGTTAAATGTTCTTTAACAGTCCTATCCTGAAAAAGATAATTTTTTTACATGGATTAACTTGGAAATTATCCTCCAATCTACTTCAAGTTTTAGGGGCATTGACACTACTTCCGCGACATAATTCCTCTAAATAGGTTGGTCCCCATGCTTTTAGAAGAGCAATCAGCTCATTCAATACTTATTATACTAAGAATAAAGTTGAGAATATCAATCAAGGACGTCGATTTTTTCCAAAGATCGAAAGACATTCATGAGATGCTACCAAGTGAGTTATTGACCTAATAAGACCAACATTTCAAATAATATCATCCTATAAATATTTAAAATATAAATTTACAATATTGTCTAAACATTGTGAAATACACCTCTTTTACAACATTTTGTAAAGTTTGTTAAATATAAACCTTTTACAATGTTTCTTAAAAGTTGTAAAATGATATAACATACACGACGTTTATATAAAATAGTAAAATCAAAATACTTTTACAACATCAAACTAACATTGTAAAATATATAAAAATTTGGCAATATTTGATAAACGTTGTTGAACATAACATTGTTACAATATTTTAAATACGTTGTCAAAATATAACTTTGACAACTTTAAATAAACATTGTCAAAATGAATAAATATTACAATGTTAATAAAACATTGTTGAAGACAGTAATACACAACTTTTGTGAATGACCATTGTAGAAGCCTTAGTGTTTGAATATAAATGTTGTTTGCACATGTATTTTACAATGTTTTTACCAAAAAGGTTGTAGAAGACCCCCATTTTTAACAACGTTTTTAGGAAGTGTTGTAGATAGAACGTTGTAAAAGGGAATTTTTCTTGTAGATATAGCTTTCCACTTAGAGCATTTCTTACATTTAGAAGAAACATGATCATCCATGCTACTAGAAATAAAACCCTCTTTATCTGAGGAGGAGGAATATGATGCCATACTCAAATAAACAAGGATCTACTCTAAGGATGTTAAGCCTAACAATAGAGTCATTGCTCTGATACCAATTGAAGTAACGTGTAGGCAACTCTAGAGGGGGTGAATAGAGTTTGTGTCGATAATCATCAATTAAAAATTAACTCTATATCAACTCCACAGAACAATTAACAAGAGATTAAGTAATCAGAGATTAATACAAAAATAAATAGTAATCACGAGAGCATACGCAAACACAGCAATTTTAACCTGGTTTTCCTCGTAGATGACTAGTCCAAGCCTGAGAACTCTAGCTCAGGATTAAAATCCATAATTTGTGAAATAGCATACAACCACGTGCCTTTATTCAGAAGAGCACGCCAACTTCTTACAGATTTGCAGGTGGCAAAACTTGGAATTGTCCAAGTGACTTTTCTTTCACTCTTGCATACAACTTCTAGTTGATATCAAAGTAAGCATCTTGGGCTAAGGAGAGTTGTGGCTTAGGAGATATGGAAGAATGAGGCTTGGAGTAGTAGAGCTTAGAAAGCTTGAATGTTTGAAGGTAAGAGATAATTTGAAATAAGAGAATTCAAGCTCTATTTATACTACTCTGGGAGATAGAGTTCGGCCCGAATTCTATCCCAAGAATTCAAATTTTTGAACGTTGGACAGCTTGTATCAAGCAGGCCCTAAAAATTAGGGTGATAAAAATCAGGGGCAGAGTTCGGCCCGAACTGTGCCTTAGATAGAGTTCGGCCCGAACTATGTCTCCATTAGGACAGAAGTTCTCAATGGGCTATGGTGGTTTGGTTTGGTTCAGGAATTGGTCTATTTGTATGGTAGAGCTTAGAGAGATATGTCTAGGGATTGAGATGACACAGTGCGACTCAACGTACACATTCTCCTAGACTCAATAAATTGAAGATTATAGACTTGGAACAATAGGAAAACTAAGAGCCCTTTGATAACGCGTTTCTTATGATATTTGAGCAGACCTGAAGACTTCTTTTTCCTTGATAGCAGTCGTCCAAAGATAAGCAGATCTGAAAATCTAAATACCTTTTGGGGGTTTCACCACCAAACCCCCGACGGCGGGCGCTGCCCCCTCGACCCCTGTCCGCTGACCGGGCAGCGAAACCCCCGATGCGAGGCTACGGGGCGGTCACTAAGCGATTAAGAGAAACCTTTTTGTATGACGCCGACTTTGGTCCATCATTAATTCTTCATTGCCTGTCTTGGTTTGATCATGTTTGATCATGCTTACTGTATGTCTACAGATACATGTTAGGCAAGAAAAATATGTTGTAGTACGATACAAGCATGGCAATATGATATAGGACAATACTAAGTTTAAGTAGCAATATGATAGTGAGTATATGAATATTAGTGACATCATTATGTTAAACTTAATCGATTAGCCATATTCAAAAATACGATGTAATTATTGGACTAACAATATCGCCTATGGCCATGAAAGCTATATATATATATATATATATATATATATATATATATATATATATATATATATATAAAATATATATAAAATATATATATATATATATATATATATATATAATCGTTTTCCATCTATTCAAAATCGGAGAACTACTTTCAAACTTGATCTACTGTATCACGCTATCTATTACATCGTGTATTATCCTTTTATAATCAAAAGCTAAGGTACGATACCACGACTTGAAATTTTCTAACTCTATTAATTCTAGGATGGCGACTAAGTTTAATTTTGAGGAAAGAAATTCCTGAAATGTATTGGTTGTAAGCTCCTCAAAGTTTAGGATTTGCTAGGATTACCGATTGATTGGGATAAGTTGGTCCCACTAGGAGGATAAATCAGTGCCTCATGAACACCCATTTTCTATTTAGATCATTTGATGTCCTCTACCGTGGCATTGATATTCAGAGTGCAGTACCAGTTGTTACCTTTCAACAAATTTTATATACAAGACCTAGACGAGCCCCTTCATTTAGACATATCATGTTCCACTCAAAACACGACCCCTTATACTCTATTTTTTATGATACGATTTTCAGGTCAAAAGAAGCTAATTATGACCCTTACCGTAATATCGATGTACTTCTCGACTTCAATTAGAATCCAACCTCGACTCAAATCCTTTGACCCAATATATGGTCATGATCTACTTGAAGCCCACTACGCACATGCCACTAGTGTGCCACTTAATGGCGTTTCCATGTGCTACTTAAACACAAAAGTCACAGAAGGCACATTTTTTGGCTTAAGGAAACTAGTTAACCAACCCGACTTGCAAATAGCCCAACCACTTGAGTTTGAACCTATTCTAGGTTACCCTAACCTAATAAGAACAGTTAGATTGATTTATGGGATATTGTCCAGCCAATATAGATTAAAGCCCAAGATTTATTCAAACAAAGATTTAAGTCCAATTAGGGAACCCATTAAAACCCAGTTAAATTCATTCATGCATATCGCCATATTTGTACTATAAAACATAACTTTATGAAATAGGACCCTACACCTATAGGTAGTCCCCATCTCTTGGTCCACTAATCCTCCTTCCTTAAGTCTCTTAACCGTATCTCTTCGTAGCCTATGTTATGCGATGAATGGAATTCCGATGTACCAACTTTTTTCGGTTATGCTAGACCAAGACCTCTCATACTGCCTTGATAAAGTGTGGCTAATGCATGAGAAATATTGAATAAGTAATACATAGGCTTCCTTTAGAGTCCATGACTATGATCAGAAGTACCTCATATTCTCATATATCTTCTTGAAATTTGGCCTTCATAGAAGTCCTATCATTGTGCTTCCACGATTAACCAATTTCTATAAGTGGAGTAGAACCTTGAACTTAGTGTACTCTATCTCTTATAATAGGATGCCATTCGTGACCGTTCTTTCATCCATTTGTAAGTTGCGATACGATCTTCGTAGTGCATTTTATATCCCTTTGCTCGTGCATCTAGATAACCGCGGTAAAAGATCACGATCTTGATTCTTCGCATTCTGTTCTATCATAGAATCGTATCTTAGTTTCCATTTCGATGACAGAATTCTTGAAGTGTATAGGCAAACCTTTCTAAGAATTAGCAAATGATTGGGATAGATTGGTTCCAATTGAACTAATAAAACAGTAGTTCATAACGTCCGCTCATATCCATGTCATTTGATGTCACGACCCGCACCCTGAAGAGGGGCACGAGCACGTGGTTACGTCCAGCCTATGCCACAGTATCGGCGGTAGAACGCTGTATATAGGGTCTATAAATACTATGACTAAAATAGATAAATGTACCTATACAGTATATACACTCCGAATGGAGGTGACATAGCAATACAGTCTCAATCACATATATCAAACTAAGGTAGATAGCATGGAAAAGAGATATGATAGATAAAACAGAAAATGAGTCCAAGATCCACAAGTCAGAGCTATACACAAACATCCAGAGTCTCAAAAAATATATGATAGATACTACAACTGAAAGTGCTAGCTGGCTCGCAGGCCAGGCAAACCTAACTAGCTATACTACTCAGGGTGAGCAAAGTCTAGTGGCTCTACCAACAAGCCACGGTCTAACTCTAATCTATCAGACTCAACCCCATAGTAGGTCGGGCAATCAGCCTCTGAATCATCTGTAAAATTTGTCAACGGTATTCTGTCAGGAAAATGAGCAAGTACAAACACCAACAGCAGTTTCATATGAATTGACAAATTCTATAAGAGACAGTGTAATGAGATACAAGACAAAATCAACTGGAAATACATATCATGATGTGAGTACTGAAAGGACGACGATATGAATGTATATAGGACGACTTGGGAACTATTCGAAAACCGAGTTACAACCCCTAAACCAAACAAGGACCGGGGCTGTAACCCTTCTCCCGAACAGAACTTAGTCACCAAGATAATAAATATAAAAGGTGCCTTGAATTATTAGTGTGTCATGTGATCGGCTTGGGAAAAATATGCTCAGGCTTTCCATCCGACCGGCTATGAACCCTGTATACAATAGAACGATAAGGCCAGTCACCATGGAAAGCTATGAACCGTATAGGGTAAGGCTTTACCTGTCGTAAGGCGAGGGTATAGCTATGAACCATATGTACCATAGAACCATGTGGGAATTTGATCACACAACCACTAATAACTCCCCCATCCCCGAATAGTACAATGGATATGGACATGACACGTTATGACACGGGATTCCATAAGAGGGTAGCAAGTCCCCTTTGAAATCGGTGTTTATACCAATATACTGAAATAAGACAGAATATGTACCAATATACCATGTAACTCTAGGAATAACATCCCATGTCATGATCCAACATATACTAGTCCGTGAACTATCGTGACTGGAAATCGAGTATAACACTACAGCTGAATCGGATATAGCAGATATCAAGACAATAAAAACTATCAATGAATGTACTCACCTGTGGTCCTGAGCTGATAGGGTGAACAGACGCTCAGAGTGATCACAGACCTAAAATAAGATACTATGAGTCAAACAGGACAAAATACTGAAAAAGGAGGCTAATTCAAGTCATGAATGAAAGTCTAAGTCAAAACTACGTCAATCTAGGTCAGACTGAGTCACACTAGGTCATATGGCTCATACTAGGTCATACCAGGTCACTGGGAGTCAATCCAAGTCAAACTAGGTCAATCTGGTTCAAGGGTTGACTTACAGTTGACTTTTGGTCAAAAAGTCAACTCTGGTCAACTCTGGTCAATACTGAGTCAACCCTGGGTCAACTCTAGGTCAAACAAGTCAAATGTTGACTAACAGTTGATTTTCAGTCAACTGGTCAACTCTGGTTTAGTTTCGGTCAAATCGGGTCGCCTAAAGGCTAAGTTTGACTCTCGGTTGACTTTTGTTGACTTTTGGTCAAAAAAGTCAACCGACGTCAAAACTAGTCTATGAGCACCATATTTGATCATTACCAACCACGGGAATCAAGTTCTAACTCTAACTTAGACTCCTAACTCAAATATCTTATTCCTAGGCAAAACTAGCATTACCTTACCAAGGTAAATTCCGATACCTTGCCCAATCCCAAGGAAACCCCGCTAATACCCAAGATACTAGCCTAGGCTCCTTAGGGTAGCTAGATACCAACCAATCTAAGGTTTACTTACCAAGAAAAATGGGTATCCTAGGTATCTAGGCTATGTTAGGATACATGGGCATTGATTTACCCTATTACCTAATCCATATCATATATTTCCCTCATATCTACCCAACACTCACTCACATACAACACTCTCACAATATACCACACTCATAGGCCCTCCTATAGGTTTTTCCTACTAGTTGCACATAGGCTAAACTATGGTTCACTAGCTACACTCATAGGTAGGCTCTCACACACACCCACAACTAATAGATACACCCACACACATAGGCTAAATGTATGGAATGATATGTGGTTATGGTGGACTGAAATTGAAGTGGTTGTGGACTGATTTTGGATGGAATGTCAAGGCTAACATGGTTGAACCATGGACAGATTTTGGATGGTGTATAGGGCTGTCTATAGGGGCTGGTTCATGGACTGTCTTTGAGTCAAAATAGGACAGCACTATAGAAGAAATCTGGACCGAATTGAAGGCAATGTGGGGACTGTTTTACAGTCCAATGGGGCTGATTTTGTGGAGTAACATGACAGCCAATAGGCTGTGTTTGGGACAGCAATATAGGGGGTGATTAATGAGGACTGAAATGGCAATGTAAGGGGGCTGTCTTGACAGTGAAGGACAGCCAACAATGGGGAATACATGGACTGAAATGTGGTTGTTTGTAGGGTGGTTCATGGAGGACTTGAGGGGACTATTTTGTGGTATTTCTGGACTGTTTTGGGCTATTGGGGATAGCCAAGTGTTGTCCCATATAGACTGAAATAATAGGAAAAAGAGGACAGCCAAGGGAGGTTAGTGTAACACCCCAGTCCCAAAATACGTAGGAGTAGGAACGTAGACATACTAGCTGTATTCATACGAAGTACATAGGCTTCGTATGGATACATAAGCTATAAAATACAGTAGAACCACAACTAATCTCATCCACACAAAATAAATGATTAAAAGATATCATATAAAGATAATGAATTGTCTTGATACAATATGTTGGGCGGAGACAAAGTCCACTACCAACTATCCCAATGAAAGAAATGTACAATAAATCGAGCGATAAAAAATGGCAAGACGAACCAAGCGCAATTGTCTTCGAAGGAATGAAGAAGACCACGGCCTTGGCTAGAATACATGCGGAAGATATGAACACACACCTGGGGAAAAACCAGGTCCTCAGACGGACGTAGCAAGATACAGGAAGAACAAGCTAATATGAACTGTCAGAATAAAATAATATATAAATGACTATCCTAGACAGAAATATGCAAAGGAAATTCTAACCGCCTAATGTGCAATTTAGAGGACAACTTTCATGCGCATGGGTGGAATTTTAGGCTATGTGTACGTAACTGGCATCTAGTCATCTGTATCCGGCCGTAACGTCCAAGACTTCAGAGGGTATCTGCAAATATATCGCCACAGTTCCATCCGGAGACTGTGGTTTTCCTGTTTGGCTTTCCATACGCACTAGCGACTGTCCTCTCCTAATATTTCCCACACTGTTCAAGTCATGTCCATGGCTCGTCCAGTTTTTGTAACTGCTTGAGTCTCTAAAACCCTAGTCATAGCAGTTACGAATATCTACCGTCACACGAATTTAAAGATAGCTAGTCAATAAGTCGTGCCCCTAGCAAACTGTCTCAAACCGTGTAGTGTGAGTGTCACAGCCAAAGGAAGATATAAGGATATCCCCCAACAAGAAGGTAGTCCCCTAACACTAAGTCGACATGCATAAAATAAAGTAACGACTTAATAAAGTCGCTCGCACCCAAGTATGGCTTGGACGCGCAATTTATAACAAAGGAAACTAACAATATAAAATAAAATAAATAATACAGAAAATAAATAATTGACAGTTAATTAGCAAGGTATACTTGCCTGTTGTGACGCCTGGTGAGCTGTCTGGTGTGTTACAATAGAGGTAGCACAAGATCAACTTCGGTGTTACAACTATGCAAGGAGACCTCTGATGGTGGCACGGACAGTTCCATTGGGTCCAGAAGGGTCAAATTGGTTAGGTTGCACATAAGGTAGACTTAAATTGGCGAAGGAATGGTAATAATGGGCCTAGTCACGGGTTGGAGAAAAATCGAAGAAAGTTGGAAAAATAAATACAAATTTTTGAAAGATATTTGTAATAGCTAAAAACTAGTTTCATGAGTCAAAATATTTATAGAAAAAATACGTAAATACTTAAAGTCAAGAAAAATCATTTTGGGCTAAACTCCAAGTTTGTCCACATAAAAGTTTATAAATAGAAAACTATATCTTGTTAGTAACATGATTTAGATGAATATTAATAATCTGAAAAAATTATTTAGGATTTTAAAACCAAGTTCGAAATATAGACCATGCTAAATAATATTGACATAAAACTGTGTATAGATATTTTACAAGAAATTTTTTTTTTTGAAAAGCTTATTATTCCTAGATATATAAATCAATCAATAATAATAACTTGTAATAAACTTTAATAATAGTCACTAAAAATATGATAATAAGAATAATAATACTAATAAAATAAAAATTTTAATGAAAATAAAATGGAACAAAACAAAAACATAACAAAACAGCATCTACTAGTATAACAAAAGTTATAAGGAATATGAAAACATAAATAATAAAAATATAACAATGACCAAACAATAGCAGTACTATTCTGTTCTTATAGATATTTCCACAAGGATAAAATACTAATAATTTTATTAAAATAATTTTTGATAATTATAATAATAACTATAACCAAGGTATTAATAATAATAATAATAATAATAATAATAATAATAATAATAATAATAATAAATAAATAAATAAAAATTAAAAAACCAATACTGAAACGTTGTTCTCCTCTTTCGAGGAGAACAGAACTTAGTTTTAAGGAAAAAAAAAACAACAAACAACAAAAAAATGAAAGAGATCAGAGGGAGATGGAGGTGAGGAAGACGGAGAGAGAGGAAGTCGGTGGAGAGCGGGCGGCCTGACGCCGGAGAAGGCGGAGTTCGCGGAGGCGGAGAGGGGAGGAGCCGGGCTTGGCCGCGCGGAGTGTCTCGGTGGGCGCGGGCGGAGGAAGTGGAGGAGGAGAGCGGGATCCGGCCGCGGAGACTGGACGGAGGCGGTTCGCCGCGGGGGTTTTGGCCACGGCGCGGCGGGACGGAGAGCGGCGGAGGAGTTGGCTCGCGGTGGACGAGAGAGGGGGACGGCGGAAGAACTGTGGTGGCCGCGGCCAAGGGAGGCGGCGAGCGGCCGGGCGGTTGGGTTTTGGGGGAGAACGGAGTTTGGGGGTCCGGTGGCCAAGGGTCTTGCCGGCGATCGTGCGGAGGAGGCGGACGCGGCGGCGCGGCATGCCAGGGAGGAGGTCGACGCAGGTGCGGTCAGGCACGGAACGCCGAGGAGGCGGCTCGGCTTCGGGTAAGGGTTTTTCCTCCTCCTATTTCTTGTGATTTGGGGATGGTGCTGTGGGAGGAGTTGGCCATGGTTGTCGAGGGTGGTGGTAGAGTGGTGTACTGGTGGCGGTTTTGGCTGGGAAGTGGCCGGACAGTGGTGGTGTTTCCTGGTGGTTGGCAACGAGTAGGGCTGGGCGGTGGTCTGCCGGGTTGGTGGCTATGTGGTTTTGGGGACGGTGATGGCAGTGGTTGGCGGTGGTTGAGTTGGCTGGAGGTCGGTGATGAAGGGGGTGGTCTTGTGAGGACAGGGGTTCGGCGCAGGCAGGAAACGACGATGGTGGCGATAATGGGGATGGTCGGAGGACGACAGGACGGTGCTGGGGTGCTCGGTTGGGGTTCCATCGATAGGTTTAGGATATGTTTAGGAATAGGTATTTGATTGTGTCGGGTGTGTCGACACGGAAAGATGGATAATGTATTTGTAAAAATGGAATAAGACGGAGAGGGGACACGGACACGATACACGGTGGTTGGAAATTATTTGTGAAAGATTAATTGTTGTAGATCAATAATGAATTGGAGGAGTACCTGCCTATTTATAGGATGTGGGAATTCCCAATAAGATAAGGATTATGATTGGTTTAAAACCCAAGTAGATAATTTACCATTTTAATTTAAAATCATTTAAATACAAATCTAAATATAAATCAAATTCCAAATGCAAATCAAATTTGAATCTAATTAAATTTTTAGTTTAGAATCGAATGAGATAATTCAGATTTCAAATATTTAACTATATAAATAAATCCATAGATTCAAATTAAGATTTAAATCGCCATAAAAATTTTGAAATATTTTTCCAAAATACTAATAATAATAATTTCGAAAATAATAAATCTTTTGAATAGTAAAATATTAATATTAATAATTTCAAAAAATTACACTAATAAAATATTTATGCAATATATGTACGCACTAAAAATATTATTTAATATTAATAACTGTATAAACGAAAGCCTTTGTGTAAATAAAATAAATAAAATAATGAACTTAAAATTTTGGTACGATAGCTAAATAATTATTATGTATAATATTTTGAAACCATAAAAATAGAAGAAAATTATTTTTCAAAAATATGTACGCTCGCATATAATCGCACTCGTCGAGCAAATTCGTAAAATAAAATTTCGTGCGCGACGTATAATATGACTATACGACGTACAATACAAAAATTTAAATCAGTACCAAAAATTAAAAAAAAATAGTAGAAAATTTAGGGATTTTACATCCTACCCAACTTAAAAGAATTTCGTCCTCGAAATTAAGAATTAGGAGGGGGTGAAAAACACAAGGGGTATCGATAAGGAAGCATATTCAAATCAAGACAAGGGAACGACGTTTAATGAAAACATGCATTAAAGTCATGATTTCAATAAGGCGGAGATAGTCATGGATCAATGCAAGAAGAAAATGTTTAAGATGACGTGCATTAAAGAATAGCATGGGTTCAAGTAAAATTAAATAATTTAGAGACCTTAAAGTTATGGTCTCTTGAGAGTAGGTTGAGGGCACGATAAGATAACGAATTAGATTTACTTGATTAGAAGGTCATGACGGTAATTATAGGGCCGAGAAAAGGACGAGTAGTTAATGATGAAGACATAGCAACATCGAGTGGTAATGGTCATATTTGATAGGACAGCTAAAGGAATTTCAAGTACAAGTGCCTTCGTCCTTCCAAAATCGGTGAAGGTGAAAGCAATATAGAGTTCGAAGGAGGTGTTATCGAATACGAATACGTGATTCAAAGACGATCGAATAATTTTAAAAGAATTGTCAAGGCAGTCGTGGGTGGGATTGTAAGGGCCAAGTTTAATTATGTCCCCATCCATGTAGAGTAATAGACAAAAGCGAACCAAGGTGCACTTGGTTGATCAGACCATTATGCACCGGTTCTGATTAGACAATAGGCTAGTGAGCGCTCAATAGCATATGTCATGAACAAACTCGATAAAGAATAAGCTTACAAAAACTAGGCTACATTAGCATCATTAGTCAAAACGATAAATACATAGGTACGAGAGATTTAAGATTTAGAGAAGGTAGAATGATTCTAAGTCATACAGTCGTCCTATAGTCTTCTTGTCCAAGTCCTTGGTTGGCTAGACGGGTTAGGTCCTCTAGATTCTAGGATCTAAATAAGCTTGCTATATAAGTCACTAGGTCAAAGGGGTTGCTAGTTCATAAGGTATTCTACCCAACTTAAAGAATTAAACTAATGGTGTTTTGGGACAACTAACTAGTAGGGTCAATCTCTAGCAAGCACGAAGGGAAGACGAGAATAGGGATAGAAGGAATCAAGCTAGATGCAATTGATGAGTCAAACTGTAGATAAAATGTAGGAAAGAGGTCAAGTATGTGGATGAGATCCTAGACTTCTAATCCTATACGCAGGCTTGCTTGGTACGGTAAAGTAACCAAACAATTTATCTTGACCTGCATGGGCCACCACAAAAACATGTAATGCCCCAGTCCCAAAATACGTAGGAGTAGGAACGTAGACATGCCAGCTGTATTCATACGAAGTACATAGGCTTCGTACGGATACATAAGCTATAAAATACAGTAGAACCACAACTAATCTCATCCACACAAAATAAATGATTAAAAGATATCATATAAAGATAATGAATTGTCTTGATACAATATGTTGGGCGGAGACAAAGTCCACTACCAACTATCCCAATGAAAGAAATGTACAATAAATCGAGCGATAAAAAATGGCAAGACGAACCAAGCGCAATTGTCTTCGAAGGAATGAAGAAGACCACGGCCTTGGCTAGAATACCTGCGGAAGACATGAACACACACCTGGGGAAAAACCAGGTCCTCAGACGGACGTAGCAAGATACAGGAAGAACAAGCTAATATGAACTGTCAGAATAAAATAATATATAAATGACTATTCTAGACACAAATATGCAAAGGAAATTCTAACCGCCTAATGTGCAATTTAGAGGACAACTTTCATGCGCATGGGTGGGATTTTAGGCTATGTGTACGTAACTGGCATCCAGTCATCTGTATCCGGCCGTAACGTCCAAGACGTCAGTGGGTATCTGCAAATATATCGCCACAGTTCCATCCGGAGACTGTGGTTTGCCTGTTTGGCTTCCCATACGCACTAGCGACTGTCCTCCTCCAATATTTCCCACACTGTTCAAGTCATGTCCATGGCTCGTCCAATTTTTGTAACTGCTTGAGTCTCTAAAACCCTAGTCATAGCAGTTACGAATATCTACCGTCACACGACTTTAAAGATAGCTAGTCAATAAGTCGTGCCCCTAGCAAACTGTCTCAAACCGTGTAGTGTGAGTGTCACAGCCAAACGAAGATATAAGGATATCCTCCAACAAGAAGGTAGTCCGCTAACACTAAGTCGACATGCATAAAATAAAGTAACGACTTAATAAAGTCGCTCGCACCCAAGTATGGCTTGGACGCACAATTTATAACAAAGGAAACTAATATTATGAAATAAAATAAATAATGCAGAAAATAAATAATTGACAGTTAATTAGCAAGGTATACTTGTCTGTTGTGACGCCTGATGAGCGGCCTGGTGTGTTACAATAGAGGTGGCACAAGATCAACTTCGGTGTTACAACTATGCAAGGAGACCTCTGATGGTGGCACGAACAGTTCCATTGGGTCCAGAAGGGTCAAATTGGTTAGGTTGGACATAAGGTAGACTTGAATTGGCGAAGGAATGGTAATAATGGGCCTAGTCACGGGTTGGAGAAAAATCGAAGAAAGTTGGAAAAATAAATAAAAATTTTTGAAAGATATTTGTAATAGCTAAAAACTAGTTTCATGAGTCAAAATATTTATAGAAAAAATACGTAAATACTTAAAGTCAAGAAAAATCATTTTGGGCTAAACTCCAAGTTTGTCCACATAAAAGTTTATAAATAGAAAACTATATCTTGTTAGTAACATGATTTAGATGAATATTAATAATCTGAAAAAATTATTTAGGATTTTAAAACCAAGTTCGAAATATAGACCATGCTAAATAATATTGACATAAAACTGTGTATAGATATTTTACAAGAAAGATTTTTTTTTGAAAAGCTTATTATTCCTATATAAATCAATCAATAATAATAACTTGTAATAAACTTTAATAATAGTCACTAAAAATATGATAATAATAATAATAATAATAATACTAATAAAAATAAAATTTTTAATGAAAATAAAATGGAACAAAACAAAAACATAACAAAACAGCATCTACTAGTATAACAAAAGTTATAAGGAATATGAAAACATAAATAATAAAAATATAACAATGACCAAACAATAGCAGTACTATTCTGTTCTTATAGATATTTCCACAAGGATAAAATACTAATAATTTTATAAAAATAATTTTTGATAATTATAATAATAACTATAACCAAGGTATTAATAATAATAATGATAATAATAATAATAATGATAATAATAATAATAATAAATAATAAATAAAAATTAAAAAACCAACACTGAAATGTTGTTCTCCTCTTTCGAGGAGAACAGAACTTAGTTTTAAGAAAAAAAAACAACAAACAACAAAAAAATGAAAGAGATCAGAGGGAGAGGGAGGTGAGGAAGACGGAGAGAGAGGAAGTCGGTGGAGAGCGGGCGGCCTGACGCCGGAGAAGGCGGAGTTCGCGGAGGCGGAGAGGGGAGGAGCCGGGCTTGGCCGCGGAGTGTCTCGGTGGGCGCAGGCGGAGGAAGTGGAGGAGGAGAGCGGGATCCGGCCGCGGAGACTGGGCGGAGGCGGTTCGCCGCGGGGGTTTTGGCCACGGCGCGGCGGGACGGAGAGCGGCGGAGGAGTTGGCTCGCGGTGGACGAGAGAGGGGGACGGCGGAAGAACTGTGGTGGCCGCGGCCAAGGGAGGCGGCGAGCGGCCGGGCGGTTGGGTTTTGGGGGAGAACGGAGTTTGGGGGTCCGGTGGCCAAGGGTCTTGCCGGCGATCGCGCGGAGGAGGCGGACGCGGCGGCGCGGCATGCCAGGGAGGTGGCCGACGCGGGTGCGGTCAGGCGCGGAACGCCGAGGAGGCGGCTCGGCTTCGGGTAAGGGTTTTTCCTCCTCCTATTTCTTGTGATTTGGGGATGGTGCTGTGGGAGGAGTTGGCCATGGTTGTCGAGGGTGGTGGTAGACTGGGGTACTGGTGGCGGTTTTGGCTGGGAAGTGGACGGACAGTGATGGTGTTTCCTGGTGGTTGGCGACGAGTAGGGCTGGGCGGTGGTCTGCCGGTTTGGTGGCTAGGTGGTTTTGGGGACGGTGATGACAGTGGTTGGCGGTGGTTGAGTTGGCTGGAGGTCGGTGATGAAGGGGGTGGTCCTGTGAGGGCAGGGGTTCGGCGCAGGCAGGGAACGACGATGGTGGCGATAATGGGGATGGTCGGAGGACGACAGGACGGTACTGGGGTGCTCGGTTGGGGTTCCGTCGATAGGTTTAGGATATGTTTAGGAATAGGTATTTGATTGTGTCGGGTGTGTCGACACGGAAAGATGGATAATGTATTTGTAAAAATAGAATAAGATGGGGAGGGGACACGGACACGATACACGGTGGTTGGAAATTATTTGTGGAAGATTAATTGTTGTGGATCAATAATGAATTGGAGGAGTACCTGCCAATTTATAGGATGTGGGAATTTCCAATAAGATAAGAATTATGATTGGTTTAAAACCCAAGTAGATAATTTACCATTTTAATTTAAAATCATTTAAATCCAAATCTAAATATAAATCAAATTCCAAATGCAAATCAAATTTGAATCTAATTAAATTTTTAGTTTAGAATCGAATGAGATAATTCAAATTTCAAATATTTAACTATATAAATAAATCCATAGATTCAAATTAAGATTTAAAATGCCATAAAAATTTTAAAATATATTTTCCAAAATACTAATAATAATAATTTCGAAAATAATAAATCTTTTGAATAGTAAAATATTAATATTAATAATTTCGAAAATTACACTAATAAAATATTTATGCAATATATGTACGCACTAAAAATATTATTTAACATTAATAACTGTATAAACGAAAGCCTTTGTGTAAATAAAATAAATAAAATAATGAACTTGAAAATTTTGGTACGATAGCTAAATAATTATTATGTATAATATTTTAAAACCATAAAAATAGAAAAAAAGTATTTTTCAAAAATATGTACGCTCGTACATAATCGCACTCGTCGAGCAAATTCGTAAAATAAAATTTCGTGCGCGACGTATAATACGACTATACGACGTACAATACAAAAATTTAAATCAGTACCAAAAATAAAAAAAAAGTAGAAAATTTAGGGGTTTTACAGTTAGATAGGACTGAATTTGTGCAATGTGGACTGTCATTTGACAGCCACATGAAGAGAAATGGCTGGACTGATTTGGAGCCAAAGGGACAGCCACAAGCTGCTGTTTGGTTGGGTATTTCCTCCTCTAACACATCACAAACACTCTCATCCATCTCCCTATAACTCCTCTTCACATAACCCTCTCAAACATATCATCAAACACAATACCTACACTAACAACCACACACACATTCTCCACCTCTCCAATACTTGGCCGACCACTCTAGCCTCCCATCCAACACCAAGATCACATCACATTCCCACCATAACACATCCACAAATATATAACCCAATATATATATATATATATATATATATATATATATATATATATATATATATATATATATATATATATATTACATATATTATATATATATATATATTATATATATATATATATATATATATATATATATATATATATATATATATATATATATATATATATATTATATATATATATATATTATATATTATATATATATATATATATATATATATATATATATATATATATATATATATATATATATATATATAAAATATATATATATATATATATATATATATATATATATATATATATATATATATATATATATACACACACATAGAGAATGATATATATACACATAGAGAATGATATATATAACCATATATATATACATATAGATTATAGGAATATGATACATTATAATACATAGGCAAACTCAATTCTAAACACATAGAAATCTGGAATTAATATTTAGAACAACAATAAATCAATATACCAATAATTCTACAAGTGTCCAAATAGAGTTTTCTCCATTAGGACACGATCCTACTCCTAGGACACCTCTACAAATGTCCAAATGGACACGAAATGGACACCAATGGGCACCAAACCATGGGGGTCATTCCTATAGGTCAAAATGAATCTAATGCATGAGAGAAATGAGAGAGAAAAAGGATTTATACCTTCCGGTGATTCGATTCGATCCCGAAACGCCACCGACACGTAGGAATCCCAAACGGACACGAACAAGCTCCGAATCCTATCAAACTTGAGGAGCTCCTTCCTTGGATAGAATGGAGAAGGAAGGAAGAAGATTTGGTGAAGAAATAGGAGGATTTGGTGGAGAAATTTCTAGGGTTTGCTCTCTAGAAAAAATTATGGAAGAACAAGAGAGAGAATGGAAAAGGAAATAATGAAGTGGCTAATCCCTATCCATACCAAAAGTGGCCAGCCAATATGGGTGGTTTTGTCCTATTAGGAAAAGTCCAAAAGCCCCTTTTCTAGTCTATTTACTAATACATTGGTAAGGGGTTAAGTCGGGGGTAGTTTGGTCAATCCTAAAACACTAATCTATATTAATACTAACCAAAATAATTAGTCTAGTCACTAACTAAAATAACTAATATGTGGGCCATGGCTAACTAGTGTGTGGGCTCCACTAGAGTCAAAACTACCCCGGGTCCCCGTTTCAAGTCGGATTGAGCTGAAATTCAAACCCGACTCAAATAACCCCAAAATAATATTATAAATAAATAAATAATTTCAAAAATATTTTAAAATGAAAAATGACAAAAATATCCCTATTTCTGGAAACTAGGGGTGACAAATCTATCCACCTTAAAAAATTTCGTCCTCGAAATTAAAACCAAACAATAGTAAAATGTCAAATCACAAGTCATGGCTAAAAATTTAAAATGATTTAAAATCTCAAAAATCAAAGCAGGAATTAAATGACTAAAATTATAAAATTTGAAATTACTCTTAAATAGAACTCCAAGTCTATCCACCTTAAAAGAATTCATCCTCAAAAATTAAAACGAAGCAAACACAGAAAATTCATACAATTTGATAATCGTATGCGTCTGTCCAATAATCATGATACTCAGAATCTCCGTCATGCCAGTGAGCAAGGCTACGATAATCACAGAGTCCTCAACTACGGTACATACCTCTAGAATTATGGTATTTAAAATTTTCGCATTACCGCTAGCTTGGCAGCGAAAACCTTAAATTCCCACACCCGAGAAATACGTCCATAGTCCGACTATATGTCCTTACTCTGCCTGCTAGCATGACCTTAAAGGATTCTAAATCTCATAATCGAGGTGACCTAGCCCATACGACTTATCTCAGAAGGAAATCACATCACAAGAACAATTTTTATCCAACGATCAAGAACAGATAGAATCAAAGTTCAAGACAGTTTATAAGAAGGCAAATACGGAAAGGAGATTCGAAAGATTGGAACCTGCTATATGCTCTGCTACTGCCTGAGTGGGCTCAACTGTCATAGCGAAAGCTCGCCCCTGCTGGCCTCCTATAGCCTGCTGCACTCTGTCCTGGCCTGCCTGTCTGGCTGCACGGACCGCACAGTCATTTACCTGGTGGTCTGGAGCTCCACAGAATAAACAGACTCCCAGCTTCATCCTACAAGCCTCCCGGGTGTGCCCCATCTTCTTGCAGAAGGCACACTGGATGTCCTGCCTCTGGCCCTGTCCCTGGTGCTGCTGGGCACGCGCCGGTGCCTGCTGAAACTGCAACTGAGGCTGCTGCTGCTGAAACTGCCTCTGCTGGAAATGTGGGCGCTTCGCCGGCCTCGTACTAGAGCTGGCTCCGAGAACGTCACTGCCCCTCTTCGGCTTGAGGCCAAAGTCCTCCTCTGCAATCTGTGCCTCCATCAGGATCTGCTCGAAGGTTGCGTCATGTCTTCCAGAGGTACGAGTGCGCACTGCATGTACAAGACCCCTCCGAAACTTTTAGGCCTTGTACCCCTCATCCTGGACCAAACTAGGTGCGAACCTGCTCAGGCAGAAGAACTCCACTGCATACTCGTCTACCGACGAGTTCTCCTGCACCAGACTGGCAAACTGCCCCTCCAAAGCTATCAAGGCTACATCTGGGTAGAACTTCTCCTTAAAGAGTTTCCTGAAGTCCTCCCAAGACAAACCTCTCACTGACGCACGCGGATCCGTGCGGTACCAAGTTAGTGCTATATCGAAGAACTGTCTCGCTGCAGATGTCACCCACAGACCTCTCGGGACCTCTGCCAACTCCAGACTTCGCTGGACATCCTCTAGCCAGTCATCCGCATATAGGATACCCTCGGTACCCTTGAACTCCCTCGGCCTCATCTTCCTGAAATCAAGGTGTGTACTGGGCCTCCCCTGACCCTGCTGCTGATCTGGTGCTCCCTGAACTGTAGTCTGTACACCTCTCTCTACTGCTGCCATCGCTAGCTGATGCGAGTTCTCCATAGTCTGTCGCAGTACCTCTGCCTGACGATGTTGTGCCTCTGCCTGTGCTCTCTGTGTCTGCAGCATCTGCTGCAGAAGGGCCATCATTCCCTGAGTATCTGTCGGTAACTGAGGCGGCAGTGAAAGAATGTCAGGGATGACTATGGACGGTCTCGCTGATGGAGGTGGAAGACCTCCTGTAACCGTCGCTGCTGCTGCTCCCGCCGGAAGGGCAGGGACTGATGTGGCAGCTCCCTGAACTACAGCTCCCTCAGCTGGAGGTGGAAGACCTCCGGGAACTGCCGCTGCTATTCCTACCTGAAGGGCAGGGACTGTGGCTACTGCTCTCTCGACTGCTACTCCCGTAGCCGGAGGTGGAAGACCTCCCGGATCTGACCTCTCTGGAACTGTACTAGGCCCTGCCGCCTGAGAATGAGTCACCGTCATCCTGAAGATGAATTGAACCCAAGAGATCAATATGGCACATGATAAGATATTATCAAATGAGGACAATTGAATTCAAATGCAAGAAGAGTTGTCATGGTAATCAAAAGATCAGAAATTTCCTAAAATGTGATTGAGTAACTCCTATCATACCCTAGATCCTACGTCCTAGTCGCAGGCTCGTAATTAGCACTCTAAGTCGAGCACCATTACGAGATCGCACTAATTACGATACTGACCTGCATGGGCCACCACAAAAATGTGTCACGACCCGTACCCTGAAGAGGGGCACGAGCACGTGGTTACGTCCATCCTACGTCGCAGTATCGGCGGTAGAACGCTGTATATAGGGTCTATAAATACTATGACTAAAACAGATAAATGTACCTATACAGTATATACACTCCGAATGGAGGTGACATAGCAATACAGTCTCAATCACATATATCAAACTAAGGTAGATAGCATGAAAAAGAGATATGATAGATAAAACAGGAAATGAGTCCAAGATCCACAAGTCAGAGCTATACACAAACATCCAGAGTCTCAGAAAATATATGATAGATACTACAACTGAAAGTGCTAGCTGGCTCGCAGGCCAGGCAAACCTAACTAGCTATACTACTCAGGGTGAGCAAAGTCTAGTGGCTCTACCAACAAGCCACGGTCTAACTCTAATCCATCAGACTCAACCCCATAGTAGGTTGGGCAATCAGCCTCTAAATCATCTGTAAAATTTGTCAACGGTATCCTGTCAGAAAAATGAGCAAGTACAAACACCAACAGCAGTTCCATATGAATTGACAAATTCTATAAGAGACAGTGTAATAAGATACAAGACAAAATCAACTGGAAATACATATCATGATGTGAGTACTGAAAGGACGACGATATAAATGTATATAGGGCGACTTGGGAACTATTCGGAAACCGAGTTACAACCCCTAAACCAAACAAGGACCGGGGCTGTAACCCTTCTCCCGAACAGAACTTAGTCACCAAGATAATAAATATAAAAGGTGCCTTGAATTATTAGTGTGTCATGTGATCGGCTTGGGAAAAATATGCTCAGGCTTTCCATCCGACCGGCTATAAATCCTGTATACAATAGAACGATAAGGCCAGTCACCATGGAAAGCTATAAACCATATAGGGTAAGGCTTTACCCGTCGTGAGGCGAGGGTATAGCTATGAACCATATGTACCATAGAACCATGTGGGAATTTGATCACACAACCACTAATAACTCCCCCATCCCCGAATAGTACAATGGATCTGGACATGACACGTTATGACATGGGATTCTATAAGAGGGTAGCAAGTCCCCTTTGAAATCGGTGTCTATACCAATACACTGAAATAAGACAGAATATGTACCAATATACCATGTAACTCTAGGAATAACATCCCATGTCATGATCCAACATATACTAGTCCGTGAACTATCGTGACTGGAAATCGAGTATAACACTACAGCTGAATCGGATATAGCAGATATTAAGACAATAAAAACTATCAGTGAATGTACTCGCCTGTGGTCCTGAGCTGATAGGGTGAACAGACGCTCAGAGTGATCACAGACCTAAAATAAGATACTATGAGTCAAACAGGGCAAAATACTGAAAAAGGAAGCTAATTCAAGTCATGAATGCAAGTCTAAGTCAAAACTAGGTCAATCTAGGTCAGACTGAGTCACACTAGGTCATACTGGCTCATACTAGATCATACCAGGTCACTGGGAGTCAATCCAAGTCAAACTAGGTCAATCTGGTTCAAAGGTTGACTTACAGTTGACTTTTGGTCAAAAAGTCAACTCTGGTCAACTCTGGTCAACACTGAGTCAACCCTGGGTCAACTCTAGGTCAAACAAGTCAAATGTTGACTAACAGTCGATTTTTAGTCAACTGGTCAACTCTGGTTTGGTTTCGGTCAAATCGGGTCGCTTAAAGGCTAAGTTTGACTCTCGGTTGACTTTTGTTGACTTTTGGTCAAAAAGGTCAACCGACGTCAAAACTAGTCTATGAGCACCATATTTGATCATTACCAACCACGAAAATCAAGTTCTAACTCTAACTTAGACTCCTAACTCAAATACCCTATTCCTAGGCAAAACTAGTATTACCTTACCAAGGTAAATCCCGATACCTTGCCCAATCCCAAGGAAACCCCGCTAATACCCAAGATACTAGCCTAGGCTCCTTAGGGTAGCTAGATACCAACCTATCTAAGGTTTACCTACCAAGAAAAATGGGTATCCTAGGTATCTAGGCTATGTTAGGATACATGGGCATTGATTTACCCTATTACCTAATCCATAACATATATTTCCCTCATATCTACCCAACACTCACTCACATACAACACTCTCACAATATACCACACTCATAGGCCCTCCTATAGGTTTTTCCTACTAGTTGCACATAGGCTAAACTATGGTTCACTAGCTACACTCATAGGTAGGCTCTCACACACACCCACAACTAATAGATACACCCACACACATAGGCTAAATGTATGGAATGATATGTGGTTATGGTGGACTGAAATTGAAGTGGTTATGGACTGATTTTGGGTTAAATGTCAAGGCTAACATGGTTGAACAATGGACTGATTTTGGATGGTGTATAGGGCTGTCTATAGGGGCTGGTTCATAGACTGTCTTTGAGTCAAAATAGGACAGCACTATAGGAGAAATCTGGACCGAATTGAAGGCAATGTGGGAACTGTTTTACAGTCCAATGGGGCTGATTTTGTGGAGTAACATGACAGCCAATAGGCTGTGTTTGGGACAGCAATATAGGGGGTGATTAATGAGGACTGAAATGGCAATGTAAGGGGGCTGTCTTGACAGTGAAGGACAGCCAACAATGGGGAATACATGGACTGAAATGTGGTTGTTTGTAGGGTGGTTCATGAAGGACTTGAGGGGACTGTTTTGTGGTATTTCTGGATTGTTTTGGGCTATTGGGGACAGCCAAGTGCTGTCCCATATAGACTGAAATAATAGGAAAAAGGGGACAGCCAAGGGGGGGTTAGATAGGACTGAATTTGTGCAATGTGGACTGTCATTTGATAGCCACATGAAGGGAAATGGCTGGACTGATTTGGAGCCAAAGGGACAGCCACAAGCTGCTGTTTGGTTGGGTTTTTCCTCATCTAACACATCACAAACACTCTCATCCATCTCCCTATAACTCCTCTTCACATAACCCTCTCAAACATATCATCGAACACAACACCTATACTAACAACCACACACACATTCTCCACCTCTCCAATACTTGGCCGACCACTCTAGCCCTCCATCCAACACCAAGATCACATCACATTCCCACCATAACACATCCACAAATATATAACCCAATATATATATATATATATATATATATATATATATATATATATATATATATATATATATATATATATATATAGAATGATATATATATAACCATATATATATACATATAGATTATAGGAATATGATACATTATAATACATAGGCAAACTCAATTCTAAACACATAGAAATCTGGAATTAATATTTAGAACAACAATAAATCAATATTCCAATAATTCTACAAGTGTCCAAATAGAGTTTTCTCCATTAGGACACGATCCTACTCCTATGACACCTCTACAAATGTCCAAATGGACACGAAATGGACACCAATGGGCACCAAACCATGGGGGTCATTCCTATAGGTCAAAATGAATCTAATGCATGAGAAAAATGAGAGAGGGAAATGATTTATACCTTCCGGTGATTCGATTCGATCCCGAAACGCCACCGACACGTAGGAATCCCAAACGGACACGAACAAGCTCCGAATCCTATCAAACTTGAGGAGCTCCTTCCTTGGATAGAATGGAGAAGGAAGGAAGAAGATTTGGTGAAGAAATGGGAGGATTTGGTGGAGAAATTTCTAAGGTTTGTTCTCTAGAAAAAATTGGGGAAGAACAAGAGAGAGAATGGAAAAGAAAATAATGAAGTGGCTAATCCCTATCCATACCAAAAGTGGCCAGCCAATATGGGTGGTTTTGTCCTATTAGGAAAAGTCCAAAAGCCCCTTTTCTAGTCTATTTACTAATACATTGGTAAGGGGTTAAGTCGGGGGTAGTTTGGTCAATCCTAAAACACTAATCCATATTATTACTAACCAAAATAATTAGTCTAGTTACTAACTAAAATAACTAACATGTGGGCCATGGCTAACTATTGTGTGGGCCCCATTAGAGTCAAAACTATCCCGGGTCCCCGTTTCAAGTCGGATTGAGCTGAAATTCGAACCCGACTCAAATAACCCCAAAATAATATTATAAATAAATAAATAATTTCAAAAATATTCTAAAATAAAAAATGACAAAAATACCTCTGTTTTTGGAAACTGGGGTGACATTTGATACCCTCCACCGTGACTTTGATATTTGGAGCACAACACTAGCATCTTCCTTCCAATAAATTTCATACTCATGAACTAAACCAGTCAAGCTACACACATAAAATACATGTCCCATACTAACACACCTTCATGTGCTCCATTTCAATTATACCACGTGTAGGACATTTTTTCTTAGAACAAACCATGTAGGCCCATTTTTGTTACATTTTGATTTAACCATGCAATATCGACTCATTTCCTCGAATAAAACTGAATATCCATGATCCCTGTAAGACGCATCACACCTATGATGTATGCATTCCACCCAAGCAAGCACATGTCTCCTACGCAACACCAAACACCAACCCGCACATGTTAGTCATTATGACTTAAAGATTCTAGACACTTACCTAATCAAAATCCATAGCAAGGTTCTGTACTATTATGGACTCTTACCTCTTAGTACCTATGTTAGGCGAAGACTGAAATTCTTTTTAACCGACACGTTTTCGTTATATTCAAACAAGATATTCCTACCATCTTGTTGAAAGCATGGCCGATAGAAACGATGCTAACTTGTAATAATCCTCCTATGAAAGTTATTGACCAAGAATGCCATGACAATATATAGGCTCACTTAGAATCTATGATTACGGTCAGAACTGTCCAATATTCTTTGAAAACTGTCATTCTCAGAAGTCTTGTAACCACGATTTTCACAGTTAGCCAACTTCTATAAGTTGGGTAGGGCCTTGAAACCAAGAATAGCCTGTCTTGTAGAATATGACGTCAATTTGGACTCCTGTGATAACCACCTCCTCTATCGTTCGTAAACTGAGTTACGATTTGATGTACCTGTCCTCCCTTGTATTAAATTTTATTATTCCTGGATATTAGATCATTTTTAATTTCGATGACGAAATTTTTATAAGTTGGGTAGGATGTAAACCCCCTCCCTAAATTTTACTATATATAATTTTTTTATGTATATATGTATGTTTTACCCTAAATTGTGTATTTTATTAGTTCGTTTAATTTTTGGTATGTAAATATATATATACACATAAATATGTGTATGATGGTATATATGTATATGTATATATATATATATATATATATATATATATATATATATATATATATATATATATATAATGTGTATACGTATGCAATATGTAGTTAGTACCTATTTTGATAGGAGATATTTTACGATTATAGTTTGTTTATTTCAAAGATTTTTGTCAAAAATTCTATTTGAATTTAATTTTAGGAATTAAGTATAATAATATCTAAATAATACAAATCATATATAAAGAGAAGATATATCATATGATATGAATAAATTAAATATGAATATGTACAGTTAGGAGAAGTCTCTCTCTGATCCTATTTATAATTTAAAAGAAAGCATCCAAATCCTATACTTGTATAAAGTCAACACCTATTCTTATCACTCCTCTATTATATTACATACATATATAAGGATCCTCATATCATCACCTGTAATTAGACCTGTCAATGGATAGTCGAAAATTCGAATCCGATCCGATTTCGTATCCGAACTTTCGGATATTTTTCGAAATTTCGGATATCGGATTCGGATATCCGAATATTTTTCGGATATTATCTATTTTCGGATACGAATTCGGATATTAAGGTATTCGAATCCGTTAATATCCGATCCGACTTTAAATTGCAAATTTTGGATATCGAATTCGGATATCGGATTCGGATATCCAAAATTTTATATATATTATAGTATAATGTATATGTAATATATATTAATTAATAGAGAAGATTAAAATATTTTATTCTCAACTAACTTTTACATAAAATAATTATAATATAATTTATATATAATAGTAATATATATTAATTACAATTTACAACATAAGAAGAAAGGACTCAAATATGTAGATAAATTGAATTTGGTTTTCGGATATTCGGATAATAACTAAATTTTTAATATTTTGGATTTCGGATATTCGGATACTAGCATTCGAATTTTTTAGCTAATCGGATCGGATATTATCCGATATCCGTTAAACTAGACGGATACGAATTCGGAGTGTCAAAAGAGATATCCGTTAGGATATCGGATCGGATTCGGATATTATAAAAAAAATTCGGATACGGATACGGATATTGTTCTGTCCGTACCGATAAGCATCCGTTGACACCCCTACCTGTAATGAGATCTTTATCTTCAAAAAAAACTAAAATTCATCTCTTCTTCCTTACGTAACCTATCATCTTCTTACCATCATCATAGACTTCACCACCAGTTTCCCCCTGAACCCATGCTAGCCAATAACAAAATTAGGCCATTCCCAAGCTTCCGTCCCCCAACTGTCCTCCTTACTCAAAGCCACCAGAGCTGCGACATCATCTGACTCCTGGACATGCTTCGTTCAGCCTCCATCCAAAGACGACCCCAGGCCATTGCTGTCACCGTGCGCACCGCCGGAGTACCGCTAGTCGGCCGTGCGACAGCAGCAGGAGTACATCACTGTATCTGCAGACAGTACAGCGGCAGTAGCCGCTACAAACAACACCTGTTCACAGTAATCTTTCTCCCTACTCGTTCAATATATTTTTGACCTGTAAATTTCTACGTGTAGGTGGGATAACCCTCTACAAAACCCTTCAAATAGATAATTTTAGTTTGGCCTGGATTTCTCATGAAAATTTATGGAAAATCGAGAAGAAAAATAGGATTTCTAGAATGTAGAATCTGTCCAGAAACAGCATGTTGGAAGCCGAATAACAAGCAGGATATGGGGAAATTTTCAAATCCACTTAGACAAAGTTGAATCCAATATAAACGGCTTCACAACGACCTATTGAGTGAATTTTTCCTATCATTAGTTTTCAACTAAAACCAGTTCCAAAAACATCGAAAAATTATTTTCTCAAACCCAAAATTTTGCGTTACGGAGTGCTTCCTACCAAACCGGACCACTTAGTCGCGTACCAATTGCATCGAAAGATGCGTATACTCGGACGTGTGGGCTTTCGCGAAAGTTGATTTGGACGTGCGTGCACGTCGGAATCAACCCGTATCCGTAGAAAATTCTCGTATCGACCCCTTTACAAACTCGCCGATAACTTCGTACACGTTCGTCATATCTAGACAAAACTTGCACCAACAGGACCATGTTGTTTTTTGGTCCTATGACCCAAGTTTGGTTCGATTCTGAGAATGTCGATCAAAATGCTATTTTGGCGGGCCCGCGACCCGATCTAATGGGCAAATTTGTGCATGGGCCACCGAAATCCAACTTTGGACATATGATTGGGTTCGTATCATCAAACCATACCCGTAGACATATAGTTTGATGACTTTAGTGACCGCAGGTACTGGCACGCTTTTCGGTGCAAAGCGAGTCCAACGGCGGATATCGTTTTGACCCGAAATTATGATTTTGCTCCTGTGTCCAAAATTGGACTTTTGGTTAGACTTTTTTTGATATTTCTTTTATACCAAATACGTTCGTGATGTTTATTTCAGCATCCGAGGACGTTTGCGGATGTTGGCTTTCTTTGCTTCACCATACCTTTATCAGAAGCTCAAGATACCAGGTGAGTACAGTTCATGTTTTGTTTCCAGTATTGTTAATTACTATAATTGCATGATTAGTGATACATATTTGATTCTTGACACGTTCGGTACACGGGTTAGTGTCATATGGATTGAGTCATGATACCATATTTTATTTTACCGTGTTTCGTGATTTATTGTTGTGACTAATCCATGTGTAGTAGTCGGCTGGAGAAGTACATACTAAGTAGATATGTGATCAACCTCGTAGACTGTGCTTTATTTCATGCAATGTAGACCGTAAGGATGCAAATCCTATGTAGACCGTATGGTGTAGTGGACCAGCCTGATCACATATTGAAAGGTGTACTTCAATCACGTAGTTGGTTAAGTTTTCTTGTTCCATGATTCACCTGTCTTTATAGTTCATGATTAACTGTTTCACCATATTTTTCGTGCCATGTTTTATAGTTTATTTCTTTCATCATGTATGTCATGACTTTCCACTGTTTTTATAGTCGTTATCATATATTTGGAACTGCATACTTGAATTGTACTCGTGTCCTTCCTAACTAGAAACCATATTTTTCAGATAGTCGCGACTACTCTTTTGTATTGGATTCTTGGGAAGACATGGGTATATGCGGAGGCCAAACCTAGATACTAGTTAGATAGTTAAGTATTTATGTAGTTGTTTTTTTTATAATTTGTGAGACATTGTACTTTGTATTCAAATGTAAACTTGGATATTGTAATTTTATTTAGTTAGTATGAATGAGCAAATAAAATATATTATTTTATGAGCATTATTGTGATTCTGAGCATTATGTCCTAGACAGCATTCTACCATCGATACCGCGGCGTAGGCTGGCTTGCGCACATACTCGCCTCCGAAAAGCGGGTGCGGATCGTGACAGTAGTTGGAGAGGGAGCCATTGGTGGTGACGGAGAACCAAGAATTGTTGATCGAGCGCCAAATACAGTCGATCCATATCTCGGAGAAATCGAACTTCCGTAGGACACGGGAGAGGAACGTCCAATTGACGCGGTCATAAGCCTTCTCCATGTCATGCTTCGTCGCAATTTTCTTGCCTCTGTTCTTGTTTCCCATCTTGCTAATGAGCTCCTGTGCCAGTAAGATGTTGTCGGTGATGTTCCGATCGTGGACGAAGCCGCTTTTCTCCTTCAAAATGATGTACGGCAGAAGGGATGACATCCTGCTAGCGATGACATTTGCGAACACTTTGTTAACGAAGTTGCAGATGCTGATTGGCCTGAAGTTGGGGAAGGAGGAGGGTTTTGTGGCTTTGGAAATGAGGACGAGGTGAGCGCTGGTGCTCTCCTGCGGGTAGGCTAAGCCCTCCAGGAACGCATTCATCGCCTCGACCAGGTCGCAGCGTAGGATCTCCCAACAAGTCACAAAGAAGGAGCCCGAGAGGCCATCGGGGCCGGGACGCTATCGCTGTTCAGCGCTTTCACCGTAGCAAGAAACTCCTCGTCTCCTATTGGGCGCGAGAGCGACATGTTGTCCTTGTCCCGTATTAACAACGGGATAGCGTCGAAAAGCACCATGTCTTTGCCAACTGGCTCGACAGTATAAAGCCTGGAGAAGAACATCTCGGCGGCCTTCGCAATGCCTCCGGTACCGCTGACGGTGCTGCCCGTATCATTACGAATGCTGTGAATGAACAATTGAGATCTCTTGCGTGGAAGTAACGGGAATTGTTGTCTCCCTCCATATCCCACCTAATCCTTGACTTTTGCTTCCAAAACTCCATCTCGAGCTTGATGGCTGCCTTCAACCTGGCTCTGGCTTCGTTCAAATAGGAGCGCTGCACGGGAAGCCCCCTACGTCGAAAGCTGCTTCCTTCATAGTGACCTCCTCCTCGACGCGTTTGAAATTATAGAATATATCGCCGAAAGTAACCCAATTCCAATCTGCAAGGGCACGGCGAGTGGCCTTGATACGCAAGGCAACTCTGACAATAGGGTTGATGTGGTGGACGGCGTTCCAAGCGATGCTGACCACGTCCTGGAACTCGTGATGACGAGTCTTGAAATTCTAAAACTTGAAGCTCTTGCGGAAGGTGGGTTTGTTAATGGAAGCCTCGAAGAGGATCAGGGCGTGATCCGACTCTAACCGGTTTAAGTGGATCACCTTAGTGGTCTGGACCGTATCGCGTCACTGTTGGTTGACGAGGAAGCGATCGAGGCAGAGCACTGCTTGGAGTCGTCGTGCTGTGAGTTGGTCCAAGTGAAGGGATTGTCGCTGAACTGCGTAGCTGAGAGATGGGCGTCAAGGAGGAACTGTTTGAATTCAAACATGGAACCGGCAGGATGAGGGAGACTGCCCGCCTTCTCGCTGATGTCGGCGATGGCGTTGAAGTCACCTCCGCAGATCCAAGGGAGATCGGGAAATCGATATTTAAGGTCGAGAAGCTCCAACCAGAGATCGCGTCGCAGTCGCTTCGAGCAACCACCGTGTACGATCGAGAGAAGAACGTGCTTGCGGATCGATTGGTGCTGGAACCTGATCGTGACGGAATAGGACTGGGTGTCGATCACCCCCGCCGTGATGCTACTGTCCCAAAATTACTAGGCGGTGTTCAGCCTCGATTGGGGGGGGGGGAAGCCCGTGGGAGGGGGAGGAGGCCTAGCGAGAATGAGCAAAGGCTGCTCAGGATGGGGCCTCTCCAGAAGCCAACAAGGAAGAACTGGGAGTGAGCGGGTGTCCCTCTCAGAGTTGGAGGAATTGAGGTGTTCGTCCAGAGGCGCTCCATTGGTGTTGCGATCTGCGGTTCTGCGTCTTCTCCTCCTCTTACTGGGAGGATTAGGGACGGCGGGAGGGGTGACGCCATCCATGGCCTGGCCGTGAGTGGCGCTGGCTTCTACCGTATTATCCGGAGCAAGCAGACTCTTGCAAGCTCCAATCAGGTGGCCTTAGTGAAGACAATGTGAGCAATAAGTAGGATGCTTTTCAAACCTCAGGTCTTGCCAAGAGCTGATACCTCTGGCCTGGATGAGGCAAATTTGAGATGTGAGAGGTCGGCTGGCATCGACTTCGACCAGTACACGGGCGAGGCTGGGCCGCGAGAGTACAGCCGTCGTGCGGTGGATCAACAAGAGGTTCCCAACACACCAGGCCACAGAAAACAGAGCATCCTGCTGAAAGAAATGAAGTGGCAGCCCAGAAAAAGACAACCGCACATGCGTAATAGGAGATTCAACCGGAAGATCCGTATAGGTGCGCCGATGTTGGACCACAAGTTCCAGCTGCGGATCCGAAGGAATTCAGCCTCCAACTGAGGGTGAATTAGGATTTGTTCACCGTCAATGAGGCCAATGGAAATGGTGTCGGCGAACTTCATGCCGGCAGAAGATCAAAGCACCTCGTCGACGACGGGGCGATTATGGGAAAACTTCCTGATGAGCGCAAGTGTGACAGGAGCAAGGAGAGATGCCTATTTTGCCTCGGAGAAGGAGATGGCAGGAGCCCCTTCAAAGAATGATGCAGTGCCTGTTATTGCCGGGGCACAATTTTTCGATGGAAAACTGAAAATTCGTAACAATTGTAAAAATAATCGTTATTACGTAACACTTCACAGAAGGTACGTAACATAAATTCCACTAACAACACTTCTGTAACACCCAATTTTCTAAATGAGGGTAATTTTAATATTTTATGATTTTAATTATTAAATTATGATATTTAAATAATAATATGATTTTTGGTGATTTTTAATCATTTTAAAACGATTTAAAAATTATGACTTGTGATTTTGATGTGCAGCTAGTGAAACCCTAGAGACTTTCTGCCCTAGAGCCTAACCATGTGATTGAGATTTTTATTTATTATTTTTAGCCTAGGGATAATTTGGTCATTTTGACTTATTAGAATTATTTATTTATTTATTGGATTGACGATTGTTGATTTGACTTTTACTAATTGTGACTTAAGAGGCTAACCTAGATGTTGACTCTAGTTAAGGTGACTTGATTAGCATGGTGAGACCCTAGTCTAACTTAAGTCAATCTAAGTTAGTCATGTAGGAATCAAGACTTGAATAGAAGGCTCAGTGATTTGGTACATAGGCTTGAGACTTAGAATTGGTTCCATGACTTATGATACTTGGCCCATGGCCCATGACTTGTAACCCTAACCCTAATTTTATTCATTAGGACCAGCCATAAGGTTCCCCTCCCTATAAATAATCTCCTCCTTGATTGTTCTTGCCTCTTTTATATCATTTCTCCATTTGACAAAAACCAAGGTTTGTTCCCTTCTTCAAAATTTTCATTTTATTCATTTAACCTCCTTTGTCATCCTAGTCTTTTGCATTGGATTCTAATTGATGTGTATGAACTGTTAGTGGAGAGCTATTTCAGTTTGGGATCAATTTGGAGCACTTGGCCATCAAGAAGAATACCCCCATTGAAGCTTTTTCATGCTATTGACACCTATAGGTAAAACCCTCATAATCATCATTAGATTTTGATTTCTTTGCATGTGTGCATAGTCCTAGGAGTTCCCTAGCTGCTAGCATAGGTTGGTGTCGATTCGTGTCCATTTTGTGTCCGTATCGGACACGTATCAATGTGTCGATGTAGGTGTTTGATGAAATGTTTGAATGAATTAAATCTTTGTATTTTCTAAAACAAATTACATATTTGGGAATCCCTTGAGGTATGTTTTCGAAACCCCACTGACTGAGCACGATTATGAGTCGGATTCGTGTCCAAATCTGGACACGAACCTGTGTACGAGTCCCGCACGGTTGCCCTTCCTCTCGAGCACTGTAACGGACACGATACAGCACGTCGTGACACGGAATTTTGTGGACACCGAGGCCACGTGTCTGACACCATACCGACAAAATTTTAGTCCATCTTATCGAGCGGATTGGGAGAAATCCTGCCCGCATCGAATTGACACTGCACTGCTACGCGTGAAAAATTGCGTCTGATACACTCAAATTTCTTGGACACGACACGGGTTGAGGGCTGTACAAACATGTGGACACACACCCCTATGTTCCCTCTACACGCATGCACAAGCACGGCATATCTCGAGCTCTGTGTCGAGCCCAATCGAGCTCGACACGGCCGTACGAGGTCACTCTTTCACATTTTTCTTTTAAACTTGCAATTCTGTTTTGGACACGATTATGTCCACCTCGTGGACATGTCTGGGGTTGTTTGGACACGAGTGATATGCCCCTATCACTGTACCCCTCGTCCACTTTTGATTTTCAAGTTTTTATGACAATTTGGGTTCGAAATAATTTTAACTGATACATAGTTTCCCCGTTTCTTGATTTTTCCCATTTCGAGTTTTGTGATGAATTGATCTTGATTTCTCATTTTCTGAGAATTATATATATGCATGTTGTTATATTCCTGGGTTACATGTCGTATTGTTGATTTGGTTTAAGAAACCATAGGTGTGGTTGATTTCGATCAGGCCATTTGGGGTTTCAATTGGTTAAGGATTCAAATTTAAGTTGAAATATAAACTGTACTTTTACCAGTTTTTATTAATGTTTAGACTTGATATCCTTAGAGATTGATTATGTTAAATGAAGATTTTGATCCCTGTGTTGAGATGTTGGGTTTTAAACTTGGTTCGATTTCGAATGATAACCAAAACACGGTCACTTCTTCATAGTTTATTGAGTTCACTGATATGTAAACTCACAAAACCTGAGAATCAGACTATTAACTGAAACCTAAGAGTTTTTCCCCTCTTAGTCATCTGTGAACTGAATTGATAAAAACTGAGATTGGGTATCATGTTTTGTATTGGTTTTCAAATTGATTTGATATTTGAATTTGGGTTGGGATGGATTGTAAATTTCTGATACTCGACTGTTGTGATTCCCTGAAGTTTAAATTGCATGATTAAACTATTTTCTATTCGTTAGTTTGCAATGATGGTTCATCTATGTGTATCTAGGTTTTATCTACATGTTAGGTTCCGTGTTTAGCTAGGTGTTTTAGTTTTGATTTGCATGATCATTGATTTGAAATACATTGGACAGTTACACTAAAAACTGTTTACGCATTCACTAAATTTCTGAGAATTGAAATGTGCTTATTGACTTTTAGATGACAAAATGGCACGGATTGATTCACATATATGTACCTGAGATTAGTTATATATAAGGAATCAAGTTAGCTTTTGATTTAAAGGTCTTGGATATGTTGTGAACTGTCAAACAAAAATCGATTTCATGGTTCAACTTGAAGACTGATACACTGTTAATGTGTCATGCTTTCCCTACACACACACACATGTACAGACCAGGATCACCCTATAGCTAATGTTATATATACACACAAGAGATGAGAACACATCACCCTACACTCATACACAAGTACCCATAAACTGAAAACTGGAAATCAATCCTTGTTATACAAATTTATGAGCCTTCACTGTTTTCTCACATTATATATATACACACACATGAGTTCACATGATACACTACTGAACACACACTGCCACTAAATCTGAAAGACACATGTTATTACCTGAGTTTGATTTCGAAAAGAAAATTTGGATTTTGAGGTTTAAACTGTGATTCATTTTACATTGGGTTTAGATGTGTGAGCTTTTGATTTTCAATGTGTTTTGATAATTGAACTTGGTTGGGCTTTTGAAACATAAACCTGAGATTAATTTACAACTGAGATTCGCTTTGCATGCCACAATTACCCTTCTTTTCCCCTTTCCTCCATATATATAGGTGTATGGATTTTCTAGGTATATATATGTATATATATCTCTATATGTAATAATATGTGTGGCCTATAGGTAAATACATATTACCTATACTCTTGAATATAGGATGTGGTGTGCATGTATATGTGTATAATATATTATATTAATTTAGTATATGTATATGTGTGGGAATATGTGGCATAGCCTATGGCATATGGCCTTGTAGTATAGCCTATGGGTGTACTAATGTGCAGCCTTGTGTATATGGAATATATACACCTGGAGTTGGGTTGTGCCAGTCTAGTGTGACTTGTTTATGGTGTGTACTTGCTAGACTAGGCTTGGTTAGGTCTAGTGAGACTTGTTTAGGCTAGGACTTGACCTAGTTTGACTGTCTAGTTGACCAAAGTTGACCAAGAGTTGACTTTAGTCTAGTTTGACCTAGACAGCATGCAGATGCATTGTAGATTACATTTATCATCCCCTGTATACATCTTGACTTGGGTTGCTCTAAATAGGAGTCAGATACCTCATCTTGGACAGTATATTCGCACAGCTTTTTAGATACCAGGCGAGTATATTCTCTGATCATTTCATAACTTGCTTAGAATTATATTCCTGCTCTAGTTTACCTTATTTGATGTTGTCACGATATTATCATGGATTGGTACTATATGGATCTTTTCATGCGATGTTATCCCCCTCGGAAGCATCGGATACATCATGTCATGTGTTTCATGTACATCATGTATTCCTCGCTCTCATGTTATTCATGTTTCTCGTGTGCTTCATGCTCGTTCATGCATGCTCATGTACTCTCATGTGCTCTCATGATCGGTCATGTTTCTCATATATCTCATGTATAACTTATACTTCATGTGCACTCATTTATGAGCCCTCATGTAAATTTTATGTGCACCCATTTATGGGCCTTCATGTGAATTTTATGTGCACTCATTTATGAGCTATCATGTATACTTCATGTGCACCCATTTGTGGCTTTCATGTGAAAATCATGTGCGTAACATAACTTGTCTGGATCCTTGTGTATTGATTGGGGTATGGGAGAGTATAAATAGTCATGTGAACAATTCTAAAGTAGTATAGCCATGTGCGCCTCTTTAGTATATTCATGTGCAAATCCAGCTGTTCACATGTCGACTTTGTACTCTAAATCACTAGTCACTGGTAGCTCTCTACTTATAGTAGATATTTCCATTACAGTTCTCTCTCTATTTACATCATGTACTTTCTTTCAGTTTCATGTATCATACTCTCTTGCATGTCTATATTTTCTAACCTGTTATGATCCGTGAGATGTATTATGCTCGCTCCCGTCCTGACTGGACCTGTTGAAAATTTACAGAGGATGATGAGGAACCCTACACCCCTTACTATGGAGCTTGCCTAGATGACACTCGCGACCTGGACCCCTGGAGAGGTTCAGGCAGCTGCTGAGGACGATACCTTGCTTAGTATAGATAGCTTAGACTATTTTTCCTTTTCATGATTAGTTGTTGTCCTTGATTTCAAAGTTGTATATTTTAGAGATGTTGAGACTGGTAGTTCTTAACTTTGTTTATTTTACTTCTTGTTGTACCTCAGTTGAGGATTTTCTTATCTATTTCATCGTGCTACATTCTACCTTAGATTGTGATTGAGTTGTACCTTTGTGTTGGCCTCCTTTTGGAGAGTATTTTATGTTATGTTAGTTATAGTTCATAACCTAGAACAACGTTCTACCGCCGATACTGCGGTGCAGGCTGGGCACTTTTACGTACTCGTACCCTCACAGTGGGTGCGGGTCATGACACGTTTTTAGTGGTGGCCCATGCAGGTCGAGTTTGTGTAGTGGTATTCGAACTAGAGTATCACTACAGCCTGCAGTAGGATTAGGATTTTTCTTGAGGTACGTACTCAATCACATTAGGAAAAACTCTTAACTGGATTCCTGCCATCTAAATTCCTGTTGAAGATTGCTTCCTTGAAATAACTGTCCTCCCTTGAATTATCGTTTCTATCTCAGTATTGATTCCTTGTTTGATCTGTCTCCAGGATGGTGATTGAGACACAATCGTATCGCTCTGGCCCAACAGACGCTGGCGAGAGGCCTACCACTCCTCGTCCGATTGTGGATGCTGGGACCACAGCACCTCCTGTTTCTGCTCATATAGGAGCTTCTACAGCTTTTGGGAGTGCACCTCCACCTGTCCGGAGGACTTCCCCCGTCATCCCGGATATGTACCAGCAACAGTTGCCTTTATGGACAGTAGATACGGCTCAGATGTTTATCATCTTCCAGCGATTCTTGGAGTCTAAGCAGCAGATGCAGCAGAGCCAGACTGCTAAATTCCGACAGAGCATACAAGATACTCACCAGTTGGTCAGGACGATAGTAGAGCTGGTGGCTGCTCAGCCACAGGGAGGTCAGATGCAGCCGTATCAGCCGAGGACTCCAGACATCCAGTCCCTTAAGAAAATGTGACCCCGAGACTTTAAGGGTACAGAGGGCATCATACATGCTGACGATTGGATAGAGCACATTGAGGAGATATTTCGATTGACACAGATACCAGCTGGATTACAGATCGAGGCAGCCGCCAGTCAGATGCAGGACTTGGCCAGTACCTGATACTAGACGGACCCGAGGGTTGGTACAGCCGGTCAGACTTGGGTAGCGTTCAAGAAACTATTCAAGGAGAATTTCTTCCCCGATACAGCACTCGGTGCCTTGGAAGCGCAGTTCGAGAGTTTGGTTCAGGGGAACCAGACTGTTGAGGAATACGCCGGAGAGTTCTGCCGTTTGGGCAGATTCGTTGAGGATCTTACTGACGTCGGGAAGGCAAGAAGGTTCCGCAGGGGTTTGATCAGGGAGATCAGGTCGTATACCAAGAGCAGCCGCGACGCCACTTTCGTACGGATTCTGGTAGGAGCCATGGCAGCGGAGGACGATCTTGGGCTGAAAAAGAAGAGGACTCTAAACAATCAGGAATCTAGTGGCAGTGGGGGCCCGGCCAAGAGGCCCTACTTACAGATTCAGCAGCAGTATCCGCAGCAGATGCCACCCCTACAGTTTTAGCAGCAGTATCAGCAGCCGAGGGTCTACCTTCAGCAGCGACAGTTTCAGGATCGTATACCCTTTCAACAGGTACATCGGCTACAGAGGCAGCAGCGGGCCCCGGGACAGCAGCTTGTTATCATTTGCCCTTTCTGCAAGAGACCAGGGCACGATTGGGGCGAATGTCGAAAGAGGCTGGGCAGATGTTTACTTTGCGGAAGATTCGATCATCGGCTGAGAGAGTGTCTTGAGTCATCGGGACAGACAGTTCAGGGAGCAGGAGCTAGGGCTCCGGTAGGCCAGTAGAAGGGATTACCCTTACCGACTCAGCAGCAGAGGTACATGCAGCATCAGCAGCAAGCTAGGGGAGGCCAACAGTGGCAAGCTTTCGCCATGACAGTCGAGGATGCTCAGGCCATTGAAGATCTAGTTGCAGGTTCCGTTCTTTTGATTCAAATTCTGCAATTGTCTCTTATAACTGCCTTAAAAATTCGATTTTCTCTGTTCCTTGTTGATTGATCAATTTTGTCCTATTGCTTTTGTGTTATGTTTGATTTTCTTCTGAGATGAATCATATGGGCTACGTCACCTGTAACACCCATTTTTCCAGATGAGGGTAATTTTGAAATTTTGTAATTAGAATTACTATTTATTGATAATTATTAAAAATTATAATTTTTGGTAATTTTTATAAATTTTAAACTATTTAAAAACTGCTTTAAGTCATGACTTATGATTTTGATGTGCTGCCAGTGAAACCCTAGAGACTGCATGACCTAGAGCCTAATTATGTCATTAGGATTATTTAATTATCATTTTTAGCCTAGGGATAATTTTTTCATTTTGACTTATTTGACTTATTTGATGATTTATTGAATTGGTGAATTCTAGTTGACCTTGACTTGTTGAGACCTAGTGAACTAGCCTAGAAGCTAACCCTAGCCATGGTGACCCTAGTCTAACTTAGGTTAACCTACTTTTAGTCATTAAAAACTAATTTTGGATTAGGAGGATTAGTTTAAGTGAATTTAAATCATGGCTTGTGGTTTCATGAAATGACTTATGGCTTAATGATTTGATTGATCATGACTTAAGTCCATGGGCCATTTAGTAAATCCTAACCCTAATTATTGAGATTATGACCAGCCACATAGGGATCCCTACCCTATATAAACACTTATTCATTAGGGCTTCCTTCTTTTTATTTTATTCCAACACTTGGAGAAAGAGAGGTATTTTTCCCCTTCCAAAAATTCCCATTTTAATCATTTGATCTCATTTTCATCCTAGTCTTTTGCAGTGGGTTCTAATTGAAGTTTATGGACTGTTGGTGGAGAGCTATTTCAGTTTGGGATCAATTTGGAGCATTTGGCCATCAAGAAGAACACCCCCCATTTGAAGCCTTTTCTTGCAATTTGCACCTATAGGTAAAACCCTTTAAATTGCATTATTATTTTGATTTCTTTGCATATTAGGCTAGGTTTAGGTGTCCCCTAGCTGTACCTAGAATTTAGGAGGATTTTGTGTCCGTTTGGTGTCCGTATCGGACACGTGTCATAGGGTATGTTAGGTGTTCGACGAAATGCCTCTAAGGATTTTATTTTCGATTTTTGCTAAACTAATTACATGATTTTAAAGCTCTTAATATATAGATTAATTATGTAGAAGTCTGAGCACGTTTCTGTAGAAAATTCATGTCTAAATTTGGACACGCATCGCAGCACGAGGCTGTGTGCAGCTTCCCTGCTACTCGAGTCTTAGTTCTCCACTTGTAGGACACTTGGATACCTAATAATTAACACGAACCTGGGGACAACCACTGATAGCATGTCCCGAAAGCTTGGGGACATCTGATCCAGTATCCAGAGAGCAATCGACCACGCACTGGTCGTAGCCTAACACGTACTACCAAAATACACTCAATTAGCGACGGATATTTAGCGACAAAAATTTTTCGTCGGTGTTAGCGACGGTTTCGTGGCCGCTCAGCGACTGAGTACCGACTACACGCCTTTGCCATTTTTTATTTTAATTTTAGGGAGAGGAAAGGCCGCACGTCTGTCGCTAGACTGTCGGAATTATAGCGACGGATCCCCAGTCGTCGCTACGTAGTCGATTATTTGGCAGGAATTGTGTATAGAATTGGCGGGACATATCTTTGACTACATAGCGACGGATATTCAGTCGGCACGTATCAAACATGGCGACTATGTGGCGACGGGTTTTCTTCCGTCGCTATTCAGTCGCTATATATACGTACCAGACTTTAAATGAAACAGCGGGAGAAACTTTTCGCATTCCCTCCAAATTCACTCTCTCTTCTCTCTCTCTCTCTCTCTCTCTCTCTCTCTCTGTCTCTCTCTCTCTCGCCGGTGTCGGCTTCGGTGATCGGCGTCGGTATCGTCGTCGGCGTCGGCGTCCTCTCCTCTCTCTCTCCCGAAGGTAACCCCCCCCGCTCTCTCTCTCTCTCTCGATCTCTCTCTCTCTCGGGGTCTGGGAGGCGGGCTTGGGGTTGTGGCGTCGGAGGATGGGCGGCTGGCTTGGGTCGGGGGCTGGGCGGTAGGCTTGGGACGGCGACGTCGGGGGCTGGGCGACTGGCTTGGGGCGGGGGGCGTCGGGGGCTGGGCGGCTGGCTTGGGTCGGGGGCTAGGCGGTGGGCTTGGGGCGGGGGCGTCGGGGTCTGGAAGGCGGGCTTGGGGCTGGGGCGTCGGTGGCTGGACGACTGGCTTGGGTCGGGGGCTAGGCGGTGGGCTTGGGGCGGCGGCGTCGGGGGGCTGAGCGACTGGCTTGGGGCGGGGTCTGGGTGGTGGGCTTGGGGCGGGGGCGTCGGGGTCTGGGAGGCGGGCTTGGGGTTGGGGCGTCGGGGGCTGGGAGGCTGGCTTGGGGCGGGGTCTGGGCGGTGGGCTTGGGGCGGGGGCGTCGGGGTCTGGGAGGCGGGCTTGGGGTTGGGGGCTGGGCGGTGGGCTTGGGGCATCGGGGGCTGGGCGACTGGCTTGTGTCGGGGGCTGGGCGGTGGGCTTGGGGCATCGATGGCTGGACTGCTGGCTTGGGTCGGGGGCTGGGCGGTGGGCTTGGGGCGGTGACGTCGGAGGCTGGGCAGCTGGCTTGGGACGGGAGCGTCGGAGCTATTTGCAACCGACGCACAACCATAAGCACTCTTCATATATATATGCAACCGAACTACTGGACTGGACGGCGGGCTTAGGGCGGCGGGCTTTGGTCGGGGGCTGCTGGTGGCTTTGCTTCTCAAATTCATCTGAGTTTATATATTGGCTAAATAATGTGTTATCCATATTGGGTGTTCTATTAGTTTGGTGGTGTTTGGATTAATAAATATAAATATGGGGTTTGGATTCATGGTGCATATATATGTTCGCTGTCTCAAGGACAGTGCGAGTTCTATCAGTTGTGTGCTTATGTATAGATGTATATATCTATACATCTAGCTGTGATATACATATGTGTATGTGACAATCTCAGTTAGCGACGGACTAGTTACCGGTTAGCGACGTATATTTCCAGCTCCATTTGCATTAATCTACGGTACGACATGGTGATCAGGACATAGTCCCTGCAGCCATTTGACTGGCGAGGCAGAAACTATGTAGCCGTAGATAAAGTTGACTGTCTTCCGACCCTCATCCCTCGACAATGATGATACGACAACCTATCACTATATCTTATATAGTAGTAGATGATGTCTTAGTATTACATTAAGTGAGTTCATCTTGATTCTGTTATAGCCTTCAGATACTAGATACGATAAGAATATATACTACACGATATGTATACAGAATATAGATGATTCACACTAATGTATGCTCGAATGAATTTTGGGTTGTGTTCTGAGCCATCCGTTCTTACAGTTAAAACACATAGGAATTAGTAGTATGAGAGCGCCGAAGAGAGTGAGAGCGCCGGAGGGGGGAGGAGAAAGAGAGAGAGAGAGTAATAAATGGTACGACATGGTGAAGTAGTACTGTATTTTGGCTCCAGTTCCAGCTCAATTTGCATTAATCTATGGTACGACATGGTGATCAGGACATAGTCCCTGCAGCCATTCGACTGGCGAGGCAGAAACTATGTAGCTGTAGATAAAGTTGACTGTCTTCCGACTCTCATCCCTCGGCAATGATGATACGACAACCTATCACTATATCTTATATAGTAGTAGATGATGTCTTAGTATTACATTATGTGAGTTCATCTTGATTCTGTTACATTCTTCAGATACTAGATACGATAAGAACATATACTATACCATATGTACAGAACATAGATGATTCACACTAATGTATGCTTGAATGAATCTTGGGTTGTGTTCTAAGCCATCCGTTCTCACACTTGGCAAAAAATCGAATTTTTTATACTTTATCGGCTTTCGAAAATGTACTCAAATTACATGATGGTTCCTTTAGTTAGCTTGCTTATGTTACAATTATATTATTTGGGACTATCGATCTTACCAGATGGCACCCATGACCCGAGGAGCGGCACATCAATTGAGGAAAACAGTGAATACTGAGGTGGCTCCTCCTACAGTTAAGGAGGAAGTGGCACCGGTTGCTAGTGAGACCGTGAGTTCTATTCATTCAGCACCGGTAGCTAGTGAGACCGGGAGTTCTCTTCAAGCAGTCCTTGCAAGGGACGACATCTCTCCTTACGCCAAAAATCTCGCTTTTTCGAGGTGGTTGCGTGATCGTATCACTGAGCGTTTGCGTGAGCAGCGTGGTTCTCATTAGCTATTAGTACTTATTTGTATTAGACTTTGTATTGAGTTGTTTTTGTATTAGACTATTTGTATTGGACTACATATATGAACTAGAACTGTGTCAATCTCTGGATTGTATTAGACTACGATATGGTGATCAGGACATAGTCCCTGCAGCCATTCGACTGGCGAGGCAGAAACTATGTATCCGTAGATAAAGTTGACTGTCCTCCGACCTTCATCCCTCGGCAGTGATGATACGACAACCTATCACTAGAGGATACTCTGAGAGATCCATCTGAGTAGGACGTATACTCTGAGAGATCACCTTTACAAGAATGATATCAGTAGTGGAATTGAGTGCTGGAGGGGATATTATCAGAGTATATGTCCTACTCAGATGGGTCTCTCACCGTTACTATTTTTTTCTGACAGCAAGGTGGATGTGCTCCGTCAACAGATTCTTGCTCCGAGCCAAAACTTTGCCCCGGAGCTCAAGTGGACATCCTTCGTGTAGAGCTCGAGTGAGAGGTTCCTGACAGTATGGTGGTCTCCTTTGTCAAAGTATTCGTGCTCATCCCACATTGGTTGTGGGACGAGCACGGATACTTTAACAAAGGAGACCACCATGCTGTCAGGAACCTCTCACTCGAGCTCTACACGAAGAATGTCCACTTGATCTCCGGGGTAAAGTTTTGGCTCGGAGCAAGAATCTGTTGACGGAGCACATCCACCATGCAGTCAGAAAAAAATAGTATCGGTGAGAGACCCATCTGAGTAGGACATATACTCTGATAATATCCTCTCCAGCACTCAATCCCACTACTGATATCATTCTTGTAAAGGTGATCTTTCAGAGTATACATCCTACTCAGATGGATCTCTTAGAGTATCCTCTCCGGTTGGGTTGTGTTCTGAGCCATCCGTCCCAGGGATTTGATTCTGTATTTTGGTTTCTGTATTTTGGCTCCAGCTCCCTCTGCATTAATCTACGGTACGACATGGTGATCAGGACATAGTCCCTGCAGCCATTCGACTGGCGAGGCAGAAACTATGTATCCGTAGATAAATGAGGGAAAAGATAAATCGAATTATAACGACAGATATTAGGTTACTCTTCAGGATAATTGATGTCTATTTTATATTAATTTGGTTTGGTCTATATGATTCTTGGATAATTGGTGTGCATTAAATTCGTATGTGCATATTTGGTCTATGTGATTGTTGGATAATTGGTGTGCATTATATATTGGTTTGGTTTATGCATACTTTTGTGAACAGGGAAAGTGCTGCAATTTTTTTTCAAAAAAATTCTCAGTTACCGACGGACTAGTGACCGATTAGCGACGGATATTTCCAGCTCCATTTGTATTAGTCTACGGTATGACATGGTGATCAGGACATAGTCCCTGCAGCCATTCGACTAGCGAGGTAGAAACTATGCAAGTAGCCTTAGATAAAGTTGACTGTCCTCCGACCCTCATCCCTCGGCAATGATGATACGACAACCTATCACTATATGTTATATAGTAGTAGATGATGTCTTAGTATTACATTAGTGAGTTCATCTTGATTCTGCTAGGTTCTTCAGATACTAGATACGATAAGAACATATACCACACCATATGTACATAACATAGATGATTCACACTAATGTATGCTAGAATGAATCTTGGCTTGTGTTATGAGCCATCCGTTCTGAACAAATCTGCTCCTACCTCTACTTCTCTTCTTTTTATTTGACTCTCTCAGCCATATATGACATCCAGCTCAAGTGTAGAGTCGGGGGAGAAGAAGTGGACATGAAGAGGAGGGGGAAGCAGCACAGCCGGCGGCATGACCCAGAGGAAGTACAGAGGTTTTCTTCAACAACCGTAGGAGAACTATAGGGATATATCTTTTCACAACATGTCATCTTGTCAAAGACCCTTCATGTGAATATCATGTTACCGTGGTGTCAGAAGACTAACATGTCATAAGTTTTTAAGCCATGTGTTTTGACATAATCTTCCCAACACTTTCTTCCTATGTAGTAATCTTGCATTATTACATAGCAGGAAAGAGTTTGGAGGATTATGTCAAAACACACAGCTTAGAAAATTATGACATGTTAGTCTTCCGACACCGCAGTAACATAGTTGTCACATTAAGGGTCTTTGACAAGGTGATATATTGTGAAAAGATATATCCTTATAGTTCTTCTATGTCTGTTGAAGAAAATCTTTGTACTTCCTCCGGGTCATGTCGTCGGCTGTGCTGCTTTCCCCTCCTCTTTCTGCCCACTTCTTCTCCCCCGACTCTACACTTGAGTTGGATGTCATATGTGGCTGAGAGAGTCAAATAAAAAGAAGGGAAGTAGAGGGAGGAGCAGATTGGTTTAGAGCCATGGTGGAGGAGAGGAGAAGGAAGATGCTTGATCAGAATGGATGGCTCAGAACACAAGCCAAAATTTATTCTAGCATACATTAGTGTGAATCATCTATGTTCTTATCGTATCTAGTATCTGAAGGACATAACAGAATCAAGATGAACTCACTAATGTATGCTAGAATGAATCTCGGGTTGTGTTCTGAGCCATTCGTTCCGATACTTGGCAATTAAGCCATTCGACTGGCGAGGAAGAAACTATAAGGCTACTTGCATGTTCTTGCAACTTTAAATTACAAGATTACTACGTTAGATTAAATAAATCACTAACCTCATCATGGTGAGTCTTGGTGTAGCACTCAAATGTGGGGCACCTGTAAATTCGCCGAGGTTTTAAATCATCGACATTGAGTTTTAAACCCTCACGTAGCCTTTCTGTTTCACTTCTAGGCTCGAGCAGCATCTTCTTGCAATCTTCGATCTCCAGATACTTAGTGTCAAGATTCTGGACGCTTTCGTAGAGCATGTCGGAAATTGACGCTAGGATGCGTTGACATGCTCTACGAAAGCGTCCAGAATCTTGACACTAAGTATCTGGAGACCGAAACTTGCAAGAAGATGCTGCTCGACCCTAGAAGTGAAGCAGAAAGGCTACGTGAGGGTTTAAAACTCAATGTCGATGATTTAAAACCTCGACGAATTTATAGGTGCCCCACATTTGAGTGCTACACCAAGACTCACCGTGATGAGGTTAGTGATTTATTTAACCTAAGACATGGGATCATAGAATCAAAGACAGTTGAGACCAAGACTGTAAACATTATGTGAGTTCATCTTGATTCTATTACATCCTTCAGATACTAGATACGATAAGAACATATACTACACTATATGTACAGAACGTAGATGATTCACACTAATGTATGCTAGAATAAATTTTGGGTTGTGTTCTGAGCCATTCGTTCCCATACTTGGCAATTAAGCATGTGAAATAGAACTGATTATGTTTAGTTTGTCTTACGATACAGATTTTCACATCCAAATTGAAATGGATCGTTACTTCGTTGATCGTATATGGATGTACTAGCGGATCAACCTCCTGGACCGTAGGTACTTATAAGTATTGACCGTATCGGATTAGTATCGATCTATCGTTTTGGTATGGGCCGTATCGGTTGGTATTGGTCTTAACGAATTGGTATCGTCCTATCCGATATGTATCGGCCGTATAGCTAGGATTCATATTGGCCTTATCGATTTGGTATCGGTCATATCCGATAGGTATCGGCAGTGTTGGAATATTATATACCATTTCGGATTAGTATCGTGGAAGGTTTAGTAACAACTATACTTGGATTTCTCTCTTCTAGAGCTAGATTACCATTGCAAGAGAGTCACAAGAGCGTAGATGGCCAGTTACAGAACATACATACTTCCTTTTTAATCTCGCTTTTTCTGATGGAAAAGGAAGTATGTATGTTACTGTAACTGGCCAATCACGATCTGGTGATTCTCTTGCAATGGTATTCTAGCTCGAGAAGAGAGAAATCCAAGTACAGCTGTTACTAAACCTTCCACGATACTAATCCGAAATAGTCTATACTAATCCAACACGGCCGATACCTATCGGATATGACCGATACCAAATCGATAAGGCCAATATGAATCCTAGCTATTCGGCCGATACATGTACATATCGGATATAGGACGATACCAATTTGTTAAGGCCAATACCAATATGATACGTCCTATACCAAACCGATAGACCGATACTAATCTGATATACTAGATACTAAGTACATCTGGCCTATACCAGCGGATCCACAAATTATTGCACGATAGGCCCAACGACTCCAGTTACATCCGATTATTGGTGAGTACATGATTACATAGTAATTCTGTTAGTCTTGTGATACAGATTTTTACTCTCTCATGCTACCAACGTCACAACTTTTTCAGTGCTGCTCCCTCTAATGATGATGAACGCAAAAAACCAACGTCACAACTTTTATAACTTGAGTAAATTTCTTTACCCTATATGAAAATTTTTGTTGTCAGAAAGATGGCTCCTAGGACTCGTCGAGATGGTGCTGCTAGTCGAGGAAGGGGTCGAGGTAAGAAACCCTTGGAGGTCGACACGGTGGAAGTCTCCGTCGTCAAACAAGAGCCGGTGACTGTTAAGGAGAAGGTGTTACCAAAGGTCAAGGTCAAGGAAGAACCGATGACCATCAGGGAAGAGATTGCTCCCAAGCTTGAAGCTAAGGAGGAGCCACCGTCAGAGAATAGTAGCATCGGGACCGACCCTCCTGTCCCTACAGAAGACCTCAACCTGATTGAGCCTTCGTATGCAAAGTGGCTGATAGAATGGTACATGCCTCAACGCAACTATCATCCCTGGCTGTGAGGATTCATCGTCTGACATGTGGTCTTTGTTGAGGCCAAAGTCGATTTTCCTATGTGTTTTGGAATATTTGTGAAAATTTTGGAATATTTGTGCTATGATCGGATTATAACGATGGATATTAGGTTACTGTAACTGGCCAACTCTTTCCTATGTGTTTTGGAATATTTGTGAAAAATTTGGAATATTTGTGCTATGATCGGATTATAACGATAGATATTAGGTTACTCTTCCGGATAATTGATGTATATTTTATATTAATTTGGTTTGGTCTATATGATTCTTGGATAATTGGTGTGCATTAAATTCGTATGTGCATATTTGGTCTATGTGATTCTTGGATAATTGGTGTGCATAATATATTTGGTCTATGTGATTGTTGGATAATTGGTGTGCATTATATATTGGTTTGGTTTATGCAAATTTTTACAAAAAGGAAAAGCGCTGTAATTTTTTTTTAAAATATTCTCAGTTAGCGACGGACTTGTGACCGTTTTGCGACGGTTACTACCAGTTTCCGACTACTTTTCGACGGCTATTCCGTCACTAACTGGAGATTTGAAAATGTTTCCAGGTAGCGACGGATGGTCGACGGATTATCCGTCGGTATGGTATATTGTTCGACGGAATAGCGACGACCTATCCGTCGCCCTTGTTCTGGAAATACCAAGAATTTCCAGAACAAGATCGACGGTTAATCCGTCCGTATTCCGTCGATATATATCGACGAAATAGCGACGACTTATCCGTCGCCATGTTGCTGGAAATGACATGAATTTCCAGAAGCTGATCGACGAATTTTCCGTCAGAAAACCGTCGCTAATCCGTCCTTTGTTATCGAAGGCGTCGACGGCTTAGCGACGGAACGATACGCTGTGATACGCTATTACGACAGGTTACCGACGGAATTTTACGTCGCTATTGTCTACACAGTTCAGTACTTAAACTTGAAATGGACGAGAGTCCGTCGAAAATGCGTCGCTAAAGCTTCGTATTGTGAAGTCGAAAAGCCGTCGCTATTCCGTCGCTTCACGACTACATAGCGACGGACCGTTATTAGCGACGAGCTGATTGCCGATGGATTTTTTTGGCCAAAATCCGTCGGTTATCGGTCGCTAATTGTAATTACCGTCGGATTGGCGACGGATAGGGCCGTCGCTAAATCGATAAATTTTGGTAGTGACGAGCGCGCACAAGAATCGCGTCTGATACGCGTCTCGTGCACGCGACACGAGTCACGTGGACACTGCGCAGGCTATGGGACACACTCTCCTAGTCCTGGCGAATACTTAGACACGTGAATGAGGTGTCTAGTGTAGTGAGTCGTGTCCACGAGAGCTCGACACGGCTGCACGAGCCTGTCTGTGCACTGAATTTCCCTGATTTCTGATACCAAGTATTTCACACTTTTGACACATCGTGTCCTATTTATTGGACACGTATGGCTTCTTAGGGAAACATGGGGTATGCCCACACCTCTGCACTCGAGATTGGGTTCTTGAATTTAACTGATGGATGAGAAATGGTTTTCGAATTTGAATGGGGATTAAAACTGTCATATTTTACTGATACTTCCCTGTTTGTTTGAAATCCTGATTTTAAACCCTATTTTTTTATTGATTTTGGTTTTTATTTGACATGTTTAGTTGATTAATAGATTGTTGATTGATTGTGTTAGACTTTGGATCTTCGAATTGGATTGTGGATGCATTGAACTGCATTTGAGCTCAGTTCTTGAGATTAAATTCATTCCCTGTTTTCCCACACATGTGCACACTGATTTCACTCATTGATCACTGTTCTCAGGTTCCTGAGAACCTGAGTATAGGTTTCAGTTGTTAAGTTTTGGGTTCAGCATTTTAATCTGAGTTTGTGAGGTTAGGTTGCACAGGAATTTCAAACACATGGAACTGTCATGTGTTAATCAATGAACCTGAGAACAGTTGTGTGCTTGTTTCTCATGTGTCACATAGTCACTCACCCTACATGCCACACACACTCCTTACAGTTCTTACACATGTGTTAGATGGGTTACATGTGGGGTTAAGTTGTTTTCAAGAGAGTTGGGGTTCGAATTGTGTTGGGAGTGGGATGTATGCATCAGTGTGTGTCTCCCCATATTTAGAATGGTATTAGTGTCTAATTTATCTGGGTCAAGCAAGGTCCATTTGTGACATTGTTAGAGTGGCAGTAGGTTTGAGGTTCAGTTGTGTTGTTGTATGTTTGACAGTTAGCATGTAATTAAGATAGGTTGATGTCTATGTATGGGGGTTATGAGTTAACATGGTAAATTGGCAGTTCAGTCTAGTCCTTCTTTAGTCCATTTCATGTCTAATTGAGTATCAGTCCCTTCCTTCATGAGAAATATCATGTGCAGTCCTATATTGAATGTTAGTCTACAGTGCTCTAAGTCACCACATCAGTCCTTATATCCTTGATGTTCAATTCTGAACACCCAATGTTCAGTTCTTGAACATCAATATGTTCACCCTTATTATAGGTGTTAGTAACTGCCTATCCTTGTTAAGTTAGTATTGAACCAACTGTTCAGTCCCTGTTATTTTTATTGTTCAGTTATTGCCTAGTTTACCAGTAGGTGGGGGCTTCTTGCTCTCATCTTGACAGTGAGAGACAGGGCCAATCAAGTGTATATATGAGAGGATGATTGTGAAGGTTTAACCCATGTAGACTATTAGCTATATTTATGGGATATAGTGAACATGGTAAAGGTACATTGTGATATATATATATATATATATATATATATATATATATATATATATATATATATATATATATATATATATATATATATGGTTATATATATGAGGGCATGTATACATATATGTTGGGTTCACATATGATATCAATATCTAATATGGGTATTTGAAGTTGAGGGATAAGATTGTGGGTTGGCATCCTATGTATTAGTGTAGTTGGACTGGGATATTATATATGTTTATATATTAAGTTGTGGATACCTATATGTGAGGCTATGGATAAGTATAGGTATATGTATGTAGTTTTGTTTGATAGGCTTATGTATGTCTAGGGCTATAGACATTGGGTATATATGATATGTAATAGTATTATATAGGGTATATCTATATCTAATATCTTGGTATCCTAGCCTATGGTTGTGTTAACTATAGATGACCTAGAATTGACCAATATAGGCCTAATTGAACTTGTTGACTAGAATTGACCTAGCTTGACCGGAGTTGACCAAAAGTCAACATTGAGTCTAGATGTGACCAATTGACCTAGTTTGACTAGAGTGTTGACTTGGGTTGACCCAGAGTTGACCAAGTTTGACTTGGACCTAGTTTGACCTAGACAGTTGACCAGGTTTGACTTAGAGTTGACTTTGACCTAGAATTGACTTAGAATCATGTAGATTGTATCATAAACATCATTTGCCTTATTTAAATATATTATAACCTGTATTCCTCTGTTTAGGACATTGTGACTCTATCGCAGACATCTGACATTACACTAATCTTTTCAGAGTACCAGGCGAGTACATTCTCTGATAGTTCTCTCATTGTCAATTATTGTACTTCAGTTCTGGTTAGTTGTATGCGATTCTCTGTTATAACACGTATGGATATTTCTGGATTCATGTATACTGTTTCACTTAACAAAATGCCAAGAAAATTGGCTTTTGAAAATAAAACAAGAAAAAGTACAAGAAGTACATATTTGATTCTGGAAAAGTATTGTTGTAGAAGTCTGATCTGTAAATGATCACTTTGTTCCTTGGACATACGATGATGACGAAGATCACTGCTTGAAGATGAACAATTGGAAGAACTAAGTCACCAGAAAGGTATCCACATACTTGGGCACTGATGGCGAGGCCGAATGCTTTCCTGCTTTGCTTCACTCTGTTCTGAAAGAAAGGTTGAAGAAGAATGCTCTAGAGAATCAAAAATCTCTGAGTTCTAATCTCTATGTCTTCTCTCCTGTCTCTGTGTGTATTATATGAGAAAAATAAGTCTATTTATAGACTTGGGCTCTTGTGCGTAAAAACTCAGCAAAAGTTCCATCATTACGCTAACAACTGCCACCCACGACCGAAGCCATCCTCTGCGTACGTTGACACGTGTCCCATCATTTCAGTAAGAATAGGATGCACGTAAACACGTTCTTCGAGATGTGTGGCATGAAAGCCATGTAGGCAAACCATGTTCCAAACTGGTGAAGAAGAATGGGGCGTAAAATAACCCCAATGTACTCTGAGCGTAAAGTAGTAGACTAGGCGTAAAATAGCCCTGTCATGGATTTCTCGCGTAAAGTGGTTATTAAATAACCTTGAGCGTAAAGTAGTCCAAATAGACTTTACGCACACGTCGACTTTTGAGCGTAAAAACTCATATAATCTCCATGCGTAAAAAAAACCATACTGTGAGCGTAAAAATAGCTCAGTCCACATACTAAACGACAACATAGGTCTCTGTGTAAAACAAATCCCTTTGATTTCTGTGGTATATGCCATCACTAAATCTTCATGTCAGACTTTGCATTAAATGCAAGACTTGACAAGCTTTGTCCAGCGTAAAAGTGGTTAGCCTGTCCTAGGCGTAAAACCATTGGCTTGACCTGAGCGTAAAATGGTTAGCCTGCTTTAGGCGTAAAGTGATTAGCCTCTCCTTGGCGTAAAATAGATCATCTTGAGTGGAATGACCCATCTCTTTTGACTCATTCTGTGAAGCACTTTTTACGCTCCTACAAAACCCCCTTCAAAGTTTTCGAATATCTTCAAAATTTGAAACACTTTGAACAGAAGCGTAAAAATCAGGATTTGACCAGTCAGCGGGATACGCAACAGTCATCCGCGTAAAAGTGGGGATATCCAACAGTCGGCGTAAAATTATGAAATAGTGTCGGTCAACACTTAACCGTCACAATGAATTTTCTTCTCGAAACTTTCGAATGCCTTTTTACCTCCCCAAGTTCGCATTAATAATGAGCAGTTTCCCATAAGGAATATGAAGAGTTGATTTGATTGTATAAATAAAGAAAAATTCTTTATTCTTGCCATTCATCCTCATAGTGACATGACGCCAAAGAAAGAGATTAACAATGAAGAGGCTTCGAGCTCCAGGATTGATTTTGAGCGAGCACGCAACTTTGTAGGGTGCTTTGGACTTACTCCAGCAGTCTTCAGTCGTATCGATGGTGGTCCTTCAACTGCGTATGAGGGATCAGGAGATGCAGAAGTGTTTCTTAATCTGATGCGTCGCTCTGGGATTCGCAACATGCACGAATTAGGTGCCTCCCTTCGTCAGCCCAACGAAGGAGAGAAAAAATAATATTCCATGTATTGCGACTCTTTTATGTGTAGGGTCCACTCCCCTCTTTTTTATAAATAAAATCTTGATGTTAATCTCATAGAATTGTCCAACACTTCATTTGACTGCTTCTATGGCTGTTCATTCCCAAGAGGAACAAAACAACACGTGGCATTTGTCTTGTGGTCATGAGCGCCCTTTAAATAGGATCTTTCCCGAAATAGGTTTATACCAACTGTTTCTTCAACCCTTATAAATAGCTGAGTTTAAAGAATGTTTTATACATCCTCATTGTCATTTTTCTGGAAATAGCTTTCTGCCTCTTTGCAAGAATTCACTCTTCAACAAATGATGATCCTTTCTGATGTCGTTCTTCTGAACGTGTAACTCCACTTCCCAGTTTTGAGAGAAAAATAAAAATTTAATTTTAATAATAGTAATTGATTGGGTTTCAAATTAAAGGTTAATATTAATTATTTTAATTAATAAATATGATGGTTGATATTTTAGAGGAAAATAATTTGGAGCAATTTTTCAAATTTGAAAAGTTGTTATAACCAACTTGTGGTCCCCTCAAATTTTCTCAAAAAGTTTTTAACTGAATTTTTATCATTCTTGTAATATTTGAAAAGGCAGAGGGCTTGTTTATAAATAGTTTTGAGCGGAGGGGTCGTTTTGCAAATTGATTATTTCGGGGGGGTTCTTTGTAAAATTTTCTTTCCTTTTTTTTTAAAAAAAATCTGAAAAGAGAGAGAGGGGGAGAGAGCAGAGTCATTTTTCCTTTCACTCTTTCTGTTCTTCTCGTTCCCTAATTCCTTCTTCGAGCCAGCCCTAATTCGACCGAGGACTTCGGCGGTGACGACCACGACAACTTCGGAGACGGCGATCACTTCCTTCTCCGGCAACCACGGCTGCGACAACGACGGGTAGTTCTCCATGGCGACGCTCACTCCCGCGGTCAGGCGTTTCTTCCACCGCGATTTCTTCCGACGGTAAATAGGTCCGATCATCTTGGCGGCGACCCCATCGTTCCGTCGACGACTCTCTCGGCTAGGTGCCACTTCTACTGCGGTGATTTCATCTCGACGACGCTCGACTGTACGGGTTTTTCCCAGCGATGATGGTTGATCATCTCTAGCAACGACAGGATGTGAACGGACGACTCCTCCACGGTTCTTCATCGGCGGGACGTCGACTTCTCCAATGGCTCGACTCGTCTAGGAGACACTACCAAAATTTATTGTTTTAGCGACGGCCACATCCGTCGCTAAACCGACGGTAATCAATATTAGCGACCGATAACCGACGGATTTTGGCCAAAAAAATCCGTCGGCAATCAGCTCGTCGCTAATAACGGTCCGTCGCTAAGTTGTCGTCACATGACGGAATAGCGATGGATTTTCGACATCACAATACGAAGCATTAGCGACGCATTTCCGACGGACTGTCGTCCATTTCAACTATTAAGTACTGAACTGTGTAGACAATAGCGACGTAACATTCCATTGGTAACCCATCGTAATAGCGTATCAGATTATATCTTTCCGTCGCTAATCCGTCGGTATACGTGTAACTAACGACGGATTGGCGACGGCGTTCTGACGGACTATCCGTCGATCAGGTTCTAGAAATACTTGGCATTTCCAGCACCATGGCGACGGAAGAGTAGTCGCTAATCCGTCGATATATGTCGACGGAATAGCGACGGATTAACCGTCGACCTTGTTCTGGAAATTCTTGTTATTTCCAGAACACGGGCGACGGATAGGTCGTCGCTATTCCGTCGAACAATATACCATGCCGACGGATAATCCGTCGATCATCCGTCGCTACCTGGAAAAATTTTCAAATATCCAGTTAGCGACGGAATAACCGTCGAAAAGTAGTCGGAAACTGGTGATGACCGTCGCAAAACGGTCACAAGTCCGTCGCTAACTGAGAATATTTAAAAAAAAAATTATAGCGCTTTTCCTGTTCGCAAAAAATTTGCAAAAGCCAAACCAATATATAATGCACACCAATTATCCAACAATCACATAGACCAAATATATTATGCACACAAATTATCCAAGAATCACATAGACCAAATATGCACATATGAATTTAATGCACACCAATTATCCAAGAATCATATAGACCAAACCAAATTAATATAAAATAGACATCAATTATCCGGAAGAGTAACCCAATATCCATCGTTATAATCCGATCATTGCACAAATGTTCCAAATTTTTCACAAATATTCCAAAACACATAGGAAAGAGTTAGCCAGTTACAGTAACCTAATATCCATCGCTGGCGACCGATCATAGCACAAATATTCCAAAATTTTCACAAATATTCCAAAACACATAGGAGAATCGACTTTGGCCTCAACAAAGACCACAAGTCAGACGATGAATCCTCACAGCCAGGGATGATAGTTGCGTTGAGGCATGTACCATTCTATCAGCCACTTTGCATACGAAGGCTCAATCTGGTTGAGGTCTTCTGTAGGGACAGGAGGGTCGGTCCCGATGCTACTACTCTCTGACGGTGGCTCCTCCTTAGCTTCAAGCTTGGGAGCAATCTCTTCCCTGATGGTCATCGGTTCTTCCTTGACCTCGACCTTTGGTAACACCTTCTCCTTAACAGTCACCGGCTCTTGTTTGACGACGGAGTCTTCCTCCGTGTCGACCTCCAAGGGTTTCTTGCCTCGACCCCTTCCTCGACTAGCAGCACCACCTCGACGAGTCCTAGGAGCCATCTTTCTGACAACAGAAATTTATCGTATAGGGTAAAGAAATTTATCGTTTTATAAAAGTTGTGACGTTGGTTTTTTGTATTCATCATCATTAGTGGGAGCAGCACTGGAAAAGTTGTGACGTTGGTAGCATGAGAGAGTAAAAATCTGTATCACAAGACTAACAAAATTACTATGTAATCATGTACTCACCAATAACCGGATGTAACTGGAGTCGTTGGGCCTATCGTGCAGTAATTTATGAATCTGCTGGTATAGGCCAGATGTACTTAGTATATAGTGTATCAGATTAGTATCGGTCTATCGGTTTGGTATAGGACGTATCATATTGGTATTGGCCTTAACAAATTGGTATCGTCCTATATCTGATATGTACATGTATCGGCCGAATAGCTAGGATTCATATTGGTCTTATCGATTTGGTATCGGTCATATCCGATAGGTATCGGCCGTATTGGATTAGTATAGACTATTTCGGATTAGTATCGTGGAAGGTTTAGTAACAACTGTACTTGGATTTCTCTCTTCTCGAGCTAGAATACCATTGCAAGAGAATCACCAGATCGTGATTGGCCAGTTACAGTAACATACATACTTCCTTTTCCATCAGGAAAAACAAGATTGAAAAGGAAGTATGTATGTTCTGTATCTGGCCATCTACGCTCTTGTGACTCTCTTGCAATGGTAATCTAGCTCTAGAAGAGAGAAATCCAAGTACAGTTGTTACTAAACCTTCTACGATACTAATCCGAAATGGTATATAATAATCCAACACGGCCGATACCTATCGGATATGATCGATACCAAATCGATAAGGCCAATATGACTTAATGGCTATACGGCCGATACATATCGGATAGGACGATACCAATTCTCTAAGACCAATACCAACCGATACGGTCCATACCAAAACGATAGATCGATACTAATCCGACACGGTCAATACTTATAAGTACCTACGGTCCAGGAGGTTGATCCGCTAGTACATTCATGTACGAACAACGAAGTAACGATCCATTTCAATTTGGATGTAAAAATCTGTATCGTAAGACAAACTAAACATAATCAGTTCTATTTCACATGCTTAATTGCCAAGTATGGGAACGAATGGCTCAGAACACAACCCAAAATTTATTCTAGCATACATTAGTGTGAATCATCTACGTTCTGTACATATAGTGTAGTATATGTTCTTATCGTATCTAGTATCTGAAGGATGTAACAGAATCAACATGAACTCACATAATGTTTACAGTCTTGGTCTCAACTGTCTTCGATTCTATGATCCCATGTCTTAGGTTAAATAAATTACTAACCTCATCACGGTGGGTCTTGGTGTAGCACTGAAATGTGGGGCACCCGTAAATTTGCCGAGGTTTTAAATCATCGACATTGAGTTTTAAACCCTCATGTAGCCTTTCTGCTTCACTTCTAGGGTCGAGCAGCATCTTCTTGCAAGCTTCGGTCTCCAGATACTTAGTGTCAAGATTCTGGACGCTTTCGTAGAGCATGTCAACGCATCCTAGCGTCAATTTCCTCGGCAGGAAATTGACGCTAGGATGCGTTGACATGCTCTAAGAAAGCGTCCAGAATCTTGACACTAAGTATCTGGAGACCGAAGCTTGCAAGAAGATCCTGCTTGAGCGTAGAAGTGAAGCTGAAAGGCTACGTGAGGGTTTAAAACTCAATGTCGATGATTTAAAACCTCGGCGAATTTAAGGGTGCCCCACATTTTAGTGCTACATCAAGACTCAACGTTTGTATAGTTCGGTTATTGGCGCTCGATGTCCCTGTGGTAAGGTAATGGATGAGGATATTGCGTGGGAGGGGGTTGCAAATGGAGGCAACAAGGATGGCGTGTTTGTGAAAGGAGGAAAAAGATACATAATCACAGACGATTTGTATGTAAGGCCATTCTATTCCATGGAGTCTGCGTTGTCTATTTTCCGAAACCATGGGATCATAGCATTGAAGACAGTTGAGACCAAGACTGTAAACATTGGCCGCGATGAGGTTAGTGATTTATGTAACCTAATGTAGTAATCTTGTAATTTAAAGTTGGAAGAACATGCAAGTAGCCTTATAGTTTCTGCCTCACCAGTCGAATGACTTAATTCCCAAGTATCGGAACGAGTGGCTCAGAACACAACCCAAGATTCATTCTAGCATACATTAGTGAGTTCATCTTGATTCTGTTACATCCTTCAGATACTATATACGATAAGAACATAGATGGTTCACACTAATGTATGCTAGAATGAATCTTGGCTTGTGTTCTGAGCCATCCGTTCTGATCAAGCATCTTCCTTCTCCTCTCCTCCACCATGGCTCTTAACCAATCTGCTCCTTCATACTTCCCTTCTTTTTATTTGACTCTCTCAGCCACATATGACATCCAGCTCAAGTGTAGAGTCGGGGAAGAAGAAGTGGACAGGAAGAGGAGGGGGAAGCAGCACAGCCGGTGGCATGACCCGGAGGAAGTATATAGGTTTTCTTCATAGTTCTCCTATGTACACCCTCCGGGTCATGCCGTCGGCTGTGCTGCTTTCCCCTCCTCTTCCTGCCCACTTCTTCTCCTCCGACTCTACACTTGAGCTGGATGTCATATGTGGCTGAGAGAGTCAAATAAAAAGAAGGGAAGTAGGGAGGAGCAGATTGGTATAGAGCCATAGTGGAGGAGAGGAGAAGGAAGATGCTTGATCAGAACGGATGGCTCAGAACACAAGCCAAGATTTATTCTAGCATACATTAGTGTGAATCATCTATGTTCTGTACATATAGTGTAGTATATGTTCTTATCGTATCTAGTATCTGAATAACGTAACAGAATCAAGATTAACTCACTAATGTAATACTAAGACATCATCTACTACTATATAAGATATAGTGATAGGTTGTCGTATCATCATTGCCGAGGGATGAGGGTCGAAAGACAGTCAACTTTATCTACGGCTACATAGTTTCTGCCTCGCCAGTCGAATGGCTGCAGGAACTATGTCCTGATCACCATGTCGTACCGTAGATTAATGCAAATAGAGCTGGAGCCAAAATACAGAAACCAAAATACAGAATCAAATCCCTGGGATGGATGGCTCAGAACACAACCAACCGGAGAGGATACTCTGAGAGATCCATCTGAGTAGGACGTATACTATGAGAGATCACCTTTACAAGAATGATATCAGTAGTGGGATTGAGAGCTGGAGGGGATATTAACAGAGTATACGTCCTACTCAGATGGGTCTCTCACCGTGACTATTTTTTTCTGACAGCATGGTGGATGTGCTCCGTCAACAGAATCTGGCTCCGAGCCAAAACTTTGCCCCGGAGCTAAGTGGACATCCTTCGTGTAGGGCTCGAGTGAGAGGTTCCTGACAGCATGGTGGCCTCCTTTGTCAAAGTATTCGTGCTCGTCCAATACAAATAAGTACTAATAGCTAATGAGAACCACGCTGCTCACGCATATGCTCAGTGATACGTTCATGCAACCACCTCGAAAAAGCGAGATTTTTGGCACGAGGAGAGCTGTCGTCCCTTACAAGGACTGCATGAAGAGTCCACTCGGTCTCACTAGCTACCGGTGCTGGATGAATAGAACTCTCGGTCTCACTAGCAACCGGTGCCACTTCCTCCTTAACTGTAGGAGGAGCCACCTCAGCATTTACTGTTTTCCTCAAACGACGTACCGCTCCTCGGGTCATGGGTGCCATCTGGTAAGATCGATAGTCACAAATAATATAATTGTAACATAAGCAAGCTAACTAAAGGAACCATCATGTAATTTGAGTACATTTTCGAAAGCCGATAAAGTATAAAAAATTTAATTTTTTGCCAAGTGTGAGAACGGATGGCTCAGAAGACAACCCAAGATTCATTTAAGCATACATTAGTGTGAATCATCTATGTTCTGTACATATAATGTAGTATATGTTCTTATCGTATCTAGTATCTGAAGAACGTAACAGAATCAAGATGAACTCACATAATGTAATACTAAGACATCATCTACTACTATATAAGATATAGTGATAGGTTGTCGTATCATCATTGCCGAGGGATGAGGGTCGGAAGACAGTCAACTTTATCTACGGCTACATAGTTTCTGCCTCGCCAGTCGAATGGCTGCAGGTACTATGTCCTGATCACCATGTCGTACCGTAGATCAAATAGAGCTGGAACTGGAGCCAAAATACAGTACTACTTCACCATGTCGTACCATTTTACTCTCTCTCTCTCCTCCCTCCCCCTTCCGACGCTCTCACTCTCTCCGGCGCTCTCACACTACTAATTCCTATGTGTTTTAAGTGTGAGAACGGATGGCTCAGAACACAACCCAAGATTCATTCTAGCATACATTAGTGTGAATCATCTATATTCTGTATACATATCGTGTAGTATATGTTACCTTATCGTATCTAGTATCTGAAGGATGTACGTAACAGAATCAAGATGAACTCACTAATGTAATACTAAGACATCATCTACTACTATATAAGATATAGTGATAGGTTGTCGTATCATCATTGCCGAGGGATGAGGGTCGGAGGACAGGCAACTTTATCTATGGCAACATAGTTTCTGTCTCGCCAGTCGATTGGCTGCAGGGACTATGTCCTGATCACCATGTCGTACCGTAGATTAATGCAATTAGTGGAGCTGGAAATATCCGTCGCTAACCGGTAACTAGTCCGTCGCTAACTGAGATTGTCACATACACATATATATATCACAGCTGGATGTATAGATATATACATATATACAGAAGCACACAACTGATAGAACTCGTACTGTCCTTGAGACAGTGAACATATACACCATGAATCCAAACCCCATATATATTCACATTTACTAATCCAAATACCACCAAACTAATGGAACACCCAATATGGATAACACATTATTTAGCCAATATATAAACTAAGATAAATTTGAGAAGCAAAGCCACCCGCCGTCCCGACCAAAGCCCGCCGCCCCAAGCCCGTCGCTCAGTAGTTCGGTTGCATATATATGAAGAGTGCTTATGGGTGTGCGTCGGTTGCAAATAGCCCCGACTCACCCGCCCCAATCCAGCCGCCCAGCCCCCGACGCCGCCGCCCCAAGCCCACCGCCCAGCCCCCGACCCAAGCCAGCCGCCCAGCCCCCGACGCCCCCGCCCCAAGCCAGCCGCCCAGTCCCCGACGCCGCCGCCCCAAGCCCACCGCCCAGCCCCCGACCCAAGCCCGCCTCCCAGACCCCGACACCCCCGCCCCAAGCCCACCGCCCAGACCCCGACCCAAGCAAGCCGCCCAGCCCCCGACGCCCCAACCCCAAGCCCGCCTCCCAGACCCCGACGCCCCGCCCCAAGCCCACCGCCCAGACCCCGACCCAAGCCAGCCGCCCAGACCCCCGACGCCCCAACCCCAAGCCCGCCTTCCAGACCCCGACGCCCCCACCCAGCCCCCGATGCCCCAACCCCAAGCCCGCCGCCCAGCCCCCGACGCCCCCGTCCTAAGCCCACCGCCCAGCCTCCGACCCAAGCCAGCCGCCAAGCCCCGAACGACCCAGCCCCAAGCGCGCCGCCCAGCCCCTATACGACACCGCGAGAGAAAGAGAGAGAGAGATCGAGAGAGAGAGAGGGAGGGAGTTACCTTCAGGAAAGAGAGAGGAGAGGACGCTGACGCCGACGACGATACCGACGTCGATCACCGAAGCCGACACCGGCGAGAGAGAGAGAGAGAGAGAGAGAGAGGGGAGAGAGTGAATTTGGGGGAAATGCAAAAAGTTCCCACTACCGTTTCATTTAAAGTCTGGTACGTTTATATAGCGACGGACTCACGACTGGTAAAAAACTGTCGCCCAGCAGTCGCCTTTTTTGATAAGTGCCGACTGAATATCCGTCGCTAAGTCGTCGAAAATATGTTCCGCCAATTTTCTACACAATTCCTGCCAAATAATCGACTGTGTAGCAACGACGAAAAATCCGTCGCTATAACACCGACAGTCTAGCGACGGATGTGCGACCTTTCCTCCCCCTAAAATTAAAATAAAAATGGCAAAGGCGTGTAGTCGGTAATCCGTCGCTGAGCGGCCACGAAACCGTCGCTAATACCGACGGAAAATTTCCGTCGCTAAAAAATCGTCGCTAGATGAGTGTATTTTGGTAGTGAGACCTACTCGGTGAGTTCTTTCCCATTCTTGTAAATATTGAATGATTGAAATCAGTTTTGATAAAGAGTTCTTGATTTCTGTTGTTTAAGTTTCATTTGTAAACGAGAATTGTTCGAATTCTGTGGATCAAGTGGAGGGTGTTTCGAATATGAGATTGTTAGGAGAGATCTGGATTTTAAACAGTGTTCTTCACTCGTGCCTCAACGTATTTCCGAGGAGAGTGTCCCTAATTTCTTTCTTATATCGTCTTCCAATTGTTCGACGAAATGTCACAGGAAACTCTAAGTTGGTATCAGGACACAAGTGTCTACTCATTTTCGTGTCCAGATTTCAATCTATATCATGTGTGTCCATATCTGTAGAGGACCTTGTCCGGGTTGGGTTGCTGTTTTAGTACCAGTTGGAGTTGAATGTGAACCTATGGGTGTTGTGTTCTCAGAATAGTTTAAGGTTCGCCCAGTGCTAAGTCTGACAAGTGAAGTTAGATGTAGTAGTGATGATTCACACAGGTATGCGTCCAGCCCTGTTGTGTCCTAGGGATCGGTTGTTCTTTAACATGTTTTGATGTTGCTGGTTGTTACTGTGAGTTTATCCTGTTGGAGTGGTTTGTGGCATATGGACTATTCATCTAGTCTACTGGTTGGGTGCAGGAAAGCAGGGTGTGGCAGTACTAAAGTGAGGCATTGGCCAGATAGGAATCAAGTTTGGAGTCAGGGGAATCTGCGTGTGTGTCCTTGATGTGTCAGCGTGCATCCAGGATGGGGTGTCCAGTTCGGCGTGTCCAAGATGGGTTCAACTGTGTCCTTGGATTTTTATATAGATTGTATATTCTCTTTAAATTGATTTGTATGATTTGAATTTATTAGTTTTCCTTCAAGTTGAAATTGTATAAGTATATATATTGAGAGTACTTCTGATTTTTGAGATTTTGGGTTCAGTTTTGTTTCTAAAACTATTAGTCAGGTTCAGTTTCTTTTGGTTATTTATGGCAAGCTATATATATGCAGGTGGGGTTGATTACTGGGAAAGTGAGTTAGTATATATTTTTAGGAACCTGAGACGTTCTGTATATGATTTAGTAGGCTTGAGATTTAGTTTAATGTCAACTTTGTTGTTTCATTTTGGTGTGGAGTTGGTCTTTGGGATGACTGAATAGCTTTCTTTTCTCAGTTGAATTTATGGGTCATTTGATTTAAATTGAGCCTACACATGAAGTGCTGATTTGGATGAATAAATCTAAATTTCCATATTAGTATTTGTTGTTAGATCTGAAGTTTCCTATCAATGCTTGGCTCAGTGAAGAACTTAGGATTGCATATTCCTGTCTTGATTCAATATTGAGAACTGGAGACCCATATATCAGTTAGCTTTTCCATAGAATTTTGGTTAATATTTAGTAAATACCTTCATGTTGAGTTAGGATTTTTTTTATTGATACTTGAAATCAATTATATTAAGAAATGATATTCTAGGTTTACATTCCTAAGGAGGAAATCTAGAGTGTATTAATAATAATTATAGATAGAGTTAAATAAATATGGTTATAACTAAACCAATTAGTGTATTTTATTAACTCTGGTTAATATATAAGTTACAATGAATAATTAGGATTATCTGGACTTTGACCAACTTGTACACAATATTAAATACAGGAGGACATCTAGCTCGGATCTTCATCCGTACTTTCCTGGAGTAAGGCAAGTACATTCTATGGTCTTGTACATTTTATTATATCATGTGCTTTCTTGATTGACACATTACAACACGTCATGTACTTTCTGGTACTCATGTTCCTTGTTCTTATTACTTGTACCTGGGGTGGGGAAATAGACTATTTATGTGACCAAACCCAAGAAACAATTCAGGTGTGTTTAGCTTAGACCCCGGATCGTGCACGCGGGTCCTAAGCCGTACCATTCATGTGCTTTCATGTTCTTTCATGTGCTTACCCCTAGCCGGTCACATACTTAGTTATATTTCAAATATTGTACACACATATTCTGGAGACATATCATGTACTTAGTTCTTGTGATTCCTGAGATACCATATTCTTTAATGTTCTTACATTTCATGTACTTTCATGTTCTTACATACCATGTTCTTTTATGTGCTTATACACCATGTTCTTTCCTGTACTTTACCTACCATGTTCCCTTGTACTTTCATATCATGATGTCTTGTTCATTACCTAGAATTGTACTTTGCTCCGCTCCTGACTGGATAAGTTGCAGGTATACTTGCAGGATACCATTCTACCTTATGGGCCAGAGCTCGGGATCTTAGCTGAGCAGGATGGTCATGACTTAGCTTGAGGTTCAGGTTTAGACTGTTAGCTTTACTTTTAGATATTGTCTTTAGAATTCATGTACATTTCATTCTTGATGACTCGTACATTTACATACATAGAATTGTGGATTATGGTGATCATTCTGGGATACGTTATTAGATGCTGTGATTATATATTTTCATGTTTATCTGGTAGATTTCTCTAGTTTGGTACAGCTTACTTTGTTGTGTCTAACGACAAAGGCTGGGCGTGTCCGACTCGTGTCCGAATATTCGGGAGCGGGTCATGACATATTTTTAGTGGTGGCCCATGCAGGTCTATCCTAATGGTACCTAGGTCATAGCGTACTATTGGAGGACTTGATTAACTAGGGAAACTTGATCACAGCTTAGGAAAAATCGGAAAATAAGGGTATATCAGGTATATCAGGTATATTGATATTCTATAAACACTTGTTGTATTTAGGTCTAGGTTATTTTAACAATTTTCTGTTTTTCAGATAATTCAAAAGCATGCGACACCAGAACTGTTGATCCACCTACACTACTAAAATATCCCACTTTACCGACGGAAGTTTAGCGACGGACGGATTCCGTCGCTAATAGCGACCAGTTTCCGACATCTTAGCGACGGATTAGCGACAGACAACATAACATAATTTTTTCCAATTTTAAATGTAAAAATTTGTCGGGTTTCCGTCGCTAAGTCGACGAACGTTAGCGACGGATTCTTTTTCGTCGCTTATTCATCGCAAATGTTGGCGGCAAAATCTTTAAAACATTGGCGGGAACTTTAGCGACTAAATGGCGACGGATATATCCGTCGGAAAACACCTTTTAATTGGCGACGGTTTAGCGACTAATTTATTCCGTCGCTATTCCGTCGCTAGGTTCTGTGCCCTAACTTAAATTGAACCGACGGGGGGGAATTTTTCATTCCCCCCAAAACTCTCTCTCTCTCTCTCTCGCGGCTCTCTCTCTCTCGCGCGCGGCTCTCTCTCTCTCTCTCTCTCACGGCTCTCTCTCTCTCTCTCTCTCTACCAGGTATCTCTCTCTCTCTCTCTCTCTCTCTCTCTCTCTCTCTCTCTCTCTCTCTCTAATTTTGGGTTTTGGGGCCGGAGGGGGGAGGGGGGGGGGGGGGTCGGCTTCGCGGTGGGTGGAGAGGGCGGGGGGGGGGTGGTGAATGGGGTCAGGGGGTCGGGGAGGTGTGGGGAATGGGGGCAGGGGGTGGGGGGGTGGGGAATGAGGGGGTGGGGGGGTGGGGAATGAGGGTCGGGGGGTCGGGGGGTGGGGAATGGGGGCAGGGGGGTCGGGGGGTGGGGGGTGGAGAGGGCAGGGGGGTCGGGGGGGGGTGTTGAATGGGGGCAGGGGGGTCGGGGGGGTCGGGGGGGTGGGGAATGGGGGCAGGGGGGTCGGGGGGGGGGGTGGGTAATGGAGAGGGCAGGGGGGTCGGGGGGGGTGTTGAATGGGGGCAGGGGGGTCGGGGGGGTGGGGAATGGGTTGCATTCCCCGATACGGATACGGTTTGGCATGTCCCGATCCTAAGAAATAATACTATTTCATTTAATTTAATTTCATTTAATTTCAAAACTACTAAGAAATAATACTTAAAACACTTAAAATTATGCCTAAATGTATAAATTATATGTTTTTAAATGTAAATAATTTATTAATAATTATTTGTTTTCCAATACCAAAAAAATCCGATACTTCGATCCGATACCGCCGATACTACCGATATCGCCGATACCAATACTAGATTGCTTAGACTTATATTGCAAGGTAACTAGATACAAGTTATGATACAATGTAAATGCAAGTATACATGTTAGCTAGATAGCTTAGACTTATATTGCAATCTCCTATTCACACGAGTATTGATATCGCCGATGCCAATACTCGTAGGAATATATAGTCCGATACCGATTCCGATACCGATACTTTGAACCTTGATTTAAATACATGTTAGTATAGTATCTTCACATATATGTTAAGAGTATATACATGATTAGCAAGGTAACTAGATACAAGTTATGATACAATGTAAATGCAAGTATACATGTTAGCTAGATAGCTTAGACTTATATTGCAATCTCCTATTCACACGAGTATTGATATCGCCGATGCCAATACTCGTAGGAATATATAGTCCGATACCAATTCCGATACCGATACTTTGAACCTTGATTTAAATACATGTTAGTATAGTGTCTTCACATATATGTTAAGAGTATATACATGATTAGCAAGGTAACTAGATACAAGTTATGATACAATGTAAATGCAAGTATACATGTTAGCTAGATAGCTTAGACTTATATTGCAATCTCCTATTCACACGAGTATTGATATCGCCGATGCCAATACTCGTAGGAATATATAGTCCGATACCGATTCCGATACCGATACTTTGAACCTTGATTTAAATACATGTTAGTATAGTGTCTTCACATATATGTTAAGAGTATATACATGAATAGCAAGGTAACTAGATACAAGTTATGATACAATGTAAATGCAAGTATACATGTTAGCTAGATAGCTTAGACTTATATTGCAATCTCCTATTCACACGAGTATTGATATCGCCGATACCAATACTCGTAGGAATAGTCCGATACCGATATACATTGTAGAGCTCTGTTTTGCTATTCTGGACATGTTGTGACCTGTGCTGTTCTAAATAGGAGCCAGACACACTCCTGAGACGGGAGAGTATGTATAGTGATGTGGATTCTTACTAACTTATCATGTGAACCCATTTATGGGCCCTTCATTGAACCTTCTCATGTGCAACTTTCAGTCCATTCACAGTTCCCTATATTGTACTCTATATCACCTAGTTCACTTATATCTAACATCCTAACCCTAATCCAAATTTATGAGTATCGGTATCGGGCTATTCTTATGTTTAGTTTGTCTTACGATACAGATTTTCACATCCAAATTGAGGATGAGTCGTTATTTTGTTGATCGTACATGGATGTACAAACGGCAACACGAGAGTAGAATTGGTGTGAGTGACGATTTTCAGGCAGGCGTGGAAGTATTTCTTAATTATGCAATGAGCAAAGCTCAGTACATGGACGGTAACAAAATTAAGTGTCCATGTGTTAAATGTCACAATAGACGTTACGAAGAAGTGGTGACTGTGAGAGATCATTTGACCCGTAAGGGTTTCGTATGTAATTACGGCCTGTGGTCATCGCAAGGTGAACTATATTCGGAAAGACAGGCTGCGGAAGCTGCTACTTATGCTTTTGATGATAATGCTGCAACGGATGTCATCGAAGACCACGGATGCTCTGTTGATTATGGAGATCTGCAGAACCTTGCACGAGATATGGTGTATGATGCGGCAGGGCCTAATTTTGATCCGGAGGATCCTAATCCCGAGGCGAAGGAGTTCTATGACATGTTTCAGGACGCAGATACTTCTCTATATCCGAGGCGAAGGAGTTCTTGATTGACACATTACAACACGTCATGTACTTTCTGGTGCTCATGTTCCTTGTTCTTATTACTTGTACCTGGGGTGGAGAAATAGACTATTTATGTGACCAAACCCAAGAAACAATTCAGGTGTGTTTAGCTTAGACTCTGCATCGTGCACGTGGGTCCTAAGCCGTACCATTCATATGCTTTCATGTTCTTTCATGTGCTTACCCCTAGCCGATCACATACTTAGTTATATTTCAAATATTGTACACACATATTCAGGAGACATATCATGTACTTAGTTCTTGTGATTCCTGAGATACCATGTTCTTTAATGTTCTTACATTTCATATACTTTCATGTTCTTACATACCATGTTCTTTCATGTGCTTATACACCATGTTCTTTTCTGTACTTTATACGCTCGGTCACCGGATATTGATTCAACCAGAGCCGAACCATTTGGCCTTAATGGTAAGTTTGGTCGTAAACCATTGTTTGCCTTTGATCTTTTTGTTGAAAATAGATGCTCACGAGCGTAAATTCTTGATAGATATATAATCTCATAGGAAAGGTGCACGGGCGTAAAAAGCCTTGTTGAATAATATACTCATGAAACGTTGGCGTAAAAAGCCTTGTTGAATGAGGAGCACATGAAACAATAGCGTAAAAGCCTTTGTTGAATAGGGTGCACATGAGACACTGGCATAAAAAACCTTGTAGATTGAATGCTCATGAATCACGGGCGTAAAAACATCAAGCGTAGAGTCTTGTTGCCTGTTAAAGATAAAACAAGATGCGTAGGCATCTGTTTTCAGTTTTAATTGACTAATACGCATCTGATGATACTTCTGTCTAAAAACACTTCTTCTTTGTTGTTTTTTGTAGAAGTTTGGCTGAAGAGCTTTTCCAGAACCGGTATTGGCGACTTTGACGCTGTGAGGAGCGTTCTTCTGACATCAACATCAGGGAGCTCATGCGCTTTTGACGTACAAATCAGACAACTCAGAACTCTTCGTGGGATAGAAGGGTCTTCCTCTGTTGGTAGGAAGAGACTTTATACACGGAGAGTTAGATGGTGGAGTCAATTCTAACCCAAGAAATTGGGTAGTAGAGTTCCTTTCAAGGCAGAACTAGGAATTGTTTCGCAATGCTGGATACATTCCTATCACTTTTGAGAGGCCGCCACTCCTCCACCAGTTGTATTGGCAGCAACACGTCTTCGGGCTGCCATACTCTGGGATTCTCCTCTCGTCTGAGAGAGAAGACCAGAGTTTGATTCCTACTGCTCTGGTTGCCACTGAGGCTCAGACAGCAAGGAATTGACACCAACAACGAATTCGACGAAGAAGATCCAAAGAAAAGATAGATCTCCATTAGGTTATCGTTGTGTGTATAGAATGAAAATCCAAGATTGTAATAAATTTCTATTATGATTTGTAAGAAAGTCTAAGAAATATAATAGACTTTTATGATGATGTGAGAATGGAAATGATAAGTTTTCTATGCTCAATGATTTTGTATCTATCTAGATGTAATATGGACATGATAGATAATGAAATTTTGTTTTCTATTTTTAGAGTATAAAATACTATCAGAGGTAATATGGACATGACAGTATGTAAGAACTCAAAAGAAAATTAGATTAATATCTATGCAGAGGTCAAATGAAATGATAGATAAGAAAAGTAAGTATATTTAATATTTATCCAGAGGTCATGAAAACATGATAAATAACGAATCCCACTTTTTGATCAATTGATAAAATAGAAGATTTAAAATCCCTCTCCAAGGAAACAAGAAATCAGCTTAACCAAACATTGGTAGCTGAGGAATAAGGAGACAGACGTCATGAGCATATATGTCCATATTAATGGATGAATGAACCAATATAACTTTCGGAAAAAGAAAATATTGATTCAATTCAATAATTAAATGGATGAACCTGATAAAATGAACGGACAGACCTTTTCGGGAATGAAAGGTTGTTTTCAAAGACTGGTTCATCAACAGATCTCTCCTATAAACAGGCGAAAACCCTTTGTAACGTTTCATTCTTATTTCCACTCCTCTATTGGAAATGTCTTCCAAGGATATGCAGCAAAAGAATAAAGTCTCCATAAAGGTTGAGGACGTCATCGAGACATACCCCGTCGAGCCAATTGTGTCAAGCCCAACCGAAGTAAGCGAGAACTCTTCTACACCCAAGCCACCACAAGATATCCTTGCTTTCTTAGTGGAGCCAAGGAAAACTCCTGAAGAAGAAGCACTGAGGATGGCTGTCTGCAAATTTTTCATGAGCTCTGGCAATGATGCTTTCTATGCATTGGCTGACTATGTATTCAATAAGGAAGGCGAAGGAAGTGGCCCTCGTCCTTAATCTTTTGTCTTGAACAAAAATAATAATAAAAGAAACTTTATTTTCATCATCATTTTTCTTTATACATAGTACTTCTTAAGAAATTTGCCGTTGATAGGCATCATGAGTAGATCTCCATTAGGCTTTGATAAACGATAGGCGCCATTAGAAAATACGGCCTCAATTACATAAGGGCCCTCCCATTTTGCTTGGAATTTCCCTTTGCTTTTGTGAGTCATCACCATCGGTCTTCGAACAGCCAATACTAGTTCGCCAACCTTGAATACCCTCTCTTTAACTTTACGATTGAAAGTTCGAGATATACGGGCTTGATATAATTCAATGTACTGTTGTGCTTGAAGACGCTTCTCGTCTAATCCTTCAAGTTCTTGGAGTCGTAAGCGATCATTGTTCTCTATAGTTAGCTCATTAGCAATGGCTATTCGAAGAGATAGAATCTGGATTTCCAAGGGAAGAACAGCCTCACATCCATAAACCAATGAGAATGGTGTAAAACCTGTAGGATTTTGGACTGTTGTTCGATAAGCCCATAAATATTCTCCAAGTTTCTCGTTCCAATCACGTTTATTAGAAGAGACAAACTTTTTGAGAAGTTTAATGATCGTCTTATTGAAAGCTTCGGCTAAACCATTAGCAGCTGGATTATAAGCCGTAGAAGCCAAATTTTGAAATCGATTCTTATCATAGAACCGATAAAATGCCTGACTGGCAAATTATGGACCATTGTCATGAATTATTCGTCGAGGAATTCCGAAGCGATAAATGACATGATGTTTGATGAAGCTGATCACATTAGATGTTTTTACTTCAGCAAGGGAAACTGCTTCTGCCCACTTAGAAAAGTAATCGGTTATAGCTAATATGAACCGATGTCCTTTAACAGAAGGAGGGTTAATAGGACCAATGACATCCATACCCCAAGCTTCGAAGGGCCAAGAGGCTGCTATAGGATGTAGAAATTCAGACGGTTGATGAATAAAATCAGCATGAATCTGACATGCTTTACATCTTCTGGCATAGTCTACAGCATCTGCTATCATAGAAGGCCAATAATACCCCATTCTTCGAATACGGTCTTGTAATTTAGGACCTGGTTGATGAGCACCACAAACACCATCATGAGCCTCTCGTAGTATTTGTTTGGCTTCACTTTCTGAGAGACAATGCAGTAAGAGTCCATCATATGAACGACGATATAACATATGTAAAGACGAATCATAATAGAATCGAAATGATCGTCTCTTAATTGATACAGCTTCTTTTGGATCTTCAGGCAAAATTCCATGAACCGCATAGTCAATTAATAGAGTTCTCCAATCCCTCTATTGGGAACTAGCCTCTGTAGTATAACTTTGTTCAATATACAGATTATTCTTGATACAGCACAGATCTCGGTCCAACAAAGTAATTGTATTTTGCCTTCGGATTGGAACAGCCAAGTCTGTAGCTAGACTAGCAAGAGCATCAGCCTCCACATTCTGAAAACGTGGTACGAATTCAATGAAGAATCCTTTGAATGAAAGGACCAATTCGACTACCACTTGATGATAAGGGATGAGATCAGGGTTTCTGACTTCATAAATCCCTCTAACTTGATTAACAATCAATTGAGAATCTCCATAAGCTTCTAGGAACTCAATATCCAATTGTTTTACTACTTGGAGACCAATCAACAGAGCATTATATTCTGCTACATTATTGGAGCATGGCTCATTGAGAGAATAGGTACGGTATATGACCATTTTGTCAGGAGAAACCAAGACGATTCCTACCCCAGAGACAATATTGCCTTTTGGTCCTACTCGTGATGCTCCATCAAAATATAATTGCCATATATCATTCTTCAAAGTCATGTTGCAATCCACGACTTCATCTGGAATGTCCTTATATAACTTCGATGTTTTCGGTATAGGGTGAGCAGCTAAGAAATTAGCTAATGCTTGACCCTTCACTGATTTTTGAGGTACATAAACCATGTCATAAGGAGTGAGCAACATCGCCCAAGTAGCTAATCTGGAATTAAGAATACTCGGCTTTCTCATCAATACTCGAATGGGATTTATTCTGGAGATGACATAAATAGTTTATCCTGTCACATAATGTCTTGTCTTTTGTACGGCAAAAACCAAAGCCAGACATTCCTTTTCTATAGGAGTATACCTGTGTTCAGCTCCGACCATCATTCGGCTAAGATAATAAATCGTCTGTTCATGACCCATATCACCTTTCTGTGCGAGAAGAGCACCAAGTGAATGATCCAAGGCTCGAACATATAGTAAAAATGGTTTTCCTACCACTGGAGGTACCAGAACAGGTAGATTTGTAAGGTATTGTTTAATATCATTGAAGGCTTCTTGACACGCTTCATCCCAGACAAAGGATACACCTTTCTTTAGTAGACGGGAGAAAGGTTGACATCTCCCAGAGAGATTAGATATAAATCTCCTGATATAAGCAATGCGGCCCTGAAAGCCACAGAGTTCTTTCAAATTACGAGGAGGACGTATTTCAAGGATTGCTTTAACTTTATCAGGATCAACATGGATACCCTGAGAAGTAATGACAAATCCTAAAAACTTGCCACTAGAAACCCCTAAGAAAGACTTAGTAGGGTTCATTTTCAATTGATGTTGACGCATCAATTCAAATACTGTCTTCAAGTATTGAATGTGGTCATCCTTTGATCGACTCTTAACAACAATGTCATCTACGTAACATTCAACTATTTTTCGTAGATGTTCTTGAAAGATGTTGCTCATAGCCCGTTGATATATGGCACCAGCATTTTTAAGACCGAACGGCATAACCGTATAGCAGTAAACCCTGAAAAGAAGTATGCTTCTCATCTTCTGGATGCATCTTAATCTGATTGTATCCTGAGAATCCGTCCACGAAAGACGTGTTCAAAACTGCATGTATTGTCTATCATGACATCAGTAATAGGAAGTGGGAATTCATCCTTTGGACAAGCCATATTAAGATCTCGATAATCTATGCAGACTCGGACTTTTCCGTTCTTCTTCGTAACAGGAACAATATTGGCAACCCAATCCGGGTGTTGCTCTTCACGAACAAAACCACATGTAATCAACATTTTGACTTCTGCTTCAATTGTATCCATCATATCTGGTCTAAAGCGCCGTTGTTGTTGTTTTACAGGCTTGGCATTAGGCAAAATATTAAGTTTATGAGTAGCAACTTTAGGATCCAGACCCGGCATATCCTCATAACTCCATACAAAGATATCAATATATTCTTTGTTCAATTTTATCAACTCTTCCTTTTCATCTTCAGAAAGATTCTTACTGATGAATATTGGTTTGGACGTAGTTCCATCACCAACATCAATCTGGACAACCTCATCTTCTGTAGGTGGCTGTCGCTGTTCAAAACGAAGTTCCCATTGAGTATCCATTTATTGGGCCCAAGGGTCATTTTCAAATGGCTCGGATTCATCATCAATTTGAACCATGTAAGCTAAAAATACCTGCTCAAATTCATCATAATAGTCTCCTCTAGCATACGAGGGGTAAGAAATATCGGATTCGATGAATTGGATTTCTTCTGAATCCGATGATTGTGAAGAACTAGAGGAGAATTCTTCTTGTATATCGTCATTAAACATGTGGGACGGATTATATCCCAATCCATGACGAGTCTTCTGGTAAAACGGATCACCACATAACGGGAGTCGTCTACCTTTGCCTTGATTGAGACCTTGTATAGTCTTCAAATCATATCCTATATTCTGAATGATCTTGATAGATTGTTGACTATATTTGTCAATTCGGATTCTTCCTTTATCTTTATCTTTCAGATCATCTGTCTGAGCAACAGAAATATTTCTAGCCAGGCCAAACACAATTTGGCGCTTGTTTTTCTTATCAGACGAAACCACAAAATAAGATTCTTCGTAACGTCTATAAGTTACACAAGCTTGCGATTGAGCAACTACAGGAAGAAGATAAGGAGAAGATGTCAAGAACTTTTGAGCATAAGGTCCAACATCAACCTGAAGAGGAAAGGAATTTTCCTTGTAGTTAATGTATAGAGTTTCTTCTGGCTCTATGTCATCTTTATATTGATGACTTTGATTATCAGAAGATAAAGTCATTCTTTCAATAAACTTGACAGCCATATACTCGAAAAGGAAATCTTCATTGATATCAAAAAGTACAGAATGATCAATATTTACGTCATTTATAATTTGATTGCCATGCGTCGGATTAATCATTAATGGATCATTATCCGTCTTTTGCATAGATTTGCCAAGATTAACAATCAATGGTGGTTCTGGATCATTCGTACAAGAAGTATGCCCTTTGACCTTAATCATAAAAGGTTGAACTTGGCTCTTAGCAGGAATATTTACTGATTCCTCAGATGAAGCTTGAGTTTTTCCTTTAACCTTGATTATCAAAGACTGATTATTGACAAACCGGGATTAGATTCGTCCCTTGACTATGATCTTCAAAGGTTTTTCTTCTAGCAGATCTTCATTAATAGACTGATGTTCAGTAGATGATTGATCTTCAACTATGTCTGATATCTCTTTCATATGTTCTTGTTTATAAAGCCTTGAATCAGAAAAATAGGCTTCAACACCCTTGAAAGGATTGATATCGGCAAACTCAGTCTTTACAAATCCTTGGGAATCCACATACTTGAAGCATTGGTGGAGAGTTGAAGGCACGATGTTGTGTTCATGAATCCACGGTCTTCCAAGAAGAATATTGTAGGATACGTCTGAGTTGATAACATAGAAGGTTACCATAGTTCGCAGATCGCCAATCTGAATCTTCAGACGAATCTTCCCAAGTGGTTTACTCTTGCCAGAGTTGAAACCAACTATTGTAGTACTAGTGTAAGTCAGCTCACTAGTAGGAATCCTCAGAGGTCTTAGCATACTCTGAAGAATTATGCTAATTGAAGACCCAGGATCAATGTAAATTCTGTCAATTTCAGTGGATCCGATATACCCAGTGTAGCACAGAGGCCTGTCATGTTTGTTATGCTTTAACAGCATATCTTCTTGTGTAAAGGTGATGTTGGGAATTGCTTCCATCACACTATGACATTATGGACACGACACTGGAGTATTATCAGTACTCTTGAGTTGAGCCAAGCATGAATCTGCCTGAAGTAGAGCTTCACTCAAAGTCTCTCTGCTTTCTCTAGAAAGACGAAGTAGCTCAAATATGGATAGTCTAGCCGGAGTATTGGCTAACTGAGCTAGAATATCAAATTTGTAGGGTTTCATCACCACCCCCTGACTGGAAGTAGACTTCAATGGAACGTCAAAGCGTACTGCTTTCTGTTTCCCCTTTTCAACCACAGATGGTTTAGCAGGAACAGGAGAAGGTTGAGCTGGTAGTGTTTCCACTATATCTTCTGCTACTTTGGAAGATCCCTCATAATCTTTGTGGTACTCTTTCCCGGATCTTGTACCAGTAAAAGTTTCTTCTTCAGACTCAGGAGAAGAAAGTACCATATTACAGGATTTAGTCTTTCCTCTCTTAGCCTTTTTCTTGTAAGGATTGTTATGAGGAACTTCAGAACCCAATCCAACAGTGGAGTTCTGATTTTGAATTTGTAAAGAAAGCCGTATTCCTTTATCATAATTCAAACCTTCTGTCTTTCGAAAGTCATAGCCCATCTTTTTCATGAGAAGGACAGATTGCTGACTGTATAAATGAATGGGCAGTAGACTTTTAATAAGTGGTTCCACAGAGGAAGAAGAAGAGATCTCTGTAACTACAGGAGAATGAGGAAGATTCGGGATACGAGGAAAAATCCTTGTATGAGCTTTTTCATAAGCAGCGAAGACTTGTTGTGCCCGAAATAAGGGAATACTATTCATGGCTAGCCACTGCTGATGGGTAAGCTTGAGCTTGGTAGGAGGTGCTAGACTTGGAGGACATATGTTCAATCCTCTTAGTCTATCTTCCAAAGGAGTGCCATCCCATAGATAATCTGAATCGTCAGGATCTGGAATAACATGAGAAATCATGTTGCAGGTTTTGACTTTCTTGCCTTTCTTGGATTTTGAAGTTTTACCTTCATTTTTCAATTCAGGTATTAAGTCAGGATGTACCCACATAATTTCACCAGTTTTTAAGGTAAGAGGCAGCAATCCTTCATTTTCTTCTCTACGAGGCGGGATATTCACAATCTTCATCATCGCCTTCGGGATTGGGATAATTCCATCTGGTACTTGTTGTGGAGGAAAATCTCTGAATTGAAGAGAAACCATATTGGTTGTAACCGTATGGTCATCATTGGTTAGAGCGATAGCACTGCCATTTATCAATTCTTGGATTTTCTTCTTCAAGACATAGCAAGCACTGGTAGGATGATTAATGTATCTATGATAGATACAATATTTGGGATTGTCAGTCAGATTCACCTTATTAGGCCTCTTTGGCTCCGGAACCTGGAGTTTGCCACTCTTTACTAGACATTGAAATATCCCTGGGATATCACTCTCATCAAAAGAGTATTCTTCCTTTGGCCTGAAAGATTCCTGACTATTCGGTGTCGTTTTATTCTTAGAAAGATTAACCATGAGGGTATCTTTTCCTTTCACATTACGATTATCGGAATTATTACCAGGATTACTTTTCTTTCCTCTATCCTCTGAGGCAAAAATTATCCTATGTTTACGAGCCAATCTACCATTGGTCTCGGCAGAAACTGCTGCTATGATAAACGAAGCCCAATCTGTGAATTGGGAACCCATAAAAACAGCAATAGATGGTCGCAGATTCATCTTGCATGTATCAATGAGTGCTGAATCTGGCATACCATGAGGCATCTTTAGAGTAGCCTGTCGGAAGCGTTCAATGAATGTCCGAGTATCTTCTTTCTCCTTTTGTTTGATTTCTATTAAGGAGGACATGTTCATGTCCATACCTCCTTCATAGAAGCGGGAGAGAAACATTGCCTTAAATTCGTCAAAAGATGAAATGCAATTGTCGGGTAAACTTCGATACCAATCGTAAGCTGAACCCGTCAAGCAACCAATGAACACTCGAGTGAGAAGAGCATCATTTTTCTGCAGATGTACAGTCATAATATCAAAATAATTGATATATTGACTAGGAGAAGCCCTTCCATCAAACAATACCATAGATTGTGGCTTGAATTTTGGTGGAAAGGGTACATCATTCCAATAAGGAGGATAAGGTTGCTTAATCCCTAACCTCTGGAGTTGATCCTTGTGCCTCAAGACTTCAAACTGTGCTTTGAGCTCATGCACTGCTTGAATGGCCTCACTGGTTTGTGGAAGCACATTTGATTGAATAGTTGTTAGATGTACCGTAATCCCCGTCGGAGATGGTACATCTTCTGGAATAATAGGATCTGGAGATGCAGAATTTTGACTAACAGCAGGCTACTGAATATTCAAAGGTATATCAGCCCCTTGACTATCTTGAGTTTGTGCTGCTACTGGTACTGGTGTTATTACTGTCGGCTGAGCAGTTTGCTGAGTCAGTATTATCTGACGCATGTTTTGCACCATGTTAAGCATGTCTTTCAGTGATTGCTCAACGGTAGTGAGACGCTGTTCTGTATTAGCAGATGAGGTCTCTAGTTCATCTCCAACAGCATAGGATTCAACCTCTCTTGAAGATATAGAAGGATCAGTTTAGAAGTATGAATCGACACTGTCAGTCTCGGACTCAAAAGATTGAGTACCCCCAGCTTCTGAATCAGAAGTCTGTAATTGTCTTTGTCTTCTTGATCGAGTATTCTTATATACTCCTTCAAAGGAATCAAGAAGTCTGTTGAACTGTTGTTGACCTGGAGTTTGAGACGTATTTCATCTTGGACATCGTCCTCTATTAGTATGAGATGCCATGTTGACTGACACATATGACAACTCATGTTCTTGATCTTCAGCTTGTTGTTGAGGCTCATTAAAACTCAATCGATCAAAAATTGACCGTTTTGAAGCCGAACAACAACAATTGATTACAACCTGGTGGTAATCATAATAATATTTTTCTTGAGGAAATATCACCGGAGATTGTCTATTCTTACGCTTCTGGATTAGCAATTCATGTAAGTCAGAAGGAGTAGAGGGAATAGTCTTCTTTATTACATTTGGGGTAGAAAAAAGTTTAGTCCCTTGTGTATAAAGAAGATTACTAGCTGCATTCGCAGAACCAAACTGTATATTTCTACGCGTTTGGAGTTATGTGCGTAAATCTTGAGGTTTTTTAGCACGAAGGACTCCATTTTCATTGCGTGTAATTTGTAGGTTTGGTACTTTGCGTAGAGCAGTATAAGAAGTTTATTGGTGTAGAACTGAAGCTTTATTAGCAACATTTTTACGCTGTACACGTTTAGGTATATTTACATTAGATGTAAAAATATCGTTGCAAATTTTATCTATACTGTCAAAGACAGGAGACTTACCTTTACGCGTAGAGCGTAAAAATTGGTTATCTACCACGTCACAGACGGGAGATTTTGCTTTACGCGAGGAGCATAATTTATTTGAGCCTACCGCATCACAGACGGGAGACTTACACTTACACTCAGAAGCACAATCGTTAGAGTCTTCCCCATTACAAATGGGAGACTCATTCTTATGTACTGAGCGTAAAATTTGGTTTTAACCCAAAGAGCGTAAAACCTGGTTCTTACGCAGCAGGCGTGAAACCTGATTATCTTTGCCGTTACAAACGGGAGATAAATCGTCACACTTTGAGTGCAACTCTGAAGTAAGGACTGCCTCATTACGAACGGAAGTCCCTACGACAGGAGTGGGAAGAATTCCCTTGCCACCAGCAGCAACAGAGAGATCAGAAGCTATTTTGGATTTAGGAATCCAAACTTTTCGTGCTTTGCGAGATTTTTGAACATTGGAGGAGCGAGAACCACCCCCAGTTCGGAGCATCCCTTCATAAGCAGTCTGGTCGAAGTGTACAACCAGAGTCTTCTTTGTCGATCCAATCGACACATCATCGTATTGAGCAATTGCCTCCTCGTCAGAGGAGAAGGTCGTCCCCAGTAGAGTCGCCATTTTGTTTCACTTAACAAAATGTCAAGAAAATTGGCTTTTGAAAATAAAACGAGAAAAAGTACAAGAAGTACAAATTTGATTCTGGGAAAGTATTGTTGTAGAAGTCTGATCTGTAAATGATCACTTTGTTCCTTGGACCATACGATGATGATGAAGATCACTGCTTGAAGATGAACAATTGGAAGAACTAAGTCACCAGAAAGGTATCGACACACTTGGGCACTGATGGCGAGGCCGAATGCTTTCCTGCTTTGCTTCACTCTGTTCTGAAAGAAAGGTTGAAGAAGAATGCTCTAGAGAATTAAAAATCTCTGAGTTCTAATCTCTCTGTCTTCTCTCCTGTCTTTGTGTGTATTATATGAGAAAAATAAGTCAATTTATAGACTTAGGCTCTTGTGCATAAAAACTCAGCAAAAGTTCTATCATTACGCTAACAACTGCCACCCATGACCGAAGCCATCCTCTGCATACGTTGACACGTGTCCCATCATTTCAGTAAGAATAGGATGCACGTACACACGTTCTTCGAGATGTGTGGCATGAAAGCCATGTAGGCAAACCACATTCCAAACTGGTGAAGAAGAATGGGGCGTAAAACAACCCCAATGTACTCTGAGCGTAAAGCAGTAGACTAGGCGTAAAATAGCCCTGTCATGGATTTCACGCGTAAAGTGGTTATTAAATAACCTTGAGCCTAAAGTAGCTCAAATAGACTTTACGCACACGTCGACTTTTGAGCGTAAAAACTCATATAATCTCCATGCGTAAAAGAAACCATACCGTGAGCGTAAAAATTGCTCAGTCCACATACTAAACGACAACATAGGTCTCTGTATAAAACAAATCCCTTTGATTTCTGTGGTATATGCCATCATTAAATCTTCATGTCAGACTTTGCATTAAATGCAAGACTTGACAGGCTTTGTCCAGCGTAAAAGTGGTTAGCCTGTCCTAGGTGTAAAACCATTGGCTTGACCTGAGCATAAAATGGTTAGCCTGCTTTAGGCGTAAAGTGATTAGCCTCTTCTTGGCGTAAAATAGATCATCTTGAGTGGAATGACCCATCTCTTTTGACTCATTATGTGCGCATTAGTGCGTAAAATAGATCATCGAGAGTCGCATTAGTGCAATATCGTGGTTGTATGGTGACTTAGTTGTACTACTGCGAGCCTATGATAGTATTGAGAGATAGGCTTTAACGGGGAGATAACTCAATCACAGTTAGGAAAAGTTATACTTCAATTCATGCCGTCTATACATCTTGCTGATTTGTCTTCCTTGAAAATTAACTGTCCTCATTTGATTTATCGCTTCTATCTCAGTATTGATTCCTTGTTTGATCTGTCTCCGGGATGGTCGAGACTAGATCCCATCGCTCCGGACTGAGGGATGCTGCAGAGGGGTCTGCCACCGCTCGTCCTCAGCAGCCAGCCCCTGGTGCCGCAGCCCCAGTCATGCCAGCTGGGGTAGGCGTTTCAGCTACATTCGGAGGAGCCCCTCCACCTATGAGGCATGAGCCGAGTCCAGTGATTCCGGATGTGCTTCAGCAGCAGCAGCCACCTCCGGGGATAGTTGATGTCGTTCAGCTGTTAGCCTTCTTTCGGCAGTATATGGAGGGTCAGCAGACCCAGCAGTAAAGGCACACAGCAGAGCTCAGCCGAGGCATTGATCTGACCGTGACAGCGGTAGAGAGAGTTGTAGCTCAGCCAACAGCAGTTCAGCAGCCGCGGCCGCCGAAGGAGAAGGGCATCCAGGACTTTCAGAAGATGTACCCGAAAGACTTCCGGGGTACAGAGGGCATCATGTACGCCAATGAGTGGATAGAGCACATGGAGGAGATATTTAGGTTGGCTGAGATTCCGACGAGGCTCCAGATTGAGGTAGCAGCTAGCATGATATTGGATCTGGCCCGCACATAGTACCAGACCGACCCGAGAGTTGGTACTACCGGGCAGACTTGGACAGCATTCAAGAAGCTGTTCAAGGAGAAGTTTTTCTCGGATACAGCGCTAGGAGCCCTCGAGACCCAGTTCGAGGCCCTAGTCTAGGGCGGTCAATCCGTGGAGGAGTATGCAGGGGAGTTCTGCCGTCAGAGCAGATTTGTAGAGGGGTTGTCTGAGGCGACGAAGGCCCGGAGGTTCAGGAAGGGGCTGGTCAAGGAGGTAAAGTCATATACCAAGAGCGCCCGCGGTGCCACTTTTGAGGAGATCTTGGTGGGCGCCTTAATAGCAGAGGATGATCTTTAGCTGAGGCTCAAGAGGGGACGGGACGCTCACGGTACCAGCAGCAGCGGAGGCCAGGCCAAGAGGCCTCACGTACAGATTCAGCAAACACAGGCACCAGTGGGAGTTCAGCAGGTGCAGCATCAGTATCAGGGTCAGGACCCAAAGGCGATCAGTTGTTCCTACTGCAAGAAGCCGGGACACATCTGGGAGCAGTACAAGAAGAGGTTGAAGGTTTGCTATTTCTGTGGGTCAGCTGCCCACCAGAAGATAGATTGTCCCATTTTACCTCCTTTTGTGGGGGCTAGGCCACCTGTAGCTCAGCACTAGAGGGGTGGAGCTTTTGCGATAGCAGCCGAGGAGACTGACGTTGTAGGAGATGGATTAGCAGGTTTGACCTTCTTATTCTTCCCTCTCCCCACTTTTATGTGTGATCTCCCTTAGTACCTGCCAGGATATTGTTTGTGATTGCTAGATAGTTTAGCTATCCTGTTCGAGACTGTAGAATCACGACCAGTAGGATTGTGTTGCTCCGACTATGATTGGTTCGGGGTTTGACCTAGGAAGGGTGCAATCATATTAATTTCGAGGACAAAATTTTTCTAAGGGGGTAGGATTATAACACCCAATTTTCCAGATGAGGGTAATTTTGAAATTTTGTAATTATAATTTCTATTTATTGATAATTATTACACATTATGATTTTTGGTGATTTTTACAAATTTTTAAACTATTTAAAAACTGCTTTAAGTCATGACTTGTGATTTTGATGTGCTGCCAGTGAAACCCTAGAGACTGCATAACCTAGAGTCTAACCATGTCATTAGGATTATTTAATTATCATTTTTAGCCTAGGGGTAATTTGGTTATTTTGACTTATTTGAATTATTTGATGATTTATTGAATTGGTGAATTCTAGTTAACCTTGACTTGTTGAGACCTAGTGAACTAGCCTAGAAGCTAACCCTAGCCATGGTGACCCTAGTCTAACTTAGGTTAACCTACTTTTAGTCATTAGAAACTAATTTTGGATTAGGAGGATTAGTTTAAGTGAATTTAAGTCATGGCTTGTGGTTTCATGAAATGACTTATGGCTTAATGATTTGATTGATCATGACTTAAGCCCATGGGCCATTTAGTAAACCCTAACCCTAATTATTGAGCTTATGACCAGCCATATAGGGATCCCCACCCTATATAAACACTTATTCATTAGGGCTTGCCTCTTTTTATTTTATTCCAACACTTGGAGAAAGAGAGGTATTTTCCCCCTTCCAAAAATTCCCATTTTATTCATTTGATCTCCTTTTTCATCCTAGTCTTTTGCATTGGGTTCTAATTGAAGTTTATGGACTATTGGTGGAGAGCTATTTCAGTTTGGGATCAATTTGGAGCATTTGGCCATTAAGAAGAACACCCCCCATTTGAAGCTTTTTCTTGCAAATTGTACCTATAGGTAAAACCCTTTAAATTGTATTATTATTTTGATTTCTTTGCATATTAGGCTAGGTTTAGGTGTCCCCTAGTTGTACCTCAAATTTGGGTGGATTTCGTGTCCATTTGGTGTCCGTATCGGACACGTGTCATAGGGTATGTTAGGTGTTCGACGAAATGCCTCTAAGGATTTTATTTTCGATTTTTTCTAAACTAATTACATGATTTTGAAGCTCTTAATATGTAGATTAATTATGTAGAAGTCTGAGCATGTTTCTGTGGAAAATTTGTGTCCAAATCTGGACACGCATCGCAGCACGAGGCTGTATGCAGCTCCCCTGCTACTCGAGCCTTAGTTCTCCACTTGTAGGACACTTGGACACCTAATAATTGACACGAACCTGGGGCAACCACTAACAGCATGTCCCCAAAGTTTGGGGACATCTGGTCGAGTGTCCAGATAGTAATCGACCACGCACTGGTCGTAGCCTGACACTAGCGCGCGCGAGAATCGCGTCTGATACGCATCTCATGCACGCGACACGAATCACGTGGACATTGTGCATGCTGTGGGACACACTCTCCTAGCCCTGGCGAACACTTAGACACGTGCACGAAGTGTCTAGTATAGTGAGTCGTGTCTACGATAGCTCGACACGGCTGCACGAGCCTGTCTGTGCACTGAATTTCCCTGATTTCTGATACTGAGTATTTCACACTTTTGACACATCGTGTCCTATTTATTGGACACGTATGGCTTCTTAGGGACACATGGTGTATGCCCACACCTCTGCACTCGAGATTGGGTTCTTGAATTTAACTGATGGATGAGAAATGGTTTTCGAATTTGAATGGGGATTAAAATTGTCATATTTTACTAATACTTCCCTATTTGTTTGAAATCCTAATTTTAAACCGTATTTTTTTTTACTGATTTTGGTATTTATTTGACACGTTTAGTTGATTAATAGATTGGTGATTGATTGTGTTAGACTTTGGATCTTCGAATTAGATTGTGGATGCATTGAATTGCCTTTGAGCTCAGTTCCTGAGATTAAATTCATTCCCTGTTTTCCCACACATGTGCATACTGATTTTACTCATTGATCAATGTTCTCAGGTTCCTTAGAACCTGAGTATAGGTTTCAGTTGTTAAGTTTTGGGTTCAGTATTTCAATCTGAGTTTGTGAGGTTAGGTTGCACAGGAATTTGAAACACATAGAACTGTCATGTGTTAATCAATGAACCTGAGAACAGTTGTGTGCTTGTTTCTCATGTGTCACACATAGTCACTCACCCTACATCCCACACACACTCCTTACAGTTCTTACACATGTGTTAGATGGGTTAGATGTGGGGTTAAGTTGTTTTCAAGAGAGTTGGGGTTCGAATTGTGTTGGGAGTGGGATGTATGCATCAGTGTGTGTCCTCTTCATATTTAGAATGGTGTTAGTGTCTAACTTATCTAGGTCAAGCAAGGTCCAGTTGTGACATTGTTAGAGTGGCAGTAGGTTTGAGGTTCAGTTGTATTGTTGTATGTTTGACAGTTAGCATGTAATTAAGATAGGTTGTTGTCTATGTATGGGGGTTATGAGTTAACATGGTAAATAGGCAGTTCAGTCTAGTCCTTCCTTAGTCCATTTCATGTCTAATTGAGTACCAGCCCCTTCCTTCATGAGAAATATCATGTGCAGTCCTATATTGAATGTTAGTCCATAGTGCTCTAAGTCACCACATCAGTCCTATATCCTTGATGTTCAATTCTGAACACCCAATGTTTAGTTCTTGAATATCAATATGTTCACCCTTATTATAGGTGTTAGTAACTGCCTATCCTTGTTAAGTTATTATTGAACCAACTGTTCAGTCCCTGTTATTTTTATTGTTCAGTTATTGCCTAGTTTACCAGTAGGTGGGGGCTTCCTGCTCTCATGTTGGCAGTGAGAGACAGGGCCAATCAAGTGTATATGTGAGAGGATGATTGTGAAGGTTTAACCCATGTAGACTATTAGCTATATTTATGGGATATAGTGAACATGGTAATGGTACATTGTAATATAGTTAAATATATATATATGGTTATATATATGAGGGCATGTATACATATATGTTGGGTTCACATATGATGTCAATATCTAATATGGGTATTTAAAGTTGAGGGCTAAGATAGTGGGTTGGTATCCTATGTATTAGTGTAGTTGGACTAGGATATTATGTATGTATATATATTGAGTTGTGGATACCTATATGTGAGGCTATGGATAAGTATAGGTATATGTATGTAGTTTTGTTTGATAGGCTTATGTATGTCTAGGGCTATAGACATTGGGTATATATGATATGTAATAGTATTATATAGGGTATATCTATATCTAATATCTTGTTATCCTAGCCTATGGTTGTGTTAACTATAGATTGACCTAGAATTGACCAATATAGGCCTAATTGAACTTGTTGACTAGAATTGACCTAGCTTGACTGGAGTTGACCAAAAGTCAACATTGAGTCTAGATGTGACCAATTGACCTAGTTTGACTAGAGTGTTGACTTGGGTTGACCCAGAGTTGACCAAGTTTGACTTAGACCTAGTTTGACCTAGACAGTTGACCAGGTTTGACTTAGAGTTGACTTTAACCTAGAATTGACTTAGAATCATGTAGATTGCATCATAAACTTTATTTGTCTTATTTAAACATATTATAACATGTATTCCTCTGTTTAGAACATTGTTACTCTATCACAGACATCTGACATTACACTACTCTTTTCAGAGTACCAGGCGAGTACATTCTCTGATAGTTCTCTCATTTACTTGTCAATTACTGTACTTCAGTTCTAGTTAGTTGTATGCAATTCTCTGTTACAATACGTATGGATATTTCTGGATTCATGTATACGACACACATTTATTGTCTGGCCTCTATTACTGGAATCATTCTGGAATCATTTACTGGTGTCATTGTATCTGGCTAGACTCATCTTGAATCATTGTGTCGAATATTTGGATTCACTTATTGGGAGAGGAAATACTAGAGTAAGGCATGTAGACATACCCCAATTTTGGAATCACCCTTTGCTGGAATCAAACTGGAATGGTAGCCATCTCACACCCAGCCAGGTGTGTGATGTGCCGGATTACCTATAGCCGTTTACATGTCGATCTCGGTAAAACATACTGCTAGAGTATAGGCTGGACTCAACCTGAAATCATTGATCACTATGACTGGGATCGTTCCTTACTGGATTCATCTTGTATTAGATTCGTCTTGTACTGGACTTACATTGGAGTTACACTCGTATACATTTACTGTCTGGACTTATATCATATTACCCTGGTTCAGCTAGTTCTATTTTTACAGTCTTTATTGCCATGATTCTCCTCTTGTTTAGTTACTTACTTTCCTTGCACTTTATCTGTCTTTCTTACCATCACCTGAATATAAACTGCCATGTTCATCAATACAACTGTCTATAACTGCTTTATAGTTCTCTGTCATTTACTTGGGTTTTCTAGATGAGATTGTGCAAGTTCCTGTCCTGACTGGACCTGTTGAAATTTTACAGATGATTGCCCTGAGGATATTTGCCCTACTCATTATAGACCTGACGAGGATTAGCTATCTTTGGCCCTGACACTCAGGAGTGATCGAAATTTAGTTTAGTAGACATGCATCTGTTTCCATGAAGAGCTTGTTGTATAGAATTGAGACTTGAGATGTATTTGAGATCGTTTGAGATTGTTGTTATTATTTCAGTAGTTATTGTTGTCTTCAATTTTTTAGTTATATTTCGGTGTTATCTTATCGTGCTTAGACTGTGATTGAGTTACACCATATCTTATACTTGTCCTCCGTTCGGAGTTGATCTTGATGAGTACATTATATACTACATGAGTTGATGGTTAGTTAGAGACTTAGAACAGAGTTCTATCGCCGACACTGTGGCGTAGGCTGGGCGCTGTTATGTACTCGTACCCTCACAGTAGGTGTGGGTCGTGACATCACCTCAGTTATGGGATCTAGAATCTTCGATAGTCGTGTTAGCTGGCATAGTGAGGACATATAGTCGGATTTATGACGTATTTCTCGGGTGTGGGAATTTAAGGTTTTCGCTGCCAAGCATGCGGCAATGTGAAAATTTTAAATACCATGATTCTAGAGTTATGTGCCTTAGTCAAGGACTCCGTGATTATCGTAGCCTTGCTCACCAGCATGACGAAGATTCTGAGTATCATAATTTTGGACACACGTATATGATTATCGAACTGTATGATTTTGAGACTATGATTGTGGGAGTGTTTGACCTAGAAGTAGTACTACCATCTTAAATTTCAAGGATAAATTTTTTCAAAGGTGGATAGACTTGTAACACCCAGTTTTCTAAATGAAGGTAATTTTGAAATTTTATGATTTTAATTATTAAATTATGATATTTAAATAACAATATAATTTTTGGTGGTTTTTAATCATTTTAAAATGATTTAAAAATCATGACTTGTGATTTTGATGTGCAGCTAGTGAAACCCTAGAGACTGTTTACCCTAGAGCCTAACCATGTGATTGAGATTTTTATTTATTATTTTTAGCCTAGGAATAATTTGGTCATTTTGACTTATTAGAATTATTTATTTATTTATTGGATTGACGATTGTTGATTTGACTCTTACTAGTTGTGACTTAAGAGGCTAACCTAGAAGTTGACTCTAGTTAAGGTGACTTGATTAGCATGGTGAGACCCTAGTCTAACTTAAGTCAATCTAAGTTAGTCATGTAGGAATCAAGACTTGAATAGAAGGCTTAGTAATTTGGTACATAGGCTTGAGACTTAGACTTGGTTCCATGACTTATGAAACTTGGCCCATGGCCCATGACTTGTAACCCTAACCCTAATTTTATTCATTAGGACCAGCCATAGGGCTCACCCTCCCTATAAATAATCTCCTCCTTGATTGTTCTTGCCTCTTTTATATCATTTCTCCATTTGACAAAAACCAAGGTTTGTTCCCTTCTTCAAAATTCCTATTTTATTTATTTAACCTCCTTTTTTATCCTAGTCTTTTGCATTGGGTTCTAATTGATGTTTGTGGACTGTTGGTGGAGAGCCATTTCAGTTTGGTATCAATTTGGAGCACTTGGCCATCAAGAAGAACACCCTCCATTGAAGCTTTTCATGCTATTGACACCTATAGGTAAAACCCTCATAAGCACCATTAGATTTTGATTTCTTTGCATGTGTGCATAGCCCTAGGAGTCTCCTAGCTGATAGCATAGGTTGGTGTTGATTCGTGTTCATTTCGTGTCCGTATCGGACACGTATCAATGTGTCGATGTAGGTGTTTGATGAAATGTTTGAATGAATTAAATCTTTGTATTTTCTAAAAAAATTACATATTTGGGAAGCCCTTGAGGTGTGTTTTCGAAACCCCACTGACTGAGCACGATTCTGAGTCAGATTTGTGTCCAAATTTGGACACGAACCTGTGCACGAGCCCCCACACGGTTGTCCTGCCTCTCGAGCACTGTAGCGGACACGACACAGCACGTCGTGACACAAAATTTTGTGGACACCTAGGCCACGTGTCTGACACCACACTGACAAAATTTCAGCCCATCTTATCGAGCGGATTGGGAGAAATCCTGCCCGCATCGAATTGACACTGCACTGCTACGCGTGAAAAATTGCGTCGGATACGCTCAAATTTCTTGGACACGACACGGGTTGAGGGCTGTGCAGACATATGGACACACACCCCTATGTTCCCTCTACCCGTGTGCACAAGCACGGCATATCTCGAGCTCTGTGTCGAGCCCAATTAAGCTCGACACGGACGTACGAGGTCACTCTTTCACAGTTTTCTGTTAAACTTGAAATTCTGTTTTGGACACGATTGTGTCCACCTCGTGGACACGTCTGGGGTTGTTTGGACACGAGTGATATGCCCCTATCACTGTATCCCTCGTCCACTTTTGATTTTCAAGTTTTTATGATAATTTGGGTTCGAAATGATTTTAACAGATACGTAGTTTTCCTGTTTCCTGATTTTTCCCATTTTGAATTTTGTGATGAATTGATCTTGATTTCTCATTTTTTGAGAATTATATATATGCATGTTGTTATATTCCTGGGTTACATGTCGTATTGTTGATTCGGTTTGAGAAACCATAGGTGTGGTTGATTTCGATCAGGCCATTTGGGGTTTCAATTGGTTAAGGATTCAAATTTAAGTTGAAATATAAACTGTAATTTTACCAGTTTTTATTAATGTTTAGACTTGATATCCTTAGAGATTGATTATGTTAAATGAAGATTTTGATCCCTGTGTTGAGATGTTGGGTTTTAAACTTGGTTCGATTTCGAATGATAACCAAAACACTGTCACTTCTTCACAGTTTATTGAGTTCACTGATATGTAAACTCACAAAACCTGAGAATCAGACTGTTAACTGAAACCTAAGAGTTTTTTCCCCTCTTAGTCATCTGTGAACTGAATTGATAAAAACTGAGATTGGGTATCATGTTTTGTATTGGCTTTCAAATTGATTTGATATTTGAATTTGGGTTGGGATGGATTGTAAATTTCTGATACTCGATTGTTGTGATTCCCTGAGGTTTAAATTGCATGATTAAACTATTTTCTATTGGTTAGTTTGCAATGATGGTTCATCTATGTGTATCTAGGTTTTATCTATATGTTAGGTTCCGTGTTTAGCTAGGTGTTTTAGTTTTGATTTGCATGATCATTGATTTGAAATACATTGGACTGTTACACTAAAAACTGTTTACGCATTCACTAAATTTCTGAGAATTGAAATGTGCTTACTGACTTTTAGATGACAAAATGGCACGGATTGATTCACATATATGTACCTGAGATTAGTTATATATAAGGAATCAAGTTAGCTTTTGATTTAAAGGTCTTGGATATGTTGTGAACTGTCAAACAAAAATCGATTTCATGGTTCAACTTGAAGACTGATACACTGTTAATGTGTCCTGTTTTCCCTACACACACACACATGTACAAACCAGGATCACCCTATAGATAATGTTATATATACACACAAGAGCTGAGAACACATCACCCTACACTTATACACATGTACCCATAAACTGAAAACTGGAAATCAATCCATGTTACACAAATTTCTGAGCCTTCACTGTTTTCTCATATTATATATATACACACACACATGGGTTCACATGATGCACTACTGAACACACACTGCCACTAAATCTAAAAGACACATGTTATTACCTGAGTTTGATTTCGAAAAGGAAATTTGGATTTTGAGGTTTAAACTGTGATTCATTTTACATTGGGTTTAGATGTGTGAGCTTTTGATTTTTAATGTGCTTTGATAATTGAACTTGGTTGGGCTTTTGAAACATGAACCTGAGATTAATTTACAACTGAGATTCGCTTTGCATGCCATAGTTACCTTTCTTTTCCCCTTCCCTCCATATATATAGGTGTATGGATTTTCTATGTATATATATGTATATATCTCTATATGTAATAATATGTGTGGCCTATAGGTAAATACATATTACCTATACTCTTGAATATAGGATGTGGTATGCATGTATATGTGTATGATATATTATATTAATTTAGTATATGTATATGTGTGGGAGTATGTGGCATAGCCTATGGCATATGGCCTTGTAGTGTAGCCTATAGGTGTACTAATGTGCAGCCTTGTGTATATGGAATATATACACCTGGAGTTAGGTTGTGCCAGTCTAGTGTGACTTGTGTATGGTGTGTACTTTCTAGACTAGGCTTGGTTAGGTCTAGTGAGACTTGTTAGACTTATTTAGGCTAGGACTTGACCTAATTTGACTGTATAGTTGACCAGAGTTGACCAAGAGTTGACTTTAGTCTAGTTTGACCTAGACAGCATGCAATGCACTGTAGATTATATTTATCATCCCCTGTATACATCTTGACTTGTGTTGCTCTAAATAGGAGTCAGATACCTCATCTCGGACAGTATATTCACACAGCTATTCAGATACCAGGCGAGTACATTCCCTGATCATTTCATAACTTGCTTAGAATTATATTCCTGCTCTAGTTTACCTTATTTGATTGTGTCACGATATTATCACGGATTGGTACTATGTGGATATTTTCATGCGATGTTATCTCCCTCGTGAGCATCAAATACATCATGTCATGTGTTTCATGTACATCATGTATTCCTCGCTCTCATGTTATTTATGTTTCTTATGTGCTTCATGCTCGTTCATGCATGCTCATGTACTCTCATGTGCTCTCATGATCGGTCATGTTTCTCTTGTATCTCATGTATAACCTATACTTCATGTGCACTCATTTATGAGCCCTCATGCGAATTTTATGTGCACCCATTTATGGGCCTTCATGTGAATTTAATGTGCACTCATTTATGAGCCCTCATGTATACTTTATGTGCACCCATTTATGGGCTTTCATGTGAAAATCATGTGTGTAACATAACTTGTCTGGATCCTTGTGTATTGATTGGGGTATGGGGGAGTATAAATAGTCATGTGAACAATTCCAAAGTAGTATAGCCATGTGCGCCTGTTTAGTATATTCATGTGCAAATCCAGCCGTTCACATGTCGACTTTGTACTCTAAATCACTAGTCACTGGTAGCTCTCTACTTATAGTAGATATTTCCATTACAGTTCTCTCTCTATTTATATCATATACTTTCTTTCAGTTTCATGTATCATACTCTCTTGCATGTCTATATTTTCTAACATGTTATGATCTGCGTGAGATGTATTGTGCTCGCTCTCGTCCTGACTGGACCTGTTGAAAATTTTACAGAGGATGATGAGGTACCATGCACCCCTTACTATGGAGCTTGCCTAGATGACACTCGCGACCTGGACCCCTGGGGAGGTTCAGGCAGCTGCTGAGGACGATACCTTGCTTAGTATAGATAGCTTAGACTGTTTTTCCTTTTCATTATTAGCTGTTGTCCTTGATTTTAGAGTTGTATATTTTAGAGATGTTGAGACTGGTAGTTGTTAACTTTGTTTATTTCACTTCTTGTTTTACCTCAGTTGAGGATTTTTTTATCTATTTCATCATGCTACATTCTACCTTAGATTGTGATTGAGTTGTACCTTTGTGTTGGCCTCCTTTTGGAGAGTATTTTATGTTATGTTAGTTATAGTTCATAACCTAGAACAGCGTTCTACCGTCGACACTGCGGTGTAGGCTGGGCGTTGTTACGTACTCGTACCCTCAAAGTGGGTGAGGGTCGTGACAACTTCACAGAAGGTGCACAGATTTCTACCAACGCAAACACTTCACCGAAGGCGCGCTAATAGAAGTAACAAAAATTCCACTAATGCAACACTTCACAGAAGGTGCACAGATTTCTACCAACGCAAACACTTCACCGAAGGTGCGCTAATAGAATTCTGATAAACGAAGAAGGTGACAGGCAAAAGATGGAAAAACTCCTGCGGTGGTGAATGATCACCATTGCTCAAAGCTTTATTCGCCCCATACGAATAGCTTCCAGGAACCAGCAAGTTCGTCGGAGAACTTGGAACACTCTTTCTCTTCTGACTCCTCGGATGAATACGAACTCCCGTGCAAAACTTAACGCTGGTACAATACCTCTCTTCTCTCTCACAGCTTCTAAATACTTGTAAACTTTCTGTCTACTACCTGTGTATTAGTCCTATCCTTGTGAGAGAGAAGGAGGAGACCTTATATAGGCCCCTACAATAACTGTCCGGTTAGCACAATGTTAGGGACGTGGTAATAACCTCCCCGAACATGGAGCAACCGCTCAGAACATGCAAAGACACGTTCTGCTGCAAGTTGCTCCACTCGCATAACCAACGTGATTTACACTTTACGCACACAGCCATTTTACGCAACCTGCGCACACTACGCACTCTACGCACACTGCGTACGCTGTGCACACTGTGCACTCTATGCGCGCTGCGTACACTACGCATACGGCGCGTACTGGGTTGCGTAACTGGGCCGGCGTAACTGGGCTCGCGTAACGAGGCCTACATAATGTGGCGTACATAACTGGGCTTGCGTAACGAGGCCCGCGTAATATGGCACGCGTAACTAGGCTCGTGTAATGTGGCCGCGCAAGTGGCTCGCGCAACGAGTGCAACTTAAGCGCACTATGCGCCTAGCGACGATGCTGATGTGCTAAGTGCAAAGTGCGCCAACAAAATGCCATATTACGCCTCATGAGCCCTTGAGCCCGAGTCCGAGCCCGAGTTCGAGTCCGAGTCCGAGTCCAAGTCGCTAAGCCCCTATGGGGCTTAGCTCCTATGGAAATAAATTTCCCTAGAGAAAAAAGCTAGAAGCTTACCATGGAGCCTTATTCTTACCTCTTAGTAAAATCACCCACATAGTTCCCATCTTTGGGTCACCACCCATGTGCACATCCCAACAATACATAGAAGCCTATATATGTTGAGATACCACATGGTGCATTTCCGATGTGGGACTAAAACTTCACTAAGCATATAGAGAACAAGTTCTCTATATCAAGAATACAAATGTCCCAACAATCCCCCACATATCTCAATATATATGGTTCGAGTGTTCCCTACAGTGACTGTCCATCATACATTAGGAGAGATGTCGCGATGACTTGAATCTTCCCGCATGGGTTAAACAACAGACTATAATACAAGAATGGACTATGCCTTGAATTCTGTACCATAGCTGAAGTTGTTCCCACTCACATAATGTAGTCACATGTGCTTCTGGCTATACACATTAAAGGCCCTGTGCTAGCCTGGTTTCAGTGTATATTTTTGGGCGTCTACAAGTTTACCCTCAAGAGATGGCCTGATATCTATGTCCATACACTATAGGTGAGTTCATTATAAAGAGACAAGGCATGGAACGCTTTACGCTCCCCTTGCCATGACATGGTCCGAAGCCAAGGCATTACCCCTCCCTGGGAATCACCCCATATCTGGGAACCTTTGTAGTGTCATACTGCTTTAGCATGAGGCAACTGCCTCTTTGTAGTACCAAACTACCCAGCATGAAGCCTTAGGCTCCCTTGCGGTGTGACGCCGCAACGACATGGCTTGCAAGGCCGAGACTTTATCCCTAATCGGGTACCTCATCGTGGTGTCGTGCCATTGTAACATGAGGAAATCCTCCTCTTTGTAGTGCTGACTACACCCCTCTTTATTTTTAACATACAACATTAGGCTAATTACCTATTTGCGGTGCTACGCTGCTGTGACTTGGCCTACAAAGCCGAGGCTTTATCCTATTCCTGGGCAGCACCCCACATATAGGAACCTCATCGTGGAGTCACCCCACTGTAGCATGGAGATTCACTCCTTGTAGTGCTGCCCCACCGTACTTCTTGTAAAGCACACCAGGCATTCACTCTGCCTGAGAACTCATTAAGGCAATTAAGCCAACCTTCCCACAGGAACCATTTTCGCAGAAAACAACAGTAGACAACAGTGGTTGTAGATCCGTAACCTCCCTATGCCCTATAGAACATGTACCCATCGTTCCTGATATTCTTCCAGTTAATGGTCCTCCCTTAAACCAAAAGTTAGATACCTAGTAGATAAATCTTTGAACTAATAGCATAAAACTTTATGGTATGAATACAATAACTAATATTAGAATGCCTTCAAGCCTATTTTACATGCTGAGTCATCGACCAGCTGGCGCTTGAGTCCCTTGGTGAACGGATCTGCCAGGTTTTCCTGACTCCGAACATCAATCACTGCAATTACACCTCTCTTAATAAGATCGTGTACTGCCCTGTGCTTTAACCATACAGTCATCTTCTTTTCATTGAATAGGTTACTTGATTCTACCGCCGCAATCGCCTGGTTGTCGTAGTATATCGGTATTGCCGGTATTTGCGCCCCAACCACTGGAAGATCATATATGAGCTTCCGAAGCCATTCTGCTTCATCGGCTACGGTGTCAAGTACAAAGAACTCAGATTCCATGGATGACCGCGAGAGCATTGTCTGCTTCTTCGACTTCCATGATATAGCAGCTCCACCCATTGAAAAAATATATCCACCTGTGGACCTGTCGCTCTCCAAATCTTAGCACCAGCTGGCATCACTGAAGCCTTCCACTACCTGCGGATCTCCGCTATACTACAGTGCATATATCTGAGTCTTCTTGAGATATCTCATAACCCGTTTGACAGCCTTCCAGTGTTCAACACCAGGGTTGCTCGTAAAACGACTCAGCATTCCCACGGTGAAAGCTATGTCAGGCCTTGTGGCAGTAGTAGCATACATCAAACTCCCGATTACGCTTGCATACTCCAGCTGCCTGACGCTTTTTCCTGAATTAGGTTTCAGCTTCAGATCACACCTATACGGCGTATCGATCCCTGAAAGATCTCGATACCCATAACGAGTGATCATCTTCTTAATATAATGAGACTGTGACAGCGCTAGTCCAGTGTCTGTCCGGATGATCTTGATCCCTAAGATCACATCAGCTTCCCCCAAGTCCTTTATACTGAATTTGCTCGAGATGAACCTCTTTATCTCCGTGACACAGCTCATATCCGTACCTAGGATAAGCATGTCGTCCACATACAGACAAACAATCACACCTCTTCCATCAGCGAACTTCGTGTAAACGCACTTGTCCGTCTTGCTGACCATGTAGCCATTTGACCTTATAACCTTGTCAAATTTCTCATGCCACATCTTGGGAGCCTGTTTAAGACCATATAAAGATTTTATCAACTTGTATACTTTGTCTTCAAGACCCTTGACGACAAATCCCTCTGGTTGTTGTATATAAATCTCTTCGGTCAACTCGCCATTTAGGAAAGCCGTTTTCACATCCATCTGATGTATCACCATCTTATGTATCATTGCGAGAGCAATCAACATTCTGATGGTAGTCATCCGGGCTACTGGAGCATACGTGTCAAAGTAGTCGATTCCCTGCTTCTGAGAAAATCCCTTGGCTACTAGCCCAGCCTTGAACTTGTCAATAGTTTCGTCTGCTTTCATCTTCTTCTTAAAGATCCATTTGCATACGATGGGTTTTGCTCCTTCAGGAAGATCAACCAACACCCAAGTGTTATTGGAGGTGATGGATTCAATTTCATTGTCAATCGCCTCCCTCTAGAAAACTGCGTCTCTGGTCTTCATCGACTCATCATAGGTAAGCGGATCTGCTTCCACATGATAGGTGACAAAGTCACTTCCGAAGTCCTTCGTCCTCCTCACTCGCTTTGTTGACGGCTCAGCGAGATCTGGTTCAACCGTTGTTTCAACAACAACAACATCTTCTTGGACCATATCTTCATTAAAGACCTGCGCACCCTCATTATTCTCCGGAACATCCGAAGAACAATATTCTTGTGCCTTGCAAATTTGTCTTCAAAATATTCTATGTCGCGAGATTCAATGATATGATTTGACTCAATATCAAGAAATCTCCGAGCATCACTCTTCTCGACATACCCCAAGAAGATCATCTTAGTAGTCCTTGTCCCAAGCTTCTGAATCTTTAGATCTGTAAGCTTGACAAATGCCAGACACCCCCACACTCGAATGACATTCAAGTTAGGTCTGACTTTGAACCAGAGTTCATGAGGAGTAATGTCAGAAGTTGCATGAGGCACCCTATTCAGAATAAAAGTGGCCGTCAGTGCAGCTTCTCCCCAGTAGCACTTAGGAAGACCCGCAGTCAATAACATTAAGTTTATCATTTCTGTCAACGTTCTGTTCTTCCTCTCAGCTACTCCGTTGGATTGAGGAAAGTACGGAGCCGTAGTCTCATTGACAATTCCATGTTCTTTGCAGAAAGATACAAATTCATAAGACCTATACTCCTGTAGCCTCCCTTCCCGAAAATTTGAAATATTTTATTAGTATTTATTTTATTTAAATGGTATTTTAATGGTGGCACGATTATTGGTGGGCCAATTACGTAGGAGTGCATTGTGTCACTCAAACTATACAATTATTGGTTATTGTATTTTGTTATTATATTTATTATTAGCATCATTTATTATTTTGTACTGTTATTAATATATTGTTCTTAAATTATATCATTAGCATTCATCTATTTTCAAATGAATTATACGTATATATTTATATATATAGATGTGCGAATTTATAAACTATATACAAGAAATTATTATTAATATTTTGGTTATGGAGTATTTATATATATATAGATATGTATTGTTATAAGGATATGCATATGTATATATAAATAAATATTAAGAATATATATATATATATATATATATATATATATATATATATATATATATATATATATATATATATATGTGTGTGTGTGTGTGTGTGTGTGTGTGTGTGTGAGTGTGTTTGTAAATATAAATATATATGTGAAAGAATATATAAATAAATAATATATATTGTGTATGTGTACGTGTACATAAATATATATATATATATATATATATATATATATATATATATATATATATATATATATATATATATATATATATATATGTATACGGGAATGTATACGTAAATATATTAAATATATATAGATCTGTGCGTATATATGTACGTATATATATATATATATATATATATATATATATATATATATATATATATATATATATATATATATATATATATATATATATATATATATATATATATATATATATGAAATAAATATATATATATATATGAAATAAATGATAAAAAGAAAAGAAAGGAAAACAAACAATAAGTAACATCAGCAAAGCCAGGCCCGGCCCAGCCGAGCCCAACCGGGCGGGCACCCCCCCCCCCCCCCCTTTACGTTCAGAACAGAACTTTTCCCCCGCGCGTTCTGTTAAAGCCACAGGCTATATATATACGCGTTCACCAAAACCCTAATCGTCGTCGCACACAACTCCCTAACAGCGCCGACCCCAACCAGGGGGGGTTGCGCGCAACCCCCCCCCCCCCCTCCGCCGTTGGTCGGCCACCGCAGGCGGCCGTCGGCCGACATCAAGGCCGTACGGCCTGGAACAGAGCGGCTGGCAGCAACTGCGAAGGTCGCGAGCACAACTTCGTCGCGGCAATTCGTCGTACACGGTGGATCATTTTTCGAACCGCTTGCGCTGGTATGTAGCCAATATATACGACTTTAAGTTTCCTTTAATTGTTTTACATGTAGATGCCATAGGTCGCTCAGGAAATCGACTGAAAGTCGATGACAAATTTGTTCTAAAACAGAGCCAAGAACTGTTCCAACGCCCAACTTGGCGTGGAATTTCCCGCCAAACCATCACCAATTTTGGATTTATGTCTAAAGAGATTTATAGACAACTTATAGGAGATTATAACCCACCTTGCAGAATTTGAAATCATCGAATGACCGATCAGAAAATAGAGTTCAAAGTTAGAGAAAAATCTGTTTTCGAAAATATAGAAAATAGAAAAATTTGTCCGAGACGACGTGTGTCCCGCCAAACCGGGCGACGTGGTCGCAAACCGAAAGCATCGGAAGTTACATAACGGCTTAGTGGTCGTGTGGGCTTTGACGGAATTCAAATTGGTCGCGTGTACGCGACAAATTTGATGCGTATCCGTCGAAATTCACCATATCGTGCACTTTGCAAATTCTCTAATTACTTTGTGCACGCTCGTCGGATCGAGACGAAACTTGCGCCATCAGGACCGTATTATTTTTTTGGTCCTGTACGCCAAGTTTGGTCCAATTCTGAGACAGTTGACAAAATTACCGTTTTGTGGGCCCCACTCAACGGGCGATTTTAGAGACCGTTGACTCTGGCACATATCTTGCTGCTTGTTGACGCGCTCGTCACAAGGAGTTGTCGGAAGGGGAAATATCTTAGTATACATGTGGACTACCCAGAAATATCCCAATATGTCTATTCGTGAACAATAGCATCTGCACACGACACGTGTAGATGCCGGATTTACCCCCTAGCCGTTCATATGTCGAAACAGATATTTCACACCACCTAGATAGATGTCTTTTGTTAGTTTTTCCTTGTTTACTTCTCTATTGTGCTATGTCATCAGTTATCTTCCAGTTTTTATTTCTTATATGCTATTTTCATGTCTTGTTAATTCTATTGTATTTTGCATTACCGTCGGTTTGTGTACTTGTTCCAATCCTGACTGGATAACCAATATTTTTTAGGTTTAGCCGCGATCACTCTTAACACTAGGGAAGGCTTGGGTATGCTGAGGACAACCTAGAAATAGATAGCAGTGGTTTCATTTTTTATTAATTGCAAGAACCTGTATTTCCTTTAATTTAAATATTGTAACTGTTGTAATAAATTTAGTAATGTGAATGAGCATCAAATATGATTTTTGAGCATTTGTTTTATTATGGGCTTGACAGCGTTCTACCGCCGACTCTGCGGCGTAGGCTGGCTTGGACACGTCTCGTATCCGAAAAGCGGGTGCGGGTCGTGACAACTCCCCACCCCGATTACTTCTTATTCTTTTGAGTTGTTGTCCAGTCTGCCGCTCAGCTTCGGCTCTGAACTCCTTGAACTTCTCAAATGCTTCGTCTTTACCCTTCAGCAAGTAGACGAACGCATACTTAGAGAAGTCATCGATGAAGGTTATGAAATACTTCATCCCGGCCTTTGTAGAGAACTGTTTGAAGTCACAGATATCTGAGTGTACTAACTCCAGAAGATCTGTACTTCGATTAACCCGAGGAAAGGGTTTCCTTGTGATCTTAGTTTGAGCACCAACTTCACATTTCTCTACCTTACCCCCATACTTGGAGATAATCCCTAGACTAGACATTCTGTTAATTCGTTTAGAATGAACATGTCCTAGCCTATTATGCCACAACTCAAAAGTATAAGCAGAATGTATAAGCAGAATGAGTGTTTGTATTAACAACATTGAACTAATTTACAAGCTGAATTTTGAACATTCCTTCGGTATAAAAAGCTTTTCCGAAATATGTTTCCCTGATAGACATCACCATCTGGCCAGCATTGATGTCCATCCTGAGGCCTGCTTTGCAGAGTAGGCCTCCTGAGATCAGGTTCTTGGCGATAGCAGGTACATGCTTCACGCCTTAAAGCGTCAAAGACTTGCCAGAAGTCAGCTTCAATACCACTGTCCCGATCCCAAGCACTTCAGTTTGTGTCTGGTTCGCCACCATAACCACATCAGAAGTAGGGGTATAGGTGGTTAAGCACTCCTTGCTGGAGCAAACATGGCAGGTGGCTCCAGTGTCTACCCACCAGTCAGCATTAGTTTCTACCGCATCAACCTGCACAATCATAGCAACAACAACAGTGATCATAGATACCTTACTAGGCTCTTCTTGCTCTGATTGCTTGGCTTTTGCTTTGCACTCATTCTTAAAGTGGCCCTTCTTGCTACACTTGAAGCAAGCCAAGTGAGACTTTGGCTTCTTCTTCTTTATTGAAGTACCCTTGACTTTTAGATTGTCAAGGTCCTTCTTCTTGCTTTAGGAAGCCGCATGCTTTCTCCTTGGTTCCCTTGAATGAACCAGATTGGCGTCAGCCAATTGTTTGGACAGTGCGTCCACCTTCAGTTGAGCCCGCATCTGGTCCTTAACATAGATTTCCTGCAGGAGATCTTCAAGGGTGATCTCCAGCTTCTTCCTATGCATGTTTGCATAGAACTTGCTCTACCCAGCGGGGAGATTTGAGACAATCCCTCCAACAACAAACTTGTCGGAGAGGGGCATCGCCTCATCTTCCAGCTTCTGTCGTAGTTTCAGGAACTCCTTCACCTGCGGCATCATAGACTTTTCATCCTCAAATAACCACTTGTGATATTTTTCAACCACAAAGATTTTACTGCGGTTCTTGTCTTCTTCGTAGAGTTTTTCTAGAGACTCCCATATGTCTCTAGCGATAGTCTTCTTAGAATAGGATTCTGCTAGGGAATCTTCCATAGCATTCAGGATAAGCAGCCTACAAATACTATTTTCCCTTCTCCATTTTGCTTGAAGTTTAGTAGCCGCGGTGATTGCGACAGCAGACCCAACATTTAGAACAGTAGGTTCTTCCTCCAGAAGCACGTGATCTACGTCTTTGAGTTGAAGGGTGAGATAAACCTTCCTCTTCCAGACTTGGTAATGTTCTCCATCAAACTTTTCTAACTTACAAAAGTTAGAATTGAAGAGTGAAACAATAACGTTTTCCATCGTAGCTATAAAGCTTTGAGATTGTTATTGTCGGAGCATAATTTTTTGATGGAAAACTGAGAATTCATAACAATTGTAAAAACAATTGTTATTACGTAACACTTCACAGAATGTACGTAACAGAAATTTCACTAATGCAACACTTCACAGAAGGTGCACAGATTTCTACCAACGCAAACACTTCACCGAAGGTGCGCTAATAGAAGTAACAGAAATTCCACTAATGCAACACTTCACAGAAGGTGCACAGATTTCTACCAACGCAAACACTTCACCGAAGGTGCGCTAATAGAATTCTGATAAACGAAGAAGGTGACAGACGAAAGATGGAAAAAACTCCTGCTGGGGTGAATGATCACCGTTGCTCAAAGCTTTATTTGCCCCACACGAATAGCTTCCAGGAACCAGCAAGTTCGTCGGAGAACTTGGAACACTCTTTCTCTTCTGACTCCTCGGATGAACACGAACTCCCGTACAAAACTTAACGATGGTACAACACCTCTCTTCTCTCTCACAGCTTCTAAATATTTGCAAACTTTCTGTCTACTACATGTGTATTAGTCCTATCCTTGTGAGAGAGAAGGAGGAGACCTTATATAGGCCCCGGCAACAACTGCCCGGTTAGCACAATGTTAGGGACGTGGTAATAACTACCCCGAACATGGAGCAACCGCTCAGAACATGCAAAGACACGTTCTGCTGCAAGTTGTGCCACTCGCGTAACCAGCGTGATTTGCACTTTACGCACACAGCCATTTTACGCAACCTGCGCACACTACACACACTGCGTATGCTGTGCACACTGTGCGCTCTACGTATACTGTGCACACTACGCACACTGTACGTACTGGGCTGCATAATTGGGCCGACGTAACTGGGCCCGCGTAACGAGACCTGCGTAACTGGGCTTGCATAACCGGCCACGTAACTGGGCTCGCGTAACGAGTCCCGCGTAGCGTGGCATGCGTAACTGGGCTCGCGTAACGTGGCCACGCAAGTGGCTCACACAACGAGCAGAACTTAAGCATAGATAAGTGCAAAGTGCACCAACAAAATGCCATATTATGCCTCATGAGCCCTTGAGCCAAAGTCTGAGCCCGAGTCCAAGTCCAAGTCCGAGTCCGAGTCGCTAAGCCCCTATGGGGCTTAACTCCCATGGAAATAAATTTTCTAAGAGCAAAAAACTATAAGCTTACCATGGAGCCTTATTCTTACCTCTTAGTAAAATCACCCACATGGTTCCCACCTTTGGGTCACCACCCATGTGCACATCCCAACAATACATAGAAGCCTATATATATTGAGATACCACATGGTGCATTTCCGATGTGGGACTAAAACTTCACTAAGCATGTAGAGAACAAGTTCTCTACATGTCAAGAATACAAATGCCCCAACAGTGCTCCGCGCCGAGAAGCCTCCGGTTGTCGGAGCGACCCCTCCCGGCAAAGAAGGTTGCGTACAACAACGGAGGCGAAAGAACAGAGGGAAACTAAGGGTGCCCGCTCAGCGAGGGTAGGGGCACACGGAAAAGATGCTGTGATATTGTGAGGGGGCGCTGGAGCAGGGTATGAAGCGTGAGGAGTGAGGAGGGGAGGGGCAGAGGGGGAGATGGGAAGGTTGAGCAGTTTTGAGGAGGAGGAAGATTGGGGGTCGCATGAGTTGAGCTTCGGAGGGAAGATGTGGTTGGGTGGCGACGGTGCGGTGTAGGAGGAGGAGGTCGACGGGGAGGTGAAGGATGAGGAGGCGGTGTTGAAAGAGGAGGTTGTAGTGGCGGCGACGATGGAAGCGAGAGAGAGTAGCTCGTGGTGGTTGGCGAGAAGGAGGGGTGGAGACGGGACTGAGACATCCGTGGTAGCTAGGGGGCGAGGGAGAGGCGGGGGCGGAGCCACAGCCCGCTGCCTCATCAGCAAAGAGGGGGCAAACCAATATTGTAAAAATCGGACCGGACCGGCGGCTGGATAGGGCCCGACCGATTTATACCAAAAAATTTGGTCCGGTTCGATTAAAATCGGGTCTTTTAAAGAACCGTCGATTTTTTGTGAAAAGCGGGTTCAACCGGGGGAACCGGCCGAACCGGTTCACAATTGAACCAACCAATTTTGTTATTTTGTTTTTATTGAGAATTTTTTTTTAAAAAATTATCATCTAAATTTTGGACCATTTGATTCTTGGTTTGGTTTTCATCGATCTTATTGTTGTAAGATTAAACCAAACCAAACCAACATACTTATAACCAAATCAAACTAAACCAAAAAGTAAATATGGATATTTTACCTATTTGAACCAAACTAAACCAAGTCTATTTGAACCACAGCTAAATTTTGGTTGAGCCCAGTTGAACCCTGGTCCGACGTATACCCAAAAAATTCGGTTCGATCATCGGTCTGATTTTTAAAACATGGGGCAAACACAATCGCTCGGGAGCAGCTACCCTAGTGGGGAAAAAATATGAATGTATATATATATATATATATATATATATATATATATATATATATATATATATATATATATATATATATATATATATATATATATTTTATATATATATATATATATATATATATATATATATATATATATATATATATATATATAATATAGCCCTAGCGGGGAATATATATATATATATATATATATATATATATATATATATATATAGAGAGAGAGAGAGAGAGAAGAGAGAGAGATAGAGAGAGAGAGAGCTCTTCTCCTACGGGAATAACTTACTGGACAAACTTACGGGATGAGAAAATACACTTATGGTTCTCTTTTAAATCCCTTTCACTTAAAATAAATTAAATCTCTCATTACAAAACAAATCTATCTCTATCTTATAGATAAGCCTATTTATTTTTTAAATAGTGAGAGATTTAGTTATTTATTTTAAAAAATAGAGATAAAGAAGTTAATATTTTATTTTTAAATATAGATGAACTTTTTTAAAAAAAAAAACTATCTTTAAAAATAAAAGTACCTTTAAAAATTATATTTAAAAATAGTAATTTAAATTTTAATGTTAATAATATTAATGTTAATTTTAATATTATTTATGATGTTAGTGTCTCGGTGTTAATGTTTCGGTGTTAATGTTATTGTTGATATTAATTTTAATTTTAACATTAATGCAATGTTTTAAAAATCGGACCGATGATCGAACCAAATTTTTTTGGTATAACCGTAGTTCAAATAGACTTGGTTTAGTTTGGTTCAAATAGGTAAGATATTATCCATATTTACTTCTTGGTTTAGTTTGGTTTGGTTATAAGTATGTTAGTTTGATTTAATCTTACAACAATAAGATCGATTGAAACCAAACTAAGAATCAAATGTTCCAAAATTTATATGATAATTTTTTTAAAAAAAACTCAAAAAAACAAAAAAAACAAAATTGGTTGGTTAAATTGTGAACCGGTTCGGCCGGTTCACTGGTTTAACCCGATTTTCACAAAAAATAGATGGTTCTTTAAAAGACCCATTTTTAATCGAACCAGACCGATTTTTTGATATAAACCGGTCGGACCCGGTCCAACCGCCGGCCCGATCTGGTTTTTACAACATTGCATTAATGTTAATTATAACACATTAACATTAACATTAATATTAAAAATCTAATATTATTAAGATTAATATTAAGAATAAAATTGAATTAAAATTAAAACTAAAATTTAAATAAATTAAAATTAAATTTAAGATTAACATTAACATTAACACTAAGATTAACTTTAAAATTAAAATTTTAAACTAATATCACCACCAATCTTAATATTAACATTAAAATTAATATTTAAAATATAATGTTTAAAGGTATATGTATTTCTAAAGAAGCATTGTTTTTTAAATAAATTTATCTCTATTAAAAATTAAAAAAATAATTTATCTATCTCTCTATTTTTTTTAAAATAAATGTATCTCTCTCTCTCTCTCTCTCTCTCTCTCTCTCTCTCTCTCTCTTTAAAAATAAATAGGTAGATAAGACTTATTTTTTAAGATAGAGATATTTTTTTAAAACGATTTAAATTTTTATAGAAAAAGAAATTCGGAAGAGAAAGACGTATATTTATGTCGGATATTTTTGAGTTTTTCTTTCTCCGTAAGAAATTGGTCTATCCCGTATAAGAAGGGGTATATATATATATATATATATATATATATATATAAACCAAGGTCCGTGAGCCGCCCCCGTGGGAGTGGAGGCTCGAACCTGCGCCCTCACCACCGAGTGTCAGCGGTCTTACCGGTGCTCCACCTATTTATATTTATATATTATATATATATATATAAACCAAGGTCCGTGAGCCGCCCCCGTGGGAGTGGAGGCTCGAACCTGCGCCCTCACCACCGAGTGTCAGCGGTCTTACCGGTGCTCCACCGCGAAACTGGCATATATATATATATATATATATATATATATATATATATATATATATATATATATATATATATATATATATATATGTATATATTAATGGGCTCCTTCGGCAGGAAGCGGAGCGGGCTCCGTGCCCCTTCGCCTGCCGCCTCCTTCCCCATCCTCCCCGTGTTCGGCGCACCCCCTGGTTGGTCGACCTTCTCGGTCTGGCCGCGCCCATCGGCGCCTACCCCCTCTTCGGCGGCTCGCCCTCTTCTCGCCGTCTCCGCTCCCATGGATGGACGAGCCCCGCCTGGCAACCCCCGCTTGCTGGCGGCTTCTCGCCGTTCGGAGTACTCCCCGCCCTCCTTCCCTTCTCCCCCCCTCGGCGCCGCCCCCCTAACCGGCGTCCACGTCGCGCCCGACCTAGGCGCCGACGGCCTGGCCCTCCTCCGCCGGCTGACCCCTCTGGTCTTCTTGGCCCTCCGCCCGGGACGCTGCTCACCCCACCACTCTCCCCGGCCCCGGCCCCGGCCCCGGCCCCGGCCCCCTGCCCGGGTGCACCCCCCACCCCACCCCCCCCTCCCCCCCCCGTCGCCTCCCCCCTCATGCCGTATCCCCCCCGTTCCTGCTGCGTCCACCCCTCGGCGCATCCTCTCGCCGTGCCACCCCCAGCATCGGTAGCGGCCCTCTCCCCGGCTCCCTCCCCTCCAATCGCCTATCTTGTCGCACCCAACCCTGCCCCGGCAGCGGGCATCCTTCCGACGCCCTCGTCTCCAGTCGTCCATCTCGTCGCTCCTCCCTCCGCCTCGACGGCGGCAATCGTCCCTGAGACCACCCCTCTGCAGTGGCACTGGCACCCCTTCATACCCCCTTGGCGGCACCCTACTGGTACTCCACAGCCTCCGGTGGTCAAGGTCCACCCTCTGCTTCGTCGTGGGCGTCGAACGCTCCCCCCTACTTCTAGCCCCAGCCGTCGCTCCACCGGCGGTATCCTTTCTCCTTCCCTCGGGACTCCTCTCCATCCCCTCAGTCGGTTCTCGCGGCCCATGGGTCGCACCCCAGGCTGACTTGTCCCTCGTGGGCCCCTAACCCCGGCGTCCCTGCTGTGCCGGACCCCTGTGATCTGCCGTCCCGGCCAGAGCTACCGCTGCGGTTCCTCCGCCCGTGGTCGAGCTCCCCATCCTTCTCCGTCCCGCTCCCCCCGGGTCGAGCCCCCCTTCTCCGTCTCCCCCTTCCCCCCTCCCCTCTCTCGCCCGGGGTCGACCCCCTTCCCCTCGCTGAGGCCCTCCCTTCCCCTTCCCCTCGTCGTGGTGGTGCCCTCGCCCCCCGGCTCCCCCGGATCAGACCCCCGTCGATCCCCTCAAGTGCCCCCTCGCAGTGGCCCTTCCGCTCCCCATCGCGGCCGAGCCCCCTCCCAGTGGTCTGGCTCCGTCGGATCCCCTCCGTCGTGGCCCCGCGCCGTCGTGGTTTGGACCCCCGGCCGCAGTGGTGTTGTTCGCCGCGGACCCCGGTGTCGTGTCCCCTCTACTCTCTCGCTGGCACGCGCACGGGAGTCCCGAGGCGCATCCTCGGGCAGCGTTCCCCCCTCGGGCAACGTGTCTCCCTCGGACCACGTGGCGTCCTTTCTTTTGTTTGTATTTTTGTTTGAATTTTGAACCGGGTTAGCCGCTTGTGGGGCCCGGTCCATGTACTGCTCCTTCATTCAACAAATTTTTGTTTAATATATATATATATATATATATATATATATATAGTGTATATATATATATATATATATATATATATATATATATATATATATATGAGGAATGATAGGCATCCCCACACTTTTTGCATCCCCAAGCATCCCCTCTATTTACACCATTGGATGGTGCTTTAAGTCATCTAATCTTGACCGTTGATTTACCAATTGTTAAGATTAGATGACTTAAAGCACATCCAAAGGATGTGAACATGAGGATGCATGGGGATGAAAAAAGTGTGGGGATTCCTCTATATATATATATATATATATATATATATATATATATATATATATATATATATATATATATATATATATATATATATATATATTCTTTTGCCTACAATATATGTAACTTCTTTTTTATTTGAGATGTCATGGTTCAAACCTTACTAGCCACAATATTTTTTATTTGTATATAAGTACCCTTTTTATTTGTATATAAATACTATATTATGCTCCCCTTAAAATTTCAAGTTAGTATAATTTTTGCTCCCAATGAAATATATTTTGAGTTCACCACTGTAGCCATAATTTGGATACAACGGGATCAAAATCGACTAGAAAATTTTTAATTCAAAAAAATAATAATAATTTAGAGAAAAAATTGCATAAATTAGTCACAAATCTAATTTTCTATACCTAACATTGGTCGTCTATTCTAGTTTTCCTATTGTAGCTGCTCATTTTTTTATTCATTTTTAAAATACGATTGGTATTAAAGTGTAGATTAATTCTAACCTAATATAATCAAAATCTTGAACTTCCGTGTCACTCCAGTCAGGTCATACAAGACATTTATGATCAGTTTTGACCATTTGATCGAGGAGATTTGATGTATCTTAAAATTCATACTTGGATCCTTCCATTTTAGTTATGAGCCTTGTCATCCTAGGGCCTTATAAAAATAGATATTGTTTTTAAATTTTTTTTTGTTTCCAACCACTAACTAATATATATATTGGTTGTGTCTACACCACTGACTGCTAGCTACAAGTAAAACATCAAATTGTTATATGAAAAATTCTTCAATACATCCCATGTAAAAATTTGTATCGATACATCCTAAATCTGAACCATTGGATGTTGATCCAATGGTTCAGATTAAAGCCGAAATCAAAGTAAAAGGTAAAGTCAAAGTAAACACCTTTCACAATTTCCAATGCATTTTCAATGCAATTGTTTGGGAAGTGTTGATACATCCCATGTATTATAGAAAGACCCATATATATATATATATATATATATATATATATATATATATATATATATATATATATATATATATATATATATATATATATATATATTATAATAAAATTTGAGTGGGGTCACATGACTCCACTAGGCCTATGCTGGCTCCGCCAATGGTTCCTAGAAGCGGATTGAAGGAGTTGGTCAAATCTCGCTTTAAACAACGACGATTATGACCACCCAACAGGTTGTTCCATCTATTAAGAGCTTTGCTCCAACTTCAGCAACTTTAACTTTGCTTCTTACTTTCAAGCAATTTCAACTGCTAACTCACTTAGCTTATTATTCTGCTTGCATCTTTGATGCACTTTGTACGAATTTTTACAGATTTCAACATCATGGTGGGGAAGGCCACATTTCCTCTCTGCATCTTCCTTGCACTGTGACGCAGCAGGATAGCAGAACGGGCTTACCTTCGTGCTTGGCAATGGCCAAGTCAATCGGTGATGACGATAACTGGACCACCGTTGCTTGGTGAGAGCAAAGCAGTGCCGCAAAAACTTCGACGGAGGGCCTTGTGAGGGATACGCACGAAGGTTGCTTGAAAACCTCAAGCGAAGGGCTTCCGAATCCACGGAACAGTCGAGTTCACGACCAAAAAAATAAAAGAACAAATCTCAAACTTTAAAGAAGAATTTTATTGATTAAAAGTTGTCCTCGATTGCATACAAAAGGTGCCTATTTATAGGGCTTTTGTGACAACCTAATCCTAATAAAATAAAGATAAAATCTATCCTAATAAAATATAAAGTCAAAATAAGAATCCTATCATAAATAGGATTATAAAAAAAGTAAAGAAAAGAAAAAGAAATCCAAGAGGGAAGAGGAAAAGAAAAGGAATCCTAGAGGGACTAGGATTCTACGCTACATCAGTCTTCCCTGCTTTAAGAGAACTCGTCCCTGAGTTCTTATCAGAATAAAGCGGTTCGTCAGGTGGAAAGTATTCGTAAAGATCGACGACATTGAAGGTTGGAGAGATCTGCATGTCTTCAGGAAGATCAATCACATAAGCATTGTCATTTAGCTTGCGTAGAACTTGAAATGGTCCGATCTGATTCTTCGCCAATTTGTCGTAGGAGCCAGTAGGAAAACGTTCCTTACGTAAGTAAACCATGACCAAGTCTCCCTCATGAAAGACCTTACGACGGCGACACTGATCAGCAGCTGCTCTGTATTTGGTATAAGATTCTTCAAGTTGTTGTTTTACTTTATTTTTTATTAATTGATGCCGCTCTAACATATGCTCAGCACCAATGTCTCGACCCGGAGCAGAGAGACGAGGTCCAAAACATGTCGTGGCTGATGTGAGTAGACAATGGCAAACGGTGCTTTTCCAGTTGATCTGTTAGGCATGCAGTTATAAGCAAATTGAGCCTGTAATAAAGCCAGATCCCACTGCTTAGGTCATGTTCTAACTAAGCTTCACAACATGCTTCCAAGTGTGCAGTTCACGACCTCTGTTTGTACGTCAGTTTATGGGTGACTAGTACTGCTATATTGTAGTGATGTATACAATCTTTCCCATAATGTTCTCTAGAAATGTGATAAAAACTTAGTATCTCTATCTGAAGTGATTGACTTTGGCACACCATGAAGATGCACGACTTCTCGAAAGAAAAGGAGAGCAATATGAGTCGCGTCGGATGTCTTACTACATGAAATAAAGTGTGCCATCTTAGAGAATCTGTCTACCATGACAAAGATAGAATCAGCACTGTGCTGGGTTCATGGTAAGCCAAGAATAAAGTCCATGGAAATGTCTTCCCAAGGTCCTTCGAGAATTGGAAGAGGCACATAAAGACCAGTATTCTGTTCTTGGCCCTTGGCAACTTGGCATATAGGACAACTGCGGACATGTCCCTCAACTTTTTTTCATAATTGCGGCCAATAATATCTTTCTTCGGTTATGGCTAGCGTCTTATCTTGACCGAAATGCCCACCGAGACCTCCACCATGGAGCTCTCTAATCATATGTTCCCGCAAGGAACTACGAGGAATGCACAACTGATTTCCTTTGAAGAGATAGCCTTCTTGGATGTGATATCCATTTGCAGCTTCGTTTGGTTGACAATCTTCCCATGCATGTTGAAAATCTTTGTCTTCCGGTAGAGTTCCTTGAGGTATTCAAACCCGATGACCTCTTGATGTAAAGTGATGAGGAGGTCGGCACGACGGCTTAAGGCATCAGCTACTTTCTTCTGAACTCCGGCCTTGTGCTTGATGGTATAGGAGAAGCGCTGAAGAAACTAAATCCATCTAGCATGCATTCGATTTGTGTTACGGTAATTGTCTATGAAAGATAAAGCTTTATTGTCTGTATGTAGAATAAATGGTCGTTGGATGAGGTAGTGCTCCCATGCTTTGATGGCTTGTACGATCGAGTAGAACTCCTGCTCATAAGTTGACCATTTTCATTGAGCTTCACTTAGCTTCTCGCTACGAAAAGCAATTGGTCTTCCTTATTGTATTAGTACAGCACCAACGCCCACTATGCTGGCGTCACATTCGACTTCAAACAACTTGTCAAAGTTGGGCAGTGATAGGACTGGCGTCGTAGATAGCTTCTCCTTGATGAGTATGAAACTAGTTTCAGCTTCAGGAGTCCAGATGAATTTTTCTTTCTTCATTCATTATGTCAATGGTGCTACAATAGTGCTGAAGTTACGAATGAATCGTTGATAAAAATTGGCGAGGCCATGAAAGCTTCGTACTTCAGTCGTTGTCTTTGGAGTGGGCCAGTCGTAAATTGCTCTAATCTTCTCTTCATCAACACTAAGGCCACTGGCGCTAATAGTAAATCCCAAGAAAATGAGTTGGTTAGTAAGAAAGCTACACTTCTTGAGATTGACATAGAGTTTATTAATTCGGAGAAGTTTGAGAACTTTTCTGAGGTGCTTCAGATGGTCACTTTGGCTCTAGCTATAGATCAGGATATCGCATTTGAAAGTCCGAAAGGCATAACAAGCCATTCATAGAGTCCTTCACGGGTCTTGAAAGCAGTTTTCCATTAATCACCGGGTCCAATTCGGATTTGATGGTATCTGCTATTCAAATCGATCTTTGAGAAAATTGTAGACCCAGCAAGCATATCCAACATGTCTTCTAGTCGAGCGATGGGAAAGCAATACCTAACGATGATGCGGTTGATAACCCGACTGTCGATGCACATACACCGCGACCCGTCTTTCTTTGGCACTAGCAAGGCGAAAACTGCACAAAGACTGAGGCTCTCTCTGATCAAGCCCTTTTGGACCAATTCTTCAACTTGGTTTTGGAGGATTTTACATTCATTGGGGCTCATCCGATAATATGGAATAATTGGAAGTCTAGAACCTGGGATGAGATCTATTTCATGTTAAATGTTTCTTATTGGTAGCAATCCGCTAGGCAGTTCATTCGGCATGATATCGCAGAACTCTTGTAATAAAGGCTGGACTACTTCAGAAATATTGGTATGGAATACTTTGGCTTTACCCGATACAACTAATGCATAGAGTTTTTCTTGTTTCTTAAGACCGCTTTCAAGTTCATGACCGTCAACAATTATTACGGTCTTTTGTTGTTGTGGACTGGTCTTAGGAATATCACCCGGTGCTAATGGATGAAGAGTGAGACGTCGTCCATCTTGAAGGAAAGAATATGTGTTGTCTCTTCCCCAGTATGTGACATTTTTGTCAAATTGTCATGGCCGACCGAGGATGATGTGACAAGAGTCCATGTCGATAATATCGAACATGACTTCATCTTTATAGGTCTTTTCGATGGAGAAGGGTATGCGACAAACTTTAGAGACGACCATGTTGTGTCCCTATTGAATCCAGCCAATCTTATATGGAGCCGGGTGTGCTTCTTTGGTCAGTCCTATCTTCTCTACCATTGCTCTTGAAACAATGTTCTCTGTACACCCGTTGTCAACGATGATGTCACATAATTTGTCTTTGACCTTGCATCGGGTTCGAAAGACATTATGGCGCTGGGGTGGTTCTTTAATCTTTGGTGCTAGTAACAGACGCCTAATGACATACACTAGTTGTTCACCATCATCTTCGGAAAGGACCTCTTCTTCTCCTGAGTGTTCTTCTCCTCCCTCTTTGTCTTCATAGTCAGCAAAGGCAACTTGTGCTCTAAGGGGACAGTTGTTGGACAGATGTCCGACTTTGTTACAACGGTAGCACTTGTTTCCTCTTGGTTTGCTGTATAGATTGGCAGTTTGCTGAGGTTTGGCAACTTGTTGTGGGACCTATACTTTTGAAGGTGCCGTCGGAGAGAGAGAATTAGGGTCTGCTGGTCCTTTGCCCTTTTTAGAATATTTGGCAGCTTAATTAGGTGTCCAATCATCCTTTGTTATTGATCCATGGTTGTTAGCTCTGAAACGACTCTGTGGACTCTTAAACTTCTCAATCTTTTGTTCTACCTTCTCTGTAAAGGTGATTGCTTCACTGAGTGTGTATACATTCTGCAAGTATAGTTGATCATGGATGTCTTTTCTTAGGCCGCCAAGATAACGGGTCGCCTGCTGAAGATTTGTTTCGTACATATCATTACGGGACGAAAGTCTGAAGAATTCTTCGGTGTAGTCAGCTATAGTTCGTGCACCTTGTGTGCAATTTTGATATCGACGAAAGAGAATCTGCTAATGATCTGGAGGTAGAAATCTTTGTCGTAGCAGTCATCGTATCTTTGGCCAACTCCGTACAGGAGCTTTGCCGACTCTCGTACGGATGTCCTCAAGCTGTTCCCACCAAGCAAAGGCACCTCCCTTGAACCTATAGGCTACAAGGTAAACCTGTCTCTCTTCAGGGATGTTCATGTATTCGAAGAAGCGTTCTACTTCTGTGAGCTAGTCAAGAAAGTCTTCAATATATAGTCGACCATTGAAAGAGGGAGGATCTATCTTCATTTTGAAATCACCTCCTCCTTCGTAGTCACCTTGCCCCCGTCGCTGGTATACATGGCTCCGTCGTTGTTGGTTTACATAGATGGATTTGGGGCCCTGATGATGGGATACCTGCAGGCTGAAATCATCGCCATCGTTGTCTTCGTAGTATCCCATGTGAGGGCCCCACTGTTGTGGCCACAATGCAGACCCTTTTGTGTACGACTGGTAGTAGGACGAGCATTTGCGTCTCTAGTCTCTGTAGGCGGTATTCCCGTAATATCAACGACTACGTTGGATTTGATTCCAAGAAATCCCAGCACTCCATCCAATTTGTCAGACAGAACATCAGCTCTTTTTGATAAGGCTTCAATGTTATTAGACATGGCATCAAACTCCTCACGTGTGACAGGTTTCGCCATTATTGTTTTGAGAAAGAAAGATTTTCAAAGGTTTCCAAACAAATTGGAATCCTCGATCTGTGGGACTATGATACCACTTGACGCAGCGGGATAGCAAAACGGGCTTACCTTCGTACTTGGCAATGGCCAAGTCAATCAGTGATGACGATAAGTGGACCACCGTTGCTTGGTGAGAGCGAAGCGGTGCCACAAAAACTCCGACGGAGGGCCTTGTGAGGGGTCCGCATGAAGGTTGCTTGAAAATCTCAAGCAAGGGGCTTTCGTATCCATGGAACAGTCGAGTCCACGACCAAGAAAATAAGAGAATAAATCTTAAACTTTAAAGAAGAATTTTATTGATTAAAAGTTGTTCTCGATTGCATACAAAGGGTGCCTATTTATAGGGCTTTTATGACAACATAATCCTAATAAAATAAAGATAAAATCTATCCTAATAAAAGATAAAGTCAAAATAAGAATCCTATCATAAATAGGATTATAAAAAAAGTAAAGAAAGAAAAAGGAATCCAAGAGGGAAGAGGAAACGAAAAGGAATCCTAGAGGGAAGAGGAAAAGAAAAGGAATCCTAGAGGGACTAGGATTCTACGCTACATCGGTCTCCCCTACTTCAAGAGAACTCATCCTTGAGTTCTTATCAAAATAAAACGGTTCGCTAGGTGGAAAGCATTCGTAAAGATCGGCGACATTGAAGGTTGGAGAGATCTGCATGTCTTCGGGAAGATAAATCATATAATCATTGTCATTTAGCTTGTGTAGAACTTAAAATGGTCCGATCTTCTTCTGCGCCAATTTGTTGTAGGAGCCAGTAGGAAAACATTCCTTACGTAAGTAAACCATGACCAAGTCTCCCTCATGAAAGACCTTATGGCGGCGGCACTGATCAGCAGCTGCTTTATATTTGGTATAAGATTCTTCAAGTTATTGTTTCACTTCATTATGTATTAATTGATGCCGCTCTAACATATGCTCAGCACCAATGTCTCGACCTGGAGTCTTAGGCAGAGAGACGAGGTCCAAAACATGTCGTGGCTGATGTGAGTAGACTATGGCAAACGGTGCTTTTCCAGTTGATCTGTTAGGCATGCAGTTATAAGCAAATTCAGCCTGTGATAAAGCCAGATCCCACTGCTTAGGTCATGTTCCAACTAAGCTTTGCAACATATTTTCAAGTGTGCGGTTCACGACCTCTGTTTGTCCGTCAGTTTGTGGGTGACTAGTACTGCTATATTGTAGTGATGTATACAATCTTTCCCATTATGTTCTCTATAAATGTGATAAAAACTTAATATCTCTATCTGAAGTGATTGACTTTGGTACACCATGAAGACGTACGACTTCTCGAAAGAAAAGAAGAGCAATATGAGTCGCGTCGGATGTCTTACGACATGGAATAAAGTGTGCCATCTTAGAGAATCTGTCTACCACGACAAAGATAGAATCAGCACCGCGTTGTGTTCATGGTAAGCCAAGAATAAAGTCCATGGAAATGTCTTCCCAAGGTCATTCAGGAATAAGAAGAGGCACATAAAGACCAGTATTCTGTTCTTGGCCCTTGGCAACTTGGCATATAGGACAACTGCGGACATGTTCCTCAACTTCTTTTCTCAATTGCGGCCAATAATATCTTTCTTCGGTTATGGCTAGCGTCTTATCTCGACCGAAATGCCCACCGAGACCTCCACCATGGAGCTCTCTAATAATATTTTCCCGCAAGGAACTACGAGGAATGCACAACTGATTTCCTTTGAAGAGATAGCCTTCTTGGATATGATATCCATTTGCAGCTCCGTTTGGTTGACAATCTTCCCATGCTTGTTGAAAATCTTTGTCTTCCGGGTAGAGTTCCTTGAGGTATTCAAACCCGATGACCTCTTGATGTAAAGTGATGAGGAGGTCGGCTCGACGGCTTAAGGCATCAGCTACTTTGTTCTGAACTCCGGCCTTGTGCTTGATGATATAGGAGAAGCGCTGAAGAAACTGAATCCATCTAGCATGCATTCAATTTGTGTTACGTGGATTGTCTATGAAAGATAAAGCTTTATTGTCTGTATGTAGGATAAATGGCCGTTGGATGAGGTAGTGCTCCTATGCTTTGATGGCTTGTACGATAGAGTAGAACTCATGCTCATAAGTTGACCATTTTCATTGAGCTTCACTTAGCTTCTCGCTACGAAAAGTAATTGGTCTTCCTTCTTGTATTAGTACAGCACCAACGCCCACTATGCTGGCATCACATTCGTCTTCAAACAACTTGTCAAAGTTGGACAGTTATAGGACTGGCGCTGTAGATAGCTTCTCCTTGATGAGTATGAAACTGGTTTCAGCTTCAGGAGTCCAGATGAATTTTTCTTTCTTTATGCATTCTGTCAATGGTGCTACAATAGTGCTGAAGTTACGAATGAATTGTTGATAAAAATTAGCGAGGCCATGAAAGCTTCGTACTTCAGTCGTTGTCTTTGGAGTGGGCCAGTCGCGAATTGCTCTAATCTTCTCTTCATCAACACTAAGGCCACTGGCGTTAATAGCAAATCCCAAGAAAATGAGTTGGTTAGTAAGAAAGCTACACTTCTTGAGATTGACATAGAGTTTATTAATTCGGAGAAGTTTGAGAACTTCCCTGAGGTGCTTCAGATGGTCAGTTTGGCTCTAGCTATATATCAGGATATCGTTAAAGTAGACGACTACGAACTTTCCTATCAATGGCTTCAAAACTTGATTCATAAGGCGAACGTACTTGGTGCATTTGAAAGTCCGAAAGGCATAACAAGCCATTCATAGAGTCCTTCACGGGTCTTGAAAGTAGTTTTCCATTCATCACCAGGTCCAACTCGGATTTGATGGTATCTGCTCTTCAAATCGATCTTTGAGAAAATTGTAGACCCAGCAAGCATATCCAACATGTCTTCTAGTCGAGGGATGGGAAAGCAATACCTAACAGTGATGCGGTTGATAGCCCGACTGTCGATGCACATACGCCACAACCCGTCTTTCTTTGGCACTAGCAAGTCGGGAACTGCACAAGGACTGAGGCTCTCTCTGATCAAGCCCTTTTGCACCAATTCTTCAACTTGGTCATGGAGGATTTTGTATTCATTGGGGCTCATCCGATAATATGGAATATTTGGAAGTCTAGAACCTGGGATGAGATCTATTTCATGTTGAATGTTTCTCATTGGTGGCAATTCGCTAGGCAGTTCATTCGGCATAATGTTGTGGAACTCTTGTAGTAAAGGCTGGACTACTTCAGGAATGTTGGTATGGAATATTTCGGCTTTACCCGATACAACTAATGCACAGAGTTTTTCTTGTTTCTCAACACCGCTTTCAAGTTCTTGACCGTCAACAATCATTACGATCTTTTCACTACTTGAATAAGTCATATTAGCGACGCAATTAGCGACGTTTTAATAAAACTATAAACGTCACAATACGTCACTATTACCGGCGATCGGCGATGTTTTGCGACTTTTTTTGTATAAGAAAACATACGTCATGGATAAGTCGGTGAACTTCGCTAATATCACTAATATTAGCGACGTTTATCGACGTAACTACTGTAACGTTGCTAATTTCACTAATATTAGCGACATTTACCGACGTATAGTTGTGACGTCGCTAAATTAAAAATATAGGACATTCAGTTTTCATTCCCCCCCCCCCATTATTTTTCGATCAAAAGTTTCCCTCATCCATGCGCTCCCCCTTGGCGACCCTCCCCCCTCGGCCTCCGGCGACCCCCTCCCCCCTCGGCGACCCTCCCCCCTCGGCCCCCGACCCTCCGCGACCCCGCTCGGTGACCCTGCTCCCCCTCGGCGACCCTGCTCCCACCGGCGACCCCCTCGACGACCCCCTCGGTGACCCAGCTCTCCCTTGTCGACCCCGTTCACCCTCATCTCCAGCTCCCCACCAGCGACCCCCTGCCCTCTCGACGACACGCTCCTCCGGCCCCGACTAGGTAAACCATAACCTAAATGTTAGTCCTGATCATGACTGATACGATTCTTACATTATTTCTATATTGGTGATATTAAACATAAATTCTTTCTGATTCTGTGTCAAGCTACATGCAAGATAGATATTGTAGTTGTGTGGGTGTTTAGTGGTGTTGATTGATTCCTGTAAAATGTGTGTGAAACATGATCCGAACATAGGTTTATCTAATGATATTACATCTCCTACCACTTCCCAATATGAATCACCCAATTTTGCATACATTACATCGATAGTGTTCAAACGTAGTTCAAACAAAATACACACGTGGCAGTCCTTAAAATGGTTCACTATGGAATTTCCTTCTGTCACTTTTCAGCCCAAATCTATACGCTTTGTTAAGTTTAAGTTCTTGCCGCTCCACCGGAAGTCGATAATGTCCATGATTTTTTTCTTCTTTTTGAGACAAATGATGGTATTAAGTATTCCAACCAATTTTGTTTTATTATAGTCGATAAATGAGTTTATCACTACAAAATAATAACAATGGGCCATAAATAACAGATACAAAAAGTTCAACACCAAATCGGAGTGACCCTTATAGTCAGCAGAGAGAGAGGCATAAAAGAATGCAGTCCAATATTATATACCTCAAAGAATCAACTTCAGTTCGGGTTACACCTTATTCTCTACATGTGGTATCATACCCTAATGTTAAGAGGGGTACGTATAATCGGATTATATGAACTCTCTTCTCGATATGGAGTTAGGAGTGCATCAGACCTAATCTTGGACGTAATACATATTGACTTAAAAAGTAAAGTGGGTCGATATGTTGGATCTCCTGGTGCCTGATTGCTCAGCCTTCTTGCACGAGCTAAGGTAGAAATTGTTGGGTTGTATCACATATTCGATTGAGTGCTCAACATGGTGACAATGAAGTTGGCAGTTTAGTTCTACATTGGATAGAAAGTAGGGGCACGAGATATAGTTAACTGCAACACAGAGGCAATCGAGTTGGTAGTTTAGTTCTACATCGGATAGAAAGTGGAAGCACGAGATATAGCTAACTAGGATTGATCTAGGCCTTACCAAGAAAAATTTCTAGAAATTGACTGGAGGTTTAAATTAGAAAGCTTCTAAAAATATTATTTCTTTATTTATTGGTGATCTAGAGACATTGTCAACCCCATAAAAGAGGCAAATACTCATACTCGATCATCACATGCATGCATTCATATTGCACTTGACTTGTTTGTACTTAGTTCCACTTGCTTGCATTCGTGTCATGTCGTGTTGGGGAGGGAAGAACACCAAAGGGCATGTAGTCACCTAAGTCTTAGCGTGTTGAGTATAGGCACGATATATCTTATACTATATTGGCGTCCTATACGACACGTTTGCATCCTAATAGTATACAAGGAGTATCCTAGTACCTACAGTGTATAGAGTATCCTAGAAGTGTAGGTATGATTGGTATATCGTATTACATAGAGTGTATAGAGTGAGTATCCTAATAGTATATAAGATATTTTAGAAGTAAAGTGTCCGTGTCAGTCCGAAGTAAGGTGTCCATGCCAGCCCTTCTCTGAAAAAGTAAGTCTACTACCGATATCGCCGATACCAATACTCACAGGAATAGTCCGATACTGATTCCCATACCTATATGTTGTTGCTCAAGCAGTTTATAGCTACAAATGCGTAAGTGCAACATGAAAATCTCATCTGTTAAATATGTTACCTAATAGCATCATTAGTAAGGACAATTCATTACTAAGGGCAAATTTTCCCCAACCTCTTGTAAAAAAAGGTGTCTGTCGAGGTATAATTGTACTTGTAGAAGTGCATGGTACTTGTAGAAGTGCATGACGCCAACTGTCCAACATTGACCCTTTCGGTCTATAAGAGTTACTTCACTCAGTTTGTCAAGATAAGTAAAAATTTTAAATATTGACGGCATATATACCGTCAACATTTGGTTTTGCCTTGTAGCTACAGGCAGTTGCCTGCATTTTGCCTTATAACTTGGCCTTTGGCCTGTGCTTGAGCAGTATGGACTTCCATGTTAGGGTGTTAGTTCATGATTAGCATTGTTTAGATATTAGTTTCAGTTAAAGGGTTAGTTAGATTAGGATATTAGTTTATGTTAGAAGGAATATGAGAGTTAGTAGATGTTAAAGTAGGATATTAATTTATTAGTTAGGATAGATAGTTTGAGTTAGGATACTGCTCAAGCACAGGCCAAAGGGTTGATTGGATATTAATTTAAAAAGTTTTACTTATCTTGACAAACTGAGTGAAGTAACTCTTATAGACCCAAAGGGTCGATATTGGACAGTTGGTGTCATGTACTCCTAAAAGTACAATTATACCTCGACAGATACCTTTTTTACAAGAGGTAGGGGAGAAATTGGGATGAGTATCAGAATCGGTATCGGTATCGGTATCGAACTAATTTTGTTTAGTTTGTCTTACGATACAAATTTTTACATCCAATCTGCAATAGATCGTTACTTCGTTGATCGTATATGGATGTACCAGCGGATCCACCTTCTCGACCGTATGTACTTAGTATCGACTGTATCGGATTAGTATCGGTCTATCGGATACGACACTTTGACACAAGACAGTTGTTTTAGTCCCAACACAGTTGTTTTTGTTTCTTCCTTCAAATTCTTTGTTTGTAATATGTGGAATGAATGAACAGTTTATGTTGATCCTTGTGGTTGGAATAGGATTCAGCTTGGCACTCGTCTCTAAATAGACCCCTGGTATAGCATTGTTCCTTAACATTTAAACTACAAATTTCTTCCTATAAGAATATTAGTTCTTTCTTGTTTTGACTTAAAATTTCTCTGCAACTGTAGAACTCTATGATGATGTAGAATGTACAGTCAAAATATGACTTAAATTTTTTGCAAAGATTTGCAGCTTCAAACCACGACTTATGTAACCCAAGCTCAACTTGCTGAATGATTGTCAAAACAATATTAAATTTTCAAGCTGAGACGGCCAATTCATTTGTGAGTAATAGTGAAGAAGTGTCAATGAGTGAAATGTCACCAATAATCTCAGTTTTCTCTAAACTGTCACTCTCTACTGACCTCTATCTAAATTGCGCACCCATATAACATTCATTCACTGACTGCAATGTGCATGTATCTATCTTACAGAATTATTCTTAATTGGATATGGATATGAATTACTACTTACGGAATCGTTCGTGGATGTACAACCGTCATCCTGATGACATGTGTGGTGTGCGTGATGAATTCATAGAGGGTGTACAGTAGTTCCTGCAGTTTGCCAAGGCGTTCCTTTAGTACATGGATAGTACCAAAATTAAGTGTCCGTGTGTGAGATATCGCAACTTGAAATATCATCCAGAAGTGGAAGTCACCTATTATTTATACTCGAAGGGTTTTACGCTGAATTACTATCAGTAGAGCGCGTACGGAGAACTTGTGTCTTTAGCATCGGAGTATGAGCCTTATGTGGATGTCCACAACAACGCTGCTTACGACGATGGGTTGGTGAACATGATTTTTGATGCGCGGGGCCTAGTTTCAATCCGGACGATCATGATGCACCTGAGGAGGCACCGAACGCCGATGCTGCACAGTTCATGGAGTTGCTGGAGAATGCAAGGACTCCATTATATCCTGGTTGTGAGGATCATTCACTATTGGAGGTGGTTACAAGATTGTTGAACATCAAGTCCGATTTTAACATGTCGCAAGATTGCTATAACCGTCTTATGGAGTTGCTTATAGAAATATTGTCGGAGGGTGCTAAGTTGCCTAAAGACTTCTACCGGTCTAAGAGGATGGTGGGATCGCTCTGGATGGGATACGAGAAAATCGATGCATGTCGCAATGGGTGCATGTTGTACTACAAAATGACAAGGATGAAGACGCCTGCAGATTTTGTGGTGCTGATCGCTACAAGGGCAGTGGTAGAGGAAAGTCTGTCGGTGCCAGGAAGCCGACCGATTCGATGCACTACTTGTCGTTGACGCCGCGGTTGCAGCGGTTGCTTATGGTGAAGAAAACTGCAGAAAACATGAGTTGGCATAAGCGAAAACAGACCAAAGGAGTGTTGGATCACCCATCTGATGGAGAAGCATAGAAGCACTTTGATCGAGAGTATCCAGATTTTGCTTCTGATTCGCGTAATGTCAGATTGGGTCTCTGTACCGACGGTTTTACTCTATTCGGACTTTCGGGATCCCAGTATTCATGTTGGCCTGTGATCGTCACTCCGTACAATCTACCGCCTTGGATGTGCATGAAGACTCCGTATATGTTCCTCACCGTTATTAGCCCAGGTTCGAACAATCCGAAAAGAAACATCGATGTGTATTTACAGCCATTGATTGATGAGTTGAATTAGCTATAGAAAGTAGGTTCCAACACGTACGATATATCTAGAAAACAAAATTTTTAGATGCGGGCAGCACTTATGTGGACCATCCACGATTTTTTGGCCTATGGTATGTTATCTGGATGGAGCACGCATGGTCATCTTACATGTCTGTATTGCATGGACCGTACTAAGGCTTTCCGTTTGAAACACGGAGGCAAACCGTGCTTCTTCGATTGTCATCGACAATTCCTGCCGAAGGATCATCCGTACCGAAGGAACTTGAATGCTTTTCGTGCTGGCATTGTGGAGAAGACTAATCCCCCGCCAAGGTAGCCCGGATACACGATATGGGAAGAGGTAAAAGATTTACCAAGAGCTATTGAAGAGCCTGCTACGGGCTACAAGTGTGACAGATTTTGTCGCACTCATAACTGGACGAAGAGGAGTATATTCTGGGATCTGCCATATTGGAGCACAAATCTGATTAGACATAACCTTGATGTCATGCATATAGAGAAGAATGTGTTTGACAACATAATTAATACTGTAATGGACGTAAAGGGGAAGACGAAAGACAATCCAAAGGCTAGATTAGACTTGGAAGAAATATGTAGACGTCCTGTATTGCATTTGATAGAGGACAAAAATGGGAAGTTGAAGCAGCCTAAGGCAATTTTCTCACTGGAGAAGGAGGATAAAGTGAGACTTTGTAGGTGGATTCAAGGTCTAAAATTTCCAGACGGGTATGTTTCAAACTTGAGAAGATGCGTCAACCTCAAGAAGAACAAACTGACAGGTATGAAGAGCCATGATTGTTACGTATTCATGGAGAGGTTAATTCCGATTATATTTCAGAAATTCTTACCCCCGATTGTTTGGGATCCATTGACCGAGCTTAGCATATTCTTCAGAGATCTTTGTTCTAGTAAGTTTCTCGTCGATCGTCTAGAAAAACAGGAGAACGATATTGCGGTAACACTATGCAAGCTCGAGAAGCTATTTCCTTCTGGATTATTCAACTCCATGGAGCATTTGCCAATTCATCTTTCCTACGAGGCACGTGTTAGCGGCTCGTCGGTTATCGGTAGATGTACCCGTTTGAGCGATATTTGAACCACCTAAAGAGAAAGGTGAAAACAAGGCGCGGGTCGAGGGTTCTATTTGTTAAGCCTATATTCTCGAGAAGATTACAAACTTCTGTTTGACGTATTTCAAACCTCATGTTGCTACAAATAGAACGAGGGCTCCAAGAAACGAAGATGGTTATCAAGAATCTAATGATGGAATACTGAAAGTATTCAATGTGTCTGAAAAGCCTTCGGAGAAAATAAAAAAGAGATATTTGAATAACGAAGAGCTAAGGGCTGCTCAGTTGCATTTATTACTCAATTGCAATGAGGATGAAGTGGAGAAGCTAGAGGGGTAAGTAATTAATGATGAGTTTACGTCATCTTAATGTAATAGTATAAGCTAATATTATTGTACTAATCGGCGGTTGCTTCGTTGTTTTTCAGCACATATAATGCTGAGTTGAGGTCGGTTAGACCCTACCTAACAGACGAAGCATTAGAATAAGAAATGAGACATCATTTTTCTTCTTGGTTGAACGAATATGTAAGCAGCCCGGTAATTACTGGCCTATTTTAATGCAACTGCACAATAAATAACTTACTATCTCTTCTTTGGTATTCAGGTCGATCGTCTAATTTCATCCGAGATTGAATTAATTAGAACTCTTGCCAAGGGACCAATTATTTTTGTTAAAATATGGCCAAGTTACTGTGTCAATGGCTTTCGGTTCAAGTCGACAAATGCTCCGATCAGAGACAGCTTCCTGGATCTTGATTCCACGAAAAACAGTTGTTTGTGTATCAAATCTTCGAACTACAAAGACATCGATCCAGGAAATGATTTTTTTGGCATCATGCAAGAGATTGTGGAGTTGACGTACAATTATGGCAGAGAACCTGCAAAGATCATGTTGTTCAAGTGTGAATGGTTCGATCCGACTGAAAATTAAGGTTGAAAAATTGACAAGCATGGTCTTGTGGAAATAAACTACAAGCGTAGATATTAAGGCTACGACCATTTGTCCTAGCAACTCAAGCTCAGCTCGTGTACTTCACAGCTTATCCGAGACGGGGAGCAACAAAGTCTGACTGGTGGGCAGTATGTAAGACTAAAGCTAAAGATACTTTTGATATTGACGAAAAAGCTTATCAGGAGGACGAGCTACCTCTTGTAACCAATATTGTTGATGTGGACTCCACGAAAGTTACGTATTATACGACACATAATGTAGAAGATGTAGAATTATTCGAAGAGTAAGACAAAGCCGACGAAGGCGAAGATGAAAGTGAAGATGAGGAGGAAGATGAGGTTGAAGAAGACGAACAAGATGATTATTCTGAAGATGATTGAGAGAGATGTACTTTCATTTTCTTATTATGTAGAGTTGGTTATTATCTAGTCTTGGTTATTATCTGAATGTACTATCTGGACTTAGATGTTTCTTGTGGAATGTACTATCTGAACTTAGATGTTTCTTGTAAAATATACTATCTGGACTTAGATGTTTCTTGTAAAATGTATCATCATATGTTGTCTTGCTTATTATCTTGTCCTTGTTGTACTTTTATATTTCTAGTCTCTGTTATTTGTTGTCTTTGTTGTATCTCATCATATGTTGTTATCAGGCATGACAGGTCGTCGCAGATCATTTCGTATTTCCCGACATGGGGCACATGGTACTGATACTGGCAGAGGACAGGGTACTCCTTCGGTACCTACTGGTGGTACTGCTAGAGGACGGGGTTCTTCTTCAGTACCTCCTACAGGTACTAGCTTTGGATCTTTGTTGCCTAGTACTCCTGTGTATCAGACAGTAGCTCCGCCCGCCATGATGCTACGTGGTATATCTCCTGTGACGAGTAGTTCTAGGCCTGAGACTGCTCTCGAAAGTAGCATTCCTCATGCTGATACGACGATGGAGGCAGATGAGCAGATGGAGGAGGCTGCACCGACGGCCGACCAGTATCAGGCAGATGATGCCTGCGCACGTCCGAAGGAAACGAGGACGGAGATCTGGACCGATGGTACAAAGTAAGTATTTTGGTTTATCATTTTTCTGTGTTTATCATAAATTAACTTTTCTCATGAATATAATATGTCTGTATAGATATCGTCCCCCGTCGGTACAGAGACACCTAGGCCAGCTCCTGAGGTAAAATTATGGTGGTCCTTGGATAAACTACTCGGATGCTCCGGACGATAGGAAGGCCTACTGGTTTGCGTCTTTCAAGGTTAAAATAGATTTGCTTTTAACATGAATCATTTGATTTATGCATATTATATATTACTGAAAAATATTTGGTTTGCATACTCTTCTAGGATATGTTTTTCTATCCACCGCACCGGACCGAGCTGATCGAGGGGATGTTTCCTGATGTCGTTGCTAAGCTGATCCGCGATGCTATTAATGATCAGAAGACTCGTGATCGTGCCGGAAAGCCGATCCAAAGTTGGATCACCCCTGATCAGTGGGATGCGATGAAGGCTCGATTCAACGAGCCAAGGTACAAGAAAAAGTCCGAGAAGGCCAAGGCAGCTAGGCAGCATGCCTCGAAGTGGTGCGGTGGGTCAATTCCAATGACGGAACATTTCTGTCTTGGTATGTATTTTTCTTTCAAAAATATTATTTTAATGCAAATTTGATATTTATTACTAAGATAATATATTTAATTACTGGTAAGGAAGGTCGGTAACGCCGACATGGTGACCATCTTCCTGGCCACCCATCGGAAGGGCGAAGGCCTTATTGACGAGAGGGCCGAGCTTGCCTATGTAAGTATTACAATACTATTTGTTAATTATAATACATCGTGTTAATTTTAATATAACTTAGTAAATATGCATGCAAATAAATATTCATATAGTTAGTAATAATAAGTACATTAATTAGAGATTAAAAATTATAGAGTACTATCCATACTTTCTAGGCCGAGTATCAGAGGCTTCGGGACCGGGCGACTGCTAGTGCACCTACTGCAGGAGAGGCCGATACTTCCTTGAAGCCCACTCAAGCTCCGTCGGCGGACGAGCTATGGATAACCGCTGCTGGTGGCCTCCGTAGGGGTACATACTACGGTACAGGATCCTATGGCGTCCTAGTTGCGAGCTAGTCCTCTAGGGCATCCCCCGCTAGTGTGCATGGTCCACAACCGTCCCAGGAGTCTGCCCGAGTCCAGCAGATAATAGAGTCTCTCCAGGACGAGCTGTTACGACAGATTCAGGACCAGTCTCAGCACCAGTCGGACGAGCCTGCGCTTATAACACGATTGGATGCGCTCGACCGCAGCATTATGGAGCTCTGAAATGTGACTGAGCGGACAGAGCGGAGCATCACCGATCTTAGAGCGTCGATGGAGTATAGCGTATTGGATCTGCAGACATAACAGATGACCATGGACGAGAGGCTGAGATTGGTGCAGGATTCGGTGGCTGATAGCAGTGATAGAATATTATCTACCATGGATTCATACCACCAGCGACTTGCAACGTTGGAGCATTATCGTCCTCCGGGTGCGTCGTTATCGTCGTCGACTCCGCGCGCCCCCTCCTGCTCCAGATCCCCAGTAGTCCTAGTTAGGACTGTTTGTATTGAGTTTTTGAGTACTAGTTTTTCTTTGTATTTGTTTGTGACACTTTTTTGTTGGTTGCATAGATACATTGGTTATTGATTGTGTAGACCCATGACAATTTGGATTTTATATATGTTGTGTGGACTTTGGTTATTTTATGTTGTTATTCGTTTCATTTGGATGTTAATTTACCGGTGTTGAGTGTTCCACCGAAGGGGTCGACGAACCCAGGGATAAAATGTGCTTGTGTATTGTGTTTCAGATTAAACTGCAGGGAGAAAATGATTCTGTAAAAAAATTGCATACTGTAATTTATTTTTTATTATTTATTTTTTAAATTTAGCGACGTCTACCGACGTTTACCGATGCTTTCCGACGACATATTGCATCGGTAGACGTCGCTAAACTGGCATATATTGCCAGGATACCGACGTATAGCGACGTCAGTTTCGTCAGTATGTGTCAACCCCTGAAATTTAAAATATTTTAAATTGAAAAAAAAATATATAATGACTAATTTAGCCTTCAAATTAATTATTATAATTTTCTAGAATTTTTAAATATTATTTAGATGATTTTAAATGATTTTTAAAAACATAAAATATCACTTTTTAATAAAACAAAATGCTTTAATATCACTTTGCAATTAAACAAATTGTTTTTAAACCAGATTGCAAATAATTTTTGTTCTATGCAAATTAGATTTTTGCATTAAATGCTGTGGGAGGGAATTTGCAATTTCCTGTTTTGTATTTTGTAAGGCGGTGGGTTAAACCTGTAATAGTGAATTTGTCAAGGGGCCTTAGTGTAAGTCGACCCTACGACTCGGCCTGGGTATTGGCCGAGCACCGCTCGTCGACGTCGAAACCCTAACCCTAATTCATATTTCTACGTCGAAACCCTAAATTGACCCCCCTAACCTAGCCTATAAAACTCCCCACACTCGAAACCCTAACCCAGACCCCTAGCCGATCACCATAGCCACCGTATTCCGTCGTCTTCCCCGACGAGTCGCCGGAGCTAGGTGCTTGCCAGCGCCGCCAATCTAGACGCCGCCGTCGCAATCTACCACCGCCGAAGTGTTCGCCGCATTGAGACGAGCACAGCGCCACCTTCCTCTGCCGCTCTCGACGCTTCCTCCGCCCTGTCGCAGCCGTAACAGCAACTTCCACCGGACACGTACGTGTCACCTTAAATTCTGTGTCGCTCTGTGTCTCGTAAACACGACCCTAAACTCGCCTAAGCCTGAGCAATGCGTAGGTAGTTCGGACACGCAGTAATGGCGACGTGCGTGTCATGCTAGACGAAGACACAAGGCTCGTGTCTAGATCACGTGTCCTAAACAGTCAGGACACGAGTTGTGTTATTGTATTATTGGGTTATCGGGTTAATGGGTTACTGTTTATGGGTTGGGTCGGATGATTAACTGTTTTATTATAATAAAATTTTAAAGTCCTACTCTACCAGCAAGCTCGTGCTAGCCTACTGGCTAGCCGAGTGGGGCTCAGTCACTGACCTTTGCATACCCGAGTTCGAACCCCCCTTCTCATATGTGGGGTATTTTTTTTGGTTCTTTTGTAAATCAATGTTTCTTTTTGTGTGTATATTATATATATATATATATATATATATATATATATATATATATATATATATATATATATATATATATATATAAATGTATATAATTATATAAATTTTGTAAAAACTGTAAATAAGTGTATAATGTTAATATTGAACTGTTTAGAACATTTTTCTCTTATATATATTATAAACTATATTATATATATAATATATATATATATATATATATATATATATATATATATATATATATATATATATATATATATATATATATAATATACACACAAAAAGAAACATTGATTTACAAAAAAAAAAAAAAAAAAAAAAAATATATATATATATGTGTGTGTGTGTGTGTGTGTGTGTGTATACATAAGTAATGAAATATTGAAGTTAATTAATATTAGTTCTTGCTTTCATTTCTTTTGTATTTTTTTGAGGAATATAATATATAAAATTATATATATATTTAACTTCTGTCATTTAAATTTATGTCAATATAAATACAGTGCCAATACTGTAATATGTATTTTTAATTCAGTTATTTAAATTATGTCATTTAAATTTATGTCAATATAAATACAGTGCATATACTGTAATATGTAAATAAATACAGTGCCTATACTGTAATACATATTTATAAATACAGTGCCTATACTGTAATATGTACGCTTTCAATTTTTGCAATTTAAATTATATGTATTTAAATTACGCATTATTTAGGATTTAAATACATTGTACAAACGACCACTCTGAGTCCAAGACTAGCATGGGTTGATCGGACTCAAGTGAGCCTACACATATTCGGGGTCTAGTCAAGTCATATTGGACTTGATTCACGGCTTTGGATCCCGTATCTGGACTTCGGTTCAATTTTAAATACGCAGACAAATACATTAAATAATTATTTTATTTAATTTCAGAATCTGGGATTTATGAACTTTGAATCTTTAGACCACTTTTTAATGCTGAAGAAATTTTAGAAAAATTGCTATAAAATACTATGTTAATTAATCTAATTTAATATAATTTTTCCATGATTTAATCTACTGTTTTGACACTGTTTAAAAATAGTAAAACATAACTCATTTTTAATGTACACTTGTATTCTGATTTTTAATAAATACTTATACTGGATCATAAATTCCAGAAAATTTATATTAAATTACTATAATTAACAAGGATCAATTTAGTATATTATTTCATATAAAATAGAACTGTATAACTATCTTAATAATTATTGGAACATAATGTATAGTCTGATTAATTAATTAATTAATATTGACTTGTGTGTTTTTGTGTGTGGTTGGGATATTTTAGTATCGGGACCTTACCCTACCTTAGTGTAGAGACCTAATTGTTAGTCTAGATGTTGTAACACCTCACTTTGGACAACTAGAGCTTCACATAGCTAGTGTCCTATTAGGAGCCGTGTCACAACACTAGTGTAATATTAATCATAACTTAGAGGCTGAGTTGTATATCATTTTGATAGGACATCGGACATCTGTACCTTCACATTATTACTCTTGCTTTACTCAAGGCAAGTACCCCTACAAACTTATTTACTGCGTATAAATAATAAACTGTGATTAAATCATGTTAAAATATTGCTTTCTGGATAACTGCAAGTCATATCTCTTCATGTTTCACATGCCTTATACTGCTATGAGTATCCACCAAGCTTTATACTGCTCTCGTATCACTCACATGTTAAAAACGGGTAAGGAGGAACTGTTAGTAGAGTACGTGATCATGCCCCCCTTCTCCGTATGTATTTACCGTGCACTGTTATATTCTATATGCAACTTTGTCGTATGTCTGATCCCGCGTTTGTGTATGTATATACACCGATGCCGTTAAGTGTACGTACGTACACTTCAAAAATTGATATGTACCACAGTACATCCTACTACCTATTGACCGATCACGTATATGCTACAGTTTTAAAACTTTAAAACAAATATATATTGCCATGATAAATTGTATCTAAAAACTGGATAAATCAAGTTATGTCATGATTATGTTATTTCTTTTCTTTCCATCACATGATCAGTATTATATGTTTGTAGTACAAGTACTTGCTCCCGTCCTGACAGGATAACGTTGTAGGTGTGCTTTCCGAGAAGGAATTGCTTTGTGATACTTTTTATGGAGCTGCTTTTGAGGACCTAGCCTTTGCTCCAGAAGAGGCCCCAGCGGGGAACCTTGCTTAGACATTGCCAGTCGGCTTTAGACTTAGAATTATTACAACTTTGTTTAGTTACTGGACTTTGTCTCCAGTTATTACTTTGGAAGTGTATTAAACTTTAAAACATATTTGCTTTCATCTATAAATGCTGTGTTGTGACAAACAATCTCAAATGCTTTAAATATAATCTTTAGCACACTTAGTACTATTCTGACTATCTTCTAGAATAGCTTACTACGCTTTTACCAAGCGTAGGCTGGACATGGCTCGGCCTGGCCCAACAATTTGGGTAGCGGATCGTGACATATTTTTAGTGGTGGCCCATGCAAGTCTTTGACTAAGTTGTTTGGTTACGTTATTGTACCAAGCATGCCTGCAATTAGGAACTTAAGATAACTAGATAACACCAGGAATAACATTTAGAACACCTAGAGGATTACTAGGATTGCAACATAGGAAAACTCATCACAGCATAGGCCGTTAATCATAATTAGATTTTGTTTATGATTGTTTGCTTAAAATTCTTATAGTCTCCTTGTCTTCCAATAGATGGTTATCACCAGTTTCTCCCAATCCATCGCCTCCGATGACGGTGCACCCTCTAATCTACCCACGGACCCGATGGCAGTCACTGTAGCACTCCCACCACCTCCATCTATGCCTCCCTATGCCACTATCCTCCAAACTCATATTCTACCGCCTATCCAGCAGACCCAGATACCACCACCTCCTACTCAGCAGACCGTAATACTACCACCCCCTCCTCCCACACCACACCTCCAGCCAGTCCAGGTGTTACCACCCCCACCTCCCATCATACCAGTCCAGACTTCCGTCACTCTCGACGGAAGCCAGCTTCTTGCATTACTTCAGGGGTTTCTGACAACCCAACATGAGCAGTCTGCCCTCATTCGTCAGAGCATGGAGTGCCCTGCAGAGCAGACTTTGACCACACCATCGGCAGCACCACAGCAGAGGATTGGGAGCATCAAGGACTTCATGGGATTGAACCCCAAGGAGTTTAGAGGGACCGAGGGTATTATAGTTGCAGATGACTGGCTAGACTCGGTAGAGAGGAAGCTCCTCGGAGCTAGACTGCCTGGTGACCTTCAGGTCGAGGCAGTAGGGTGCCTGCTGATAGACTTAGCAGGGATCTGGTTCAGAAATGAGCCAATGTTTGCGAGGCGCAGAGGGACCTGGGAGCAGTTCAAGACCCAGTTCAAGAAGAAGTTTTTCTCGACTACCGCCAGAGTTGTCATACGGTTGCAGTTTCAGAACCTGCAGCAAGGGAACCGCTCGGTAGATGAGTATGCTGGGGAATTCAGCCGGTTGAGCCGTTTTGCCCCCAGCCTAGTAGCAGATCCTGAGGATATGGCACGCAGATTCTGCCATGGTCTGATCCCGAACATCGGCAAACTACTGGTGGCAAACGGGACCATCGACTACTATCAGATCCTCGAGCTAGCCCGAGGTATAGAGGAGCGCCTTCAGTCTTACAAGAGGCCAGCTACCGGACACCATGACGGGCCATCCAAGCGCTAGGATTTCCAGCCAAAGCCACCTGCTCAGCACCAGCATACTTACCGTCCTCCTAGACAGCATCAGCATCAGCAGCAGCGGGCACCACCGACGAGGACCTCCGGCCAGCATCAGCAGCAGAGGGGAGCTACATGCACATAGGAGGCCAGGCCATGACGTTTCCATCTGTAGGAAGAGGCTGAACCAGTGCCTAGCTTGTGGGTCTTCCACCCACCAACTCCGAGATTGCCCAGCAGTAAAGACGCCAGGCACTGGACCACCTGGAGGACCACCGCTCCCGACTCAGCAGCAGAGGTTCGGGCAGCACCAGTAGCAGCAGATATGTAGTGCCCTGCTCCGCGAAGGCACTAGATAGACAGAAAGATCAGATTGCTGGCTTTGCAACAGAAGACGATTGATCTGGGTGAGTGGACGAAGTCTCATTTGCTGATTCGCTTACGCCTTAAGAATCTGAGTTTTTGATTGAATACTTTTGTTAATAACAAGATGGTAAATCATTAAGTATGCTTTAAGAGAATTCACATGTTGCCTCGTTAAAAAATGAATGTTGCATTGATAAAGAGAACCTTGCCATGCTAAGAACAAGAAAAAAATAATCTGTATGCTAATAAGAAGACTTGTTGCCTGCTAATAAGAACTGATATGATGCTTGTCATGCTTGATAGGATAAGAGAAGACAAATGAATCGAACTTAATGCTTGATCATTGCATGCTGCTAAGTATTGCTTGAGAATTATAGACATGTACAGACAGACTTGTACATGTTGACCTGAATAAAAGAAAGGCACGAATTGAACGTGCCGTATATCTGTAAAGGCATGAAAAGAACATGCTGTACATCTGATCACAAATCTGTTTCATCTGATAGAATCCTGCTAGAGCATGCATATGGCCTCGGACAACTCGTGTACGAGTAAAATTTGTCTCTCGGGTGGTATCTGGGGGCGCCTGGAACCGTTCGGCCTAGGAGAGATTATGAGCACACTGGGTAAACGAAACCCATGTTAAAAGTGTAGCCGATATCTGAGTCCTTAGCGACGAGCTGAACCCAAGAGAGTCACAGCGGCTAATCATAGGTTTCCTATGGACCATCATATAGATAGGTGTGGATTGGTGCAGAGCTGAACCGGAGAGTCACAGCTGCCAATCGGTCTGCATGTGTCTATCATATGTTTTGCTAAGAGCTAATGATGTAGAGACGAACAGGGAATGTCAATATTGGTTTTATAATGTTTATGCTAATCCTTGTCTTGTGCAGGGATGGACAGTCGGCTATGGTAAGAATCACTGAAAAGTGATACACATGTATTGCTTGAGTTTGTTATATGAATTGCTTGAAAAGATTAATCTGTTACCAAGAAGCGCTATGTTCCACTAAAGAAAAGATGTAATATCATGCTTGTAATCTGACCCTCAGAATGTCTTGAATCAAAGAAAAGATATGATATCGTGCTTATAATCGTCCGTTAGAGTTGCTTGATCAAAGAAATAAATATGCTCATGAAACACGCTGTGCACTGCACATGAAATGAATAGTCATCATGCTAGAATTGAATAGTCCCTTGTATGCTTGAAATGATATGAACTGTGGCTTTTCAAAGATGTTTTCAAAAGAGATGTAAACTGACTCTGTATGCATGAAATGAACATAGGTAAAGAGTAGCAAGATCACATCACAAAAAATGTTTTTTTACTAAATGAACAGTGATCGTTTCAGACAAATGTAGCTATTTGTTCATAATTCACCAGTATGCTGATATACTGACCCACCATCAGTCTGCATGCAGGTGCACTTTGCATCGAAAAGGATAGTCCGAAGCGATAGCCCGAGCCTCATCCACAGGAGCCAGAAATCAGAAGAGATGCCAAGAGATGACATCTGTTGCAAGAGTTGGTTTTGTATATAAAGGGATGTAATGTATGGGAACGGGATCATTGTAATCTGTAAAGTTCTGAGAGAATGTAACATTGTATCAGAGAGAATCGAGAGCTTGTAATCTGTTTAAATGAAATCAATAAAAAGAATTGTTTCTTGTTACCATTATGTTCAATGCATGTATTCTAAAAATATGTCCGCTGTTGCTTCAATTATCTGTGATACGTTCCGCTGCGTATTGTCAACCTTGTCTACTTTGTCTTGCTTCAGGTCTTGGCCTTGTGCAAGCACAACTTAGGCTTGCACGACATCACGCCTTAGCGAGGACGAACGGTCCTAAAGAGCCCAAAGCGATGACGAAAGGACTCTGCGGGATCGGGGCGTGACAAAATGGTATCAGAGCAACACGATCCTCTGGCCAATTTTGATTCAAATGAATTTGTACATGTCTTCTGATCGAAATTCCGTTGCCTACTCGATATCAATAATGAGATGAACGTTCCATACAATAAGTCCGTAAATATTTTTATGATGCCGACAAATATTTTATCGATTTGATTGATTGAGATTGGAATGCTTGATTGAACAAGAGTTTTGATATGACCTGAATTATGATTTCATGGATTGATGATGGCGAAGGATGAGGACTATCGCTGCTAAGGATATCGTAAGTTTCTCCTTAATTTTCGAGGACGAAACTTCTTTTCGGTGGGTAATTATGAAGTACCCCGCTCCGCGAAGGCACTAGATAGACAGAAAGATCAGATTGCTTGCTTTGCAATAGAAGACGATTGATCTGGGTGAGTGGACGAAGTCTCATTTGCTGATTCGCTTACGCCTTAAGAATCTGAGTTTTTGATTGAATACTTTTGTTAATAACAAGATGGTAAATCATTAAGTATGCTTTAAGAGAATTCACATGTTGCCTCGTTAAAAAATGAATATTGCCTTGATAAAGAGAACCTTGCCATGCTAAGAACAAGAAAAAAATAATCAGCATGCTAATAAGAAGACTCGTTGCCTGCTAATAAGAACTGATATGATGCTTGTCATGCTTGATAGGATAAGAGAAGACAAATGAATCGAACTTAATGCTTGATCATTGCATGCTGCTAAGTATTGCTTGAGAATTATAGACATGTACAGACGGACTTGTACATGTTGACCTGAATAAAAGAAAGGCACGAATTGAACGTGCCGTATATCTGCAAAGGCATGAAAAGAACATGTCGTACATCTGATCACAAATCTGTTTCATCTGATAGAATCCTGCTAGAGCATGTATATGGTCTCGGACAACTCGTACACGAGTAAAACTTGTCTCTCGAGTGGTATCTGGGGGCGCCTGGAATCGCTCGGCCTAGGAGAGATTATGAGCACACTGGGTAAAAGAAACCCATGTTAAAAGTGTAGCCGATATCTGAGTCCTTAGCGACGAGCTGAACCCAAGAGAGTCACAGCGGCTAATCATGGGTTTCCCATGGACCATCATATAGATAGGTGTGGATTGGTGCAGAGCTGAACCGGAGAGTCACAGCTGCCAATCGGTCTGCATGTGTCTATCATATGTTTTGCTAAGAGCTAACGATACAGAGACGAACAGGGAATATCAATGTTAGTTTTATAATATTTATGCTAATCCTTGTCTTGTGCAGGGATGGACGGTCGGCTATGGTAAGAATCACTGAAAAGTGATACACATGTATTGCTTGAGTTTGCTATATGAATTGCTTGAAAAGATTAATCTGTTACCAAGAAGCGCTATGTTCCACTAAATAAAAGATGTAATATCATGCTTGTAATCTGACCCTCAGAATGTCTTGAATCAAAGAAAAGATATGATATCGTGCTTATAATCGTCCGTAAGAGTTGCTTGATCAAAGAAATGAATATGCTCATAAAACACGCTGCACACTGCACATGAAATGAATAGTCATCGTGCTAGAATTGAATAGTCCCTTGTATGCTTGAAATGATATGAATTGTGGCTTTTCAAAGATGTTTTCAAAAGAGATGTAAACTGACTCTGTATGCATGAAATGAACATAGGTAAAGAGTAGCAAGATCACATCACAAGAAATATTTTCTCACTCAATGAACAGTGATCATTTCAGAAAAATGTAGCTCTTTGTTCACAATTTACTAGTATGCTGATATAATGACCCATCATCAGTCTGCATGCAGGTGCACTTTGTATCGAAAAGGATAGTCCGAAGCGATAGCCCGAGCCTCATCCTCAGGAGTCGGGAATCAGAAGAGATGCCAAGAGATGACATCTGTTGCAAGAGTTGGTTTTGTATATAAAGGGATGTAATGTATGGGAACGGGATCATTGTAATCTGTAAAGTTCTGAGAGAATGTAACATTGTATCAGATAGAATCGAGAGCTTGTAATCTGTTCAAATGAAATCAATAAAGAGAATTGTTTTTTGTTACCATTGTGTTCAATGCATGTATTCTGAAAATATGTCCGCTGCTGATTCAATTATCTGCGATACGTTCCGCTGCGTATTGTCAATCTTGTCTATTTTGTCTTGCTTCAGGTCTTGGCCTTGTGCAAGCGCAACTTAGGCTTGCACGACATCACACCTTAGCGAGGACAAACGGTCCCAAAGATCCCAAAGCGATGACGAAAGGACTCTGCGGGATCGGGGCATGACAAGAGAGGACCCCAGGGGAGAGCCTATGCTTTTGCCATGGAGCCAGCGGAGCCGGAGCAGGGCCCAGAGCCAGAGCCGGATTATTTAGCAGATGTTATCACAGGTCGAATTCATTTACATACTTTTTCTGCCATATGCTTATTTGATTATGGTGCTTCTCGTAGTTTCTTGTCATTAGAGTTTTTGCAAAACCATCATTTAGTAGCCACACCCACCGAAGGAGTGAGTAGAGTGATGACGGGGGGCGGGCCAGTACCCATTAGATCTATGTATAGATGCTCGATCACTGTAGCCGGAAGGGAATTTCGGGGACACTTCTTTCTGATGCCACTTCTCGGATATGACATAGTATTGGGAATGGATTGGCTTAGCTACGCTCACGCAGTTATAGACTGTCATGAGGGTAGTATTCAGTTTAGTCCCCCGGGAGCAGCACCATTCAACATCGAGAGATCCGGGCCAGAGATCAGCTTGGAGATGAGCTATAGTGCCGCAGTTGAGGAGCAAGCACTGCCGTACCCCATTATAGTGGAGTTTATGGATGTATTCCCTGAGGATCTTCCAGGACTTCCATCCAACAGAGACGTGGAGTTCACTATAGACTTGGTACCGGGCTCATCACCAGTGTCCCGGGCTTACTATAGGGTGAACCCCAAAGAGGCCATAGAGATGAAGGAGCAGATCGACGACCTATTGAGCAAGGGTTTCATTCGATCCAGCACTTCACCACTACAAAAAAAGTGTCTTTTTGGGACGACACTATATGAAACACTAGTCTAAAAAGTCCTAAAAGTATAATTGTAGGGACGGCTATATTTTTAGTAACAAACAGTTACATTTTTTTGGGACAGATTGTGAAAATGGATCATTATTTAGGACTAATGGAAAGTTCTGTTCCAAATAATACATATTTTCGTCCCAAATAGGACGGCGGGAATACCACACATTTGGCGGCTAATTGCCAAAGTTATGGGGGGAAAGTTTACCTCCACGTGTTCCCATCATAACCGTTCGATCGAATGGATTAATCTAGACCGTCCATCCCAAAATCATTCACAACTTATTCACCATTGATCAAAACCAACCTAAATATCTCTCTCCGATCAAAAATTTTGGCTGCTACTCCAAGCCCTCTCTCTCTTCCCCTTATCGCCACTCCGACCCCGAGCCAGGCCTCCGCCACCACCGCCCTCATCTCATCGGCGCCACTACTCCAACCACCTCTCTCTCTCTTTCATTCATCATGGTGATAGATTCTGAGAATGACCACTAGGTAAGAAGTTGTTGTTGTTGTTATTCTTCTTCTTCTTTTATTTTTTCAATCGGATCGATCTGATGTTTATTTAGTCTTGATTTTGAATAGGAAAGGGGGTTTTGCTTAGACCATGCAAGGAAGAACTAATTAGGGCTCCATGGGATGAGACCTTACGGTTTGGTTCTGGTAGGAAATTTGGCTAGGGTTCTACCGGCGATGCACTTCTTTTTTCTTCTGTTGTGACTACAGTTTCGATTGTAAGTCTTCTTCTTCTTTTTGTATTTTGCCCTTCAATAAAGCTTGAGTTTTGCATCAGCAAACTTATAATGATGCTTGAAGCGAAGGCTTCATGAACTTGTGTTAAGGTTTTTTGTACTGTATGAAGTATGGGAACTATGTAATATTGGGGTGACAAGAAACTGGTTGTAGTTTTGCTGGTTAAGATAATATTTTGGGTGGAGTATAACTCAGGTGATCTCGAGTTAGAGATCTACCAAAAAATATTTGTTTACCAGTAAGAGTGGTCCCCTTCCAGATTTATCCATTAACAATGCACCTATGCAAGTCATTGGAAACTGTATCAGTATCGACCGTATCGGTACTGGATCGGGACATGACAAACCGTATCAGTATCGGTTGTATCGGATCGGGTATCGGCCGATACTTTAAACCATGGGCCATGAATAAAAGAAATCAGAAAAGTACCACAGAGTTATACCAAGAATAAGAAACTATTTCTGCCTTTTTTATTGGTATTTCTCTATATTAAGAAGTTGATATTAGAAAACAGAAATGGTCTCACATTTGCATGACACACAATGACAAATACAGATGTATGAAACAAGAATGCACCTGACAAATATATATACCTTTCTTACTTTCACACCAAAGTACTACTTCTTATTCTACTTCTTATTCTAATCAATGCAGCAAGAGATGGAGCAGCAAGTGGCCATAACAAGATCTAACCAAAAGGATGGTAATTTTGTGGAATAAATATTTACCAGATTTTCTATTTATCTTACAGTTTATTTAATTACTTATTAATCATTAATGTCTTTTGATCTTGATTAATACAGTAGTGATTGAGTATCATCCTCTACTCCCACATGCGGAGAAGTCAAGTCTTGTGAGTCCCCAGCATTCACATACCACTAGAAATTGAAAGAAATTTAAACAGTATATAATAATTCATTCTTCTCACAACTCTTTTTTACTCTCTTCCTCTTGTTTGTTTTTGTTTCAAAGTTGTTGCTTGTGTGGTTCTCGTTCCTCCTTCTACAAATTATTAAGGTATTATATCAATTTTTAAGTTGAAACCACATAAATTTTGTTGTTTGGATTGTGACACATTATTGTCATTTTGTGTTGTGAATGCAGAATGGCACAAAAGTTTACAGGCCCATGTACTGGGTCATCAACATCCTGCAGGTGTGGTCTATCTCCAACCTTTTAATCCATTTTAATATAGGTTCATTAATTAGCTAGTCCTATCAAGTTTGTGGGGTTTTACTCTTGTTCAACTCACATGGAAACTACTATTAAACGAACAAGGATGAGTTGGCCAGTGTATTATCTAGTACTAATCTAGGTTGAAATCATTGCCAGCTGTCGTTCACATTAATCATGTATGCATCATGCATGGTGACAAATATCAGAGTTCTTAGACAAAATAATGACAATGAGAGGTGCAGAAATAAAAATTATTACTGGGGGTAAACTAGGGTGAACTAGGCTTGGTTTTCGGAATTGAAAGAAAATGATATGGATTTTTTGCATTTTTTTATCGTAACTCCAATCATTTTTTTTCGGTATTTGGAAAAGCTAAGAAAATTAGAATGGAAATTGAATCTTTAGAGGAGAAAATGAATCCTTAGGTGGATGGAAAATGAATCCTTAGGTGGATGGAGAGAACAATTTATCCTCTATTTTTCTTTCTTCCTGGATCAATTTTTTTTCTACTTATTTCCTTTGGTATCTAAATACAGTAAATGATAGACTTTTCTTTCCTAATGTTTTGATTATGTGAACCAAACACGACCTATGTAAACTGACTGATATAAATAAAAATAATAATGAAGAAATTGTTTTTTTAGACTGTAGCCCCCCTCATGCCCCTACATTATTCTGCCTATGGATGGGATATACCAGGATACATATAAATGTCATTAGATGATCTAAATGTATACTATACAGATATCATGAAAGATGAAATAAACCTGATTTTCTTTTTCTTTTGTTGAAATCTTCTACTATTTAAACCGGTTCCACATTAATATTTGATCAAGTTCATCTTTTGAAGAAGAAAAATGTCATTTGATTAGGCAAATAGCCTAGATACATGCACCAGCTAGTTTCGACTTTGTGGTATAATATCTCAAATTTCAATAAATAAATAAAGAAAATGCATCCTATCAATTATTTCTAGTTCAAGTGTTTGAGATGGAATGTATTTTCTTCGGTGGCCTGGTAGCAGAGCAAGCAGTTGTGAACCCCTTGCCAATGCCTAGACACAAAAGGCCTAGAACTAATGCCAATGCTTTATCTCCTACAGTGAACCCCTTGGCTTTGAACTTTTTCAAAATGATTCCTTCCATGGTTGTTGTTACTTGTGAAGTATTTGTTAGTTTATGGCTGATTTGCTTTTAAGTTATTAGCAGTTTGCTACCTTAAGCTATGGGTTTGTTTTTTGGGTTCAAAAGTTTGTGATACTGATTTGCTAATACGTAGTAGCAATTTGCTAATAAAAAGTATTTAAATTCAAACCTTGTGTATTTAGCCAAAATGAAGGCCGGTGTAGGAATTGGCAGAGAAGTAAACCTTGAGAAGTGCTTAAGAAGCAATCTTCAACAACAGTGCATCAAATATCTCGGACATGTATGTTTTATGTCAAATTGTGATTCTCTTTTAACTCAAACCTTGACATTTGTTGACATACATAGACATCTAATTCTTTCCTTGTGCTACAATCTCAAGTTGGTTATTATGAGTTTGCTTTCTATTGCAATCTTATTCTATGTTAAAGTCTGACTTATATATATTGGTTCTATGATATTAGGCACTTTGAGTCCAGTCTTTCTTCATTACTATGTTCCACAACACATCCTCTAATTTGGAGAGAAATTTTCTAATATCTCTAGCAAGATTTACTTATTATTTTAAGGAGAAGTTGGTTAGTCTTTAAAGACTTGTACAAGATTTCAATAATTTCCATAAAATAATTTCAAGATTAAGTGAATAAGCCATGTTGTTCCCATAAAGAAAGCATCCATCTGTGTATGGGTATTTTCATCTAATCTCTCATGTTTTCTTGTGTCAGGTTTCTTGCACTGTCTTGGCAATGCTTGCTACTCTACCACTTGCTCAACTTTTCTTCTTCCATGTTCTTCTTATTAAAAAAGTAAGTTTCGGTCCTCTAATGAGTTCTGCAGTAGCTTTTTTTTGATATATATATGTATATCTCATGTTTTATAGATATTGTAAGTATTGATCTTGAATAACAATATTCATCTATACACTTAAGATTTTGATGTTTTATTAGTTGGGACAATAATCACATGATTGTTATCTCGCAACCTTGTTGATCTCGAATAATGTCGGAATGGAAAACAACACTTAGTTCATCGATCCTCTATATATTGTTATCTCACAACCTCTCTTTGGCTTCACTCCCCTCCCTCTAGTTAGCAAGCAACCCCCTTAGGAAGCTCCTAAGCTTTTGTTTTTCAATTTGTCTAAATTCATAATGGATACATTGTGGTTGGTAACATCTTTGAATTAACAAAACAAAAAAAAAGGTGATTCGAACCCTTTGATAAACAATAGCCTACATATCAGCTCCAACGTTATGCCTTAAACCACTCGCCATCTCTCTTACAACATCCACAACTGGTTTACCAATTTGGAGTCTCATTTTTGTGTCTCGAGAACGGTCTTGATATCCATGCATGCTTACTTTTTCTCATTTATTGGGTCTAATGTTGTCTTCTACATTGGAGTTGGGATCATGTATGAACTTGGAGTAGTTTTGGAGATCTAACAGCCTAGGTTTTGAGTTCGGTTGGACAGTTTGGAGCTGCATATAAGTACTAGTTGGGAGACTGTGACCTCAAGGCCGGTTAGGGATGCAGATCGAACGGTATGAACTAAGAGATATAAGGAAGAAGACAAGTAGGAATCGTGGAGGATGACGACGATGAAGGAATAAATATAACAATAACCATTTTTAATTTGATATTTTCAATGAACTTAAAAAAAATAAAAGTAAATTGCTTTTTCGTAGTTATCTTCTTACGTATATAGATTTCTATGAAGTCTTATAGTAAGAGTGATAATATTATAAGACTTCTAAATTTATTTTAAAATTTATGAAATGCGGACTATTTTCATAAGCAGATGTTAAAACAATTAGATGTGCATAATTAATATCTAACTTGCTTTGAAGCAATTCAATAACTCAACACATGCAATTCAATCTGTTCAGATTCCAACTCTTAATTGGTTTGCGTCAATGCTTTATTTTGCCAAACACAACCTTAATCTACTAAATGCATAGTGTTTCAAGTTTCCTAAAGTTTTTTTTCTTTGCATTTGAATCCATTTATGCTTTATCATTAGAGCTCTGAATTTCTTCAGAGTGGCAGAGTATTTATTTTATTTATTATCTTTCACTAGATTATATATTATAGAGTACATCTTCGACAACAATATATTATGGTACCTATCTTTACATGTTTGAGATTATTCTTTCACTTTGCAAATATCTTGTAGTTAATAGTTTTCATCTTTGAATAAGGAACTTTATGGTGGGCTCCAGGATGTTTTTATCCCAGACGTGTACTGAATGGACTAGACGTCGAGTTCTTGTCAAGGAATGGGTGGAGGTGCTTTAAAATTTCTTTTGGTTTGCATTAGTTCGATGGAAAGTCAGGAGAGGAGGAAAATGGAAGTTTTTCATGTAAAATGGTTCCATTTGTATAGTATTCGTTTGTCCTTTACTTTCACTTACTTCCTTAGCAACCAAGCATGACCTTTTATGTACTAATGACATGATCTGCACTAGAGTTAGCTCTGAGATTGATGTTTCCTATGTAGATGAAAAATTAGTTGAAGTAAATGACCTTTATCTGGTTGAGGTAAAAGTAGAAGTTTCCTTTAATAAAGATGTTATATTTTATTAGATTCAAACACTTTTTAACTGTCATCTTTACATAGGGAATTGATGTTTTCTGTCATAACAGGCCGGAATGTACTGCTTACTTTCTCAGCTTCTTGAATAAGGATTTTATCTGGGAATTTTCAACGAACCTCTGATGGGAAGTTAGCGTACTTGGGTATATTTTCTCCTCACTTTATACAACTCAAATATGATAGCAGGACTTGTAATACTTGCTTTCATAAATATTTTTTTTACTTAATTAAACTTATAATTTTGGGAGGTCTTTTATTCTTTACTTAAGAATGGAACGAAAAAGTCACCTTTTTTCATAAGCATGTTAGATCTTGTTAAATGTGATAGGCAAGTGTATAATTTTTTTACTAAAAGCACATGGCTTCTCATGTATGTAGTGTGCTTACATCTAGAAGAATCAGGGCTTCTCATATATAAAGTTGTGACTGAACTTAATAGCAAGATAGACTACCCTAGATTCCTAAGAATTTGAATATTCAAGGCCTTTTAGATAAGTTATTACCATGCCCCTTCATTCCTTAATAAAATGTGATTCAGATACACTATAATTCAATTTCAAAGAGCAGCTTACAAATTATTCATCACCCTATCAGAGTGTCGGACCCCTACAACAATACATTATTTCATCTCTTAAAATTAACATGCAGTGGGATGACTATTTCTTTGGGCGGCGATATTCATTTAGATTTGATGTGTTATTTAATTAATTAATTGTCTCCAAATGCACATATAGCATGAAGCATGCTTATCTTAGTTTGATTATGAGCTTGTAGTGATCGTGTTTCCTTATTCCCCAGACTTCAGAAGGACAAAGTTACAAAGGCATTGACATGTTCCTTTTTTCTTTTTTATCATTTAAGGCTTCACATCATCTAAATAGTAAATACATTTGAAGCACTAGAAATTCTTTCAACACTTGTTTCCAGGCTATGCTGTCATTATAAAGTTGGATACTTATACTACAAGTAGTACTTATACCTTCGTAATAAAGTTCTCTATTTATACTGTAAGTAGTAAGCACTAGAAATGATTTGTTCTTGTAAAAGTTTAGATGTGATATTACCTTCAACTCAAGTTTACAACATGTTATTTGGCATATTTGTTTATCTTTTTTTATGAAATTCTCTGAGTTTTCTACAAGAACTAGTTCATGTAGAGTAATGACACATGTAATGTTACTTCAGAGAATGCATCAGTGTAAAAAGGCTTCTAAATGTTATAATCAATGTTTTATTTTTCTAAGGGTCGTCAATCTTTGTTCAAGTTCTTTTGGGATCAGATTATTTCTTTAGCACCTTTTCAGATGGATCTTTGGTGATATTTCGACTGGCACCACAAGTGTGGATTTATTTTACTTCTATGCACAATCAATAATGTATATCATGCTTTTCAATTAAGTAAATCATCTTCTCCATGTTGTGATCATGTGACTTCAAGAATACCATCGTCTCCATGATTACCTTCGTAACTGGAATATGATTTTGGAAGCGACTGACGCATTAAGAAAGAGCGTTAGGAGCAAGAGGCGCGGCATAAGAAAGAGATTGAGGCGGTCAAGAATGAGCTTAGGACTGAACTCAAAGAGGAAGTTATTGCAATGATTTTGGAGAATGATGTGTATAATGGTGCAGAATGCTGTGTGTGATGTTATGTTTTGTAACTGATGATGGTGTGTGATGTATTATGTTATATATGGAAATGTTGGTAAATAATGGATTGATTTTGTAGTTGATGGTGTGTGTGATGTATTATGTTTTGGATTTATTTTGAAAATGTTGGCAAAGAATGCTTAATGCTAAGCATTTATGTTGTTTTTCAATTGAACATTAGAGTTATATATGAATTTTTTTTGTCTTCAACCTTGATGTTAAGATTTTTTTGTATGGGAGCTCCGACATCGAAAGATACATCTGAGAACAAGCTTAAGTTTGACACCCCTGATCATATGAATACTGTTATGTGTATTTAAATTGTATATTTTATGGCTGGAAAATGCAAATGGTAATGTCATAAGTGTTACTTTTGGGACAGTTATGTAATTGTCCTAGATATAAACGACATTCTTTTGTAACGCTGGCAAATTTGTTTAGGACGGATGTTATTCGTCACAAACTCTTTTATTTTGGGACCGTTTTGTAAACCGTCGTAAACATGTAATAATTCAAACTCTTTTGGTACGGTTATATTTTTCGACCCTAAAACCAAATTAGGACGGTATTTTTCGTCCTAAAACTTTTTGCCACGCCACCCTAATAGCACTGTCACTTACCGTCCTAAAATTTGTCCCAAATCACAATTTAGGACTGATTTGGGTCTTTTTAAGACGGATTTTTGGGGTCCCAGAAAGACACTTTTTTTGTAGTGCTATGGGGAGCACCAGTGCTCTTTGTGCCGAAGAAGGATGGTACAGTCCGGTTGTGCATTGACTACCGGGCGTTGAACTCCATTACCATCAAGAACAAATATCTGTTGCCTCGGATAGATGATCTGTTTAACCAGTTGAGTGGAGTGAAGGTATTCTCCAGGATAGACTTGAGGTCAGGCTACCACCAAGTGAAGGTCAGAGCTGAAGACATCCAGAAGACGTCGTTCAACACGAAGTATGGGCAGTACGAGTTTCTGGTGATGCCATTTGGTCTTACAAATGCGCCAGCTGTCTTTATGAACTTGATGAATAAGACATTTCACCAATATCTTGATAAGTTCGTCGTAGTGTTTATTGATGATATCTTGATATACTCGAAGATGCCAGAGGAGCACGAGGAGCACTTACGTACAGTTCTCGGGATTCTGTGAAAGGAGAGACTGTATGCAAAACTGTCGAAGTACGAGTTCTTTTTGACCGAGTGGAGTTTTTCGGTCATGTGGTTACTGGAGATGGTATCTCAGTGGACCCCAAGAAGATTACTGCCATTGAGACGTGAAAGGCTCCGACATCAGTAGCAGAGATCAGGAGTTTCTTGGGCTTAGCAGGCTATTACAGAAAGTTTGTCCAAGACTTTGCCAGGATAGCCAGCCCATGATGAAGCTGACACAAAAGGACGCGGAGTACATCTGGACGGAGGCATGCCAGGCAGCATTTGATGAGCTGAAGAGAAGACTGACGACTGCACCGATTCTTGCACTACCATCAGGACCAGGAGGCTTCACTATTTACAGCGATGCTTCAGGAACGGGACTAGGATGAGTTCTACAGCAGCATGGAAAAGTGATTGCCTATGCATCTAGGCAACTGCGGACTCATGAGCGAAACTATCCTACTCACGACTTGGAGTTAGCTGCAGTGATTTTTGCTCTCAAATTGTGGAAGCATTATCTGTACGGAGAGCGAATGGAGATCTTTACAGACCACAAGAGCTTGAAGTACGTATTCACGCAGAAGGAGCTGAATATGAGACAGCGTAGATGATTGGAGTTGATGAAGGACTTCGATATTGATCTGTAGTACCATCCCGGGAAGGCGAATGTAGTAGCGGATGCGCTGAGCAGGCATCCGATGGCATGGTATATGAGAATGGACCGATATTTACGGGAGGATCTAGAGAAGCTTGGTATCGAGATGATTCTACCAGGAGCCAAGATGCAGATGATGGCACTGGATATTCAGTCGAGTCTGATGGATCAGATCAAGGAGACTCAGTTTTCAGATGAGAGCCTCTGTAGATTCAAAGTTCAGGCTTTAGCTGGACTGCTTGATGACTTCACCCTTGTAGAGGATGGATCTTTGAGGCACGGCAGTCGATTATGCGTGGCGAAGGGCGAACTGATTGAGGCGATCTTGCAGGAGGCACATCAGTCACGATATTCTATTCACCCTGGTGCCAACAAGATGTACCGTGACTTGCGGAAGCATCTCTGGTGGCACGGGATGAAGAGGGACGTAGCACGTTTTGTCTCGAGGTGCCTAGTGTGTCAGCAAGTAAAGGCAGAGCGACAAAGACCAGCCGGTCTATTGTAGCCTTTACCCATTCCCGAGTGGAAATGGGAACACATTACTATGGACTTCGTTTCAGGGCTTCCTCGTTCCCAAGGAGGGAAGGATGCCATTTGGGTGATCGTCGACAGATTGACTAAGTGTGCTCACTTCTTACCCTTCAAGGTGGGGCTGTCCACCGAGAAGTTGGCAGAGCTATATGTGCAGCAGATAGTTTGTTTGCATGGAGTGCCAGTAAGCATTGTATCGGATCGAGATAGCAGATTCACATCCCACTACTGACGGAGCTTGCATGAGGAGTTGGGCAGCCGACTCAAATTCAGCACGGCGTACCACCCGCAGACTGACGGACAGTCGGAGAGGACGATCTAGACACTTGAGGACATGCTGAGGACTTGCGTTTTAGACTTCGGAGGATCATGGGAGAGTCATCTTCACTTGGTAGAGTTTTCATACAACAACAGCTACCAAGCCAGCATCGGCATGTCACCTTTCGAGGCGTTGTATGGACGGCGATGCCGTACACCACTCTTTTGGGATGACGTCGGAGACAGAGTTATGCTCGGACCAGAGATGATCACTGAGGCGGCAGAGAAGGTCCGGATGATCAGAGATAGACTCAGAGTTGCTCAGGACAGGCAGAAGCACTGGGCAGACGCTAGTCGCAGACCATTGGAGTTCGCCGATGGAGACATGGTGTTGGTGAAGATATCACCTACCAGAGGGACAATCCGATTCGGACGAGGGGGCAAGTTGAGCCCTAGGTACATTGGTCCGTTCGAGATACTCGGCAGGATTGGAGAGGTAGCCTACATAGTTGATCTACCACCCAACTTGGAGGGCGTTCACAACGTCTTCCACGTGTCTCAACTGAGGAGATACGTTCCCGACCCCAGCCATGTACTGGATCATTCAGAGCTGGATATCGGACCGAGCCTTGGAGTCGCAGAGCAGCTCGTAGAGATATTGGACCGCAGAGAGAAGAGGCTGAGGAACAAGGTCATCCCCTTAGTCAGAGTAGCATGGAGCAGACATTCGCCAGGAGAGTCCACTTGGGAGCGGGAGTCGGACATGAGGGAGAAGTACCCTTATCTGTTTGATCCACCAGTCGGGAGGGAGCCATCGTCTTCTACTTGATACTTAGAGGTTAGCTTTAGATAATTGCCTTAAGTTTTGTTGTTTGTCGTTTGATTGTGTTTTTCGACCTTGGGAATTTCGAGGACGAAATTTTTCAAGGAGGGAAGACTTGTCAACCCCTGAAATTTAAAATATTTTAAATTGAAAAAAAATATATATAATGACTAATTTAGCCTTCAAATTAATTATTATAATTTTCTAGAATTTTTAAATAGTATTTAGATGATTTTAAATAATTTTTAAAAACATAAAATATCACTTTGTAATAAAACAAAATGCTTTAATATCACTTTGAAATTAAACAAATTATTTTTAAACCAGATTGCAAATAGTTTTTATTATGTGCAAATTAGATTTTTGCAATAAATGCTGTGGGAGGGAATTTGCAATTTCCTGTTTTGCATTTTGTAAGGCGGTGGGTTAAACCTATAATAGTGAATTTGTCAGGGGGCCTTAGTGTAAGTCGACCCCACGACTCGGCCTGGGTATTGGCCGAGCGCCGCTCGTCGACGTCGAAACCCTAACCCTAATTCCTATTTCTACGTCGAAACCCCAAATTGACCCCCCTAACCTAGCCTATAAAACTCCCCACACTCGAAACCCTAACCTAGACCCCTAACCGATCACCATAGCCACCGTATTCCGTCGTCTTCCCCAACGAGTCGCCGGAGCTAGGCGCTTGCCAGCGCCGCCAATCTAGACGCCGCCGTCGCAATCCACCACCGTCGAAGTGTTCGCCGAATTGAGACGAGCACAGCGCCACCTTCCTCCACCGCTCTCGAGCTTCCTCCGCCCTGTCGCAGCCGCAACAGCAACTTCCACCGGACACGTACGTGTCACCTTAAATTTTGTGTCGCTCTGTGTCTCGTAAACACGACCCTAGACTCGCCTAAGCCTGAGCAACGCGAAGGTAAGTTCGGACACGCAGTAATGCGACGTGCGTGTCATGCTGGACGAAGACACAAGACTCGTGTCTAGATCTCGTGTCCTAAACAGTCAGGACACGAGTTGTGTTATTGTATTATTGGGTTATCGGGTTAATGGGTTACTGTTAATGGGTTGGGTCGGATGATTAACTGTTTTATTATAATATTTTTATAAATTCCTACTTTACCAGCAAGCTCGTGCTAGCCTACTGGCTAGCCGAGTGGGGCTCAGTCACTGAACTTTGCATACCCGAGTTCGAAACCCCCCCTCATATGTGGGGTATTTTTTTTGGTTCTTTTGTAAATCAATGTTTATTTTTATGTGTATATTATATATATATATATGTATATAATTATATAAATTTTGTAAAAATAGTAAATAAGTATATAATGTTAATATTGAACTGTTTAGAACATTTTTCTCTAATATATATTATAAACTATATTATATATATATATATATATATATATATATATATATATATATATATATATATATATATATATATATATATATATGTGTGTGTGTGTGTGTGTGTGTGTGTGTGTGTGTGTGTGTGTGTGTGTGTGTGTACATAAGTAATGAAATATTGAAGTTAATAATATTAATTCCTGCTTTCATTTCTTTTGTATTTTTTGAGGAATATATTATATAAAATTATATATATATTTAACTTCTGTCATTTAAATTTATGTCAATATAAATACAGTACCTATACTATAATATGTATTTTTAATTCAGTCATTTAAATTATGTCAATATAAATACAGTGCCTATACTGTAATATGTAAATAAATACAGTACCTATACTATAATACGTATTTACAAATACAGTGCCTATACTGTAATATGTACGCTTTCAATTTCTGCAATTTAATTATATGTATTTAAATTACGTATTATTTACGATTTAAGTACGTTGTACAAACGACCACTCTGTGTCCAAGCCTAGCATGGGTTGATCGGACTCAAGTGAGCCTACACATATTCGGGATCTAGTCAAGTCATATTGGACTTGATTCATGGCTTCGGGTCCCGTATCTGGACTTCAGTTCAATTTTAAATACGCGGACAAATACATTAAATAATTATTTTATTTAATTTTAGAATCTGGGATTTATAAACTTTGAATTTTTAGACCACTTTTTAATGCTGAATAAATTCTAGAAAAATTACTACAAAATACTATGTTAATTAATCTAATTTAATATAATTTTTTCATGATTTAATCTACTGTTTTGACACTGTTTAAAAATAGTAAAACAGAACTCATTTTTAATGTACACTTGTATTCTGATTTTTAATAAATACTTACACTGGATCATAAATTCCAAAAAATTTATATTAAATTACTATAATTAACAAGGATCAATTTAGTATATTATTTCATATAAAATAGAACTGTATAACTATCTTAATAATTATTGGAACATAATGTACAGTCTGATTAATTAATTAATTAATATTGACTTGTGTGTTTTTGGGATATTTTAGTATTCGGACCTTACCCTACCTTAGTGTAGAGACCTAATTGTTTGTCTAGATGTTGTAACACCTCACTTTGGACTACTAGAGCTTCACATAGCTAGTGTCCTATTAGGAGCCGTGTCACAACACTAGTGTAATCTTAATCATAACTTAGAGGCTGAGTTGTATATCATTTTGACAGGACACCGAACATCTGTACCTTCATATTATTACTCTTGCTTTACTCAAGGCAAGTACCCCTACAAACTTATTTACTGCGTATAAATAATAAACTGTGATTAAATCATGTTAAAATACTGATTTCTGGATAACTGCAAGTCATATCTCTTCATGTTTCACATGCCTTATACTACTCTGAGTATCCACCATGCTTTATACTGCTCTCGTATCACTCATATGTTAAAAACGGGTAAGGGGAAACTGTTAGTAGAGTACGTGATCATGCCCCCCTTCTCCGTATGTATTTACCGTGCACTGTTACATTCTATATACAACTTTGTCGTAAGTCTGATCCCGCGTTTGTGTATGTATATACACCGATGCCATTAAGTGTACGTACGTATACTTCAGAAATTGATATGTATCACAGTACATCCTTCTACCTATTGACCGATCACGTATATGCTACAGTTTTAAAACTTTAAAACAAATATATATTGCCATGATAAATTGTATCTAAAAACTGGATAAATCAAGTTATGCCATGATTATGTTATTTCTTTTCTTTCCATCACATGATCAGTATTATATGTTTGTAGTACAAGTACTTGCTCCCGTCCTGACAGGATAACGTTGTAGGTGTGCTTTCCGAGAAAGAAATGCTTTGCGATACTTTTTATGGAGCTGCTTTTGAGGACCTGGCCTTTGCTCCAGAAGAGGCCCCAGCGGGAAACCTTGCTTAGGCATTGCCAGTCGGATTTAGACTTAGAATTATTACAACTTTGTTTAGTTACTGGACTTTGTCTCCAGTTATTACTTTGTAAGTGTATTAAACTTTAAAACATATTTGCTTTCATCTATAAATGTTGTGTTGTGACAAACAATCTCAAATGCTTTAAATATAATCTTTAGCACACTTAGTACTATCCTGACTATCTTCTAGAACAGCTTACTACGCTTTTACCAAGCGTAGGCTGGACATGGCTCGGCCTGGCCCAACAATTTGGATAGCGGGTCGTGACAGTATGCGTCGGTAACCGTCGAAAACATTCTCAGGATTTTACCTCATTTTTCCAGGATATACCGACATATAGCGACATCACAAAACGTCGTTAATATTTCCTAGGAAATACCGACGCATTGCGACATCGTAAACGTCGGTAATTTCCCAGAAAATATCGACGTATAGCGACATCATAAACGTCGTTATTTCATCGACGAAACGACGGTAAACGTCGGTATATTACCGACGTATCTTTGTGTCGGTAAACGTCGGTGTTGGCGACAATCAGCGACGTCTTTCCAAACAGCGACTAAGGTTTCCGCGACAAGAGGAAGACGTCGCTAAATACGTCGCTAAACTAGTTTAGCGACGTCTTTAGACGTCGCTAAAATGACTTATTCTGGTAGTGTTTGTTGTTGTGGACTGGTCTTAGGAATATCACCCGGTGCTAATGGATGAAGAGTGAGACGTCGTCCATTTGAAGGAAAGAATATGTGTCGTCTCTTCCCCGGTATGTGACATTTTTGTCAAATTGCCATGGCCGACCGAGGATGATGTGACAAGAGTCCATGTCGACAATATTGAACATGACTTCATCTTTATAGGTCTTTCCGATGGAGAAGGGCATACGACAAACTTCAGAGACGACCATGTTGTGTCCCTGTTGAATCCAGCCAATCTTATATGGAGCCGGGTGTGCTTCTTTGGTCAGTCTCATCTTCTCTACCATTGTTCTTGAAACAATGTTCTCTGTACACCGGTTGTCAATGATGATGTCACATAACTTGTCTTTGACCTTGCATCGGGTTCGGAAGACATTGTGGCGCCGAGGTGGTTCTTCAATCTTTGGGGCTAGTAGCAGACGCCTAACGACACACACTAGTTGTTCACCATCATCTTCAGGAAGGACCTTTTCTTCTCCTGAGTGTTCTTCTCCTCCCTCTTCGTCTTCGTAGTCAGCAAAGGCAACTTGTGCTTTAAGGGGGCAGCTGGTTGATAGATGTCCGACTTCGTTGTAATGGTAGCACTTGTTTCCTCTTGGTTTGTTGTATGGATTGGCAATTTGTTGAGGTTTGGCAACTTGTTGTGGGACCTGTAGTTTTGAAGGTGCCGTCGGGGAGAGAGAATTAGGGTCTGCTGGTCCTTTGCCCTTTTTAGAATATTTGACAGCTTAATTTGGTGTCCAATTATCCTTTGTTATTGATCCATGGTTGTTAGCACTAAAATGACTCTGTGGACTCTTAAACTTCTCAATCTTTTATTCTACCTTCTCTGCAAAGGTGATTGCTTCAATGAGTGTGTATATATTCTGCAAGTATAGTTGATCATGGATGTCTTTCCTTAGGCCGCCAAGATAACGGATCGCATGTTGAAGATCTGTTTCGTATATATCATTACGGGACGAAAGTCTGAAGAATTCTTCTATGTAGTCAGCTATAGTTCGTGCACCTTGTGTGCAATTTTGATATCGACGATAAAGAATCTGCTGAAAATCTGGAGGTAGAAATCTTTGTCGTAGCAGTCGTCGCATCTTTGGCCAACTCCATACAGGAGCTTTGCCGACTCTCGCACAGATGTGCTCGAGTTGTTCCCACCAAGCAGAGGAACCTCCATTGAGCCTATAGGCTACAAGGTAAACCCGTCTCTCTTTAGGGATGTTCATGTATTCGAAGAAGCGTTCTACTTCTGTGAGCCAGTCAAGAAAGTCTTCAATGTATAGTCGACCGTTGAAAGAGGGAAGTTCCATCTTCATTTTGAAATCACCTCATCTTTCGTAGTCACCTTGCCCCCGTCGTTGGTATGCATGGCTCCGTCGTTGTTGGTTTACATAGATGGTTTGGGGGCTCTGACGATGGGATCCCTGCAGGCTGAAATCATCGTCGTCGCTATCTTCGCAGTATTCCATGTGAGGGGCCCCACTGTTGTGGCCACGATGTAGACCCTTTTGTGTACGACTGGTAGTAGGACGAGCATTTGTGTCTCTCGTCTCTGTAGGCGGTATTCCTGTAATATCAACGACTTCGTTGGATTTGATTCCAAGAAATCCCAGCACTCCATCCAATTTGTCAGACAGGACATCAACTTTTTTTGACAAGGCTTCAATGTTATTAGACATGGCATCAAACTCCTCACGTGTGACAGGTTTTGCTATTGTTGTTTTGAGAAAGAAAGATTTCCAAAGGTTTCCAAACAAATTGGAATCCTCGATCTGTGGGGCTCTGATACCACTTGACGCAGCGGGATAGCGGAACGGGCTTACCTTCGTGCTTGACAATGGCCAAGTCGATCGATGATGACGATAACTGGACCACCGTTGCTTGGTGAGAGCGAAGCGGTACCGCAAAAACTCCGACAGAGGGCCTTGTGAGGGGTCCGCACGAAGGTTGCTTGAAAACCTCAAGCGAGGGGCTTCCGAATCCACGGAACAGTCGAGTCCACGACCAAGAAAATAAGAGAATAAATCTTAAACTTTAAAGAAGAATTTTATTGATTAAAAGTTGTTCTCGATTGTATACAAAAGGTGCCTATTTATAGGACTTTTGTGACAACTTAACCCTAATAAAATAAAGATAAAATATATCCTAATAAAAGATAAAGTCAAAATAAGAATCCTATCATAAATAGGATTATAAAAAAGTAAAGAAAAAAAAGAAATCCAAGAGGGAAGAGGAAAAGAAAAGGAATCCTAGAAGAAAGAGGAAAAGAAAAGGAATCCTAGAGGGACTAGGATTCTACGCTACATCACACTGTTGCATCTATAGTTAAGGGAGAGGTATTCCTTGTACTGCTGCATCTAGGGGTGTGCATCGGTCGGTGGTCGACCTATTTGGTCCCAACCGAAGTCGAATCGAAGTTAATCGGTTTAAAAATAAACAAAATCGAACCAAACCAACCAAATGGTCGGTTCGGTTTTAAAACCGACCGACTTGGTTCGGTTTGGATCGGTTCGACTTGGTCGGTTTTGATCACATAAAAAAATGGACTATATGTTTTTTCTTTTGTGAAACCTCAGTCCACTTCCACTTTGCAACAGGAAATACAATTCAGCAGCTTCAATTCAACTTGCACTTTGCAGGTGGAGAAAAATGCCAATTATACATAAAAAAATCGTATACATTCAACCAAAAGTCCATTTCATGTGCACATGAGCAATTAGAAAAGAATAGGAGCCGCCAGCACTCCTCTTTGAGACTAGAGAGAAAAAGAGAGAGAGAGCTCTTTCAACTTTAACTTGATAAATTGTTGTGATGTGAATAAATGAACCAAACCAGTATAATACAACCCAATGAACCCATACCCAACCGGCCAACCCTAATTATTTAACAAGGATTTGGTTCGGTTCGGTTCGATTTAGACGATTTTTGGCATAACCAAACCGTGAACCGAACCGAATCGGTCGGTTTTGAAAAAATTGAAGCCGAACCAAACCAACGGAACCATCGGTTCGGTTTAAAACCAATCGGTTCGGTTTGACTTGGTTCGATTTGGTCGATTTGACTTAATTGTGCACAGCCCTAGCTGCATCTGACAAATCATGGTTAAGGGAAAGGCCATGTTTCCTCTTTACGTCTTCCTCGGCCAAATGTACATAATCAAGAAGTGTTCATCCATGGTCAGGGTGTTATTCGGGCTGAATCCGACCGGCCCGAGCCCACAAAAATTCGGTCCGACCGGGCTTGGTCCGGGCCCAGCTCGGACCGGTTCATCTAGCGGGCCGGGCCTGGCCCGGCCCGGTTCTTGTTCAGAGGACCCAGCCCGGCCCAGTGACCCGGTCTGGGTAGGGCTGGGCCGGTCCGGTTCGGGTCGTGGGCGGGCTTGGGCCGGTCCGGTTCGGGTCGTGGGGGGGTTCGGGCCGGTCTAGCGGGCCGGTCCGGTTTAAGTTGGTTTTTTTTTCTTTTTCTTTTAACTTTTATATTTTTTAACTTTTATATTCTTTTAATTTTTATATTCTTTTAATTTTCTTTTTCTTTTAACTTTTATATTCTTTTAATTTTTTTAATTTTAATCTTTTTAAATTTATTTTTTAATTAAATTATTTTTTATAATTTTTTCCTTCTCTTTTATCCGAGCTTGGAACCGGCAAGACAAGCTTTGCTTGTCATAGGCAGAGTTAAAAAAATTTAATGGTCAATTTATAGAAGGACGGAATTGTTTGTATTTGAAATGAAAGTTTAATGGCTAATTTATAGAATTTTTTGGAAGCCAAATGACCCCCCATACCCTCAAAATATAGTTGTTGTAAAGAATTTTTGGTCATTTTGGTCAAAAAGACCAAAATACTCCTATAACGGTCATAAAACGGTCAAAAAACGAGAGTATTTTGGTAAAAGGGGAACTATGATTCAAAAAAAAAAAATTGGAAAATTCGGTTCAGCCGGCCGGACCGGGCCTGGCTCGGGCCTGGGCGGGCCTGACCGGGCCGGGCTGAACCGGGCCTAACGTTACATTTTTAAAAAAAAAATGGGTCCGGGCCGGGCCGGGCTTGGGCTCGGGTGGGCGAACCCAGCCCGGACCGGATGACCTATTGGGCGGGCTCGGTCCGGGCTACGAGCGGGCTGAACCGGGCCGGGCTAGCTGCGGGCTCGGGCGGGCTCGGGCCAACCCGGCCCATGTAACACCCTGAATCCATGGCCCAGTTAATTCGAACAATCCGTATACATGCAAGTAAAGTTGGTTTGTCACTTGGTTCAGCAGATACTGAAATGATGCCAAAAGTAATGGGTAGATAAAGAAGGTGGCCTTTTATCACAATTGGAAGATGAAGAATAAACACCCTTGTTTCTACAAATCCCATCACATCTCATCACCACACGACTAATGCTGCCTCCTCTTGGCCTTCTTTGAGGGTGATTCTTGAGTTGGGGAAGAGAATGATATTGGCATGTAAGACTACTCGTCTCCGATGCCATAGTTCTGGAGGTGCTGGAAAGCAATGGCCGCTTGGTTGAATTTGCCAGACTCCTGACGAATTTGAACTTTTCTTCCATTCTCATCTATAATTGATCACAAAACATATCATAAGTGATTTTCCAATGCTAAACATGCATACATAAAATGCTAAACAAGACTTCTAACCTGTAACTAATATCCTTGCACATACACTAAACTAGATACCAGTTCCGTGTTTTCAGCAATGTACTATCTTTTAAGTGAACATTTAACTATAATTCATTGGACTTCCATTGCATAACTTTAACTTCAAACAATCTTATACCTTTTCTGATGTCGTGAAGCCTCGTATGTTTACATTCTGTTGATATTGCCAGCCACATGCCTGATAGATCGGTCCAAATTAAATTAGGCTGAAAGATTATTTATAAAGACACATCAAAAGTTGATCAGGCCCATTTCTAAGTTTGATTTATTTAAAAGTTTGTCATTGAAAAAAAATGATTAGGGCTATCTCATTTCTAGGTATAAAAGTCACTTTTTCTATTTTTGCTCTTTTTCTTCCTCAACACATCCAAGAAAAACAAGAACAAGAAAAGAAGAACAAAAATGTTTGATGTGTTTTCTTCTTCTCCATCATTTTCATCCTTACTATCTCCATCAAAAACCTAATTTTCTTCTCATTTCCAATTTTGATGGCACCCAAAGGCTTCTCATAATGTACAAACCCTAATATTGGTGGAAACCTTAATATTGGTGGAAATTCTAATATTGGTGTTCAACAAGTGCAAACAAGAAGAAACAATAATGGACTTCCTCTCAACAAGTACAAACTAGGACTGCCTAATTTTTGGCAGTCCTACAAATTGATAGGACTGTCAGAAATAGTGGCAGTCCTACTTCACAGCAAGTGAAACCAAGGACTGCCATAATTTCTGGCAGTCCTGACTGTATGTAGGACTACCAGAATTTCTGGCAGTCCTGACTGTATGTAGTACTACCAAAATTTCTGGCAGTCCTGTCTGTATGTAGGATTACCAGAATTTCTGGCAGTCCTTGATTTCACTTGCTATGAAGTAGAACTGCTACTATTTCTGGCAGTCGTATCAGTTTGTAGGACTGCCAGAAAATTAGGTAGTTCTAGTCGACGCAGGATTTTTTAGATCGTGTTTACTTGAGTTTAATTCAAATGGGTAATTTTTCACTCCGAATGTACTTGGGGTTTAATTCAAATGGACTACAAATAATTGAAATAACATTGTAATGTATACTTGGATTTTCGAAATAAATTGTTAGGATTTGTGTGCCATCGGTCTTGTTGAGAAGAGGAGCATGGTGGAGAAGAAGAGGAAGACGTTGGAAAAGAAGAAGAATATAAGTTCTTGCTTAGGGATGGAGGAATGGTGGAGGAGAAGAGGAAGAAGAAGAAGAAGAGAGGAATTAGAGTTTTGGAAGAGAGAGAAGGAAATTGGGAAATGAAACAAAAAAATTGGGTTTTTTTTTTTTTTTTTTTTTTTTTTGGGGGGAGGGTTTGAGTTTGGGACAGCCATAGGAGTAAAAAAAAATGGGATGTCTTGAGTAAAATCTCCTCAAACTTGGGCTAGCCGCAATCCTGGATAGCCCTGATCAACTTTTGATGTGCCCTTATAAAAAATCGCTGAAAAATTGGTAGTCTGGGCACCCTAAGTTAAGTATAATTTATATATATACATTCATCTCACAAGAATCAGATGACATAGGTAACACCCTCACACTGGTTGATCCATAGACGATTTCTTAAAGAACTTATTTACTCCTTACTACTATTATGATTGTACCAAAACTTTGAAGAAGATCATGAAAAGATGGTTAATTGATGAAGAAAATAACAGCTTACCATGTGCTTCTGGAAGCAGAAACAAGTGAAATCGATAAGCCATGTAGAGCGATGGCTTACTTTCAACAAGAAAACCTACATCCAAGACAAACATTCCATGAAAAACACAAATCTGATGAAATCAAACTGAGACCGACCTCCCCCAAGAGGTATACTACCTTGGCACATGAAAGAAGGACAAGGATTGGAGGAACCATAAGGTAAAATCAATGACTTGTAAGATAGTTGTTGCTGGAGCTCTGACACTTCCACATGCAGGATTTTCTAGGTTCAATCTCTGTTCTTGAACCGCAGCAAGGCGTGATCCAGAATTTGAGGGCTTCGATCATTCACTTGTGGGGCCATCATCTCATAAGCTATCAAAAGTTACGAATAAGTATCAGCTGTTCGATTTTTCAACATATATATATATGACACCATAGAGTTTGCTGGAATTCTCAAAAGCTATCACAATGTAATACAAGTATGTATCTTGAGGAGCTCCTGCCGCAGCATTTGAAGTCAATTTGGTTCATGCAAAGCCTACATAAATTGCTTATTGCTAGGAGGAGTAGTTTTCAGACTGGATGATATACCATAGAAGAAGCTTACTGAATATATTATATATCGTGCAATATCTGAGTTAAGAGTATTTATATGAGACACAAAGTGAGATTGAGGATCTTTAGGCTTGTCAGGATGTCAGCATCAAATAATTTGATAGATGCTAAAAGATTAGACAAAATACTATGCAACAATTATTTTTCTTTTGCCGTACTGACATTACAATATTACTATCCAAAGAGCTTTCAATGCATATTTAGTATGATAATAGAGAATTCGAGAATGATGTAAACAAACAACTATTTTAATAAATTTGTTGTTCAATTTCATCGTTAGTACTAATGATAACAATAATTTACAAATTTATGATATATTATTTCAGTGTTATGACTCATGTAAACAACCTAGTAATATAAAGCTCTGCTTTAAAGAGAATTGGTTGATAAGGAAAGGAAGTGATGTAATTCAAACCCTGTTTTGAGAACTAGGAGGTAGTAGAGAAAACTCAAAACACAGAGTTTGAACTTCCTTTTCCTTTTTCGGTATCACTTTTGTTGGAAAAGAAACACGGAAACATTCCCCAAACCAGAAAGCCTGCGAGAGAACCAAGCAATACAACGCACAAAACCAAAGGTCAAACCACAGAGAAATAATACCACGCAGACACAGATTTTTGACGTAGAAAATCCTTGCGGAAAAAAATCACGGACGATCGGAGTCAAACCTGGAAGCACCTCCACTAATGGAATAAAGAGATTACACCCTCTACAAGCTCCTCCCCGATCCAAACGGATCACCACAACTACTGGACCAGAAAATAGATTACAACACGAAGAAAAAAGACAATCAGAGATTACCCTAATTGATCTCCATCTCCGAAATGACCTCCAATCTCTCTTTCTCCTTTCCAAAGTTGCACAAACACTCTTGCCTCCTTTTCTCTCTTGTTGTCCGAAGTGGATCGTCTCGTGTCTACATCTCCAGCCATATCAGCGTCGGTATATCCAACCAGCTTTGGCTCGTCACCACCAAAAGAAAATCCCCAATCGACAGTGCCTGGAGATATTGTAGAATCCACTTGATCGCATTCCAATGTACCCTTCCAAGATTGAAAAGATACCTGCTAAATGTGCCAACTACGTGAGCGATGTCTGGCCTTGTACACACCATAGCATACATAAGACACCCTACAGCTGAAGCATATAAAATCCGCTCCATATCTTCCTTCTCGTCCTCGGTAGATGGACACTGCTCTACAGTGAATTTAAGGTGAGCTGCAAGGGGGTTACTCATTTTTTTCGACTCGTCCATCCCGAAACCCTGAAGTACTCAGACAAGTGTAGCATCTTGGACTCTCTTTCTCTCTCTCGGCAGATCTCCATCCCAAGAATAGTCTTAGATGCGCCCAAATCCTTCATAGAGAAGGTCGCGCCAAATTGGTGTTTCAACTCCTTTATACTAGTTGCATTCCGACCCACTAGTAGCATATCATCAACATAAAGCAGTAAAATGATGAAATAATCCTCGACAAAGTACCTGACGAATGCACAGTAGTCCGACGTCGTCCGTGCATAACCATGCCCCCTCATAAATGACCCGAACTTCCTGTACCACTGCCTCGAAGCCTGCTTCAGACCATACAAGCTCTTCCTCAACCGGCAGACCAAGTGTGACTTGCCCTTCTCACAGAATCCCTCTGGCCGCTCCATGTACAACTACTCCTCAGGATCACCGTGGAGGAATGCCATCTTCACGTCCATCTGCTCAACCTCCAAGTAGAAACTAACTGCCAATGCTAGCACCGCTCGAATAGACGACTGCTTGACGACTGGTGAAAAGATCTCATCGAAATCTACGCCCTTTCGTTGACCGTAGCCTTTAACTAGCAGGCTTGCTTTGTATTGAGGGCGAGTAGCATGATATGTCTGCTTCACTCTGGACACCCATCGATTTTTCAAAGCCCTCTTGCCCTTTGGCAACCGTACCAGCTCATAAGTGGAGTTGGCCTGTAAGGAACCCATCTCCTTTTGCATAGCTTGCATCCGCTCCTGCCTATGTTCGTCATCCATAGCCTCTGTAAAACTTTCGAGCTCTCCCCCATCAGTCAGTAGAACATACTCATCTGATGAGTATCTCGTAGATGGTCGACGCTCTCTGTCGCTCCTCCTCAACGGAACCACTGGTGCTAGCTGTATATCAGCAGCCTCCTCCCCTTCAGAAACTACCTTCCCGGCATGCTCATCCTCCTGAGGGTTATCCTGACCACCATCAGCAGGCTGATTGATGATCAAGGTCGGAAGCAACTTCATGTACTGGCTCGCCCATAATTGGATCCTCTGCGATGTCCTTTGAAAAATGCTCGAAGCGAAATGACTCTAACTTAGGCAATTCCTCAGCCTCAAAAGGCATCTCAGAATCCTGAGTATTGGTCATGGTCTGATCCTCAATGAATACCACGTTCCTGCTTCTGTAGTACTTTCTTCCTACGGGGTCGTAGAGTCTATAGCCAAACTCATCCCGACTGTAGCCGTCAAACACCGCCTCGTCTTCGGCTCGAGTTTGGATCTCACGTCATTCGGTACATGCACGAAGGCCTTACAACCAAACACTCGCATATGATTGTATGACGGCTCTTTCTCGTACCATACTTTGTCAGCCACATCACACTGCAAATGAGCAGTAGGAGATAAATTAATAGTATAAGCAGCAGTGTTGAAAGTCTCACCCTAATAATTGTCCGATAAGTTTCCTTCAGACAACAAATATCGTACCCGCTCTATCAGTGTCATGTTCATTCGCTCCGCTACACCGTTGAGCTGCGGTGCCTTTGGCGGAGTCTTCTGGTGTCATATCATTTACTCTCTGCAATAAACATCAAAGAGACCAATGTACTCGTTGTTGTTATCGGATCGAACACAAAGTAGCTTCTTGCATGTCTCCCCTTTAACAGAGGCCTGAAACTCTTTGAAAGTAGGCATCATCTGATCCTTAGTCGTTAAAGCATAGACCCAGACTTTTCTGGAACAATCATTAATAAAATTTACAAAGTAAGAGGCACCACCAATAGATTTTATCTTCATAGGACCGCAGACATCTGAGTGAATCAACTCGAGCAACGCCGACTTCCTTGAACTTGGGTGACTTTGGAAAGACACCCTATTTTGCTTTTCCGCTAAACAATGCGTGCACTTCTCCAGCTTTGTAGACTTGAGTCCTGAAATCACTTTCATGTTTACCAATTAGCTAATTCCCTTCTCACTGATATGGCTAAGCCGCCTGTGTCACAACTCGGTAGACGCAGCACTATGTCCCATGTGCGCTCCCTTCCATGTAATAGAGTCCAGACTTCTTGCTTCTTTGGCAATCACCATCGAACCTATAGAAAGCTTCTACTGATAGTTTTCGAAGAGATTGAAGAAACCCTCGTCATCCAACCTTCCAACCGACACCAGGTTGAAACAAATATTAGGGACATGACGAACATCTTTGAGAACAAGAACAGCACACGTCTACGTCCTCAAATGAACATCTCCAATGGCGACCGTCTTCGACACATCTCCGTTGCTCATCTTCAACACTCCACAGTCGCATGTCGTGTAAGTGGCAAATAATGCCATGTTGTGAGATACATGCACTGAAGCACCTGGGTCTGTAGAACCCTAGAGGGGGTGAATAGGATAATAAAATAATTACTGACAATTTAAAGCTAGTTTACTGAGAGTAAAAGAGAGAGAGAGAGAGAAAAATCAAACACTCGATGTATCCTGGTCTCCTCCCTAGAGGCAATCCAGTCTCGGAACTCTCTCCGGCTTAAATCCACTATTTGAGTAAATAGTTACACACGAGTTTGGATCCGAAGACTCGTCAACTTCTACACGAGTTTGGATCTGAAGAACACGCCAACTTCAACACGAGTTTTAATCCGAAAAACTCGCTAACTTCTACACATGAGTTTTTTTACGAAGGCTCGTCAACTTCAACATAAAGAGAAAGGAGGCTTTTAATCTTCTACAACACTTGAAGATCGAAAATTACAACTCTTTAATACTCTAGCACTTTATGGCTCAAGTGGTTGGTCTTTTAGGAGAAGACACAATCACTTGTTATAGAGAACAAAGCATTTAATGCTTCAGAACTTAGTGCTGACGGAATACCGTCGGTATGGACCGACATTCCGTCGGCATGCCGTTCTGAACAGTAACGGTAATAAATCTAGCCGTTGGGAGCATTTAATGCTAGCATCTTATCCATTCAAAAACTCAAAATGTCGAGATCGGAATACCGGCGGTATGCTGCGGTATACCGTCGGTACACCGACTTTCGTCACAGAACATATTTTTGGCTCACAAAAATTATACCGCCGGTATACTATATTCTGTCGTCGGTATGCCGAGTTTCGTCACAGAACATATTTCTTGCTCATAAAAGGTATATTGATGGTACACTGTGGTATACCGTCGGCATGCCGAGTTTCGTCACAGAACATATTTCTTGCTCAGATACGGTATACCGTCGGTACACTGTGGTATACCGTCGGTGTGCAGAATTTCGACACAGAAAATATTTCTTACTTAGAAACGGTATACCGTCGGTACACTGTGGTATACCGTCGGTATGTCGTTTCTGTAGACATTGATTTTTGAGTGAAGACAGAAGGGAGGCTTACGTTTTGTCGTCCACCTTAGGTGTTACATGGAAGATCCTAGACCTTGTACAAACTCGAAATCTTGGAACATTTTAGAGCAGTCTTTGAATGTACGTTGGTCTTTTCTTCAGTCTTGATTTTCCATTCGAAGAGCAGCTTGAATAAAAGGATCTCTTAGCAGGCTTTGGAAGGATTTAGTGAATATCTGTTTGCTGAAATATAGAGAAAACTAAACCAAGAAGATGTTAATGTTATCAAAATAAATGTGCCAACAATCTCCCCCGTTTTGATAATTGACAAAAAATGGAAGATAACATCTTTTAGGGGAGTTACTCCCCTGTAGGTAGACTACTCCTCCTCAATACATTTTCTCCCCCTTTGTCACTTAATAAAAGATGGTGAAAAAAAAGGGTATATACGAGAGCAGAAGATATAGTTAAGCCATGCATATATTGAATGTCAGAGCTGAAGAGTACAGGCAAATAGAACTCAAAGCAACATAATGCTCCCTATCGGGAGGAAAACAACCAACATAAGATCCTCGAAGGACCACACAAGACAACTAAACAAACCAAACAAAATAACCAACAACACTAGTCCCCGGAGGACTTCAAAAGACAGTAGATAAGACCACACTTCTTTATTTGGACCAACATAAAGGAAGACCAAAGACTACTGATCTGCTGGATCACCACCATCACCCGGAGTCCCATGAAATGCACCAAAGGGATCAACACCATCGGGATACATGAACCCATAGGCATTGGGGTCAGAGAATCGAAATCCTTGAAAGTGGGGATCCTGAAGATCGAGATCTAAAAATGCATTGCAATCTTGAAGAGTCCGCTGAATGAAGTAGGCTTGTCATGAAAGCGGCTCTGAATCAGATTGCCAAGGCCACGGGTATTGGTCCTCATCTACTCCTCCGCCTGAGCCATGCGTATATCAAAGTGTTGTTGGGTTAGAGGCATGAATCGGACAGAGGAAGGAGGACCATATGGTGCTGCAGCAGGTGGAGTAGGTTGTGGTCAGGGTGTTATTCGGGCTGAACCCAACCGGCCCGAGCCTACAAAAATCCGGTCCGACCGGGCTTGGTCCGGGCCCAGTTCGGACCGGTTCATCTAGCGGGCCGGGCCTGGCCCGGCCCGGTTCTTGTTCAGATGACCCAGCCCGGCCCAGTGACCCGGTCTGGGTAGGGCTGGGCCGGTCCGGTCCAGGTCGTGGGCGGGCTTGGGCGGGCCGGGTTCGGGCCGGTCTAGCGGGCGGGTCCGATTTAAGTTGGTTTTTTTCTTTTTCTTTTGACTTTTATATTTTTTAACTCTTATATTCTTTTAATTTTTATATTCTTTTAATTTTCTTTTTCTTATAACTTTTATATTCTTTTAATTTTTTTAATTTTAATCTTTTTAAATTTATTTTTTAATTAAATTATTTTTTTAATTTTTTCCTCCTCTTTTATCCGGACTTAGGACCGGCAAGACAAGCTTTGCTTGTTATAGGCAGAGTTAAAAAATTTTAATGGCCAATTTATAGAAGGATGGAATTGTTTGTATTTGAAATTAAAGTTTAATGGCCAATTTATAGAATTTTTTGGAAGCCAAATAACCCCCTATACCCTCAAAATATAGTTGTTGTAAAGGGTTTTTGGTCATTTTGGTCAAAAAGATCAAAATATCCCCTATAACGGTCATAAAACGGTCAAAAAAAGGGAGTATTTTGGTAAAAGGGGAACTATGATTCAAAATTTTTTTTGGAAAATCCGGTTCAGCCGGCCGGACTGGGCCTAGCTCGGGCCTGGGCGGGCCTGACCGGGCCGGGCTGAACCGGGCCTAACGTTACATTTAAAAAAAAAACCGGTCCGGGCCGGGCCTGGCTTGGGCTCGGGCGGGCGAACCTAGCCCGGACCGGATGACCTATTGGGTGGGCTCGGGCCGGACTACGAGCGGGCCGGATAACACCCTGAGGTTGTGGCTCCTGAGAGGGTGAAGCACGAGAGGTTGAAGCACCAGATGCAGAGCGGGATAAGGCCAAGAAGGGAGAAACACCGTCCGACTGGCAAAGAGAGAGGTCGACACCCTTAGCCTCAAGAATCAGAGTGATGAACATGTCGTAGTTGAGGGCTTGCCTTCCCGATGAGTGGATGGATGAGAAGGCATTCAGCAGAGTTTTAGCAAAGGACCAAATTTTCTTTGGGTATAAGTAGTACATGCAGACCAGAGCATCGTTGGTGATGGCATCGTAGTTACCAGACTTGGGGTATAGGGTGTGGCAAATGATGCGATGCAGCTCATAGTAGAAGGGTTCCAGTTGCTTAGAGAGGGCAGGAATGGATGGAGGGTTAGGTCCCTTGCAGATGATGGCAAAGAACTCGTCGAAGGATACTTCAGCGGTAGGATATAGACCGGCCAAAGTCGGGAATGCATCCCCGCGATTAGGGATCTCGAGAATCTCTGCAATGTCGCGGGCAGTAAAACGAAAGTGACGGTCATTGACAAGAGTCTCAAGAGCGTTGTTGGCCAAGTCCGGCACCAGATTGCAGTAGACGAGTCTGACCGCCGCCGGATAGACGGGAACTTGGCGAAAGAGAAGAGTGGAAAGGCCAGCGGTCTTAAAGAGAGATGGATGACCGGAGAAGAGGTTCCAGTTGATTGCCTTCCCTTTGTATACAGCATGGTCGGCAAAGTAGTGGAACCAGGCATCGGCAACAAGATGGGATTTGAAGATCTTCGGATCGTAACTACCGTTAGGAAGGAGCATTGGTGTGAAGGGGTTGGAAGCGGAAGAGGAAGAGCGGGGGCGTTTGGCGTGGGCCATGTAGAGAAGAGAAGTGGAGAGGAAGAAATTGGTATGGAGGAAGAAGAAGCGGAGGAGGAGGAAGGGTTTTAAAGAGAGATAAATGAGGAGTTAATGGTGGGTTTTGAAAAGGGGAGAATATTAAATGAGAAGTTGAAAAGAAGGGATGTTTTGAAAGTAGGGAGGAGTTGAAAGGATCTGAGAGAATTAAATGAAGAGGGGAGCATTAAATAAAGAGGGGATATGATGTGATAGGAGGTTATGAGAAGGATTTGAAAAGAAATAGAGAGATAGGAGGGAAAAGGATATGGTGGGCCCCCTCTTTGAAAGAAGTATGCTGATGTGTTTCAATCCGCCGCAGACGGCATGCCGGCAGCATACTGGTGGATCCCGACGGTATGCCGATTTTGTTCACAGAACATAATTCTGAGAAAAAATCGGTAGGCCGTCAGTATGTCGTCGTGTGCCGTCGGTATGCTGTTCGAGTAATGAACTAGAACTCAAGATTGAGAATGCCTAACTCTTGGCAAAGAAAAGAGAAACGATCCTCCGGAAGGGGCTTAGTGAAGATGTCAGCTAATTGAAAAGTAGTGTCAATAAAATCAAGATGAATATCCCCCTTTTGTTGATGGTCACGAAGAAAATGGTGTCTAATCTCAATGTGCTTCGTGTGTGAGTGACAAATTGGATTTTTCGTGAGATTGATAAAGCTAGTGTTATCACATTTAATGGAAGTGCAAGTAAAAAAAATACCATAATCTACAAGTGTTTGTGACATCCAAAGAATTTGTGCACAACAACAACCAGCCGCTATATATTCAGCCTCAGTAGTGGAAAGAGCAACAGAGTTTTGTTTCTTGCTAAACCAGAATACCAAAGATTTTCCAAGGAATTGATATGTGCCGCTAGTGCTTTTTCGGTCGATTTTGCATCCGGCAAAATCCGCATCTGAGTAGCCGATAAGCTCAAAGGATGAGGATTTCGGACACCAAAGACCCATGTTGATGGTGCCTTTGAGATACCGAAAAATGCGTTTAACGGCACATAAGTGAGATTCTTTTGGATTAACTTGGTATCGTGCACAAAGGCATACACTAAACATAATATCGGGACGGCTAGCAGTTAAATAGAGTAAGCTACCGATCATACCTCGATACTTACGAATGTCGACCGAGATGCCATCTTCATCATTATCAAGTTTTTTTGTTGTTGCCATAGGAGTTCTCATTGATTTGGAAGAGTCAAGTTCGAAACGTTTGAGAAGATCCTTTGTATATTTAGCTTGATTGATGAAGGTTCCTTTAGGACTTTGCTTGATTTGCAGACCCAAGAAGAAGGATAGTTCTCCCATCATGCTCATTTTAAATTCGTCCTGCATAACTTTAGCAAATTCTACGCATAGTGCATTATTAGTGAAACCAAAGATAATATCATCAACATAAATTTGGACTAACAGAAGAGTGCCGTTAAGAGATTTAATAAAAAGTGTAGTGTCAACTTTACCCTTAGAAAAGTTGTGAGAAAGAAGAAAGGAACTAAAGCGCTCATACCAAGCACGAGGAGCTTGTTTGAGGCCATAAAGGACTTTGTGTAATTTGAAAACATGATAAGGAAATTGGAAATCTTCAAAGCCAGGAGGTTGCTTAACATAAACCTCCTCTTTAATAATATCGTTCAAGAAAGCACTTTTAACGTCCATTTGAAAGAGTTTGAAGTCATTAAAAGCAAGCAAAGGCACATAGCATGCGAATGGACTCAAGGCGAGCAACTGGAGCATAGGTTTCATCGTAGTCAATGCCTTCCTCTTGGTTATAGCCTTGAGCAACCAATCGAGCTTTGTTACGAGTTATGAACCCATCTTCATTAAGTTTATTGCGAAACACTCACTTTGTTCCAATAATGGGGTGGTTGTGAGGTTTAGGGACAAGTTCCCAAACCTTGCTTCGCTCAAATTGATTTAGCTCTTCTTGCATTGCTATCATCCAAAATTTATCATTAAAAGCATCATTAATATTTTTAGACTCTATTTAAAAAATAAAAGCCACATTGACACATAGATCACAAGTGGAGGATCTAGTGCTAACACGTGAAGAATGATCACCAATAATAAGCTCCTTGGGATGATGTGGGACAAATCTCCATTCTTTTGGGAGGTCCTCTTGAGGAATCTCTAATGGTGGAGAATCTTCGATTGGAGGGGTCACTACTCCATTGTTTGATGAAGAGGGACGAGAGTCTCTAATAGAAGAGTTTTCCAAACCACAAGAGATGTCATCAACATCATCGGAGGAGGATATAAAAGAGTTAAGTTCATCAAAAGAGACATTAATTGACTCTTCGACAACAAGACTTCTTTTGTTAAAAATACGAAATCCTTTGCTATGTATTGAGTAACCAAGGAAAATACCTTCACAGGTTTTTTCTTCAAATTTGCCTAGGTTATCTTTGATATTCAAAATAAAACATTTACATCCAAAAACTTTAAAATACTCAATAGAGAAAATTTTGTCAAACCAAAGCTCATATGGAGTCTTTTTATAAATAGGTCTAATTAAGACCCTATTTATAACATGACATGCCGTATTAACGGCTTTTGCCCAAAAATATTGGGGGAGCTTATATTGGTTTAACATAACCCGGGCCATATAGTTCTATTCTTTCTTTCCACAACACCATTTTGTTGTGGAGTTCGAGGGCAAGCAAAATCATAATCAAAACCATTCTTTTCGCAAAATCTTTTAAAATCGGCATTGTCAAATTCTCCTCCATGATCACTTCTAATTTTGTTTATAGTAATGTCTTTCTCATTTTTGAACACGTTTACAAAAAGCAACAAATTCACGAAAAGTATCACTTTTATTTGCAAGAAAAATAATCCAAGTAAATCTTGAAAAATCATCAACCAAAATGAAAGCATAAAGTTTACCTCCAAGACTAACTACTCTACTAGGACCAAATAAATCCATATGAATGAGTTGAAGAGGTCTAGTAGTGCTTACTGAGTTGATGAATTTGAAGGAAGATTTGGTCAACTTACTCTTCTCACATTCTTCACATACCATGTCCTTTTTGAAGGAAATACTTGGAAGCCCTCTTACAAGCTTCCTAGTGGCAAGTCGGGAGATGGTATCCATGTTGACATGTCCAAGTTTCATGTGCCATAGCCAACTTTTATCGTTCTTTGCAACTAGGCACCTGTCATTGTTAGTACCTTCAACAAGATAAAGGACATAAATATTATTTTCTCTAATGCCTTCATACACCGTAGATCCACTAGTGCTATCGGTGATGCAGCATTTGTGTTTAACAAACTTAATATCATAGCTATTATCCGTAAGATGACTAATACTAAGAAGGTTGTGCTTGAGATTAGTAACAAGACAAACATTTTTAATACAAGGATAAGGAGGTGAGCCAATATTACTATTTCCTATGATGTGGCCTTTGAGATTGTTACCGAAGGAAACGTGACTTTTTTTCTTCATCGATAGCGTTGCAAAAAGTGAAGCATCACCGGTCATGTGCCGTGAGCAACCGCTATCGAGGATCCACTTGCTTCTAGCATGTGAGGAAGGGTTCACCTACAACAAAAGTTGAAGATGAAGACTTTGGTACCCAAGAGCATTTGGGTCCTTGATTGTTAGTCTTAGGAACCCATTTAAAAAATTTCATATCAACATGTTTTCTCATTTGACAATAATGAGAGGTGTGTCTAAGAAGACCACAATAGTTGCACATCATAGGTGTTATAGATTTAAAGGAGAAAGAGTGATTATCATGAACATGCGGTGTTCTAGTGTGAGGAGTTCTAACAAGAGAGTGAGTATTATGAACATGAGGCGCTCTAGTGTGAGGAGCTCTAACATGAGTGTTATGGTGATGATAATAAAAAGCATGATGCGATGTGTTCTTCTTTACAAAGGGTCCCTTTCTTGTGTGTACGTTGTTAGAAAAGGACCTATGTGCAGTGTTCTTGTACGCATGATCATTGTGATTTGTGTTATGAGGTGTGCAGGTGTGTCTTGTGCGAACCGTGTTCTTATTTACTTGTTTCTTACCATGCTCAAGAAGATCATTATACTTAATAGAAGTGGTATACTCTTTTTGATTAGCAGCAAGAGTCTTGTTCATAGCAAATTCATAAGCATTTCTGAGGGATTGAATCTCAGCGTCCTTTTTCTTAATGGCGTCTTCAGATTCTACTAGCTTAAGTCTCAAGGACTCTACATCATCAGTGTCAGAGGCTGGAGTTGTTTCCTTTACATCCATAATGATGTTAGAGAGTCTTTCTATTTCTTGTTTGTATGCCTCAACCACTTTTAGAGATTTCTTGTACTTATTTCTAACACCTTTGTGTTCCTCGTCTAATTCAAGAATAACATTTTTCAAATCATCATAAGAGAGAGTGTTCAAAGAGAGGTCATCGAGTACCTCATCGGTTGCCATGAGGCAAACATTTGTATTGTGTTTGCATTCTTTGTCGTTGTCTGAATCGCTAGCATCACTTTCACACCAAATACTGGTGTTGGCATATTTTCTGGAGGATGAGCCTCCTTTGTTGGATTTCTCGTATTTGCTGGAGTCCTTTCTTGTCATGGGACAATCTCTCTTGATGTGTCTGGTTCTCTTGCATTTGTAGCAAGCAGGCTCTTCATCATTGTCCCGTCTAAATCGGTTGGTTTTGTTGAACTTGAGAAACTTTCGAAAGTGCTTGGCAGTAAGAGCTATTTCTTCATCACCATCTGAATCATCATCGTCGGAGCTATCCTTTGAGTAGGACTTCATAACCTTGAGGGCCAGGGGCTTCTCCTTTTCTTTCGCCTTCTCCTTCTATTTTTCTTTCATGGAAGATTTCTCTTGATCCTTCATGTCAAGTTCATGGGTCATAAGCTTCCCTACGAGGGTTTCAAGGTTCATAGTAGTCAAATTGTTCCCCTCAATGATAGCGGTAGCTTTAGGATTACATCCTTTGGTTAGTCCTCTGAGGATCTTTCTAATCTTTTCATGAGTAGGGTATTCCTTACCAAGAGAAGAAAGAGGGTTAATGATATCACCAAAATGAGTGAACATATAAGTAATAGACTCATCTTGTTTCATTTTAAATGATTCATATTCTTGCGTGAGTCTGCTAATCTTTGATTCCTTTACTTGAGATGTTTCCTCGTGAGTGACTTCTAGCAATTTTCAAATATCATTTGAAGTCTTACAAGTGGAGATTCTATTGAATTCATTGCTATCGAAAGCGTAGTAGAGAGCGTTCATAGCCTTAGCATCTCGACTAGCAAGCTTAACATTTTCGGTGAGTTTATCCCTAAGGGTGTCAAAAGCAATTTTCTCAATAACTCCGGAAGAAGTAGGGAGACCATTTATCACACAATCCCATAAATCGAAATCTATGGACTTCAGATAAATGCTCATCCTAATTTTTCAATAGTTATAGTTGGTTCCATCAAATAGAGGATGCCTATTTGTGAAGTGTCCCTCATTGTGAAATGAGTTGGAACTAGGGTTAGTGGCCATGGATCACTCTCAGGATGTGAGTCCAAATCAAGAGAACAAAGCTCTGATACTAATTGTAGAACCCTAGAGGGGGGTGAAAGGGTAATAAAATAATTACTGACAATTTAAAGCTATTTTACTGAGAGTAAGAGAAAGAGAGAGAGAGAGAATCAAACACTCGATGTATCCTGTTCTCCTCCCTAGAGGCAATCCAGTCCCGGAACTCTTCCCGACTTAAATCCACTATTTGAGTAAATAGTTACACATGAGTTTGGATCCGAAGACTCGTCAACTTCTACACGAGTTTGGATCCGAAGAACTCGCCAACTTCAACACGAGCTTTAATCCGAAGAACTCGCCAACTTCTACACACGAGTTTTCTTATGAAGGCTCGTCAACTTCAACACAAAGAGAAAGGAGGCTTTTAATCTTCTACAACACTTGAAGATCGAAAATTACAACTCTTTAATACTCTAGCACATTTGGGAGTCGTTGGGATCATGAAAGAGGGCTCCTCGTGCATGATGAATGTTGCACGAGGCAAGTCAACGAAGGTGAAGGCTCTCTCCACCATCCAACTCAAGAAGGGTGTGAGGCACGCAGAGATGACCTACTTGGCGGCACTCAAGGCGGAGGAGGGGCCCATGCAAGGGGATCTTCCGTCCATGATTGATAACGTCCTCGCGGAGTTCGGGATGTCATACCGCAAGAGCTTCCAAAAAGGCTATCTCCGCGGAGGGAGGTGGACCACACCATCGAGTTGGACACGAAGCCGACCTCTGTGGACGCATACCGCATGGTCCCTCCAGAGCTTGATGAGTTGAAGAGGTAACTAAAAGGGCTACTAGATGCAGGATTTATTAGGCCGCCCAAGGTACCGTTCGGTGCACCAGTGCTGTTCCAAGGATGTAAGCGTTCATCTATACATCGACTATCGTGCACTAAACAAAGTGACTGTCAAGAACAAATATCCTATCCCGTTGGTAGCGGACTTGTTCGATCACCTGGGAGGCACATGATACTTCTCCAAACTCGATCTGCGCTTGGGGTACTATTAGGTGTGGATAGACGAAGGGGATGAGGCTAAGACGTGATGCGTCACGAGGTATGGCACATACGACTTTTTAGTAATGTTTTTTGGACTAACGAATGATTTTGCAACATTTTGAACTCTGATGAACAAGCTCTCCACCCATATCTTGATCGGTTCATCGTAGTATATCTCGACGACATCGTCGTGTACTCAAATACGATAGAGAAGCACATCGAGCATTTGAAGGCGATTTTTCAGGTGTTAAGGAAAAACCAACTCTTCGTCAAGACGGAGAAATATTCCTTTGCTCAGGAAGAGGTGTCATTCTTGAGACATTGGATCGGACATGACAAGATATGGATGCACGAGGCGAAGGTCCTGATCATACGAGAATGAGAGACTCCCATCAGGCTGACGGAGCTGATATCATTCCTAGGCCTGGCAAACTATCGTTGTTCATCCGAGGATACTCTGCCATAGCAGCACCACTTACAGATATGTTGCGGAAGAATTGGACATGGAGTTGGACGTCCAAGTGCGAGGAGGTATTTGATGCACTCAAGAGGGTCGTAACGGAGGAATCGGTCTTCTCATTGCCGGATTACTCCAAGGCGTTCGAGGTGCACATTGACGTATCCGACTTCGGCATCGATCGGGTGTTGGTGCAAGACGGACACCCTATCGCGTCGAGAGCCGCAAGCTGAATGATACAGAACGGCGGTGTATAGTGCAAGAGAAGGAGATGGCGGCGGTGGTGCATTGCTTGCGGACATGGCACCACTATCTTCTTGCACCAAGTTCGTGGCATGACGGATAATGTTGTCACGAGCTACTTCCAGACTGGAAGAAGTCCCCTAAGCAAGCAAGATGACAAGACTTCTTGGTTGAGTTTGATATGGAGCTGCGATACAAATTGGGCAAGAAAAATCATGTGATAACAGCGATGTGCTTGCTCAAGGAAGTCATACTTGAGCGTGCCAAGATGGATGTGACGAGGATCCATTGATACATGCTCTCATGAAGCTCATTCATGAAGGCAAAAGGCGAAGGTTTGGGCTGAGGGACGGAATTCTCTACACAAAGGACGACAAGGTGGTCGTGCCTAAGTGGGATACTTGCGGAGGCAGCTACACAAAGAATGCCACGATACCAAGTGGGCCAGGAATCCGAGACATAAAAAAATATTGGCACTGCTGGAGGCCGCCTACTATTGGCCTCACATGTGCGAGGATGTCAAAGACTATGTGCGCACTTGTCTTGTATGCCAACAAGACAAGGTAGATCATCAGTGACCCGGGAGCCTACTTGAGCCTCTGCCCGTGCCGAGTCGACCATGGAAGGGCATTTTGATGGATTTTATCTCTGCCCTACCAAAAGTGGGGGTACTTGGGTCAATTCTCGTGGTGGTGGACCGATCCTCCAAGCATGGACCTCCATTGCTGCTTCAACGGACTACACAACAGAGGAGGCCGCATGCTTGCTCATTGCCTACGTGATGAAGTTTTAGGGGCATCCCGGAGAGCATTATCAACGACCGAGACCTCCGCTTCACGAGAAAGTTCTGGACGGAAGTGTTCAAAATTCTTGGGTCAGACTTGCGCTTCTCGACCAGTTTCCACCAACAGACGAACAGACAGACGGAACGTGTCAACTCTCTACTCGAGGAGTACTTGCGGCACTTTGTGAGTGCCAACTAGCAGAATTGGATGCATCACTTGGACATCGCTTAATTCTACTGCAATCTTCAGAGGAGCGAGTCAACCCGTTCTAGTTGGTGATAGGTCGTTAGCCGCTCACCCCGCACACACTGAGTGCGGAATCCCCAAGTAGAAGCCTAGCGGCCCACAAGTTTGCCTCGGACTTCAAGGTAAAGGCGGATATTGCATAGGCATTTTTGGAGAAGACCGTGCTCAAGCTAAAGAAATGGGCCAAAGCAAACGAAGGCATGTCGAGTATAAGGAAGGGACTTGGTGATGATCAAACTTCAGCTGCAATAGATCAAGGTGTTCCACAAGATGCACAAGGGACTCATTCACAAGTAGTAAGGCCCCCTTCCCGGTCCTCAAGAAGGTGGGCAAAGTTGCCTAGAAGCTCGATCTCCCAACCAAGCTGAAGATTCATCCCGTCTTCCATGCAAGTTGCCTCAAGTCCTACCATAAAGACTTGGAGGACCCTCAATACGGAGTTTCGAGGTGACCCACGACGACCATGACTACGCCGTTCGACAAAGTTGACATCGTGCTCGACAAGAAGACAATTCGTCAGCAAGACGTTTTCCTACATGTGGAGTACCTCATCAAATGTAAGGGAATGTCGCACGGGAGTCCAGCTGGGAACATACTGATACGTTTCATCAGTTCGAAGACAAGAACCAGGAGTTTCTCAGCGGACATGGTTGACGAGGACGTCAATGCCATAGGTGGGAGAGAGTGTTACGCATAAAATTTTGCGCCCTACCGGGATGGATTTGCATAACCCTCCATGGACCAAGGTTATGTTGGATGCTTCAGAATTCTCTAGAAGATGATGGAATTCTCCTGAAGACTCGGATCTTTCTACATGACTCATGATCTTTCTAGATGTTCTAGAAGTGTCCTTATAAATATCTAGGCTCTAGAATTTTCTAGAATAATTTTTGGAATATGCCGTTTCCAGAAGGTTCTTATAAGCCCTATGAGGTATTACAAATAAGTGGGATGGGAGGCTCATTTGTTCCTCACCACCAAAAACTTGTAACATTCTCCAAGTTGATAAAAGAAGTGTTACAAGTCCTAATATTGCTCCACTAATCTCTCAATACTTAGCATTCTAGCTAAGATTATTCGGGAAGGCTTGCACGGATCTTCGAGTATGAAGCTTGTGCGCCGCACGTATCGAAGTGTAGGCAGAAACTCTAAGTTCGTGACAAACGACCATTGATGACTAGCCTTATCTTAAAAAAAAAAACTTAAGATGAATCCAAGCCATAACTAAGATGAAATAAAGCATTGTATGTTGTTTTAATTCCAATTATAGTTAATGAAATGAGAATAAGTCGAAGAAGTTAAGGATGAATTTCCATAAAAAAAAAATCTTGTTGATAATTATTTGTGTTGGGTTTGAGGAGATTGCATGTAGACTAGTGCAGTTTGGTTTGTCCTAAGTGGCTGACAGTTAGTTGCAGCTTAGCTAGATGTTCACCATTAGTAAAGTAGAAACTTTGTGTACTCAAGCAACACCTATACCTTGAGAGGTTTCTCATTCTATGCCACCACTTGTTTTGTCATGTGAACAAATGAAACTACTTGACTAGTTCACTTGTTAAGCCATACTGGAAAAAAAATCTAGATAGTACTACACTCTTGCTTAAATTAATTGAACATACATGCACATTTGGAAATAAAACATATATTACGTAAATTTAATTCAATATGATGTCACCATCAGATATAAATATACACCCAATAAGGTAAATTTCCCTTTTTTGCAAACTGAGATTGAACCTTCAAGGCTATAATTGATGCCTCCGTTGGTCTATTATATATGAACTTATCCTTTAAGCACAAACCGTTATTATAAATGACATTTGGTAGAATCAATTGTAATCCTTTCACAAGGTTTTCTCCGTTTAGACCATTTTGATATAAAATGATTTGGTGATGATATGCTGATAATGATAATGATGATGATGACATGCAATATTTATAGAACATTAATTAGTACTCATCTTATGATGATTGTACTTACATTTACTACACACTCACAAACACACAATTTAGCACTACCACATTCCTCTTCCAAACTAAAACAAATCCCAAATAATAGTCTCCTTCATCAAGTCTCCATCTTGTAATAATAAATCCAGTGAGAGATTGGCATCCCACTCCACTGGCGATGGGTGCACATCAGATGTGCTTGAACTCACATTCGATGGCTCGATTGCACTCGTAGATGACTCGAGTGCTGGTGACGAAATAGTCATCAGGGGTGCCCATAATGATATATCATGTGGCTTACCTAGCGCGTACATTGATGCAATTGCCTTCACTTGGTCAATGGTTAGTGCTAGTCTCTCCTCTTTGGTGAAATTCAGGTCGCTTACAGCAAAATTGAAGCGGCCTTCTGGACCGTGCAAACAGTAGACAGCAGCATCGTAGGCACGTGCGGCCTTCTCAGCCGTATCATAAGAGCCCAACCATATCCTGGTTTCACTCTTGGGAACCCGAATTTCAGATACCCATCTTCCCCAATTCCTCATCCTAACTCCCTTGAACTGTTTACTCTCTTTTTTCTCATTTGTGGACTTCTTTTTCTCATTTGTGGACATTCTCTCTTCTCTTCTTCTCTTCCTCTTCTTTGGTGAGGTGAGAAGAGAGGAGAGCTACAGGGCTATTAAAAGCTGGGGGTTAGGTTCACTGATTGAAACGTGGTGGACGAGAGGGACGAGGAGAAGACCAGTGTCAGTCAGGTGGTGTCCTTTAACAACTTATCTGGCAGTACTTGCTATTCTGGATAAGCTGTAAAGAGTACGGTAATTAATGGGACGGAGAAACTGGAGTCCTTGGAGAGAAACAAATAGTAAAAACAATTCCACACATTGCATTTGGATTCTTCTACATTTGGTAGTAAAATTCCTTTCAGTAATCTCATCATAATATGGAGGAAAAAATATAGGTTGAATGGAACTATAAATCTTCTATTATAGGCCTTGTAAGAACATTTTGCATGAGCCTTCTTATAGCATGAATTATACATATATGCTTGAGAATCTTCATATGCAAATTGCAAATACTAAAGGTCATAAATGACAATGAAAATTCACAAAGGTGATCAATGTTTAGGAATTTGATTTGTTGACTGACACTTTAAATGCCAAGGACAAGGAATCAAGTTCACCTTGCAAAATCCTAGCCATGGACAAACTACCTGCACAAAGGTACTAGGGAGTACCATATAGGAAGTAAGTGAAACAGCAGGTCCTATGTGGGAGAGAAGAACTTCCCTTTATTCCTCAAAGATGCTGATATCAAGAGTCAATTGATGACCTAGAGATCTCCCTATGGTGCATTTGTCAAATAATATTAATTGATCTTCAACAATGTAGTTGTTGCACATAATTGAATATGATTAATAGAAGCAGAATGAGATATATTTAGACATTGTGAACAATACCATGCAGTAAGATACATATAAAACAAATAACTTTTACCTGAATTAAGAAAGAAATTAAAGCATAGTTAAGTAGAAAAACATCAAAAAATGTGCATCTACATGGACCACAGGTACAAGTACATGCATCACACTGCTCATTACAACCTCGTTACATGTGGACCTCACTCGAGACTTGATGTGTGAACAGATGTTGAGCTAAGAGAAGTGTCATACAAAAAGGTGAGTAGGTTCCATCATGTTAGATGACAACCAAGAGATTTGAAATCTGCCAACTATAGAAGATTTGTCAATTGCCAACTATATTGTAATTATCACTTTCATAATTATAGGCGATTTGTCAACTGTGTTTTAATTATTACCAACATGATTACAGGAGATCTGCCATTATAGCACATTTGTCAACTATTGTATTTATACACACAAGAAATACTCACAAAATCAATCAAGGAAGAGATTCAAAATCTTACATGGTATCAGAGCCTACAACCAGTTCCCTGTTCCCATGGATTCTTCATCAAACCTTGAAGTTACCTCTTCTTCTCGGAATTCATCTTCTCAATTGTTTGCCTTTAGATCTATCAAACAAGACATCTCTCTGAAACTTTCTCGCATTAACTATATTATATGGCAAATGCAAGTCATCCCTATTCTCAAGAGTTATGATCTTATGGGATTTGTTCTTGGTGACAATCCAAACCTATTCTTGATGCCAATGGAACGAATTCTGATGTCGTGCGTCAATGGAATCGTCTTGATCAGATGATTATTAGTTGGCTTACCTCTTCTTCGAATTTGTGTTGTCTCTTGTTGTTGGTAAAGCGACGACTCACTCCATATGGGTCTGCTTGGAAACTCTCTTTGGTACTCAAACTTAGAATCATGTTCAACATCTCAAAATCGAGTTGTAAATCATCACCAAAGGGTCTCGTTCCATGGAGGATTATATTGAGCATTAAAAATCTTTGGCTCTTTTACTTACCAATGCTAACAAACATGTCGATGATGATGATCTCTCTCTAGCTTCTCTGAGGACTTGGATCTAAGTATGATCCTATTGTGGCGGCAATCAATGCACAACGAATTTTTCTTTCTATTGACGAAATTATTGGTTTCCTTCTTGACTTTGAGTTATGATTATCCTCCTCTAATGACGGTACTACTTCTCATGTTGCGTTTTACAGTCGTGGCCAACCACCCTCTATTCTAGGTGCAAAACCTGCTCGTACTTAGTATCGTAGCCATGGTCGTGGAGGACTACGTGGTGGGTTTGGTCGTGGCAATACTAGTCGTGGTCGTGGCTTCCATCATCATGCCTTCCCTTCGTCCAACAACAATCAGCACACTTCTTCTTTTCCACGTCGAGGGAAAGCCTCTACTGCTCCTAGGCGCATAACTTGTTTCAAATATAGTGGTGCTAATTATGGGGCCAATGTTTGTGAGGCTCCTGATGATGAGATTTCTAAAACTTCTCAAGCCTTCACAGCCATGCATCTCGCCGATCACAATTATGCTAAGTGGATTGTTGACAACGGTGCTACCCAACACACGACTTCCTCCTCTGATGCACTTGTCTCTAGTATGCGTTCTTATAATGGCCCTAATGATATTAAGATTATCCTCCTCTAATGACGGTATTACTTCTCATGTTGCGCTTTACAGTCGTGGCCAACCACCCTCCATTCTAGGTGCAAAAACCTGCTCGTACTTAGTATTGTTGCCGTGGTCGTGGAGGACTACGTGGTGGTTTTGGTCGTGGCAACACTAGTCGTGGCCGTGGCTTCCATCATCATGCCTTTCCTTCATCCAACAACAATCAACGCTCTTTTTTTTTCCGTCGAGGGAAAACCTTTATTGCTCCTAGGCGCATAACTTGTTTCAAATATGGTGGTGCTAATTATAGGGCCAATGTTTGTGAGGCTCCTAATGATGAGATTTCTGAAACTTCTCAAGTCTTCACAGCCATGCATCTCGCCGATCACAGTGATGCTGAGTGGATTGTTGACAACAATGCTACCCAACACACGACTTCCTCCTCTAATGCACTTGTCTCTTGTATGCGTTCTTATAATGGCCCTGATGATATTATGGTTGGCAATGAAAATCGTATACTTATCTCATATATTGGATATACTTCTATATCTACTTCATTTGGTTCCTTGCTCTTAAAAATGATCTATGTTGTTCCTGCTCTTCGTCGCAATTTGTTATCTGTGGCAAAATTAACAAAGGATAATAATTGCATATTTATGTTTACATCTTCTAGATTTTTGGTCAAGGACATGAAGACATGAAAGGTCCTCCTGCAGGGACCGCTTGATGGTGATCTATATACTCTCCGTACCGCAAGTCAGAATAAGCCAACCGGTGTTTCTTCTCTTTGTCTCCTTGGTGCAAAGGCATCAGCAGATACTTGACATGCTCGCTTAGGTCACTTGTCGGATGTAGTTTTATTCTCTTTAAGTAAGATTACCTCTCTATAATAAGACTTCTTTTCGCCACTTTTGTTAAAGTTGTCCATTAGGCAAGAGTAGTCAATGTCTTTTCCTCATTATGTTGTTGTTTCTTCTTTATTGGAACTTATACATTGAAGGTTACCACTTTTACTTATATTTGTTGATGTCTATAGTCGTTTTCTTTCCATTATATCGAAGTCTAACATTCTCTACATTTGTGGCATTTCAAAAGCTTATGAAAAATCTGTTTGGTAAGAAAATCAAATATTTTCTCAGTATAGGTAGTGGTGAGTTCCTCAACAACAATTTCAAAATTCGTTTTTAGAATTGAGTTATATCTTATCGGGTATCTTGTCCTATACTCCTGAACAAAACGATGTGGCTGAGAGAGCATCGTCACCTTGTTGAGATGAGACTTACTCTAATGGCTCACTCTTATGTGCCTAAGGATATTTGGTATCATGATTTTAGTACAAATGTTTATATTATTAATCGACTGCCTACTCCACTACTTAGATCACCAGGCTCCTTTGATCGAGTATTTCATAAACTGTCACGACCCGCACCTAGTGTAAGGGCACGAGAAGTGGGTACGTCCAGCCTACGCCGCAGTGTCGGCAGTAGAACGTTGTTCTAGGTCACCATCACAACTAACACTATATGATATAATCTCCAAACGGAGGACAATCACAGGAGGATACAATCTCAATCACAAACTAGAGGTAGATAATCAGCACGATGAAATAGATAAGAAATCCACAAAGGGATACAACCAGAAGTAAAATAAGTCAATTGTTTAACAACACAAAATCTCAATACCTAAAATAAAATGCATCTCCAAGACAACAAGAAATAAGATAAAGAAAACTCTAGACCTCTACTCCAAGCTCTACTAGTGCCCTCTAGGCTAGCTGTGATCCTCCAAGTTACCTGTAAAATTTTATCAACAGGTCCAATCAGGACAGGAACGAGCACAATACATCTCATGCAGTTCAAATCATGACAGAAAAAGCAAAGCATGCTATAGAATAAGATACATGAAACTGTAAGAATAAACACGAAAAAAAGAGAATTTGATAATAGGAAATATTTATACATGGTAATAGAGAACTGTAAGTGACTAGTAATTTAGAGTACAAGATAGACATATAAACGGCTTGATTTATATATGATTACATTACAGAGTTTATACATGATTATACTACTTTGGAATTGTTCACATGACTACTTCTACTCCCCTGTACCCCAATCAATACACAAGGATCTAGACAGGTTATGTTATTGTACATAAAAGTTTATACATGAAGTTCATGAGATCATGAGAGTACATGAGAGCACATGAGTGTACATGAATACAAGAGTCCATGAAATATATGATGTTCGTGAAAAGCACATGACATGATATATTCGATGCACCCGAGGGGGATAACATCTCATGTAAAGATCCATATAGTACTAATCCGTAATAACATCGTGTCAGCATCAAGTAAATTAGTCTATAACAAGAATATAATTCCTAGCAAGTATGAAACGGTCAGAGAATGTACTCGCCTGATATCCCGACTGTCTGATGAGAATAAGAGTCCGAACCGGAGTACCTGAGTCCTATTTAAAGCAACTACGGGTTACAAAGTGTCTAATATGAAATAAAAGTAATCTACAATGCATGCTATATGATTCTAGGTCCTTCTATGTCAAAGTCAACTCTTGGTCAATCATTCTAGTCAAACTAGGTCAAAGTCAACCCTTGGTCAACTCTGGTCAACCATTCTGGTCAAACTAGGTCAAATCTAAGTCAACTAGTCCATTACTCTAAGTTTAGGTCAAACTTAAGTTATCTAACTATTTCAAGTCTGTTTGAGTCAATTAGGATCAAGTTTGACACAAAGTTGACCTTCGTCAACTTGCCAGCCTACTATGCCAAGTTAGGTCCGTTGGGTCAATCCTAAACTGACTCACTAATTCATAGGCTATATCTAATAGTAAAACACAATATATACATATTCATTCATTCAATATATAATAATAAAGGAAGGGGGATGAGAGTGTGAGTGTGTGTTTGCTGTGTAGTAGGCTACTGGTAGGCTAAATCTGAGACAAATTTACATATTATTATGTATACATATATACACTAATATCTATCAATGAATATATATCTATTCTACTATATAATAGGAAAACTTAGATGGTGAAACTTTTAAATTCCAAAAATATCCTTACATACTTATACTAATTAAAAATAGTTCATTAATTTTAATAAGGACAACTTAGTAATTATGAAGACTACCCTTTGATCTTCCTAAAGAGTCTTCCTAAACTAATTAAGAAATATTAAAATACGTGCAAGGCACGTGCACATATGCTAGTATATATAAAACCCAAAATCTGAACCGAAACTAAATTCCCAATCAACACACAAAATCTGAGAACTAAAAGAAGAACACATATAAATATATATATACACAATCTACATACAAAATCTAAAACCAAGTACCTAACCTAACCTAACACCTACCATTCAACTCACACCCAACTCTACAATCCAAACACCAAAACAAAACAAAACTATACCAAAACCCACTCATATGAAATCAAAACCCAAAGCCTATATAAACCAAGTCTCAAAACTCAAACCCAACTCTAAACTCCAAATGAAAACTAAGTTTCAGTTTTAATACCTACACTCAAAACACAACCATAAACCTAATCTCATACTTACCACAATCTCAGATTTCTGTGATCAATCCAAGCTCGTGAATTGAGTTTCAACTCAACTCAAAACTCACAAAAAACCCAAATCAATACCCAATATCCAATTCAAACTTGAAAATTCAATACACAACCCCAACTCCAAACCTAAAATCTTAAATACCAAACTATACTACGTGAAACCTGGTAAACAAGAAGGGTTACATGTGTGTATCATGCTCGTGTCCTCACAGAGTAGAACCCGTGTCCGTATCGTGTCCACGAAGTGCGTATCAGCACAGTGTTACACGTGTATATTACAATCGTCGTGGGGACGTGCAAGTTGATCCAGAACACGACACACATTACGTCGTGTCTCGTGATCGTGCACGAGGATCGACCTAGCATAGGTCTAGGTGTCCAACACCCTGACACGCGTCCACGTCGCGTCCACGTGTCGCTGGACACATGTATCCCGCGCGGCTGTGCGCGCGCGCGGCCTCGTGGGCGCGTGTCGAGCCCCGTGGCTCGCGACACGAGTCACGTCGTGTCACGTGGTCAGGTCTAGGGCTAGCCTAGGTCTAGGGCTACGTGTCCATGATCCTGGTTCGTGTTCTCGTTGCGTCGTGTCCGCGAACGAGGTCCGTGTCAGCGGCGATTTCTCGCACGCGTGCACAGTGGGCTGAACCCGTGCGCATTGGATTTCTCCGCGCACACTCCACGAAACCCCGTGAAATATTAGGGGCACGTGGGCAGAGGTTTCTCCCACGCGTCCAACAAATTTTATGCGAAACCGTGTCCTGTGCGTCGAGTTATGACACTCGAACAGCAGGACATGCACGGGGCTGTGCACGGGCCTCGTGCACACGTGTCCGGGTCCGATTTGGACACCAAAAACGTGTCAAATCGAGATCCATTTTTACAAAAGTTGTTTAAAATATACACAGCAACAAATTCGTGAAAACGGAATCGAAAAATACGAACTTTTAATTCTAAGCGGCATTTCGTCGAACACGTGTCCTAATACACCGACACGTGTTCGATACGCCTATCTAACGGCTACGAAAACCTATGAAACTTCATGTACAGGTCCGGGGTACCTATATGGATGCATCTACGAAGAAAAATCGGAATTTACAGGTGTTTATAGGGGTTTACCTATTGAGAGTCAATATCTTAATGAAACGAGTCTCCAAATGCGTCGATGCCGATTTCCTCGGGGCTAACGCCTCTGATTCATTGCTAGCAAGTCTCCAACAGGTTCCTCTCCTCCCAACAATCTCAACGCACTTCGTTTGGATTGATTTGGATGAGAATTGAGGAAAAGAGGCTATTGGAAGGAAAGGAGATTTCTAGGGTTTGTAAAGCTTGACGGCTACAATAGTATAACACATATATAGGGAGGGCTGCTGTTTGTGGCCAGCCAGCGTAGCTAGGATTAGGGTTAGGGTTTAGGTATGGGCCACAATTCATTAAAGTCCAATAGAAGCCCATTAGCAAAAGGCCAAAAGCTATATATTTAAATAGCCTAAAAATAACTTAAATTGTTTCCTAATTAGGTTAGAACCTATAATTCAATTCTAAAATGATAATTAAGGTTCTAAAATCATGATTAGTCTCAAATCATGGTTAGCTAAGGTTAAACTGACTGCTAACACAACAACAATTAAAATATTATAAAATAATCCAAAAAAAATCACAAAATTACCAAAATACCCTTATTTTAGAAAAAATGGTGGTTACCTAAACCACCCGACGATAGATTTCTTGGATGTTCGGTTGCAGCTGCTATCCATATCTTACAATATTTAACCAATACAAATTGGCGTTCAAATCAGCACAATGTATTTTTCTGGGATACAGTGGAGCTCACAAAGGTTACTAGTACCTTAATCCAACCACTAGTAAAATTATCATCTACTGCCATGTTTTATTTGATGCATTCTCTTTTCCATATGTTTATGTGTCCACTTATCTTCACCAACCATCTCACACACCAGCACCATACTTCACCTCTAAGCCATTTTCCACCAACCTCTTACCCATCCTACATCTGATCACCACCTCTCAAAACCTACAGATCAATCACCTACTTGCTAACCCACAACCAATATCTTTCTCCTCTGATTCTCCCATCATCACTCCTCTAACCCCTTTCTCAATCTCACTACCTATTGACCAACCAGATTCTTCTTCTCTTACTCCTCTTCCCAATTCCCAACCATCATCACGTAAACGGATGATATCATCCATGGCTCGGGTACCATCCATGGCTCGGGTAGTCATAGAATGGGATGTTTAGTGGAGGGAAGAACTTTAGGTCATCTACTCCACTGGTTCTGACTTGATCATTCTACTCATTTATGTTCATGATATCATTTTAACTGAAATCGTTCTATGCGGATCCAACAACTAGTTACCCATCTTAGCCGACACTTTGAGTTGAAACTACTTGGTGATCTTCATTTCTTTTTAGGCATCCAAGTACAATGGAAAAAAAAAATCCAAACTCTCTCTTTGCTAGACGTGGTATGCCTTTCAGCTTCTACAATGCTTCGACATGGAGAGTGTCAAACCTGTTGTCACTCCTATTGCTTCAGCTTGCCAATGAGTCTTATCAATGGCTTTCCTTCAATTGATGTCACTGAGTATCACCAAACAGTTGGTGTCTTGCAGTATCTTACTCTCGTGCTTCCAGACATCTCATTTGCAATGAACAAGGTATGTCAGTATATGCAAGCTCTGCGGCTCACTCATCTTATTGCCGCAAAACGAATTCTTCGTTATGTTAAGGACACACTTTGAGTATGACTTTCATTTTTTTTTCCTCCACTAATCTTCATCTACAAGGCTTGTGATGCTGATTGGGCAGGCGATTCAGATGATTGTCGCTCTACCACTGGGTAATGCATCTTTCATGGACCAAACCTTGTTGCATAGGGTGCTAAAAGCAAGAAACTGTGTCTCGTTCTAGCTCTGAAGCAGAATATCACGATGTTGCCACTGTAGGGGCAGAGCTTCTGTAACTTCTTCACTTGTTCCGTTCTATTCATCTTCGACCTCTACGTGCTCTTGTAATTATTTGTGATAATGTGAGTGTTGTGTATATGGCATCTAACCATGTCTTTAATGCTTGCATGAGATACATCAAAATTGATATGCACTTCATCGGGAAAAGGTTGGCTTCTGACATCCTTACAATCAGATATATTCCTGGAGATGAACAAGTTGTTGATCTCCTTAACAAAGGACTGCCTCACACGTTGTTTCGCTCTCTTCATTCCAAGATTCATGTTCATTATGTTTCCACTTCATCTTGTAGGCGGATGTTTGATAACAACCAAAAGATTTGAAATCTGTCAACTATAGAAGATTTGCCAATTGCCAACTATATATTGTTATTATCGTCTACATGATTATAGAAGTCTGTCATTATAGGAGATTTGTCAACTAAATTATAATAATACCTACATGATTATAGGAGATCTGTCTTTACAGTAGATCTGCCAACTATTGTATTTACACACATGAGAAATACTAGAAAAATCAATCAAAGAAGAGATTCAAAACCTTATACTTCGGACTGCACAAGCAAATTAAAAGACCTTCTGCATACTCAAGAAATGTATTTCTTTGGATGACCGGTAAACTCTTGAAAACTATGCTTAAGTTAAGGTTCGTAGTATCGGTATCAGAATCGATATATTTCTTTGGTAAAGGTGGTTTCATATGTTTCATATTGGAGTTTCAGAGTTCTTTGTTTACGGAAGTCAAAATTCAAAACAATAATTATTCAAAACAATAATCAAAAGTTACAAAATACTTCATATATTAGGCATAAAATCTATGTATTATTTCTTGTTGCTTTAGTTTTAAGGGGAATAACATTAAGACTAATGGATGTTGTGAATCTATAAATGTACAACTTTAACAAATGTAATGGTTATAGTGTCACTAGGAAATTTATCGACATATTGTAGAGATTGATTGATATGTTTTATTGATAATCTCATAGGCTTTATATAGCCTTTACATCATGGAATATCCAATGAAATATCCTGTGGCATATTCTGGCATCCCAAATATGTCCTCAGGATATTCCCATACTAAATATAACATATTCTCTTACTAAATATATCAACACTCCCCCTCAAGATGGACGAAAGATATTCACTAAGCTCATCTTGTCACATTCTCTCATCATGCTAATAGAGCAAAGCCCCTTGGTCAGTCCGTCTGCTACCTGATCTTTGGTAGGAACGTAGCCCAGCTCTAGTAGTCCTTTATCAAGCTTTTCTTTGATGAAGAATCTGTCAATCTCGATATGCTAGGTCCTGTCATGCTGCACTGGATTGTTGGCAATACTAATAGCTGACTGGTTGTCACACCATAGCTTCATCTTGGCTTCCTGGTCCAGCTTTAGCTCTGTCAGCATATTCTTCAACCACAATAGCTCTGTGACTCCCAAGGCCATAGCTCTATACTCTGCTTCAGCTGTTGATCTAGCCACCACTGACTGCATCTTACTCCTCCAGGAGACCAAGTTGCCTCCTACAAATATGCAGTACCCTGATGTGGATCTCCTGTCGTCAGCACAACTAGCCCAGTCAGAATCACAATAGCCCTCAATGCTCACGTGATTATTTCTTCTGAAAATCAGTCCCTTCCCGGGGGCTCCCTTCAAGTACCTCAGAATCTAGTACACTGCGTCCATATGACCCTTCCGGGGTCATGCATGTAGCGGCTCACTACGTTGACCGCAAAGCTGATATCAGGTCGAGTGTGGCTCAAGTAGATCAACTTGCCCACTAATCTCTGATATCTATCCCGGTCAACTGGTTCTCCAGCTTCAGCATCCAGTTTGAACTTCTGGTCTATCGGTGTCATAGCTGGTTTGCATCCCATTATCCATGTTTCCGTAAGCAGGTTTAGTGCGTACTTCCTTTGAGAAAGAACAATTCTCTCTGTATCTCGAGCAATCTCAATCCCAAGGAAGTATCGAAGAGGGCCAAGATCCTTCACCTCGAACTCCTTGCCAAGCTTTCCTTTGAGTTGGACGATCTCCTGCTCATCATCGCCTGTGATAATCATATCATCTACATATACAGCAAGCATAGTGATGTGGCCTCCACTTCGTCTGAAGAAGACAGTATGATCAGCATTGATCTGCTGATATTCCATCCCTATCATTGCTCTACTGAACCTGTCAAACCATGCTCGAGGAGACTGCTTCAGTCCATAGAGGGACTTCTTCAGTCTGCAGACCTTGCCTTCTGTCTGTTTGGTATCGAATCCTGGTGGTATCTCCATGTACACCTCCTCCACTAGATCCCCATGAAGAAATGCATTCTTCACATCCAGTTGGTATAGCTTCCACCCTCCATTGGCTGCCAGGGAGATCAAGGTCCTGACAGTGCTCATCTTCGCCACTGGTGCAAAGGTCTCGTCATAGTCGATGCCGTACGTCTGACTGTATCCTTTTGCCACCAGTCGAGCTTTGTAGCGCTCAACCTGTCCATCTGGGTTCTGCTTCACAGTGAAAACCCATTTGCATCCGACTGATCTTTTCCCTTCTGGCAGGCTCACCAGCTCCCAAGTGTGGTTCTTCTCAAGAGCTCCCAACTCCTCATGCATCGCCGCTTTTCACTTTGGATCGTTCTTGGCAACCTGCGAATTGTTAGGTACAGTAATACTATCCAAAGATGCTATAAATGCTCCATGAGAAGAAGAGATGATCATAAGAAATAAACTTAGCAAGATCCCAACCATATCTGTCCGGAGGATTTTTCGCATTACTGCGAGTAGTCCTTTATATAGATAGTGGTGTAGAAGAAGTAGGATGAATGATATCACGGATGGTGGTGTAGATGAGGAGGATAGCGGTGTAGGTGTCTCAGGAGAAGGGACAGACGCAGGCAAGGGACTTAGCACTACACTGTGGGTACTGGTCCTGCAGTTTGCTTCTCTCTCCTGCTGTAGGTAAGTAACTCCCCCTGAGCCATAGGCCTAACACTTCTCATCTCCTCTCCCTGTTCCGCTTCACCTTCATGTTCCTCCTCAACCATGTCTATATGCCAAACTTCTAAATCGGTTACCACCAAGTCCATCTTCCCCTCTTGTCTTATACTGGTAGTATTAGGCGTGTTGTGCGAAGTTCCCTCCTGGCGGTAATATAGCTCATGCTCCCGGAAGTGGACATCCATACTAACAAATTTTTTCTTCTCTACTGGACTCCAACACACATACCCCTTCTGAGTCGCTGAGTAGCCCACGAAGATGCACTTGACCGCTCTAGGGTCAAGTTTTTCAACTGATGGTCTGTTGTCCTTCACAAAACACACACCCGAACACCTTCAGTGGAAGTATCCCACTATTATTGCCTTGTAATACTTCACATGGAGACTTCCATCCCAGGACTTTTGAAGGCATCCTGTTGATAAGTTGAGCTGCTGTCAATACTGCATGCCCCCATAAATTTTGTGGGACATTCATGTCGATCATCATACTTCTTGCGGTCTCCAGAAGGTGTCGGTTCTTCCTTTCTGCTACTCCATTTTGTGCTGTTGTGTACGTACAAGTGGTCTGATGCTGTATGCCGTGTGCTGACAAGTACTCTGCAAGCATCCTGTTGGTATACTCCGTGCCATTGTCAGATCTCAGTACCTTTACCACTGCATTGTACCGAGTCTGGACATGCTTATGAAAGTCCCGAAAACAAGCAAATACATCACTCTTGTTTTTTATCAAATATAGCCAGGTGATACGAGATGCACAATCAATAAAGGAAACAAAGTACTTATACCCATTCATAGTGTTAGTAGCACATGGACCCCAAACATCAGAATGTACTACCTCAAAAGCAAAATAGCTCTTATGACCAGTACCAACATATGAGCTCCTAGTAAGTTTCCCTAACTCGCATGCATCACATACTAATTTCTGTTTATTTGATTTTGCATACATCTCTGGATACAACTTACTTAGAGTATCAAAGAAAGAATGTCTCATCCTCCTATGATGAAGTATCAAAGTATCTTCAGTCCTCTGCTGCAGCTCTCCTATTCCAGCCTTCTCTGCCATAGATACCAACGCTGAGTCCAGTCCTTCTCGATCTAGGTACCACAGTCCCTCATGCTAGATGCCAGTCCCAAGTCTTCGTCCCGTCCCTTTCTCCTGGAAGATCACCTCAGGAATATCAAAAGAAACAATGCATTTTAGTTAGAGAATTATAGAACTAATAGACAAGAGACTGACTGGAAAGGATGAAGCATGTAACACATTGGATAATCTTACTGAACCTGTACAATTAACAGTACCCTTACCGACCACTGGTTGGAAAGTGCCATCTGCAGTCTGAATGGTGTCTGCTGATGCTAGGTGAGTGTATAAAGAAAACTCATTAGCGTTCCCGGTCACATGCCGAAATGCTCCTGAGTCGATAATCCAGTCTGACGGTTTAAGGGAAGACATAGATGCAAGAGCGAGTGACTCGTCAGTACCTTCTGATGGGTGGGCATACATAGCGGCGTTGCCTCCAACGAAGAATGGGGTGGATATCTCTCCTTCGGTGGACGCTCTCTGCTTTCTCTCCAGCAGGTCTAGCAATGCCTGATCCTCCTTAGTAAAGGTGCCACCAGCTCCTCCATTCCCTTCTGCTACCAGCAGGTTTGCCCGATAACCTCCTCGGCCGTCTCGTCGGCCTCCTCGACCATGACCACGTCCACCATATCCTCGTCCACGTCCACCACCTGAGTCTCCCTCCTTAGGTGGTTTGGTACAAGCATACCGATGATGGCCCATCTTCTCGCAGTTGTGGCACTGCCGATTGTGTTGCCAAAGCTCTCCCTTGGGTCCTGTGTCGCCCGAGCTAGTAACTGCTAGTTCTGACTTTGCTTCGGGGGGACCACATGTCCCCGTCTGTAGTCTGATGCGCATCTCCTCCTGGATCATGGCTGAGATAGCCTCCTCGAGACTAGGAATCTCTGGTTGTGCGAGGAGTAAGGTTGTCCTCTGTGCGAATGCAGTATTCAGCCCTTTGAGGAATTTCATCGTCCTCTCCTGCAGACACACATGTCTCTCCTTACACTTTGGGTCCCCGCAGCTTTTCCGTTTTGAGGAGTGATCATAATCCAGTCAGAGACGCTCTAACTCTGTGGCGTACTCCTACACCGTCTTCTCTCCCTGTACAGTGTCGTCGATCTCTCTTTTTATCTGGAAGTTCCGTAAGTTGTTCCCCACACCATCATAGGTTCTCTTCAGCTTCTCCCACACGTCTTTCACCATCTCAATTCCATCTACTGTAGAGGCAATAGACTGGACTAAGGAATTGAGAAGCCATATGTAAATCACCATATGAGTGAATTTCCACTCGTCGCGTCCTGTCTTCTCGCCCTCGTCCGGCTCTGTCTTCTCGCCCGTCAAGAATCCCCTGAATTTTAGTCATATATTACTTCGATTAAAAGAGAGAACAAAATTTTAGTCATATATTCCTTCTATATCATGGTTCTATTCTGAAGAAAATCAAAAGTATGTTTTATATCTTCTTCCCCTTCTTTTTTGCCTCTTCTTCAACTCTCGCCATTTTCCTCGAGCTTGTTTTGTTTAGAAGAAGGATTTTCCTTGAGAGTAAGCACTAAAACTCAGTTTTTCTTTTAATTTTGGAATCTTGATACTTTATATCATATATTGTATTGAAAAAAAAATGATAACTTATGTTCATTTTTCGGACAAAGATTGTAATACAATTACCTTGCTGGAAAAAAAATTACAATATCGACCGATATTGATAAATATAGGCTATATCGTATTGATCCGATACTAATCACCATGGATATAATGAAAGAATACATTACAAGAAACAAGAAAAGAGTTGCATGAAAAACAATGTCAACACAGTGATTCAATCTTCTTGATGACCATAATACAGAAAAGTAAATGCCTTTTGTTCTACGACAATAATATACATAAATATATTTTAGAGAGGGTGTATCCCAACTTATCATTAGAAAGGTAGATAGATAGCTATTAAAACTAATATAATTCCATATCAATTATAGAGAATACTATGTGGTAGTCATTATAATAAAGATCATTGTTGATATATGTGTTAAGTGTTATTGGGCTTTAGTCCCACATTGCCTAGAATGATAGGAGAGTAGGCTAGCCTCTCCTATATATATGTAGTCTCTATTGCAACAATAATCACTTAAAAATCTCTACATGGTATCAGAACCTAAACTTGCTTAGAATACCGTCAGAGCCACCCTCTCCACACAAACCCTACCCCTAACCTCGCCCTCCCTTCCCCTCCCCCAATGCCGCCATTGCCGCTGCAGCTACTGCGTCGCTACTCTTGCTGCCGCTGCAGCCACTGCTGAGCCGCTGTCACTGCGGCTGTGCCGCTGCCACTGCTGCGCCGCTCCCGCTGCAGCCGCCGCTGAGCCGCTGCCGCTGCAGGTGTGCCGCTGCTGCGGCTGCTACTGCCGCTGCTGCTGAGGGTGCCTCCGTGCACACCACTTTTAGGGCTCCTACTATGTAGGTAAGCCTAAACTTGAGATTTATCTCATCTGTGGCACCTACGGTATAGGTAAGCCTAAACTTGAGATTTATTTCATCTGTGGCACCTACAGTGTAAGGAAGCTTAAAATCGTTCTTGGAGATTTATCTCATATGAGATTCTCAAGGAGATGTCGATGATGTCTAGATCCGATGAAACCAGACATATTCGGATTTAGGAGAGGACGACGAGGACAAGCGTGAGTCGTGGAGCAAGTGTGACGTGATCGAGAAGAAGCATCGATGGAGGCGATCCTCAAGAAGCTGGATGCTGACGATGTGGCGACGTTGATGAAGTTGATAAAGGTGTCGGCTGCTGATAGCACGACACGAGCGCCGCCAAAGTTGGAATTACCCTCCTTCGATCTGAAGTTGGATGGACCAGCCACCTATCTGAGTTGGTCACGACGGGTGAGAAGAACCCTTGCAGGAAAGAACCTGGAGGGATTCTTGACGGACGAGAAGACAGCCAGAAGAGGGCTCGACAGGACGCGACGAGTGGAAATCCACTCATATGGTGATTTACATCTGACTTCTCAATTCCTTAGTCCAGTCTATTGCTTCCACAGTAGATGGCATTGAGATGGTGAAAAACGTATGTGAGAAGTTGAGGAGAACTTATGATGGCGTGAAAAACAACCTATGGATCTTCCAGATAAAAGGGGAGATCGATGACACCGTACAAGGGGAGAAGACGGTGCAGGAGTACGCTACGGAGTTGGAGCGTCTCTGGCTGGATTATGATCACTCCTCGAAACGGGCAAGCTGCGGGGACCCGAAGTGCAAGGAGAGACATGTGTGCCTGCAGGAGAGGACGATAAAATTTCTCAAAGGGCTGACTGCATCATTTGCACAGAGGACAGCCTTACTCCTCGCCCAACCAGAGATCCCTAGTCTCGAGTAGGCTATCTCAGCCATGATCCAGGAGGAGACGCGGATCAGATTACAGACAGGGACAGGTGGTCCCCCCGAAGCAAAGTCAGCACTAGCAGCTGCTAGCTCGGGCGATACAGGATCCAAGGGAGAGCTCTGGCAACACAATCGACAGTGCTACAACTGCGGAGAGTTGGACCATCATCGATATGCTTGTACCAAACCACCTAAGGAGGGAGACTCAGGTGGTGGACAAGGACGAGGATATATTGGACGTGGACGTGGTCGAAGAGGCCGACGAGGCGGCCGAGGAGGCTATCGGGCAAACTTACTGGTGGCAGAAGGGAATGGAGGAGCTGGTGGCACCTGTACTGAGGAGGATCAGGCACTGCTGGACCTGCTGGAGAGAAAGCAGAGAGCGTCGACCGAAGGAGACAGGAGGAGCGGAACAGAGGAGACATCCATCCCATTCTTCGGAGGCAACACCGCTATGTATGCTCACCCATCAGAAGGTACTGACGAGTCACTCGCTCTTGTATCTATATCTTTCCTTAAAACATCAGACTAGATTATCGACTCAGGAGCATCTCGGCATGTGACCGGGAACGCTAGTGAGTTTTCTTCATACACTCACCTGGCATCAGCAGACACCATTCAGACTGCAGATGGTACTTTCCAACCAGTGGTCGGTAAGGGTACTGTTAATTGTACAGGTTTAGTAAGATTATCCAATGTGTTATATGCTCCATCTTTTCCAGTCAGTCTCTTGTCTATTAGTTCTATAATTCTCCAACTAAAATGCACTGTTTCTTTTGATATTCCTAAGGTGATCTTCTAGGAAAAAGGGACGGGACGAAGACTTGGGACTGGCACCTGGCATGAGGGACTGTGGTACCTAGATCGGGAAGGACTGGACTCAGCATTGATATCTATGGCAGAGAATACTGGAATGAGAGAGCTGCAGCAGAGGACTGAAGATACTTTGATACTTCATCATAGGAGGATGGGACATTCTTCTTTTGATACTCTAAGTAAGTTGTATCCAGAGATGTATGCAAAATCAAATAAACAAAAATTAGTATGTGATGCATGCGAGTTAGGAAAGCTTACTAGAAGCTCATATGTTGGTACTGGTCATAAGAGTTCTCTTGTTTTTGAGATAATACATTCTGATGTTTGGGGTCCATGTGCTACTAACACTATGAATGGATATAAGTACTTTGTCTCCTTTATTGATTGTGCATCTCGTGTCTCCTGGCTGTATTTAATGAAAAATAAGAGTGAAGTATTTGCTTGCTTTCGGGACTTCCATAAACATGTCCAGACTCAGTACAATGCAGTAGTGAAGGTACTGAGGTCTGACAATGGAACGGAGTACACCAACAGGACACTTGCAGAGTACCTATCAGCACACGAAATATAGCACCAGACGAGCTGTGCATACACACCAGCACAAAATGGAGTAGCAGAAAGGAAGAACCGACACCTTCTAGAGACCGCAAGAAGTATGATGATCGACATGAATGTCCCACAAAATCTATGGGAACATGCAGTATTGATAGCAGCTCAACTTATCAACAAGATGCCTTCAAAAGTCCTGGGATGGAAATCCCCATACGAAGTATTACAAGGCAATAATAGTGGGATACTCCCACTAAAGGTATTCGGGTGTGTGTGCTTTGTGAAAGACAACATGCCATCAGTTGGGAAACTTGACCCCAGAGCAGTCAAGTGCATCTTCGTGGGATACTCAGCGACTCAGAAGGGATATGTGTGCTGAAGTCCGGTAGAGAAGAAAAAGTTCGTTAGTATGGATGTCCACTTCCGAGAGCATGAGCCATATTACCGCCAGGAGAGAACTTCGCACAACACGCCTAATACTACCAGTATAAGGCGAGAGGGGGAGATGGAGAACTTGGTGGTAACCGGTCTAGAAGTATGGCATAGAGACACGGTTGAGGAGAAACATAAAGGTGAAGCAGAACAGGGGGAGGAGATAAGAAGTATCAGGCCTACGGCTCAGGAAAAGTTACTTACCTATAGCAGGAGAGAGAAGCAAACTGCAGGACCAGTACCTACAGTGCCAGTGCTAAGTCCCTTGCATGCGTCTGTCCCAACTCCTGAGACACCACCATCCTCCTCATCTACACCACCATCCTACTCAGGTGATATCATTCCTCCTACTTCTCTCATACCACTATCTACACGAAGGACTACTCGCAGTAATGCGGGAAATCCTCCGGACAGATATGGTTGAAACCTTGCTAAGTTTGTTTCTTATGATCATCTCTCTTCTTCTCATGGAGCATTTATAGCATCTTTGGATAGTATTACTGTACCTAACAATTGGCAGGTTGCCAAGAACGATCCAAAGTGGAAAGCGGCAATGCATGAGGAGTTGGGAGCTCTTGAGAAGAACCACACTTGGGAGCTGGTGAGACTGCCAGAAGGGAAAAGAGCAGTCGGATGCAAATAGATTTTTACTGTGAAACAGAACCCAGATGGACAGGTTGAGCACTATAAAGCTCGACTGGTGGCAAAAGGATACAGTCAGACGTACGGCATCGACTATGACGAGACCTTTGCACCAGTGGCGAAGATAAGCACTGTCAGGACCTTGATCTCCCTGGCAGCCAATGGAGGGTGGAAGCTACACCAATTGGATGTGAAGAATGCATTTCTTCATGGGGATCTAGTGGAGGAGGTGTACATGGAGATACCACCAGGATTCGGCACCAAACAGACAGAAGGCAAGGCCTGCAGACTGAAGAAGTCCCTCTATGGACTGAAGCAGTCTCCTCGAGCATGGTTTGACAGGTTCAGGAGAGCAATAATAAGGATGGGATATCAGCAGATCAATGTTGATCACACTGTCTTCTTCAGACGAAGTAGAGGCCACATCACCATGCTTGCGGTATATGTAGATGATATGATTATCACAGGCGATGATGAGCAGGAGATCGCCCAACTCAAAGAAAAGCTTGGCAAGGAGTTCGAGGTGAAGGATCTTGGCCCTCTTCGATACTTCCTTGGGATTGAGATTGCTCGAGATAATGAGGGAATCGTTCTTTCTCAAAGGAAGTACGCACTGGACCTGCTTACGGAAACGGGGATGATGGGATGCAAACCAGCTACGACACCGATAGACCAGAAGTTCAAACTGGATGCTGAAGCTGGAGAACCAGTTGACCGGAATAGATATCAGAGATTGGTGGACAAGTTGATCTACTTGAACCACACTCTACCTGATATCAGCTTTGCGGTCAGTATAGTGAGCCGCTACATGCATGACCCCCGGAAGGGTCATATGAATGCAGTATACTAGATTCTGAGGTACTTGAAGGTAGCCTCCGGGAAGGGACTGATCTTCAGAAGAAAAAATCATGTAAGCATCGAGGGCTGTTGTGATTCTGCTGGGCTAGCTATGCTGACGACAGGAGATCCACATCGGGCTACTGCATATTTGTATGAGGCAACTTGGTCTCGTGGAGGAGTAAGAAGCAGTCAGTGGTAGCCAGATCAACAGCTGAAGCAGAGTATAGAGCTATGGCCTTGGGAGTCACAAAACTATTGTGGTTGAAGAATATGCTGACGGAGCTAAAGTTGGACCAGGGAGCCAAGATGAAGCTATGGTGTGACAACCAGTCAGCTATTAGTATTGCCAACAATCCAGTGCAGCATGACAAGACCAAGCATATCGAGATTGACAGATTCTTCATCAAAGAAAAGCTGGAGAAAGGAGTACTAGAGCTGGGCTACGTTCCAACCAAAGATCAGGTAGCAGACGGACTGACAAAGGGGCTTAGTTCTATCAGCATGATGAGAGGATGTGACAAGATGGGTTTAGTGAATATCTTTCGCCCATCTTGAGGGGGAGTGTTGATATATGTGTTAAGTGTTATTGGGCTTTAGTCCCACATTGCCTAGAATGATAGGAGAGGAGGCTAGCCTCTCCTATATATATGTAGTCTCTATTGCAATAATAATCACTAAAAATCTCTACAAAAAATCTCTACACTCTTGAATCTCGCCCTCCTGTTTATGGTAGTGGAGATGCTCGTACTATTGGATTTCCCATAGGAGGGTGCCGAGAGGGACGTAGTCGTGGTCGGAATACTCCTCGTACTTACTCTTAGTATGATTGCCCTAACCATGTCAAGGCTACGTGCTGGAGGAAGCATAGCTTACCCTAGGAGAAGCAACATTCTTCCTCATCACATCCCCCCTACACTGCGTTCTCTATCCACACTGGCTGTGGATGCTCTTGCGACTTCTTCTTCGCCTAATGCTCGCCACACATCAGATGAGATGTAGAGTTTACGAGATGAGTTGCAAAGTTTATGTAGTCTTATCTCTTAATCATTTGACCATATTTCTTCTGCTTAGAGTGAAGGTATATCATACGTTATTCATACTTTTTCTTGGATTATTGATTTTGGTGCTATCAATCATGTTACTCCCCAGTCAGACAAATTTGCAGATGATACATTTCCCAAATTCATTAAAGCAGCTAATGGTTAGATCAACCTAGTTCGTGGATCTAAAATAGTGCCTCTTATTCATATGCTACAACTTCGTTATGTGCTTAATGTTTTTAAATCACGTTTCAATCTTATTTATGTTAGTCGGCTTACTCGATATCATAACTACTATATAACATTTCTCCTTCTTCCTTTGTGATTCAGGATCTCTAGACACATTCCACTGTGGTTCAGTTATTGCTTGTATATCTTCTTCACATTCCACCACTTATCCTGGCGACTAGTTCTGTTGATTTACATTGACGGACGACATGCTCCATTGCCTCTCTCTAACATTCCACCACTTATCTTATAAAAAGTGCTCCCAAATTTCTTTTTGAGTTTTCCTGTGAAGCATGTATTTTGAAGAAGAAACATTGCTTTAACTTTTCTCTATTTTCGCTAGTGCACTCCGATATTTAAGGAACTTAGAAAACTACTAGATTATTTGGTATTCGATATTTTGCTATTTTGTTGGTGATTACTCTTGCATGACTTCATTATTTATTTTGTGATCAATCTGAAAACTAAAGTACGCTCTTTTGTGGCTGAGACTCTCGCAAAGCTTCCCACTGTCATTAAAATCATTCAAACTGCTAATGCTTGCAAGTATATGAGTATTGATTTTATATATATATGTGCATCACATGGTATCATTCCTCAGAATTTTTGCTCATATAACCCACAACAAAATGGTGTAGCTGAACATAAAAATCGTCATCTTATTGAGGTTGTACATTTTCTACTATTAGAACTTTGTTGTTACCACTACTTGTTACCTCATTCACCGTATGCCCTCCACCATTCTACACTATGAATTTCCATAATCTATTATCATTCCTTCTTCTAAACCATTTTCGATGATTCATCGAATTTTCGGATGTACTTGATTTGTTCATCATCTTAGTCCACCGAATAATAAATTGGCTCCTCATGCGGCCAAATATTTATTTCTTGGCTACTTGTACTTAGAAAGGATATGTTTATTATGCCCCTTCGGTCGACAACTTGTTGCTTTGGATGATGTCACCTTCTTAAGGATTAACCCTTCTTCCCCCCTCTACCTACTAGTTCACCGCTATCGCTAGAGCTTCGACGTCTATTCCTTCTTGTCGATGGACCATCTACACTAGCACCACCACATACTTCTTCAACTATAGCAGCACCACCTACCCGTGACCGTAAAGAGAAGTCTCGCCAGAATACTCCAGGACCGCCTGCCTCTAATGATGTTGTACCTGCTATGAACGATCTTCCTATTGCTCTTCGTAAGAAACGACGCTTTTCTTTAAAAAAAAAAAAAAATACTATGCGTCCTCTTTCTTTGTTTTTACCATCATTTAACTCCACTGCACAAGTTTGCTTGTTCTCTTTCTTCTTATTCCACAACTTCTGTACAGGAGGCCTTAAAGCATCCGAGGTGGTGGGCCACCATGGATGAATAAATGCAAGATCATTGGCTTAATGGTAATCGGAATTTGGTACCTTTCCCGCCTGGGCATTCTTGTGTTAGTTACTTGTATGTGTTTATAGGTAAGCATAATCCAAATGGTTCTATTGACCACTTGAAGGCACACCTTGTTGCATGGGACTTTACTCAACAGTAGAGGATTGATTATGGGGAGACATTTTCTCATGTTGCTAAACTTAACATTGTTCTTATGTTGGTACACCGTGGTTGGACCTATATCAGTTTAGATATGAAGAATGTCTTTCTTAACGAAGACTTGACTGAGATTGTCTATATGCAACAACCTTATGGTTATGAGACTACGAGGGGATCTCTTATATGTCATTTATGCAAGTCTATTTATGGCCTCGAGCAGTCTCCTCATGCTTGGTTTGACAAATTCAGTCAGGTGGTTCAGACGGTTTGGTTCACTCGAAGAACTACTGAATTTTTTTTATTTACCTGTCACTAGCGGCAGCGGGACATTGATTCTCTTGGTTTATGTTGATGATATTCTTATTTCTAAAAATGATATTGTTGTGATTTATATGATTAAAGAGCAATTATCCTCTCATTTTATACCACAGAATTGGATTTTTTGGTCACTTTTGGGTATCGGTGTTGCTCGACATGATGATTCCCTCGTTCTATCTCAATGCAAGTATTTCACGGATCTTCTTGCCACGTCCTAGTCCCATAATACGCGGGACCGAGTTGCGTGGTAATGACCAGCTACGTATCAAGTAGACTCGAGCCCTACTCGATACGTATACGATGTCCAGATCAAGTAATGTAACTATCTATCTCTATGAATAATCTATCAATAATATATCTCAATCCACCTAAAGAACAAATATCAAGGATGAACATGTGTTAAGGTCGACCGTCCAATAACATATACTTGAGTAGACCCGAGAGGATGACATGGGTCTACAAACACTAGGCTATAACAACAGAGAATAGTGAATGGAATATGTACTATGGAAGAAATGGTTCAAGCATCTAATGACAATACCTGAATCTGAGAAGACGATCATTAGTTCTCCTCCAGTTAAGCGCCGAATAATCTACTCGACCAACCTGAAACAGAACCAGGTCCTGAGAGGGACGTAACAAGATACATAATATAATGCCAAATGTAAACTAAATACTACTAGCAACAGTAAATAAATACACTTGTAAGCTAATGACTAAGTAAATGCAATGTGAGGACAATGTTCGTGCGTATGGACTGTTTGACTGAATACGTACTTGATCATATCATATATATAACATGCATAACGTTAATTGGACGCCAGAGGCCATCTGTATAACACGGGTCATCATTCTTGTAGATCCTCCATAGTCTAAGTTTACCGCAAAGTATATAGTAGCCCACACGCCTGGTGACTATCCTCCCCGCCCAATGATATCATCCAGTGAGTCCACGACTCGACTCGAAATATGCAGCATAGTATAAAATTACAACCAAAGATAAACAACTCCCATCTCAAATATATCTCACGAGCTAACCAACACATGACTCGCTCGTATCAGCTATAGCGCGGACACGGAAGTACGTGCCCTATCATGTATGAAACTCCATGTCAAGGCCTACAAAATGTGTCCAAAAATATACAATATACCATAGTATCTCATCACGTCAATCAGGTAGTCCAACTATCCTTTTAAGCCCATATCAGACGCTATCGACGACTACCGTCGATTGTACCCAGGTCGTACTTGGACGCAAGGGACTTGATAAAACAGTACGTACGTAGACATATGTATAGTCAAACAGTTATATATAAGAGCAAGATATCTTGTCTGATCCGAATTTGGGGAAGAATCGACCTACCGGCACGAATATGTCAGATACGGAAGGATATTGATACATGAACCAAGTTCATCAACCCACGAACTATATGAAAATCGTGGAATTGAACGATATGATCATGTATTTGTTGCCAAAACACCCGAATACTATCATACAAATTAATTAGCTAGATTGGGCAATGCATGTCTGCTACTAGGTTGAATTACTATTTACTAGTCATACTCTATCCTAGTATATTATCATACTAGGGTGTTAGTCTATATAATTTCGCATGTAATAAACCTATGTAAGCTAACTAAAGGGACTTAGCTTGAATTACACATGTAATAAGAAAGAGGGGTTTACATAGCTTGGTGAATATGAATGTTAACCCTACACTCCAACCATTACAAGGGTGCCTACTAACAAGTTCATGCCTAAACCAAGCTACTAACCTACTGTACTACCGGTTAACTAGTGCAAGTCACAACCATAATAGATACTAGTACATCTAAAACATATATACCACACATGTTGATACTGAAGGGTGTACAAATGAGAAAAAGTTGTGGATGGAAATTACTTCTAGGCCCATTCTCAATACTCCAATTCAAGTTACTACACTACTAGCAACTACACATTGGTACTTAATAATATAACATAGGTGAACGATTGACTGTTCATGTTAGCTAAATAGGTGTGACTTATCATTTCCACTAGAGCACAAAACCACATGAATCATAGTTAGCACATGCCACCTAAGGGTTCTTTCACCATAAACCACTATTTATTCCTATACATGTTCTTATCACAATTAGATACTACATTAAGTTTTGGCTCTTGATTTACTTAGAATTTCTTTAGGTTTTCACTCACCCTTAACATAGTGACTCCAACCTCCTTTAGTACATCGACCCACAGGTGTAAAACCGATCCTCTATCTTTCCTAATAATTAGCTAACACCCATAAGTGAAGTGCTTGGCTTGTGTAGTAAAGAATAGAAGGTCGCATGGGTTGCAAGGTTTCTCTGTAAGTACAAGTCTTACGTGTTCGTTCAACAAGTTATTCACGTATGTGCAAGTGATTCACCGGCATTTCCTTTAACATCCCCAATACCAACACAAACAACAAATCCTTATACTAGCATGGTTGCATGGTTTATTTAGTAAGCCAATAAGATGTGTATGCTTATGACAAGCCTTAGCTAGATGATGGTTGTTCTTCCACATTCAAAATCATTTAACTAGCCTAAGGATAACTTACTAACATCCTATAAAGAGAATGGCGAATGTAACAAGGATTGAAGGAGGGAGGTGTTGCGGTTCTAGCCTCGATTCGAGGTGTGTGGAAGGACAATATGGATGTCGTGAAGCATCGACATGAGTTACGGCGAAGACAATGGATCGGTTACTGAACTAGGACTCAAAATAGAGCCAAAACAGCAGCGGCAGTATACCGACGATATACTGATTTTTGGATACTTCGTTCTAGAAACTATTTTGAAGGTGTGACGATACACAGCGGTATACTATCTGTCATGATTCGGTTCAGACGTGGGCCAAAGTCAGCATGTTTTTGGACCGTATGATCTAATTTGGACGGACAAGATTAATGTTGGGACTATTTAGGGATTTTCTTATCCTAAATTAGGGTTTCTTAACCTATATATAAGGTTAAAAGGGTTGCTAACAAGAAGATCAAGGGAGAGATTAAATGGACAAAGTCCACAAAAATCTAAGAAAAAATTCTTACTTTGCTCTTATGACTCGTTTTTCGAGATAGTCTGAAAGGAAGATATGTTCGAGGAGCCATCTTCTTCGTTCAGGAAGATCTTTACATGGTTGGGTGAGTGATTTCATTGTGTTTCTTCTTTCTAGAGATTGGTGCAGGATTGAACTTGGAGGCAAAGAGTTCAACATATATTGTAATCAATCTTGTATTAGTGGAATATATATATATATATATATATATATATATATATATATATATATATATATATATATATATATTGGAAAAAGGGTAAATTTTATTCCACTATCAGCGCAATAAGGTTACAGCATAGAGATACAATCCCAACTCAGGGGGACATTACAAGTACATCGGACTCAATGTTATGAAGGATGCCCACCGGTGGGGTGGACAGTCCCTCATAAATGCGTCGGTTCCTCTCCCTCCAGACATGCCAAACTGATGCAGCAAGCCTCAAACGTGCACGTCTGGCCCAACTCTGCTCCTGGCCCCTGCAATCTCCAATCCACTTAAGGATTTCTCTGAAGTCACGCTCCCTGCCAACTCCTCCCAAGTATCTCCGGCTCTGCTCTGCCCAGATGCTCCACGCCACATGGCACTGAAAGACATGGATTTGTGCTTGCATAAGACATGGATTTGTTATCTTCAGGTGGGTCGGCATCATTTTTGCGATGCTTTAGGATCAACAATTGATATCAGAGCTCTCAGATTTTCAAGAGGAAAGGTACAACCATGTTTACGGAGCAGATGAACACATGTCTGATCACCTTTACCCGGAACTAGGCGATCTGGAAATCAAGGATGGAGTATCTACTTTGGTGCAAAGATTTGCATGGTCCGTCAAGCCATTGGACAAATCTGCTGGCTACTAGAAAAGGTTAGATCGGAAGGCTATTGAATTCATCCGTCAATAACTGAACGATTCGGTATTTCATCACGTGTCCACAGAGAGTTTGACAAAACATTATGAGAGAAGCTGTATTTACTATATGAATAGAAGATGGCTGGCAACAAAGCATTTCTATTTGTGAACTCGTCAACTTAAAGGACACAAAGGGTGTCTCGGTGGCACAATATCTGAACGAGATTCAGGGTATAATCAATCAACTGTCAGCAATGAACATGTTGTTGATGAGCTTAAGGCCTTTCTGCTTTTGAGTTCTCCGTCGGATACTTGGGAGACATTAGTGGTGTCTCTGAGCAACTCTGCACCTGATGAAGTTGTCATGATGGAGGCAGTCAAAAGTAGTTTGTTGAATGAGAAGATCTGGCATAAGCAAACAGAATCATCATAGGAGTCCGCTCTGGATGATTCTAACGAAAAGGGAAGAGTCAGGTCATAGTCGAGAACAAGGAAAAGTTCTCAGGATCTTGCGAGTGTAGACTGCAAGGAGGGCTGCCATCTTTGTAGTGAAAATTATCATTTTAAACGGGACTGCATGAACCTAAAAAAAAAGAATAATAAAAAGCAAGGATGATTAGGTAGATTTCATGGCTATGAGAGATCTCATCGTCACAGCAACCGACGTAGAGGAACCTTGTGGCACGTGTCATGATAGCTATTGGATCTTGGACATGGGAGCGTCATATCACGTCACACCATGGATGAGGATCTTTACGTCATACCAAAGCGGTAGGTTTGGATATGTGATGATGGACGACAAGGGGACAACTGGAGTTGTAGACATTATGGTGACATGCACTTGACAACGGAGTGATGAGAAACTCGTTCTCAAGGAGGTTTGTCATGTACCGAGTCTGCGCACCAATTTGGTATCGATAGGAAAGCTGATAGATGATGACTGTCATAGTATGTTTGGAGACAAAAATTGGAAGCTTACGAAGGGTTTCCAACTGCTGGCTCGAGGCGATATATGTTGTGGTATATACAGGCTCAAGCCGCTAAGGTATACATGCAGAACAGAGACATCAGACGGAGGTTCGAGGGATATTCGATAAGAATTTGTAGAACGTCCAGAACTTGCCAAGGGGAGTCTTCGAGATGATTTGAGGGATAAGGAGGATTCGGTTCGTCGAAAACAAAGAGATGAACGATTGAAGGTCAATCTGTCAATCCCATAACAGTTGGTCGGTCTCCAGTTGGAGATTGTTCCATGGATCCGGTTGTGGTGACAGGTGGTTCGCCAAAACTTAACGGAGCAACATCAATTTCAGTAGTTCGAAGCCAGGGAGGAGATCAAGGAATACAACAAACTCAAGCTAAGACGGATATATCTCTATTTGCTCAATTCAGAGGGAGCTGTGAGTTATCGATGGCATGCATAGTACATGTTCTGCTCACGAATATAAGTGTATGGGGAGCTCCAGTGTCGAACACAAAGGTGTGTAGGTTCGGGAGTTTGAATCTCGAGTGAACTGTACGGTCCACTTGGTTAGGCCAGCCAAGGATGAAGAAGCTCGAGAAACGGGAGCACATTTCGTTGGAAGACAGAAGTCGGGGACAGACAGCCAAGACTTACAGTGAGGCTGATGGTCAGGGACTTCGGTCTTTGCCGAGTTATTGATGTCAGTGACAGTCGTTAAGGAGGTGCTACGCATAGAAGCTAGCATTGACGTAGTGATCGAGGAGCTGGAGATGAAGGAAGATGCAAAGCAGTTGGGGGATTCGAAATCAATGACGAGGGGGAGCAGGAACTTTGTCGCAGGACGATAGACATAGAATCTAGTGGAGAAACTATAGGGTCAATATCTCTTATCAAACTAAAGGAAAAGTTTGTTGGGGTTCCAACCTTGATTCGAGGTATGTAGAAGGACGGTCTGGACGTCGTGAAGCATCGACAGATGTTGCGGAGAAGACGATGGAGGATCGGTGACTGAACTGGGGCTCGAAACAGAGCCAAAACAACAATGATGGTATACCTGCAGCGGTATACCAAATTTTTGGGTGCTTCATTTTAAAACATATTCTGAAGATGTGGCTGTAGACCGCGGTATACTGGCGGTATACTGCAGTATACCACCTGTTAGGATTCGTTTCAGACGTGGGACCAAGTCAGCATATTTTTTGATCGTGTGATCTATGTTGGAGCTAATTTAGGGTTTTCCTAATCCTAAATTAAGGTTTCTTAACCTATATATAGAGGTTAGGGGGGTTTGTCAACAAGAAGCTCAAGGAAGAGATTCAAGGGAGTAAGTCTACATGAATCTAATAGAAAATTCGTACTTTGCTCTTAGGGCTTGTTTTTCGAGATAGTTTACAGGGAAGATATGTTCGATGTGTTATCTTCCTCGTTCAGGGAGATCATTACATAATTGGATGAGTGATTTCATTGTGTATCTTCCTTTTTGAGATTGGTGGGGGGTTAAACTTGGAGGCAAAGAGTGTTAGTCCCAGGGCATGATTTTAAGATAAAAAATTGATTTTAGCGCAACACTTCAAGGAAGGTGCACAAGAGATATCTCGGAGGATTCTGAGAAACGAAATCAAATGTAACACTTCGAAGAAGGCACACATGATTTTGTAGCAGCAACAATGAAAGTCCACAAATAGTTTCTGATTAGATCAGAAAAGTTCTCGTTCAAAACGAGATACAAGTGGACGAACAGAAGAAGTGAACAGAAAATTAGAAAAATTCTGCTGGGGTGACGGATCACCGGAGCTCAAAACTAATTTTGCCCCACACGAACAGCTTCCAAGAACTAGCAAGTTCAAAAAAGAACTTCGGAACACTATGTCGAATGCTATTCTGACTCCTCGGATGGACAAAAAATGGCGCACTGTTTCTCTCTTCTGCTCTCTGGAAAATTCGTAAGGAACTTGTAAGAATGAATCGTCGTGAATGAGAGAGAAACATTTATACTGACTGTCCAGTAACCGTCCGGTATACACAACAATTGGGACGTGTTAAAAATTATTTCTGCACGTTGCATAACTGTTCAGACGTGAACAGCCACGACTGCGCTAATTGGTGCATAGCGCACGCCTCATCGTAGGTAAGTGAATCTGCTTCCACATGATAGGTGACAAAGTCATCTCCGAAGTCCTTCGATCTCCTCACTCGCTTAGCTGACGGTTCGGCGAGTTCTGGTTCAACAGTTGTTTCTGCAACTTCTTCTTGGACTATATTCTTATTGGAAACTTCAATTTCTTGTGCACCCTCATTATTCTTCGGAATGTCTGCAAGAACAATATTTTTGTGCCTTGCAAATTTATCTTCAAAATAGTATGCATTACGAGATTCAATGATATGATTTGATTCAATATCAATAAATCTCCGAGTATCACTCTTCTCGGCATATTCCAAGAAGATCGTCTTCGTAGTTCTTGTTCCGAGCTTCTGAATCTTCAGATCTGCGAGCTTTACATATGCCAGACACCCCCACACTCGAATGATATTCAAGTTAGGTCAAACTTTGAACAAGAGTTTATGAGTGATGTCCGAAGTTGCATGCGGCACTCTATTCAGAATAAAAGTGGCCGTCAATGCAGCTTCTTCCCAGTAGCATTTTAGAAGACCCGCAGTCAACAGTATTGAGTTTATCATGTCAATGTTCTGTTCTTCCTTTCCGCTACTCCGTTAGATTGAGGAGAATACAGAGTAGTAGTCTCATTGATAATTCCATGTTCCTTGCAGAATGATGCGAATTCATGAGACCGATACTCTCCGCCTCGATCACTTCTTATGCTCTTAAGTTATTGTCCAGTTTGCCGTTCAGCTTCGGCCCTGAACTCTTTGAACTTTTTGAATGCTTCGTCTTTAGACTTCAGCAAGTATACGAACGCGTATTTTGAGAAGTTATCGATGAAGGTTATGAAATACTTTATCCCGACCTTTGTAGAGAATTGTTTGAAGTCACAGATATCAGAGTGTACCAACTCCATAAGATTTGTGCTTCGATTAACCCGAGGAAAGGGTTTCCTTGTGATCTCCATCTGAGCACACACTTTACATTTCTCTACCTTACCCCCACATTTGGAGATAAATCCTAGACTAGACAATTTGTTTATTCTTTTACAATGTCCTAGTCTATTATATCACAACTCAAGAGTATAATCAGAATGAGCGATTGCATTAATTTTATTAGACTAGGTTACAAGCTGAAGTTTAAACATTCCTTCGATATAAAAAGCTTTCATGAAGTATGTTCCTTTAATGGACATCACCTTCTGGCCATCATTGATGTCCATCCTTAGACCTAGTTACAGAGTAGGCCTCCAGAGATCAGGTTCTTTGCAATATCAGGTACATGATTCACGTCTTGAAGTGTCAGAGACTTCCCTGAAGTCAGCTTCAACACCACTGTCCCGATCCCTTGCACTTCAGCTTGTGCCTGGTTTGCCACCATAACACTTTCAGAAGTTGGTATGTATGTGATGAATCATTCCTTGCTTGAGCAGACATAGCAGGTGGCACCAGTATCTACCCACCAATCAGAGTCAGCCCCCACCGCAGTGACCTGTGCAATCATAGCAATTATATCAGTAACCATGGAAACCTTACTAGGTTCACCTTGCTCTGATTGCTTGGACTTGGATCTGCATTCACTCTTGTAGTGGCTCTTCTTGCCACAGTTGAAGCAAGTCACTTTGGACTTTGGCTTCTGTTGCTTGAAAGAAGTCCCTTTCACTTTTAGATTATTGAGGTCCTTCTTCTTGTGGTGGGAAGCCGCCTGCTTTTCCTTGGATTCCTTCGTGTGGACCAAGTTGGCATTAGTCATCTGTTTGGACAGAGTGTCCACCTTCAGTTGAGCCCTCATCTGGTCCTCAACATAAATTTCTTGTAGGAGATCATCCATACTGATCTCCAGTTTCTTCCTATGCATATTCGCATAGAATTTGTTCCAACCAGCTGGGAGCTTAGAGACGATCCCTCCAACAATGAACTTGTCGTTGAGAGGCATCCCCTCATCTTCCAATTTCTGACGCAGCTTCAGGAATTCCTTCACCTGAGGCAACATCGTATTCTCGTGTTCAAAGAACCATTTGTGATATTTCTCTACGATAAATATCTTGCTCCTATTCTTGTCATCTTCATATAATTTTTCCAAAGACTCCCATATCTCTCTGGCAATGGTCTTCTTAGAGTAAGATTCTGCCAGGGAGTCCTCCACAGCATTTAGGATCAGAAGCCTACAGAGGCTATTCTCCCACTTCTACTTGGTCAGTTTAGCATTAGCAACAACAATTGCGACTGTTGTCCCAGTTTCTAGAACCTTTGGTTCGTCCTCAAATAACACGTGATCGACGTCCACAAGTTGAAGATTGAGGCTAACCTTCCTCTTCCAAATTTGGAAGTGCTCTCCATCGAACTTCTCTAACTTGTTAAAGTTGGGATCGATGAGTGCAGCACGAGAGTTTTCCATCTTGTAAATTAGCTTTGAGATTGTTAGTCCGGGGACGTGATTTTAAGATGAAAAACTGATTTTAGTACAACACTTCGACTTCGAGGAAGGTGCACAAAAGATATCCCGGAGGATTCTGAGAAACGAAATCAAATATAACACTTCGAAGAAGGCATAAATGATTTTGTAGCAGCAATAATGAAAGTTCACAAATAGTTTCTGATTAGATCAGAAAAGTTCTCTTTCAAAACGAGATACAAGTGGACGAATAGAAGAAGTGAACAAAAAATTAAAAAAATCCTGCTGGGGTGACGGATCACTGGAGCTCAAAGCTAATTTCGCCCCACACGAACAGCTTCCAGGAACCTGCAAGTTCAGAGAAGAACTTCGGAACACTCTATCGAATGCTCTTCTGACTCCTCGGATGGACAGAAATGGCGCACTGTTTCTCTCTTCTGCTCTCTGGAAAATTCGTAAGGAACTTGTAAGAATGAATCGTTGTGAATCAGAGAGATGAGAGACATTTATACTGACTGTCCAGTAACCGTCCAGTATACGCAACAATCGGGACGTGTTAAAAACTGTTTCCACACGTTGCATAACTGTTCAGATCGTGAACAGACACGACTGCGCTAATTGGCGCACAGCCCCTAAGGGACTTAGCTCCAATGGAATAAATTCCAAGAGCATGACAAAAAGCATTAATGCTTCATTTATTGAGTTAGCCTTTTCCTACTAGTAAAACACTCCCATATGGCACCCATGTGCCACTCCACACCACATGTGCATTTCTTAACACAAGCAAGAGCTTATATATAGTAGAGATACAAGTCATTTGGCCTAGACAATACGGGACTATGTTTCTAGTGCTCAAGGCCAAAACAACAACAAAGAGTTCAACATATATTGTCATCAATCTTGTATTAGGTGGAATATATAGATTAGAATTTGTCCAGATGACATAGTCAGTTAACATATATTGTGTTTGATCTGTTTTGGTGCTTGTGTGAGACGGACGTTTGTTATCTTCAGGTGGGTTGGCGTTGCTTCCTTTGGGACCAGCAAGAGGTTGCACTTACAGAGCCAAGGATTTGGTGCAACAGAGGAGCGATGAATGGGCTGCACACGAGATGGCGAGCACGGAGAAGTCAAGTGGCTGCACTGCTTGGGCGGATAGCAATGGACTGCTGTCCTTCTTGGCCACGCAGGGGTGCCTCGACGTGCCACAGATAGAAGAGGGGGAGGGGGGAGGGGGGGCTGAGCCGAAACTGCCAAGGAAGAGGCGAACCTGCTCTTTGGATGCTACGTTGGCAAGAAAATCTGCGGCACGCAGTTGCTTGCACGGCTCCGGGGAGTGACTGCTTCACTGCAGCGGTGCCGGCTCCCAGTTGCACTGCTGCTCGAGCTACCGCTCGCAGCAGTGCAGCGACCACGAGACCGTTCCGCAAAGGGGAATGGGCGGGAGAAGGTCTGCTCTGCAGAGATGCGGGAGCTGCTGGATCGGCGTGCAGCGTGTACAAGAAAAGGAGCTTTCTTACGCACGAGGCGCTGTGCAGTTTGGGTTACACGAGAATGGAAATATGGCAGCGTGTATAAGAAAAGGAGTTGTCAATTCTAAGAGCACTCCAATAGCTTGGGATTAGGTCAATTTTTTTTCAAATATTTACAAGTTTATCGCTCCTATTTGTTGTCGGGGACTTGTTGGGTATAAAAACTAGATTATTTATAAAGCATATCAAAAGTTAATCATGGCTATCGCATTCATAACTTTGATTTATTTATAAGTTTGTCATTGAAAAAATTACTCAGAGCTATTCCATTTATAGCTATAAAAGTCAATTCTTTTATTTCTACTCTTGTCTTGAATAAGAATAAGAATGTGGGATGGATGTCCGAGCTCTCTAGCCTAGTGGTATTAGAGCGGACATCCGGAGGGGCCGGCAAGGTTCGAGCCCCCCAATTGTGTGTGTGAGTGTGATTTCAAAAAAAAAAAAAAAAAAAGAATGTGGGATGGATTTTTTCTCATCTTCTTTTTTTTTCTCCACCATTTTCATCCTCACCATCTCCATCAAAACCCTAGTTTCCTTCTTATTCCCAATTTCGATGTCATCCAAAGGCTCCTCACAAATAATGTACAAATCCTAATAATGGTGGATGAACAAACAATGTACAAACCCTTTTGTGGGTGAACACGACATTCTTTGTGAAGCGGTCTCGGTTAACTCCCCGTCTGACAAAATCCTATTTTGGCAGTTCTAAGATCGACGAAGTCGACTTTAGGACTGTCACAATTTCTGATAGTTTAAAATAATTCTAGGACTCCCCAAATTTCTGGCAGTCCTGGTAGTGAATAGGACTGCCAAATTTTTTGGCAGTCCTGACAGTCCAAAAATTCATTTTAGGTATAAATATATTTTACAGATAAGTCTCTCAATTTTGTTCATTTCAGAATAAACCTATTTTAGAGATAAGTCTCTCAATTTTAAATCTATTTTGGAGTCTCTAATTATCTTCTCGATTTTAAAAATAATTAAATTTTAAATATATCTTATAGATAAATCTCTCAATTTTTTTCATTGATAAATCTTCATAAATATATCTATCAATTTTAAATTTATCTTATAGATAAATCTAATTTTGGTCGTCGTATTTTAGATAAGTCTTTTAATTTAAAATCTATTTAAAAAAACTCAAAATTTATCTATTTATTTAAAATCTATCTATTTAAAATCTATTTAAATAAACTCAAAAATTTAAATCTATTTCAGGACTGCCACAATTTCTGGCAGTTCTCAATACTTCTAAGATTGTCAGAAATTGTGGGAATGCACTTTCTGTACATCAGGACTGCCACAAATTCTGGCAATCCTATCAGTATTTAGGACTGTCATAAACTATGGCAGTCCTAAAGTCGACTTGGCCGAATGTTGTTAGGGTTTACTTCGGTCATGAAATTGGTTATAAATAATTGAAATAAACATTACATTGTATGTTTTCCATCATGATAATTTATACTTGGATTTTGGGAATAAACATTACAAGGAGAATATGAGAGGAAAACTAGGATTTTTGGAAGAGAGCCTTTGGGTGCCATCGAAATTGGGAATGAGAGCTTGGGAAAGGGGTTAAGATGAAGAAGAAGATGTAGCTTGGGGAGGAGGAAAAATGGTGGAGAAGAAGAAGAAGAAGAAGAAGAAGAAGAAGAAAGCTAGAGTTTTTGAAAAGAGAGAGTGAAATATTGAAATAAAGCTCAAAATTTGGGTTTGGGGGGTGTTGGGTTGGAACAACCCAATAAGTAAGAAAATGGGATGTCCTGAGTAATTTTTCCTCAAACCTGGTCTAGCCCCAATCCTGGCTAACCTTGATCAACTTTTGATGTGCCCTTATAAATAATCAAAAACTAACATTTTTTGTTGCTCCCTCTCTTGCTCTCTTCTCTTCTCCCTCTCTTGCTCTCTTCTCCCTCTTTTGCTCCCTTCTTTCCCAAAAATTACTAGGTCAATAAGTAAACCCTAGCCCAAATTTCTTCTCAACCTAGAAACTACCAGTTCTAATTGGCTAATTCTAATGACACTCCAACAATTGCGCGTCGACGTGGTGGGTCGGTTTCTTTTGCTAGCGGCTGCAGGATTGAAAAAAGATTATAAACAAATAGGAGTGTAAGGACTGTCAGAAAATAATACAATCACACAAAATAGGCAGGACTGCAGGAAAGTGTGCAGTCCTAATATTATCAAGGACTGCAGGACAGCATACAGTCCTACTATATATCAGGATGTGGGACTGCATTGCAGTCCATTTTATCAGTCACAAAATAGGAATGACTGCATGAATGTAGCAGTCCTAATATTAACCAGGACTGTCAGACTGCATGCAGTCCTACTGTATTGCAAGACTGCAAGACTGCATGCAGTCATGTCGTTTCGTGACCGACTGTAGGCTAAAACCAATAATTTTAGGGTTAGAATTTGATACAAAAAATTGATTTGTCGTGTTCGAAAGATACATACATGAACCCTAAATTTGTTCTAACCTATTTTATCAAACTATTTTAAGCATTACCAAAGATTCAATAAATTTAAAACGAAAAAATAGCAAAATATGTCAAAACATATCTAGATTGTGAAGAAGGTTTGGGCTTGGGTATCATTGCTTGGAATTGGAGGAATGGAGAAGGAATTTAGGGTTTAGAAATTTGGAATTGGAATAATGGAGAAGAGAAATAGGGTTTAGGGTTTATAGAGAAATAGAATATAGAAGAGAGAGAGAGAAAGAAAATGAGAAAATAAAGTGTTGCTTGAGGGTTTTGGGGAGGGAGGGTGGACTAGCCCCAAGTAAAATTCGGACTGTCCTCAGTAAAAGTTCCACCCAACTGGACTGTCCCCTAGTAAGGACTAGCCCGAAGCAATTGTTGGAGTGCCCACTGCCCTTAGAATTAGCCATTTAGGAAATAGGGGGAGGGGTAGGAGTACATGTTGCAGGTAGTAGAGATCAAGGACCAAGATTGATACAATGTTGATGGGGATGTGTGTACATAACTGCCACGTAGGACTGAAAATCACCGCCACATAGGATTAAAATTAAGAAATTATGTTTGGGAGATTTTTTTTAAATAATAGATTACTACAATAGAATTAGGGGAGATAGAAACTCCATTTGGATATGCTTAATGGGGATTTCTAAAATTGAGTTTCTATTTTTCTATCCTAATTGCTAGAATTTTTACATAAAAAAATAGTTTTTCATTTCTATCCTACTTGGCACAAAAGTAAAAAAGATCAATTTAATAATTTATGGCCCATTGTTAATTGCTATGAGAGATGGAGAATTTCTATGAGAGTTTTCACATGTAGAACCCTCATAGAAACTTTCCATCCCTCATACCAATTAATATTGGGCCCCACAACATTAAAGTGATCCTTTCATTTGTTGTCACATAGGATAGAAATTAAGAACCATTGGAGTTTTTTGTTTGTTTGCGTAATTTCTATATAGAAACTCTAAGGCCATCTCCAATGGGGGTTTCTATCTCCTCATATTTCTATGGTAGAAATCAACTTTAGAAAAGAAAAGAAAAAACATCTTTCAATAGAAAATTTATAACAATTTCTATCATATGTGGCCGTGGTGTAGGATGGAGAGTTTCTATGAAGGTTTATACATGTAGAAACTCTTATAAAAATTCTCTCTCATACCAAATAATTTTGGACCCCACACCATAAAATTGATCATTTCATTTGTTGCCACTTTGGATAGAAATAAAGAATCATTGGAGAGTGTTTTTGTGCGTGTGCAATTTTTATATAGAAACTCTACCAACTAGGATAGGCATTTTTCATAAAGTGCAATAACAAGTAGGATAGAAACCCAATTTTAGAAATCCCTATTGGAGATGGCCTAAGACCATCTCCAATGGGGTTTCTATCTTCCCTATTTCTATGGAAGAAATCCATTTTAGAAAAAATTTCTCCCAATGGTGATTTCTATCACCATTTCTATCCTAGGTGGCAATGATGTAGGATGAAAACTTTCTAGGAGGGTTTCTACATGTAGAAACTCTCATAGAAATTCTCCTATCTCTCATGACAATTATTATTGGGCCCCACACCATTAAATTGGTCCTTTTACTATGTGACACATAGGATAGAAATGGAGAACCATTGGAGAGTATTTTTGTATGTCTACAATTTCTATGTAGAAACTCTTCCAACTAGGATAGAAATCTCATTAAAGTACCATGCCAAGTAGGATAAGAACTCAATTTTAGAAATCACCATTGGAGATGGTCTAACAACTAGGATAGAAATTTGCTTAAAGTATCATCTCAAGTAAGATAGAAACCAAATTTTAGAAATTGGAATGGCCTTAATTGATATGAAAGATAGAGAATTTCTACATATAGAAATCCTCATAGAAATTCTACATCCTACATCACTGCCACATAGGATAGAAATTGAGATAGAAACTATCATTGGGAGAAGTTTTTCTAACTTGGGTTTCTACCATAGAAATAGGGGAGATAGAAACCCCCATTGGAGATCGCCTCATACCAATTAATATTGGGTCCACGTATTTAAATTGATCATTTTATTTGTTGCCACGTAAGATAGAAATGGAGAACCATTGAAGAATATTTTTTTGTGTATGCAATTTCTATATAGAAACTCAACCAACTAGGATAGAAATTTTTTTAAAGTACAATCACAAGTATGATAGAAACTCACTTTTAGAAATTTTCATTGGAGATGGCCTTAGGACGTTTGGTACCCAGTCGAAAATTCAATATTTCCGAAAATAAAATTTTCAATAATTAAAATCCCTGAAAAAAAATATTTCCATGTTTGATTACTATATAAATATTCCAATAAAAAACTGAAAAAAATAATTTAAAAAAGGATTAAAACAGGGAAAAAAACCAAAAAAAAAATCTTAAAAAAATGAAAAACAATTGAAAAAGCAAAAAGAAACAAAACCATTTCTTAAAAAATACAAAAGAATAAAAAAAAATGAAAGAACAAAAAAAAAAAACTTAAAAAGCAAAAAAATGATTTTTAAAAAAGGAAAAAACAAAGGTGGGTGGGTGGGTGGGGGGGGGGGGGGGGGGGGGGGGACTAAAAAGAGTACAAGAAACAAAAACAAAAAACAACAATTTTTTGTCCGTGCAAAAAATATACCCACATATTCTTAAGGGATATGATTTCCATGTTATACGGATAAATTGTCTATCCGAGTATCTGCATATTTCGAAAATAAATTTTTGTAACATTAACGAAACATGGAAGTAGGTTTTCCACCCTAAATTTGCAACCCCCCCCCCCCCCCCCCCCCCCAAAAAAAAACCAAACACTCCCTAAAAATTATCCATTAAGCTAATATTTATAATTAATAATTAACTAAAATTATATTTAATGAAAACTCTTTTAAAAGAAATACTTATGGAAAATTTTATTTGGTATTTATTAATAACAAATCTTAATATTAATAACAACAATAACATTAATACACTTAATAATAATGAGTTATATTAATAATAATTTTAATGACGATATTAATACTTAATATTGAACTTACACTAGCATCAATAATAATGAATATATAACTCTTACTAAATAAACAAATATACAATAATAAGTTCAGAAAAACTATACTAATAATGAAGAGGCAATTAAATTTGAGAAAATTTAAAATAATGGGAAATTGGAAGGAAAAAATAAATAAAAGAATATCAGGGGTTCACACTTCTGCATGATGCTGGCTATTTGGGGTTTAAGCCACCTGAGACTCTTATGGATGCAAACTTTAAGCTCTTCTCACTTGGTTCTACTTCGGAGACTCTTTGCTACCAATCTTGATTATCGACGTCTTGTGGAAAAGTTAATATATTTGACTGTCACTCGTCCATATTTCTTATTTGTTGCGAGTATTGTGGGTCAATACATACATTCTTCTCGGACGCCCATCTTCCGGCTCTTCAGCATATTCTTTGCTACTTGGCGAAATCTCCTAGCTAGGGTCTTATTTATCAGTCTCTCTCTTCTCTCTTCCTGACCGCTTACGCAGACGCTAATTATGCGGGTTCAGTAGATGATCGTTGTTATATGAGTGGACTAATAAGTACTTATTTCGGTCAAAACCTTATAACATGCGAAGCAAGAAGCAGACTGTTGCTGATGATTACCAAAGTCGAGTATCGTTCGGTGGTCCATGCGGTTTCCAAGATCACATGATTGAAGAGCTTACTTACGAATATTGGTCTTACACTTTCTTCTCCTGTTGTTTTGTACTGTCATAACCACACCGCTATTCATATTGCTGAAAATTTGAACTTTTATGAGCGCAATAGAGGATTAGCTCCAATATGTTGTTGGAGTGGGTGGGGTTCCCAACCTATGTGGAGAAGATCCCGGAGTGCGACGAGCGCCGTCCGATGTCGGAGAAGCTCGGGAGTAGTTGTTACTGCTGCTGCTGCCCCAAAGGGGGTTCTGGACCAAGTCTGCCGAGTTCGGGCCGAACTCGGTCCCAGGCCGAGTTCTGGCCGAACTCGGTCTGGCCGTTCCAGGGGTTGGCCATCCAGTGCTGATTGCTCCACACAGAGTTCTGGCCGAACTCTGTGTGTCGGGGGGCTGAAGCGGATTTCAGGATGAGTTTTCATCATTGGATCTAATCCAACGGTCCAGGTTGGTTGCGGGATTAGGGAGATATATTGAGTTTTCTCAACCGTAATTCATTATCGCATAATCGCATTGGACAACACAAGTTTGAGAGAGAAGGAGGCAAGAGTGCCATTACAACTTCGGAGAAGAAGACGGAGGATTGAAGGTCGTTTTCGAAGGAGATCGTGTTCGGGTAATCTCTACTCGTCGTTCTCGCTCTTCGTAGCCTTGTAATCATTGTTCTTATCTCTGAGTGTTGTGGGGATCCGATTTGGATCGGGAGGAGTTTGTAGAGGGTGTAATTCTTCTATTCCATTAGTGGAGGCTTCTCAGGGTTTGACTCCGATCGTCCCGTGGTTTTTTTCCCGCAAGGGTTTCCACGTCAAAAATTCTCTGTGTCTGCGTGATTGTTTTTGTGTGGCTATTTTTGGGTTCGTGCGTTGTATTGCTCGGTCCTCTCGCAGGTACTCTCCGGTTTGGGGAAAGGTTTCCGTGCTTCTTTTCCAACAGAGTGGTATCAGAGCTTTTGGTTCAAAGGGTGTCAGGAGTTGACAGAGGAACCAGAGAGGAGAGATGGACGCGAAGCCGGTGCGCATGGTGAACCTTAATGGCACAAACTATCATTATTGGCGGAGCAAGATGAAAGATTTGCTATTTGTCAAGAAGCTGCATCTACCCGTGTTTGCATCCGAGAGGCCCAGTGATAAATCCGAGGAGGACTGGACGTTCGAGCACATACAGGTGTGTGGGTACATACGGCAGTTTGTTGATGAGAACGTGTACAATCACGTTGCCAATATTGAGCACGCGAAGACTTTGTGGGATAAGCTGGAATCCTTGTATGCGAAGAAGACCGGGGTAAACAAGTTGTTCCTGATCCGAACGATGATGGGTCTGCGGTACAAGGATGGGGCGTCTATTACGGATCACTTGAGTGAGTTCCAGGGCGTGGTTGACCAGCTATCTTCTATGGGAGTCAAGTTCGACGACGAAGTTCAGGGACTGTGGCTGCTGTGTACATTGCCAGACTCGTGGGAGACCGTACGAGTATCTATGATCGCTTCTGCTCCAGAGGGCGTGGTCAGTCTGGAGTTTGCCAAGAGCGGGGTGTTGAATGAAGAGATACGGAGACGTTCTCAGGGCACTTCATCCACATCCCACCACTCAGAGGCACTTGTTTCAGAGAGCCGCGGAAGGGGCAAAAGCAGGGGTCCAGGTGGTGGCAGAGACAAGAGCAGGGGGAAGTCCAAAGGTCGGTACGAGGACTCAGAGTGTTATCATTGCGGTAAGAAGGGCCATATCAAGCGGAATTGTTTCGCTTGGAAGAGAGAGAAGAAGGGCGACAAGGGGAAGCAAGAAGAGAACACTACAGCGGCGGCCTCGGTGCATAGAGGCGATGTGATCGTCGTAGGTGATGAGGTCATTACTAACCTCGCCTGCGATGACAATTCTTGGCTGGTGGACTCAGGGGCTTCAGCACATGTGTCTCACAATAGGGCACTGTTTGCCACTTACACGACAGGCGACTGTGGCGTGTTGAAGATGGGCAACGGAGATGTGTCGAAGGCGGTTGCCGTTGGAGATGTGCATTTGAGAACGAAGACGGGTGCGGTTCTTGTTCTCAAGGATGTTCGTCATGTCCCTGATATCCGTTTCAACCTGGTGTCGGTTGGAAGGTTGGATGACGAGGGATTCTTCAGTCTCTTCGGGAATAGTCAGTGGAAGCTTTCCAGAGGTTCGATGGTGATTGCCAGAGGAAGCAAGAAGTCCGGTCTCTACTATATGGAGGGGAGCGCAGAGGGGGCACAGGAGGTGAACGCAGTCAGTGACGCGTCTACCGAGTTGTGGCACAGGCGGCTCGGCCATATCAGCGAGAAGGGGATGAGCTACTTGGTGAACAGGAAAGTGATTCCGGGGCTCAAGTCTACAAAGTTGGAGAAATGCACGCACTGTTTGGCTGGGAAGCAAAGTAGGGTGTCTTTCCAGAGTCACCCAAGTTCGAGGAAGCCGGCGTTGCTCGAGTTGATTCACTCGGATGTCTGCGGTCCTATGAAGGTAAAATCTCTTGGTGGTGCTTCTTACTTTGTGACTTTTATTGATGACTGTTCCAGGAAGGTTTGGGTCTATGCCTTAAAGACCAAGGATCAGGTGCTGCCTACTTTCAAGGAGTTTCAGGCCTCCGTTGAAAGGGAGACGGGCAAGAAGTTGTTGTGTGTTCGGTCCGACAATGGCGGCGAATACATCGGTCCCTTTGATGCGTATTGCAGAGAGCAAGGGATACGACACCAGAAGACTCCGCCAAAGACACCTCAGCTCAATGGTGTAGCGGAGCGCATGAACAGGACACTGATGGAGAGGGTGCGGTGTTTGCTGTCAGAAGCAAACTTGCCGGGCAGTTATTGGGGTGAGGCTCTTCTCACAGCTGCTTATATTATTAATTTGTCTCCTAGTGCTCCTTTGCAAGGTGATGTGCCTGACAAAGTATGGTACGACAAGGAGCCGTCATACAGTCACCTGCGGGCGTTTGGTTGTAAGGCCTTCGTGCATGTACCGAAGGACGAGAGGACCAAACTTGAGCCGAAGACGAGGCGATGCGTCTTTGTCGGCTACGGTCGGGATGAGTTTGGCTATAGACTCTACGACCCAGTGGAAGGAAAGCTCTACAGAAGCAGGGACGTGGTGTTCGTCGAGGATCAGACCATGACCAACACTCAGGATTCCGAGACGTCTTCTGAGGCTGAGGAATTGCCTGAGTTAGAGTCATTTCGCTTCGAGCAGTTTCCAGAGGACATCGCAGAGGATCCAGTTATGGGGGAGCCGGTACATGGAGTTGCTCCCAACCTTGATCATCAGCCTGCTGATGGTGGTCAGGGTGTCCCTCAGGAGGATGAGCATGCCGGGGAGGCAGTTCCTGAAGGGGAGGAGGCTGTCGGTATACAGCCAGCACCAATGGCTCCACTGAGAAGGAGCAACAGGGATCGTCGACCATCTACGAGATACTCGCCGGATGAGTATGTACTATTGACTGACGGGGGAGAGCCCGAAAGTTTCGCAGAGGCTATGGAAGACGAACACAGGCAGGAGTGGATGGTAGCTATGCAGGAGGAGATGAGTTCCTTGCACACCAATTCTACTTATGATCTGGTGCGGTTGCCAAAGGGCAAGAAGGCTTTGAAAAATCGATGGGTGTTCAGAGTGAAGCAGACGGATGATGCTACTCGCCCTCGATACAAAGCGAGGCTGGTAGTCAAGGGCTACGGTCAGCGGAAAGGCGTGGATTATGATGAGATCTTTTCGTCTGTCGTCAAGCATTCGTCTATTCGGGTGGTGCTAGCATTAGCAGCCAGTTTCGACTTGGAGGTCGAGCAGATGGACGTGAAGACGGCGTTCCTCCACGGTGATCTTGAGGAGGAGTTGTACATGGAGCAGCCGGAGGGATTCTGTGAGAAGGGCAAGTCACATTTGGTCTGCCGGTTGAGGAAGAGCTTGTATGGTCTGAAGCAGGCTCCGAGGCAGTGGTACAGAAAGTTCGAGTCGTTTATGGGGGAGCATGGTTATGCACGGACGACGTCGGACCATTGTGCATTTGTGAGGTATTTTGCCGAGGATGATTTCATCATTTTGTTGCTCTATGTTGATGATATGCTATTAGTAGGTCGGAATGCCACTAGGATAGCGGAGTTGAAGCGCCAACTGGGCGCGGCCTTCTCTATGAAGGATTTGGGCGCAGCGAAGACTATTCTTGGGATGGAGATCAGCCGAGAGAGAGAGAGAGTCCAAGCTGCTACACTTGTCCCAAAAGAAGTACATTCACCGGGTACTTCAGCGTTTCGGGATGGACGGGTCGAAGAAAGTGAGTTCCCCCCTCGCGGCTCACTTTAAGTTCACTGAGGAGCAGTGTCCATCTACCGAGGACGAAAAGGAAGATATGGAGCGGGTTCCATATGCCTCAGCTGTGGGAAGCCTTATGTATGCCATGGTGTGTACGAGGCCAGATATTGCTCATGCAGTTGGTACGGTTAGCAGGTATCTTTCGAATCCTGGAAGGGTACACTGGAGTGCGGTCAAGTGGATTCTACGATATCTTCAGGGCACTGCTGGTTGGAGACTTTCCTTTGGTGGTGACGAGCCGAAGCTGGTTGGGTATACCGACGCTGATATGGCTGGAGATGTAGACACGAGGCGATCGACTTCAGGCTACGTGATGATGTTTGCGGGAGGAGCAGTGTCGTGGCAGTCGCGGTTGCAGAAGTGTATTGCCTTGTCGACGACGGAGGCGGAATATATTGCGGCGACGGAGGCTTGCAAGGAGCTGTTGTGGATGAAGAAGCTGTTGCAGGAAATGGGACTGAAGCAAGAGCAGTATACTTTGCTTTGCGACAGTCAGAGTGCTATCCATCTTGTGAAGAATCAGACGTTTCATAGCCGGTCCAAGCACATCGAGACTCGGTATCATTGGATACGGGATGTGGTTGAAAAGAAGGACGCGGAGCTTGAGAAGGTGCATACAGATGACAACGGAGCTGATATGTTCACGAAGATTCTACCAAGGGGGAAGTTTGAGTACTGCAGGCAGATCGTCGGGATGACGACGTCCTTCCCATAGTTGTGAAGGGGGAGATTTGTTGGAGTGGGTGGGGTTCCCAACCTATGTGGAGAAGATCCCGGAGTGCGACGAGCGCCGTCCGATGTCGGAGAAGCTCGGGAGTAGTTGTTACTGCTGCTGCTGCCCCAAAGGGGGTTCTGGACCAAGTCTGCCGAGTTCGGGCCGAACTCGGTCCCAGGCCGAGTTCTGGCCGAACTCGGTCTGGCCGTTCCAGGGGTTGGCCATCCAGTGCTGGTTGCTCCACACAGAGTTCTGGCCGAACTCTGTGTGTCGGGGGGCTGAAGCGGATTTCAGGATGAGTTTTCATCATTGGATCTAATCCAACGGTCCAGGTTGGTTGCGGGATTAGGGAGATATATTGAGTTTTCTCAACCCTAATTCATTATCGTATAATCGCATTGGACAACACAAGTTTGAGAGAGAAGGAGGCAAGAGTGCCATTACAACTTCGGAGAAGAAGACGGAGGATTGAAGGTCGTTTTCGAAGGAGATCGTGTTCGGATAATCTCTACTCGTCGTTCTCGCTCTTCGTAGCCTTGTAATCATTGTTCTTATCTCTGAGTGTTGTGGGGATCCGATTTGGATCGGGAGGAGTTTGTAGAGGGTGTAATTCTTCTATTCCATTAGTGGAGGCTTCTCAGGGTTGGACTCCGATCGTCCCGTGGTTTTTTTCCCGCAAGGGTTTCCACGTCAAAAATTCTCTGTGTCTGCGTGATTATTTTTGTGTGGCTATTTTTGGGTTCGTGCGTTGTATTGCTCGGTCCTCTCGCAGGTACTCTCCGGTTTGGAGAAAGGTTTTCGCGCTTCTTTCCCAACATATGTTTATGCCACGTCATAGATCATCGACATTTTCACAAACGTCTTGTCTGGTCAACTTTATCTTTACTTTCTGACCGAGTTTGGAGCACCCGAATACACTCCAGTGTGGATCAGATAGTTAATCTTGCTTTTTGGGGACGTTTGGTATGCGGTATTTTTTTTTATTTCCGAAAAAAATTAGGTTGGGAATCTATTACCATGTTTGTTTGGGCTAAAAAAAATCTATTCCCAGGAATTAGAAATACCCGAATAAATAGTTTACGCATAAAATGAGAATCATATCCCTTAAGAATAGGTGGGTATATTTTTTTTGCCCGGACAAAAAAAAATTGTTTAAACTTTTTTATACTTTTTTGATCATTTTTAACCTTTTTCGGTTTTCTTTGTCGTTTTTTTGTTGTTTTTTAACTTTTTTGTCGCTTTTTGGTCATTTTTGTCGTTTTTTTATCAATTATTTGTTATTTTTTGTCGCTTTTTGTCTTTTAGTCTTTTAGTCTTTTTTGTCTTTTTTATCGTTTTTTTGTTATTTTTGTCCTATTTTTGTCATTTTTCTCTTTTTTGTCACTTTTTATCATTTTTAGTATTTTTTTGTCGTTTTTGTCATTTTTTGTTAATTTTTGTCATTTTTGTTATTTTTTTCGTTTTTCGTCACTTTTTTGTCTTTTTTACTAGTTTTTGTTATTTCTTGTTGTCTTTTGTCGTTTTTTATCGTTTTTAGTAGTTTTTTGTCGTTTTTGTTATTTTTTTTGTCATTCTTTGTCCTTTTTTATCGTTTTTGTCGTTTTTTCTCTTTTTGTCACTTTTGTCTTTTTTACCGATTTTTGTTGCCTTTTGTCATTTTTTGTCGTTTTTAGTCGTTTTTTGTTGGTTTGATCTCTTTTTTATCGTTTTTAGTAGTTTTTTGTCTTTTTTGTTGCTTTTTGTCATTTTTGTCATTTTTGTTGTTTTTGTCATTTTTCGTCACTTTTTGTCACTTTTTTGTCGTTTTTTTCCGATTTTTATCATTTTTTGTTGTCTTTTATTGTTTTTTGTCGTTTTTTTTTGTTTTTGTTGTTTTTTTGTCTTTTTGTAGTCGTTTTTAGAATAACTCAGTAGTCATGAAGAGATGACACAGCTACAGGCAATCCCGTTACCTGGGCGCTCTTGGGATCTGTAGCCTGCCGTCGGGTAGGGCACATTTCCAGCACACCGTCGCGTGTTGCACCCTCTAAGTCACCTAAGGGTACATTTGTCTCCCGGACGATGTACCCACCTGAATTCAACCCCTAATCTTTCGTTCTGGGTAACTTGGATGGTCTGCAGGGCTTGTGGCTGTGGAACAATCTCACTGCATCTTGTTAGTAATTAGGCCTGTGATAACCCTAGTTAGTTAAAGTAGCAAGCCGTAGTATCTGCTTGGCCGTGATTGATTGAATGAGGTATAACCAGTTTAGCCATGTCTTGATCCAGTACAAGCTTGCTTCCTGTCTTGATTCCTTACATTATTATCTTGCCGATAAATGGTGGGAAACCAAGTTCTGTTCAGATGAAGGGTTACAACCCCGGTCCTTATTTGGTTTACGGGTTGTAACCTGGCTATCGGAATAGTCCCATGGTTATCTCGTCGTATATCATCCTGTCATGTTTTCGTAAATTCTAGTTTTAATATTAAATTTTCTTGTGCTGATTGCTGGCTTTTGTTCTTATTTCGTGGCCCCCTTGTGGCACTTGCTCTTTCTGGGGTTGACCCAGCTGGTTTTGTGTGGCCAGATTTCGGAGCAGCTCCCGAGGATCTACCAAGCTTCCAGCCCAATGGTGGCGACTAGAAGGAACCCGGGCTACGAGTGGATTTTCTATTTTGTTTCGCTCACTCTATTGTAAAGTTATTCTTTTGAGGCGTTTAGCCGACGAGCACCTGTTAGCTCGATGCGCTTTTACTTACTGTCTGCCTACGGGCTGTAACATGATTAACAAATCCTAGGGTTGATCATGTATGACTTAACTCTTGCTAGTCCCCGCATTTTGTACGACTAGCTTCATGATCAGCTGAATATGTAATATTTGTGATGCCTTATTATTTATATTTAATGATCATACATCTTGCGACCTTACTTACTTGCTTGTGATTGAGACATTAGGCTTGTTCATGACCATAAGAGACTGTTGGCTTGTAGTAAACCCTCATATTTCTAGACAGCCGTGACCGTATATCGAGGTGGTTTCCATTTCAATATACGTAGCTGGCTATGTCTGCCCCCGCTCTCCAGTATTCTGGTTCTGGGGCGTGACATTCCGTTTTTCCGTTTTTTTTCTTTTTCCTTTTATCGTTTTTGGTTTTTTTTTTATTTTTTTTTATCATTTTTATTTTTTTCCAGGAATATTTATATAGTCACCAAGCATGGGAATGCAATTTTTCAGAAAATTTAATTACTTAGAATTTGATTTTCGAGAATATAGAATTCTCGACTATATGGTATTCCGCATAATTTGTTCTTTATATGGTCTTAGAATCACTTTTGCTCTTACTTTTAGTCCCACATTAGAAATGCTGAAGGAGGTATATGTCCCCCCTTGCTTATAAATACGTAAGTCCTTCATTGTAAATAATTAAATCCATTAAGTTGATTCCCTAATAGTTAGCAGGGAGAGGCACCTGCTTGCGGGCTGTCCCTGGGAGAGCCACCCGCTTCCCGGCTGGGTGTTGGCTGGAGGTCCTCGGATCGCTTCCACGGGGCAGCAAAAAAAAGTCCATGAAGTCTAGCCCAACTTCTTCAACACTTCTCAAATCATTATTTAAATAATTTGTCTCTTCCAAGGTAGTAGATATAGCATATGGTTTACAGAGGATGTTGGATATTTTGCAACTTCAACTTTACAAGTCTTAGGCTGTGTTTGGTAGGAATGATGGAAAAGTGGAAGGAAGAAAAAAGATAAGGATACATTTTTCTCCATATGGAAAAAATTATTTCTGTCTTTTGTGTTTGGTTCCAAGGATGGAAAATATATGAAATGTATTTTTAAATATAGAGTTTACCAATTCTACCCTCAACTAAAAACACCTATTTACCATTTGACTTCATAAATAATTTTTAAATAATACATTCATATGAGATATAATTGTTAATTAATACAAGTCTCCACTTTTTCTCCTACTTTTGGGAGGATTAGATTTCTTAGGTTATGAGGGAAAAGTAATCCCTCCACTTTTCCTTCCTTCCTATTTTCCTTCCATACCAAACAAGAGAAAATGAATCTTTTCCTTCACTTTTCCCTCATCTATTTTTCTTTCTCCTACTTTTTCCTCCTACCAAACACACCCTTAAGTGTAACAAAGGAAGAGCTATGGTATTTTTCCCATAATTGTACTCCTTCAATTAATTTGCCTTATTATGAAATAACATAATTGTATTAATCATTTATAAAACGTGACCCTTACAATCAAAGTGATGAGAATTTGGGACAATGTAACTAAGAACTTGGACACGTCCCATGATTCAAATCCATAATATCCCAAAAATAATAGCAAACTCATACAAAACAAGTTAGGATCTTTCAATAAGAATAGCTTACCTCATCACTGCATCCATCCTTTTGAATCACAATATGTTCCAGATCCACCTACACTTTTTCTGAACTCTATTTCTGGAGAGACTTTACTGCATCAAATATCAAAAAGAATATTCACTAGAAAGGTGTACATCAATGGGAAGCCAAGAACTTTGGTGCAATGGGAAATAATAAAAAAAAAAAAAATAAACTTAATTAAATGGTAAATTCAGTTTATTTTAAGTAACTTCAACAGATTTATTTGTATAAATGCATCAAAATATTTATATACATATCCACATACAAAAGCAGATACTGTAACTTAGTTATATCCATAGAAGTTCTTGGTCGAGATGGAGATATTGGGGCATTCATTAGCTAGAATTAGTTGGGGTTTATTTGATTTTCTAGAAATTGCTGTAATAGGCCAGTCCTTGGTCACTAATAATAACAATAAGAAGTAGATATATCTAGTTTTTATTTTTATTTTTTCAGTTTTGTGATCTTTTCCACTTTGTATTTCGTTCTCTTATGCTTGACTGACAAACTTGCCATGACACAACCAAACCTCACCCACACTGAAAGTTCATACTATTTGTTTGTGCCCTTAGTAATCAAACTTGTCATGCCACAACCAAATCTCACCCACCTCCAAAGCACATACACATCTCATGAATCCAATATCATTTCACCACACTTCTACTTAAACTCCAACAAACCTTAGCACTCCTTTCACCCTCTTAAACCCCTCCCTCCTCCCTCCTCCCTCCTCCCTCACCAACACCATTAACATCAAACATGGGAGAGTTGGCAGTAGATAAACAGGAGCACATATTCCGCAGCAAGTACTCATCAGTTTCAGTGCCAGAAAACACCACCCTGCCCGAATTCGTACTGAAAGATGCTCTCAAATATGCGGACAAGGTGGCTATCATTGAAGCTTCTACCAGGAAGTCATACACATATGGCGAGGTGGTGAGGGACACAGCCAGGTTTGCAAAGGCACTGAGGTCACTAGGCCTCAGGAAGGGTCAAGTCGTAATGGTGGTCCTTCCTAATCTTGCCATATACCCAGTGGTCTCTCTCGGTATTATGTCTGCTGGTGGAGTCTTTTCCGGGGTGAACCCTCTTGCATTGGTGTCCGAAATTCAGAAACAAGTCGAGGATTCAGATGCAAAGCTAATCGTTGCTAATGGGTCGACATATGATAAGGTGAGCTTGTTAGAAATTTGTGTATCTCTAACTTCATAAAAATTTCATTAACATGTGGTCCATATTTTATATCATGGTTAAATTAGGTAATTGTTGAATAATAAATGTTTGGTTAAATTAGAAGATTTCTACCATTTGCAACTTTGATGGACGGTTGCAAACTTTTAGTGAATGTTTGCGATGAAAAGTTGCACGAATGTGAAAATTCGTTCCCTCTCTCCGCCTATATATATGAACCCAAATTCCATCATTTGGATCATCTCAAGAAACACAACTTATAAAATAGGCCAAGAGAGAGAAGGAGAATTTCACATCAAAATAAACGATGGGTTCCGGTATGTTTTATAATTTATAGTGACTAATTATATGATCAAGATCCTATATCGATTTACATGTTCGAATTAAAATTTATGTTTATATGTGGTATCAAAGCATGGTTAGATCATATTTTTAGTTCTATGTATAGAATAATTTAGAAGGAATTAAGATTCAATTCCTATAATTCAATTTGAATATATTTGTTGATGTTCCGATCTCTTTTAAAATCTCTCTCAATGAAATAAGATTAAATAGATATATTTTTATATGGTTTGAACTACAATATTCGTTTATATTGAATTGATAATCACCACAGTGGTTTCAATTATGTACATGTATATTGTCATATTTTTTTTTTTGACATTCATATTATTAGTTGGTGTTCACCACAGTGGACTCAAATTTTGCATTGAATGTTCGACTAAGTAATATCATCGTTGGTTTATTTACTTAAATTATGTTTTACCCACAGGTAGATCATATATTATTATTAGTAAAATAAACATAAATGTAGTTGTTTATTTTGTAATTAAGCAAGTATAGGGTATTCACAGATACCATGCTTGTTTCATTATCAACATTTGGGTTCATTGAAAACATTGTTGATCAGTGTATACCTGAAGATCAGTGGGAGTAAGGTTTTGAAATTTTATTTCATGACTTAGAGTTATGGAATCTATTGCCAGACCACTGATAGGTATTCTAAAGGAATAAAGCACATGAAGATGAAATACCTGTCAGTGAAGGAAGAAATTCGGAATAAATGAGTGTCAATTGAACATATTAAAACAAATGATAATATAGCATATCCGCTAACTAAAGGGTTACCACCCAAGACATTTAAGCAGCATGCAAAAAAGATGGGTCTTGAGAATAAACAATAGCATTTTATTATTTATGGATTGTTATGTACTTGTATTTTGACATCTTTGCGAATTCATTATTGAAAATTCTGAATTTTTCTGTTTCCATTGTTTATGTACATGTTATGTGAATGGATAAATGATAACAGAAATAGTCTTTTCATTAAGACATTAAGGGAACATTATAATTGCTTCGTTGTACAGACTTGGTTAAGTAGATTATTGGTATGTGGTAATTAAGACAAACCTTTTAAAGTTTATTATTTCAGCATTTATGCGCGCCTTATGACTCCTATATGAAACCATAAATATGAATGTTATATGGACCAAGTGGGAGACTGTTAGAAATTTGTGTGTCTCTAACTTCATAAAAATTTCATTAACATGTGGTCCATATTTTATATCATGGTTAAATTAGGTAATTACTGAATAATAAATGTTTGGTTAAATTAGAAGATTCCTACCATTTGCAACTTTGATGGACGGTTGCAAACTTTTAGTGAATGGTTGCACCTTTGATGAAAAGTTGCACGAATGTGGAAATTCGTTCCCTCTCTCTGCCTATATATATGAACCCAAATTCCATCATTTGGATCATCTCAAGAAACACAACTTATAAAATAGGCCAAGAGAGAGAAGGAGAATTTCACATCAAAATAAACGATGGATTCCGGTATGTTTTATAATTTATAGTGACTAATTATATGATCAAGATCTATATCGATTTACATGTTCGAATTAAAATTTATGTTTATAGAGCTTCCATCTCTTAATGCTGGTTGGACTTTCAGTCTGCACTAATTAGCCAAGATAACCATCTTCCAAGGATTAAGATTGTCCTACTTGTAGGAACCAGTACTCCCTTCCCTTGACCAAATGTTGTTCCTTGGAAGAACAACGTCTGCATATGACAGGCTCAACAATTGTAACAATATTCTCATTTTGTTGACAAAATATGATTACCATCAGCTTGTTGGTCAGACGGATATTGTTCAGAAACAAATCATTCAAGATCCACAAAAGAATATTGAACTTAAATACTATTCACAGATAATGTAGCTAAATTTTTCATTTAAATACTCGGTTCATAGTAAAGTGTATGAACATGTGAGGGCCACTCGACACAGTGGCACAGGTCTCACTGGTTGGGCAAGAGACTGGTTCAGAAAGTCTGTAGGTACTCTATCAAAAGAAAAGGATTATCAATTGGTGAAGGTAATTTTGTTCATAATATGCTTCATTCTCAACTTCTTTCTCTTCCGAACTACTGTGTCAGTAGCAATAGCAACAAAAAGTTTATTCTGTTTACATGTACACAGTTTCACTCATAGTTCTGTGTTTTTCCTTAACTTCTGGTGCTTCAGCTCATCAAATATTCTTATGATTAGTCTTTTAGCTAAATTATTTCCTGATGCAGCTTAGTGGCTAACAATGCAACCTGTGTTAACGATCACCCTGAACATTGGGCAGAGGCAATGTGATTGCACAATAATTTTCTTTAGTTAGATTATCTGTTAAATTTCTCATCAGATACTAGCAGCCTAATGCTTGCACAAATTTCTTGTTTTACTTTGAAATAGGATATCCATGTCGAGTATTCAACTTCCGTTGTATATCCTCAACATATAACAAGTTATGTTCTTTGTAAGTGATGAAATGCACTTGCACTAAAAAAACTGAGATAAGAAGCATGAGATTTCTTTAATAGAAGACATCAACAGGAAGCCATTGTTGTTAAATCATATAGGCAACAACCTTTTCAGCTTCTATATCCATGATGCATTTTTAAGGAATCAAGGCTGAGTGAGCTATTTATTTCTTCTTACCTCCAGGTGAAAGATCTTGGAATACCTATCATAGTAATTGGAGAAGATCCTGTTCAAAGTGCCATCAACTGGAACGATCTCTTAGAAGCATCAGACCGTGCTGGCCCGAACACCGGGGAAGAAAAATTGACACAATCTGATCTCTGTGCCCTCCCATACTCATCTGGCACAACAGGTTCATCCAAAGGCGTGATGCTGACCCATCGCAACCTTGTCAGCAATCTGTGCTCTTCCCTCTTCAGTGTTGGTGAGGATATGGTAGGCCAAGTCACAACCCTTGGCCTCATGCCATTCTTTCATATCTATGGCATTACCGGCATCTGTTGCGCTGCCTTGAGGAATAAAGGGAAGGTGGTGGTGATGGGGAGGTTCGACCTCCGTTGCTTTCTTGAAGCTCTAATTGTGCATGAAGTCAACTATGCACCTATAGTTCCGGCAATAATGTTGAACATGGTGAAGAGCTCCATAGTCGACGAATTTGACCTCGGGAAGCTCAAGCTCCGATCAGTACTGACTGCAGCAGCTCCACTTGCACCTGAGCTAAGAGCTGCCTTTGAGGAGAAGTTCCCAGGTGTTGATGTACAAGAGGTAACTATCTTCAAAATTTTGTCGTCGTTTTCAATTTAGCCTGCACAGGAATGATGTTTCACAGAATAAGGAACTGAACGTGTTTAATGTTCTCATGTTTGGACTTTGGACCACCTCTTCCTTGTTTTGAAACAGGCATATGGACTCACAGAGCACAGCTGCATTACCCTGACCCATGGAGATCCGAGGAAAGGACATGGTATAGCTAAAAGGAACTCGGTTGGTTTTATCCTTCCCAATTTGGAGGTCAAGTTCGTAGATCCTGAGACAGGGCGATCCCTCCCAGAGGACACACCGGGTGAAATCTGTGTCAGAAGCCAATGTGTCATGCAAGGTACTCCCTTTCAAACAAAGTTGGTAACGAAATTAGCAAGCACTAGTCATATTAAATGCAATAACGAAAGAAAAACTTATTAGTGCAACAAAAATATCTGGCCTAATACCTAAGAATGAGAAATCCTTGTATAATCATTTTTATCTAAGCCATATGCTAATCCTGCATAAGCTTAATAACATTAAATTATGACGAAGTAAAATAAATGTCACCATCATAATCCTAGCAATTCCCTGTTAGGATTAGGTAGGAGACAGATTTGTAGTCGACAAAGCCCCTACAGAAGGATCAACCAAATTACTGCATTTTAATTGTCAATCTTCGATCAACTTCAGCTGGTCATAAATCTTAGGACAGGTCAACTCTCCTTGATAGTTTGTAAGGTAAGCAAAAAATCTGAAAAGTAAAGGTGGCCTGTCTTATTGGTCATGCCACACTACCTCATACGCTAGTACTTCCTTTGCATGCAGTCATGTTTCTGTCACCATACTATAATTTATTACAAGATTTCTGTCGCATTGGTATTGCATAGTATTTCTTGATATAACACGTATAGTATTACCACAATACTATTTAAATCACTCTGATCTCACTTCAGTGAAGCATCAAGAGACGTCTCTTTAGAAGTTTCCACCGCCTCCGGGACCGGGAACCAAGAAAAGGGTTGTTGCTAACCTATCCTCTTAGACTAAGTAGTTCAACTGCTACATCACCGTTTAATCCAAAATCAAATTGCATACTTACCTGGTACACCTAAACCCCCCATCAAACCACATTCCAGTACGAGAATTCCTGATCATTACATTTCTGATCCGGATAGATATGGTACTCGATCCGGATTTGCTAAATTAGGTGATCAGATTTCAGTTGTTGAAATCTCACTAAAAACTTATTTTTACAAAAGATATTTTCAATGACAAAGATAATTGAGAAAAAAAATGTGATTGCTTATCAATTTGGCTTCATAGCTACACATTTGTTATGAAATTTGACTTCTTTCTGTCATTGTTTCTGCATTGCCTCACAAGTCAGCTCATGAGCCACCAATATTTGTTGCAAGTTGTTCATGCAAATAAAGAATTAGCTTTTGATGTTTTATGATACTTTTATTATTTGTATGAGTTAATTTGACATTTTATTTTGTTTTATGGTTTCTTTAGATGTTTTGGTTCGGCACATCACGTCATTTTGTTTTGGAGTCTTGTGTTGTATGAGTATGAAAAGTCAAGTTTTACATCTTATTGGATGAAATGAAGTAATAAGCTTCACATTTTGATGAAATGAAGTAATAAGCTTCAAAATTTTCTTATGTTTTATGTAAGATTTCTTTCTGTACCTAACACAATTACTGAGTTGAATTTGAAATAGGTAACAAGCATCAACCCAATTAGTATTTAATACATACCACGAACCAAATTAGCAAACCAACTCACTCTACCCCTGTACCAAAAATAGGGACAAGTAGAGTACCATGCTCCCGAACCCGTATCATGACATAATGTGTTCCATGTAACTATGATCAGAGTGTAGGAACTAATTGGTCAAGAATTATAGCCATGTTGGTCTCAGGTCACCTTCTTGATGTTTAAAAGGGAAAGACGAGATTCATAAAAGTATAGGTAAAACCAGACCTCTTGTCTAGCAAGACCTGAGGTTTTGGAGTGCCAATAAGTGAATTTATGTCCAGGCAGAACTCGACCTCTAGTTTTGGAATTGAAGAGTTCTGTTTATGAAAAAAGTATACAATGAACCTCAACTTTTATTGAACTGGACTATGGTTGAATGATTCTTCTTCCAGTCTACTACAAATCTTGTTGGCCTGCACATTATAGGTTCAATAAGTTGATGTTTGCAGGGTATGGTAGTCAGTGTAATTAATACTCTTCCATTGTTATTAATAGTATCAAACTTCCTACTGGGAAATGAGTTGATTTCCTCTAAAAATTTAGTTTTCAACATCTTATTCTTATTCTTTCCTTATGCCTATACTCATGAAATTATACATGGTATTGCATTCGTTTTCAATCTCGGGGATGGGACTTACTGGTGGTCCTCTTCTACCTAGACTCTTATTACATCCTCTCTCTCTCTCTCTCTCTCTCTCTCTCTCTCTCTCTATATATATATATATATATATATATATATATATATATATATATATATATATATATATATATATATATTTCTCTCTCTCTCTCTCTCTCTCTCTCTCTCTCTCTATATATATATATATATATATATATATATATATACACACGCATTACTAATGAGGAGGGTCCAGTAGTTGGTTGCTTATGATATATATGCACTTTGATGCTGATAAGTACTTCTACTTGCTTTTCCTTTGTCGAACAAATTAATTATGGCTGCATTATTGGCTACTGAAAGTAAGCTCATAATTACTCTTTGCCCCCAACTTAGGTTACTACAAAAATGAAGAAGAAACCTCGCGCATGGTAGATCAGGAAGGATGGCTCCATACTGGTGATATTGGATATATAGACAAGGATGGGGACGTCTTCATCGTGGACCGCATTAAGGAATTGATCAAGTACAAAGGGTTCCAGGTGAGATTTCATAATCTGCCCTTAACTATCATGATTGATCCATTGGTTTCCCTTGAAAAGATACCGCTCATTTTACTTGCATGTAATCATGGAATTAGTAGAGAACCTTCGTCATACAACCACTGCTCGAGGTCATGTCAATATTAGTCGTTTTGTTATTCTTTTCAGGAAGCATGACAGTTTGCCTATTCTCACTACGGAACCAACCACCACTATAGCATCCTAATGGATCTTCACAGAATTATATATAAATGTCAGTATATATGAACATTATAGTTCTTGGCATGGAAGTAGGATGCAAATTGACATTATTTCGAGAAAATTATGAATGGGTTGTGGTCTTGAAACCTTCCCATCTCCAAAGAGTAACCATTGGTCGAAATAACAAAATCTTTCAATCAAATTTCACTTCATCACCTCTTGTATATAGATTAAATTTCTTGTTATTGTATTTTTGATAGAGATTCCATAGTATAGATTTTTGAATAAGTTTATGCTCCATCTTGTCATCGTCCAATTAAGCCTTCAGCCATTGGAATGGGGTCGAAAATGGAGCATAAGAAAGCTCCATAAAAGATTTGACAGTTTTTATGACCGGAAATCAACTTGACATCAACCCACTATATATTGGTGCTAAATTTCTAGTGAAGTTATCTATGAGCATGATAGGGTTATACCATAAAACCTAGGCGTCCAGTTGGAGGTACCTGGACCTACCTTTTGGATATGCACTCATCCATACAATGAGCACCCTCCAAGTTTTCCTCGACTATAAATAGTCTACATGAAGTGTTTGCTTTTTTGCTAAACTTCCATTGAACGAACTTCTGGAACCAAGCATCAATGGTTAAACCACCCCCCCCCCCCCCCCCCCCCCCCCAACCCAACCCAAACTCAAACCCGCCAACCCATTTTCTATTATTTCATTAGCATTGTGAGGGTCTCTAACTTCCTCCACTCCTAGCATATAAAACGCAGGAAATATTCTCAACGTCATCTTTATTACTAAACATATGAAAAGATGAATAGAAACAAATACAACATAATTTGATGGCTTTGCTATTGTTGAGGGGAGTCGGGGCTATTTTACAACAGATACTCGTCAACACTAATCTATATATGAACAATGAGCTATTTTGCACCGACACTGTAAGAACGCGGTGACACAGACAAGACACCTAGTTTGGTTTATCGTACTATATTTTGGAGTATTTTTGTTGTGTCCGATAAGTGTCTGACGCAATACAGCCCATATATTTGGAGTGTCCGTGCTTCCTAGAATACGAGTCTGTGACACTTATATCAAGGGAGGAAGATGTCAATAACGTATCTTAATATTTCAAGTTTCAATTCTAATAGAACCTTATTTCTAAATTTGTATCCACCTACTAAATTCTTGATGTTCTCTTTCTGGAAGCTTTCCCAAAATTCTATTTAGCGGACTTTGCATCCATACTTTTTTCATATACATTATTCCTTTGTGCTCCCAAGTCACATACCTTAGACAAGTCTAACCAGTCTAGAAAGCCTTGAGAGTCTTATGCCCAAAAGTCTAAAAACACGGGCATTCCAAAATAAGTGGTGTTGGACATGTATCAAACACTCCAAAATACGGTAGGACACACCAACATCGTTGCAAAGTCGCTAAGTGTCCATTCAACATAGTGAACTTCAAACATGTTTACCACATTCCTTAGCCATGCTGAAGGTTGCATAACAACAATCATTCTTGCAGGTGGCCCCAGCAGAGCTAGAGGCCGTCCTTCTCTCGCATCCTTCAGTCGACGACGCTGCCGTCTTCGGGTCTGTATTCTCGACTCTAAACCCTCTCCTTCTTCTTCTTCTTCTTCTTTTTCCAGCGGTGATTATGTATGCCCTTAGATAAACGACATGCAGGTTGGCAGACGAGGAAGCAGGGGAGGTCCCGGCAGCCTGCGTCGTGATGAACAAGAACGCAAAGGACACGGAGGAGGACATAATGGGCTACGTTGCCGACAACGTGGCGTCCTACAAGAGGGTCAGGGTGCTGCACTTTGTGGACTCGATCCCGAAATCGGCTTCCGGGAAGATAATGAGGAGGTTTCTGAGGGAGGATCTGGCCAAAAGGCAGGGCAGGGCAATCTAAGTTAAGCGGAGTTGAGAACTAGAACACCATTGATGCAGTGAAGCAATCTAATCTAGTTGGTTCATCAGAGTGTCTATCTGTCTGTCTACGTATTTCAAGAACTATAAAACTTGTTCTTCTCTACAATAATAAAGACAATTTGAAGACCAAAGATCAGCATATGATGTAAAATTCTGGTGCTTCATGATGATGATATTTCTATAACAAGCAACACGACATTTACAGAGAAAGTAAATAAAAAAAAAAACGTAATATTATCATATAAATCTAAAATCTTACAGCAAGCAATGTACCTACCTCATTGGAAGTTACCTCAGAAGAATGGAAATGTCCATTGACAAAGAAAGAACCTATAAAATAGGTTCACTATAGTTTGGATTTGGATTTGGGTCAAGATATTCCGTGGGCCGGGCCGGGCCAACCAGGACCCAACTTTAATCGGTCCAGTCGGGCCAGGTCAACCTGTCAGAGACAACGATTCCGGCCTCGGCCGGATTTTGACGCCAATGTTGAAATTCAGTCCGAGCCTATGACTCGACTAGAACCGGTCCAAACATAGTCAGGCTGGCCCATGGGCCTAAAAAATAATATAGATATTATGGATATATGTTATTGCATAAGTTTCGTTTGAGTGTTATGGCTAGCTGACAAGAAGTTAAGTTTTGTTAGTTATAATAGAGATCTAAGGTTCAATCTATCGTAACCACATTCTAATAACTATCAGATATGATTGTGCCAACTAATAAGTATCTCTTTGAGATTTTGTTGTTCTCCCTTGTAACCAGGGCCGGCCCTGAGGTAAGCCGGACAAGACTTGGGGCTTGGGCAACCCCCCCTGCTAGGGCAACCCCCCAGACTCAACATGATCCCACCTAAGGTTAGGGTCACGGATGACCACCAGGACTAGCTGACAATAAGAGTCAAGGGGCAACCAAAATTAGCTTCAGGATAGGGCAACCCAATACTTCGGGCCGGCCCTGCTTGTAACCATAATGACTATACTATGAAGGCTAAAGATCTGCGATCGCACCCGCTCCTAGTGGTGGAATTATATTGCTATAGATGTCGGTTTGTTGTCTCAAGTAAAAGGAAAATTTTCAGTAAGAGCTCCCTTTGTTCGGACATGAAGACGTTTTATCCTAGGTGAGCGGGAAGACTGTTGGAGTCCAGTCCGGAATAGGAGTAGCAGTTTTCAGTGGCGGATCCAGGATGACAATTCACTAGGGGCACAATCATAAGAGGGTTCGAAAGCAACGCTCCCCAAAGTTTTTTAAAGATATAATAATATAATATAATATTAAATAATACTATTTGTATACAATAAAATATTATATTTTATAATTGTTCTCTACGAGTTTTCAAACTTTCGAAATATTTAAGTACAATATCATTTGTAATACCACTAAGCAACTATTTTTCTATGAAGACAATCATTTAAAAACCTTATTTATGATTAATAAATTGAGGACTTCTGATGGTATGTTTTCTATATTAAAATAATGAAATTTAACTGGGGGCCCAGCCCCCCAGTGCCGCCTAGCTAGATCCGCCCCTGGCTGTTTTAGGTATAATATGATTCATACTTATTCATATTCAGGAAATCATATTATAACCTAGAATAGGATTTTTTTTCATCCTATATATATGGGGTGAGGGTGGAGGCATAAAGTTGAGATTTGGGGTGCTCATCCACAATAGATGTAAGAGAAAGTCCGTAATTTACTCTTGGGCTTCGCCATACAAGACAGAAGAAAGTAGGAGATCTGATCGATGAGTCATCAAATTCGGTTAGAGAGATTGCTAGGGGTTGGTGAATGATTTTATTATAATCTTGGTCGCTTCTTCTTGAGTGTGGTAAGGGGTTGAACCTATTAGGACAAAGGGTTTAACATTATTTTTTTGTTAATCTTGTAATTTTATCTGAGTTTTATATATTAGAATTTATTCAGGTGATATAGTCACCGCCATATACTTGTCTTTATCTGTGATTGATGTTCGTTAGACGGGGGTTGGTTATTTCAGGTGGGTTGGCCAAAGTTTTTACTGCGGTAACGTCTCAGACACGGTATCGAAGAGCTTGTAGGGTGTGTTTGATTCCCACATCTGGTATCAGTATAAACCCGTAATTTTTGCTAGATATTTTTATTCTTCAAAATATATATATATATATATATATATATATATATATATATATATATATATATATATATATATATATATATATATATATATATAGCGTATATACATATATAATAAACGTATATTTAAAAAAAAATGTTTTAAAAATAATTAGACATGTGTGTTAAATATATTTTTCATAAATATATTTGGTTATATAAATTTAGTATATATTTATTTTATTATTTCTTTAGATCAATTTATATATATATATATATATATATATATATATATATATATATATATATATATATATATATATATATATATATATATATATATATATATATATCCATATACATTTAGGGGTATATGCATACTTAGTATATAAGTAAAATTCTTTATACATAATATATATATATATATATATATATATATATATATATATATATATATATATATATATATATATATATATATATATATATATATATATATATATATATATATATATATATATATATTTAGCGTATATACATATATAGTAAACGTATATTTAAATAAAAAAGTGTTTTTAAAATAATTAGACATATGTGTTAAATATATTTTTCATAAATATATTTGGTTATATAAATTTAGTATATATTTATTTTATTATTTCTTTAGATCAATTAATATATATATATATATATATATATATATATATATATATATATATATATATATATATATATATATATATATATATATATATATATATATATATATATATATCATGCATATATTTATGAAGAAACCCGATACGTATTGCCGGTTCCTTTGGCACACTCGTCTCGTTGGCAGAAGAAACCCGATACGTTTCCAAAGGCCATTACGCCAGAGTATGCATGGAGATCGACTCTTCCAGAGAGTTGCCGAAGTGCATTCACATCGATCTGGGCGGGAAGACCCACACTCAGTATATCATTTACGATCGGCGCCTCCAAGCCCGTCAGCCCGCCCAGAGAAGAGGAGGTCTACCGACAGTCCACCCTCCCGAAACCTCACCACCGTTCCTTCCATTTCACTCCCCAGTTCCCATATTCACTTTGACTCTGATACAGAACTATCCTCCGCCACCAACCCTGCCAGCCCCATCGCGCCCCGCTCTCCAGCACCCTTAGAGCACACCCTGTAACACCCAGTTTTAATTATCATTTTTAGCCTAGAAGCTAACCCTAGCTATGGTGACTTAGTAGGCAATGGTGTGATCGTAGTCTAACTTAAGTTAACCTCATTCTAGCCATTAGAATCTAGTTTTCAAATAGAAGGAATAGAATAGGTGCATTGATTTCATGACTTATGATTTAAATTCCATGACTTGTGACTTAAGCCCATAGGCCCATAACTTGAAGCCCTAACCCCAACCAAACCCTAAGTGACCAACCATATAGAGATTCCCACTCCTATTTAATGCTCCCTTCCTTGTTCTTGCCTCTTTTGTGTGCTCAACCAAGTTTTAGAAAGAAAGGTAAATTCCATCTTCCAAAATTCCTAGTAAATTTATTTTAAATCCTTTTTTATCCAAATCTTTTGCATTCAACCTCTACTTGCTGATTTTGAGGAGTAATTTCAGTCTACAAGCAATTTGGAGGATTTAGATAGCAACGGGAACGGTTTGGTTTGGAGCTTTTTCTTGATCTTTGCAACATATAGGTAAACCCGTCTAATTCCATTTAATTCATATTTTTATTGCATGGTAGCCTAGATCTAGGTGTCCCCTAGCTACAGTAGAAGTTTGGTGTCGTTTGCATTAAGTTTCATGTCCGTATCGGACATGTATCATTGTGTTCTTTAAGGTGTTTGATAAAATGCCCAAACCGATTTCTTTTGCTGTTTTTGCAATTGTTTTTGATTGAATTCCCAGATCTAGGGTTGGATTATTGATTCGTGTCCATGATTCGAGAATTTGGGGTCGTGTCGTATCCACACGTGGATACGAACACGCCCGCAGCAGCCTTAGGGCAGTGTCCTGCCACTCGGGCTCCATTGCTCACTATACAGGACACGAGGACACACCATTTTTGGCGAGGATGATGGGGCAACGACTGACAAGGGTCTTCCAAAGTCTGAGCTCGAATGGTTGAGTGTGCGATGAGTTCTTCTCCCCGTACTGGTCGTACGAGCAGCTGTACACGTGTGGAATTGGTTACTGACACGCGGTTGGACACGGCTGGACACGTGTTTAGGACACGGTGCAGGATGTCAGAGGGGTAGCCCTACACCTGGCGTACACGTGTGCACGGCCACGTGTCCCCATGTGGCCTGTGTCGTGTGCTGGACACGTGTGCACGCGTGCACGCGTGCACGACGCTGTTCCCAGTCACAGTGCTCGTGGGTGTTTTGGTGTCTTGGACACGAATGTGTCCACTTGGTTGGACACATACATATTGTTTTATACGTGCACATGTGTGTAGTTAATTACCAACCATTAATTCATATTATCAACCTATTTTTAAGTTTGAATTTCAATTTCACCTATTGACTGATACATGTGTTCCTATTTTTGATTTCTGAATTAAAATGTGTTTTCAAACCACTTTTCCATGATTTAAATTACCATATTAAGTCATATACATGTGTATTAGATTACTGCAATATTGGTTATGACTTGTGTTAGGTTTTTGGGTTTCGAAATAGGTTTTTGAATGTAGAACTGCTATATGTGAAAAACTGTCATTTGAATTGTGTGCTCCTGAGATGAGCCACACTTCCATAGCTTAGACACACTAAATATTCCTAAGATTTGTGCACATTCACTAATTTCATGTTACATTATTTTTTTGAGATTTTGTACACAGGTTCCTATACACTGTTAGCTATAAATCTGAAAAAACCCTATTGTTAACTATTATTTGACACTGTTCTAATGTTATACACTAACACATTGTCTCACACACATGGTGTAGGAACGAAATCGTAAAGCAGAATACTCTAGAGGGGGGGTGAATAGAGTAGGCAGCAGAATATTGCTAATTAAAAACTTGTTAGCAGTTAGATCACAGATAAAATAATAATCACAAAAGTAAATGATAGAATTTAAAAGTGATCAGAAGGCAAACGCAAACACATTCCCTCTGGTGAGGACTAGTCCAGTCGGAAGAACTCTAGCTTCCAGTTGAATCCACTATTGAAAAAATCCCACAAGTTTTCATACGAAGTCCTTGTAACTTCTACAGACGCGAGCTTTGATACGAAGAACTCGTCCAACTTCAATTGTGAAGAGTTGAATCTTCTATCAAGCCTCTGATTATAATTACTCTGAAACTTCTAGACCGTACCGCACTGGCAAATCGACTAGAGGATTGTAACTGGCTTGAAAATGAAAGCTTTTTAAGAACTCTTTGGAAGACTGTAAGCTTTAAGAAGAGAAGATTGAAAGAGAATTGGTGTGTTGAATGGTCGAAATGCTTCTCTATTTATAGCTATTCCAAAGACAAAACTCTGACAGAATTCGGGCAGAATTCGGACAGAACTCTTTGTAACAACCCGTAACTGAAGGATGACCAAGTTCAAAAATCCAACGTTCACTAACGTTCCATATGGCCAAACTCTGGCCGAACTCGGGCCGAGTTCTCCTGAGGTTCTGCCAGTTCATTTTTGGAGAAAATAAATTTTGGCTTTTTGAACAATCCTTCAAAGACTTTTTGTAAAAAGAATATTTTTCAAAAACATGGATCATTTGTAAAAGAATATGATGGTTTTGAAAAACATTTTCGGATAGCCTATTTGCCAGTACGACTCGGTGTACAATGTATTCCTAGACTCAATAAAAAGAAAAATTACATTGCTTAGCAGGAAGTACATTCTGAATGGCAAACAGCTTCAGTCTTGAACATTGTTGATAACCATTGTTGAGCAGTGTCCAAAACGTCGTAGGTAAACATCTGAGTAGACTTGCATTTATATCGAGACAGAGTTTGATCAATTATTAAAATCAGGTTTGACCATGACCAATGGGCCAACAATCTTCCCCATTTTGATAATTGACAAACCTTGTCGATATAACATCTAAGCTTGGAATCAAATCAAAATAGTAAAAAAAAATTGTTCATATCCTGTATTTTACAAACATGTTAGATCCTTATTTCTCCCCCGTCGTCACTTAGCAAAATAATTACAAAAGAAAAAGGCTCTCCCGCAATCAATGCATAAGTAACAAACAGTGAAGAAACACATGAAAAATAAATAATCATGACAGATGGTAGAAACAGTAAGAGAAATAGAATAACAACACAGGCATGTATTTGTCTCAGGCAATTTGTAAAGAATGAAGCAATAAAAGATAGATAGTGTTACGATAAACTGAAATAAATAGAGTACTGAAAATAGACTAAGATGCCAAAACTAAGGCATAATAAAAAACAACCATGTCCATGAATAAAAAAAGATAGTACTGATAAAAAAAAGAGTACTGATAAAATCTTGGAATGTCGGAGCATTTCCAAGTAAACATAAGACAAAAAATAACAGTCTCAATAGTCTAACATCTCAAAACTCATAATCATCAACATCATTATCATCAGTTGCAGCTCCAGCATGTCCAGATGGACCAGCTCTAGAAGTACCAGCGCCAGAAGTGTGAGGAGGGGCGCCAACGTAAAACTCACTGACATAGTCTCGATGAGGGGCACGAGCAGTACGATACCAATCATATGCGTTCCCTGGCTGGAGCAGAAAGTGTACCGCCTCGTCGTCAATGCGGTAGCCAGAAACAGAAGGGTCTCGAGTCAGAGAGCTAGCAGAATGACCCGTTTGTGCAAACCTCAGATCGACGAAGGAGTTGGCAATCGCCTAGAACCGAGTCACATCACGAAACTCATGTTCCCTGGAGGTCGCAACATAAAAAGACTGCAGATTTAATAAGTGCTGATGGATACCCTCAAATGTCATAGGATAAGAATGAGGAGGAACAGGTGCTGCGGGATCAGTGGAAGTAGGTACAGGAGGAGTAGGTGCAGTGGGTGGAGGAACAGATACAATGCTGCGACGAGAGAGTTTTAGAAACTTGGGCTCGGGGTCGACACCACAAGTAGATAAATCAATGTCAAATCTCTGAAAAATGCGAGGAATGAGCATCGCATAAGATAGGTTGCGGTCTCTTCCGCGACATCTACCCATCATCTGAATAATAGTCTTAGGGGCAAAAAAATGAATCCCCTTAAGAATATGATAAAGAGCAGAGAGCTCAAGTGCAGTGACATCATCTTTAGAAGTGGATTTTGGAAGTAAAGTAGAATAGATGATGCGATATAATTCGTAGTTAAACAAGTTCAAGTTATTAGCCTTGAACTTTCCAGGAAGAACGCGTGCGGGCGCACAAAGTTCATTCTTGAAACTAACGAGTGTTGTGCCATCGGGAAAATCAAAATCAGTGATGTCATCTAGCGGGGCACCTTCGTTTGGAATACCAAGGATTTCTTCTAACATGTCATCAGTGAATTCGATATCAAATCCTCCGACACGTGTCCTCGCTGAAAAAGTGTCTAACACAAAATTACAGTAGAATAATCTAATGGCATTACTGGCAATGGAGAATTATAAGGTGACAAAATGTTGTAACCCTAATGCCTCAAAATAAGGACGGTGATCCGGAAAGACAGTCCACTTAATCGGTAATCCAGTACAAATAGTACGCATGTTAAAATCAGCGTACCACAATAACGCTTGATCGAAAGTTTTAAAATAAAACTCATCCGACGCACCATCGTCCGATTGGACCGAAGAAAAGAGGCAATCCGTATGCGGATCTGAAGATGATGCCTCTTCACTGGCATTGGTCTTCTTCCTCTTGAAGGGATTGAACTTAGGCATTTTTTTCCAAAATTTTTACAAATCCTAAGTATTGAAAAGTGGTGGAAAGAAGGGATTATACCTTCCAAGAGTCGGATATGTTGTAGAGGATGATGATCTCCGCACGAATCCAAAGTTTTGATAAAAAACTCCATAAGAATTGGAAGAACAAAGAGGGAGTAGAACTAGGGTTTCGGAGGGGCGGAGCTGCTGTTATGAGGATGTGGAGAAGTATGAAGAAGAAGGAGGCCTCGGGTTGCTGCTGTTTTATATAAACATCCAGCCGAACTCTGGCCGAATTCGGACCGAACTCGGGCCGAATTCGCCTAGGGTTGCCTGGCTATATATATATATATATATATATATATATATATATATATATTAAAATATATATATATATATATATATATATATATATATATATATATATATATATATATATATATAAAATAAAATGAGACCACATTCTTTTTTATTAATTCGTTTCAAAAGCTTAATTAAAAGTTTAGTAATTTTAAATCTCAAAATAATATAATTAATATTATTTTACAAATTAATATTCTTTACTCAGCATCTGTCTCAGATTAGCTGTAGGAGTACTGTCCCAGCTAACGGAGGTTCACCGGGGAACTCTTAAATACCGCTTCGCTTCGACCGTAATCGTGGTGACAGACAGACTCTTTTTGGGCTTGTCTCGAAAACAGTTTATGAGTATCGCATAAATAATTAATAAAATAAAATTAATTAATATTATTGATATCTAAAATTCCTAATTCTCGACGTAAATAGTTGAAACGATCTTCCGCTAAAGGTTTTATGAATATGTCAGCTAATTGATTCTGTGTGTCTATGTATACAAGGTCTATATCTCTATTTTGTTGATGATCTCTAAGAAAATGATGTCGAATTTCGATATGTTTAGTACGAGAATGACATACTAGATTCTTAGTCAAATTAATAGAACTAGTATTATCACAGAAAATGGGTATATGCGTAAAATGCAATCCATAGTCTTCTAAGGTTTGTTTCATCCACAAAATTTGTGCACAACAACGTCCTGCGGCGATATATTCAGCCTCTGTTGTTGATAATGTAACAGAATTTTGTTTTTTACTAAATCAAGAGACTAGAGCTTTTCCTAGGAAATGACATGTGTCGCTGGTGCTTTTTTCTATCTACTTTGCATCCGACAAAATCAGCATCGGAATAACCGGTTAGGTCAAACGACGTAGTTTTGGGATACCATAAGCCGACAGAAGAAGTGCCTTTAAGGTATCGAAAGATACGCTTAACTACGCACAGATGTGATTCCTTAGGATTGGCTTGAAAACGAGCACATAAGCAAACACTAAACATAATGTCTGATCGACTGGCAGTTAAATAGAGTAAGCTACCGATCATACCTCGATACTTACGTATGTCGACAGGTTTGCCTTGTTCATCAATATCAAGCTTGGTTGAAGTCGCCATTGGAGTGCTAAGTGGCTTTGTTGCTTCCATGTCGAACTTCTTTAGTAGATCCTTTGTGTACTTAGCTTGATTTATGAACGTCCTATTGTTGGTTTGTTTGATTTGCAGTCCGAAAAAGAATTTCAGCTCTCCCATCATGCTCATCTCAAACTCATTCTGCATACACTTTGAGAATTCTTGACAAAGAGATTCATCAGTAGATCCAAAGATAATATCATCTACATAGACTTGAATCAAAAGAATATTATTATTCAAAGACTTTATAAACAAAGTAGTGTCAACCTTTTCCTTTGAAAAAAAAACTGTTATCAAGTAAAAAAGAGCTTAGACGATCGTACCAAGCACGAGGGGCTTGTTTCAAACCGTATAAAGCTTTCTTCAACTTGAAAACATATTCAGGAAATTTGAAATCAGTAAAACCGGGTGGTTGAGCTACATAAACATCTTCTTTTATAAAACTATTTAAAAATGTACTTTTGACATCCATTTGAAATAATTTAAAATTATGAAAATATGCAAATGCACATAACATGCGAATGGATTCTAATCTCGTAACTGGGGCATAAGTCTCATCGTAGTCGATACCTTCTTCTTGATTGTATCCTTGAGCTACGAGTCGAGCCTTATTATGAGTCACTAAACCATTCTCGTTCAGTTTATTTCGGAATACCCATCGGGTGCCAATGACCGGATGATCAATAGGCTTGGGAACAAGTTCTCAAACTTGATTTCGTTCAAATTGGTTTAATTCCTCTTGTATAGCATCTATCCAAAAATTATCACTACATGCTTCATCAATACTTTTGGGTTCAAACTGTGAGACAAAAGCAACACAAGAAGCTATATCTTTATTAGAGGAGCGAGTACTTACACCCTTGGTAATCTCACCAATTACCAAGTCCTTTGGATGATCAGCCGTGAACTTCAATCTTTTTGGCAGACTTCGAAGGTAGCTGGTTCCTGGATCTTCTCTAGGAGGATCAACTGGTACTTTGCTGGGTACATTGAGATCTTCGTCATTATCATCGATTGTCGTTTGATTTAGTTCATCAAAGGTGACATTGATCGACTCTTCGATGATCATGGTTCTTTTGTTGAAGACTCTGTATTCTTTACTTTTGCCCGCATAACCTAAAAATATACCTTCATCGGCCTTTTCATCAAACTTTCCCAAATGATCTTTGTATTAAGAATAAAATATTTACAACCAAATATTCTAAAATATAAAACTGATGGAATTCTATCAAACCATATCTCAAATGGAGTCTTCTTCGATTTAGGTCGAATTAGAACTCTATTGAGAACAAAACAAGCTGTATTGACAGCTTCAGCCCAGAAATACTTGGGTAGACTAAACTAGTTTAACATTACTCTAGCCATTTCGGATATAGTTCTGTTCTTACGTTCCACAACTCCATTTTGTTGTGGAGTCCTAGGGCATGAGAATTCGTATACAAAATCGTGTGTGTCACAAAATTGCTCAAACTCTGCATTCTCGAATTCGCCTCCATGATCGCTTCTAATACGAGTGATCATGTAACCTTTTTCATTCTGTACTTTATTACAAAAGGTGACAAATTCCGATAATGCATCCTTTTTGCGTGTCAGAAAATATACCCACGTGTATCTAGAATAATCATCTACAATTACAAAAGCATATAGCTTACCTCCGAGGCTAGCAACTCTGCTAGGACCAAATAAGTCCATATATAGCAATTGTAGAGGTCTAGTAGTACATACAGCGTTTACTGACTTGAAAGTGGATCGAGTAGCTTTGTTCTTTTCACATTGACTGCATACCGAATCCTTCTTGAATGAAATGTCCGGTAAACCGCATACTAGCTTCTTTGTGGATAATCTGAAAATAGTATCCATATTTGCATGACCGAGTCTCATATGCCACAGATGACTCTCATCGCTTTTAGCCATTAAACATCTACCTAAAATGTTAGTATCTTTCAACAAATAGAAAACATATATATTATCTTCTCTAATACCTTCAAATATAGTATTACTAGCTGAACTATCAATAATAGTACATTTGTCTTTTACGAAGTTAATACCATAACCGTGATCAGCTAAATGGCTTATGCTGAACAGATTATGTTTTAACTCAGTAACAAGACAAATATCTTTAATCACTGGATATGGAGCTTTACCAATATCACCAATACCAATTATATACCCTTTTAAATTATTGTCGAAGGAGACGTATCCTTCTTTATTCCTCTTCGACAGTGTTGCGAATAATGAAGCGTCGCCGGTCATGTGCCGTGAGCAACCGCTGTCGAGGATCCATTTGCTCCTAGCATGTGAAGGGTGTCCCACCTACAAAACAATTTGCAGATGAAACTCTTGGTACCCATTTTTTGTAGGGTCCTGACTGGTTAGTTTTCGGTATCCATGCATAAATATTTAGATCTACTAGCTTTCTAATTCTACATGCAGAAGATATATGACCAATGAGACCACAATAATGACATTTAGCATGTTGAGTGTTGAAAGCTGAGTGGTGTGCATGGTTGGTAGGTTTAGGTTTTCTAGTATAGAAGAAAGCATACCTATTATCCTGTTTGGGCATAACCTTTTTAGGTAAAGGTTTGATAGGGTTAGGTCTGACAGTATTAGGTTTGGGAATGTTTCGATTTTTCGGTAAGTGACACGTGTTAGGGTAGGAAGCAGCAGTCTCAGGCTGTTTTCCTAACCTAATTTCCAATCTTTTGGAAGTGTCATATAACTTAGTATAGTCAGAAGTGAGTGCTTCCATTCTGACTTGTGCACTTTGAAGACTTTTCTTCTCTTTAGAAAGTTCTTCTTTCAGTTGGTCAATAACCTTGTCTTTTTCTTCGAATGACTTGGTAGTTTCCTGTAATAAGAGCTTAATGGAAGAAAGCTCACCAGACTCACTAACATTATCTTTAACCTCAGCTAGTAGGTCGGTAAGTCTTTATATTTCACCTTTGTACTCTTTGAGTACCTTCTTAGAGGTCTGATATTTGCTACGCAGTTTCCTGTAATCACTTAACAGTTCACTGAAGGCTTCTCCTAATTGCTCAAAGGTGAAGTCATCATATGTATCAACTATAGGTTCAGAGAGTACCTGATCGGATGCCATAAAGCATATATTTGCAGCGTCTTCTGATTGTTCATCTTCTGAGTCGCTGGCTTCACTTTCATGCCATATGCTGGTGTTGGTATACTTCCGAGATGTTGATCTTTTCAGGTTCCCTTTCTCGTATATGTTGCTCTTTTTGCTTGTTGATGTATTTGTAGGATAGTCCTTCTTCATGTGTCCTTTCTTCTTGCAGCCGTAGCAGACAGCATCATCTTGATACCAGCTGTTGCCGCCATTGTTCTCTTTTGTCTTCTTCTCATATCTCAAGAATCTTTTGAATTTTCTTGCAAGGAGTGCTTGATCTTCAGCATCAGATTCACTGTTGTCTGAATCATCTTCAGCAGATCTTCTGTGCTGAGCATATAATAAAACAAAAGAGTTTCCATACCTATCGTAATTTACTGTACTTTTCTTTTCACAATAGAAATCTATTGTGAAAAGAAAAGTACAGTAATAGGAAAAACCATATCACAAATGAAATCGACTATAATAAAAACGAGAATGCAAAAAAAAAGAATATTATATTTAGAACCCAGAGTAGACGAAAAAATTATTATTCTACATACCACAGCAATTAATTCTAACTACTATATAAGGAATTCAATAAAGTTCAATACATTAGTTAATGGAAATTTTCCATCTTCTAAAATGGGAAATTGTTCGAGCCGTAAAATTTTAGATTACTCCAAATTTTTTTGACTTGTTTGTCGCACAAAAAAACTTCTTGAATTCCCAGTGGAAATCAACCTTGAAAGCGATCGTCTTCTCCTTTGGTGCAAGCTCTTCAAAGTCTTGTAACTCTAGTTCATGAGTGAGTAGCTTACCCATGAGTACTTCAAGTGTCATAGTAGTGAGGTCGTTTTCTTCAATGATTACAGTAGCCTTCGGAATCCAGTTCTTTGTAAGTACTCGCAGGAGTTTGCGAATCTTTTCATGGTTACTGTAATCTTTGCCTAGGGAGGACAAAGGATTTACAATATCCAAGAATCTTTTAAACATCTGAGTAACTGTTTCGTTGGACTTCATCTTGAATGCCTCATACTCTTGAGTAAGTCTACTGACCTTTGATTCTTTGACTTGAGTTGTGCCCTCATGTGTGACTTCAAGAAGTTTCCATACTTCATTTGCAGTTGTGCAGATAGATACCCTGTTAAATTCAGTTCTGTCTAAAGCACAAAATAAAGCGTTAATAGCACGTGCGTCAAGACTGGCCTTTTTCTTTTCTTCCTTTATATATTTGTCATGGGATTTTTCAGTTAAAACTCCATCAACATTTATACGAGGTGGTTTTTTATAGCCATCAATAACCACAGACCATAAATCAAAATCAAGAGATTTCAAAAAGAAACTCATACGTGTTTTCCAATAGGTGTAGTTTGTGCCGTCAAATAGTGGAGGTCTGTTTGTGGCTTGGCCTTCACTTGTGAATTTCACAGTTGCCATGTGTTAAAGCTGTGATCTATATAAAATTGAATATAACTGCTGTTTTACCTTGCTTTACCTGTATAACCCGCTTTGATACCAATTGTAGGAACGAAATCGTAAAGCAGAATACTCTAGAGGGGGGTGAATAGAGTAGGCAGCAAAATATTGCTAATTAAAAACTTGTTAGCAGTTAGATCACAGATAAAATAATAATCACAAAAGTAAATGACAGAATTTAAAAGTGATAAGAAGGCAAACGCAAACACCGAGATTTATACTGGTTTCCCTCTGGTGAGGACTAGTCCAGTCGCACTACTAAAATCTGTCAATTCAGCGACGCATCAAGACGTCGCTAAATAGGGAAAATACGTCGCTAATTTCTATTAGCGACGTATTTAGCGACGTTTTCAAGTAGTCGCGATTAACCTAGCCGCTAAACAAGAAAACGTCGCCATACGTCGCTATTGCGACGAGCTTTAGCGACGTGTTCACGTCGCTAAGTTAGCGACTGCCAGCGACATAAAACGTCATAATTTACCGACGTAATCTAGCGACGTTGAGCGACTTGACATGCATCGATGCTGACCTGGCTTTAGACCCAAATGGCGACGTTCTGCGACTTTTTAACGTCACTATATTACCGACATATAGCGACGTTTAGCGACGTCTGTGTAGCGACGTTTAGTGACGATTAGCGACGGTAATCATTAATGTTAGCGACGTACTTAGCGATGTTTATATCGTCGCTGGACGTCGCTGACAGTCGCTGAACGTCGCTAATATTAAAAAAAATTAAAAAAAATTACAGCATTTGCAGAATTTGCAGAATTTGCAGCACCATTTGTTACGACAACGACTGTGTATCACGAACACAGTATCAAATAACACATACACACAATCACGAACACGTTTGAAACACAATCTCATCAATCAACACAGATTTATGAAAATTTGTAACAATGTCAAACATAATGTGTCCACATAAGAATAATGTATGTATAACCACATAAAAGACCCAACAATGGGCCATCACACAATAATGTATATGCCGACTACGACTGATCAGGAGGAGCATCACCGCTCCTATCACCGCTCATGGAAAGAAGGTAAGCATACTGCTCCGAGAACCACCGACGACGATGAAGGAGAAGACAATGCAACCGCTGGAGAAGGAGGTAGTGTAACCGCTGGAGATGGGTGCGTCCGCGTCTCCTCTAGGGCTTGGAGTCTGGCGCTGCATTGCTCCATACAAGTCGCTATCCTGGTAACGGTGTCGTGAATGGACTCCTGTGTCCCCTGTACTTGCTGCACGGTGCGCTCGAGCTCGTCAAAGCGTGCGGTGTCCGACGCAGCGTCCTCTTGCACCTGAGGCCCTTGCTGCTCAGCAATCCTCCTCAGCATATCATCGCACAGCTCAGCAATCTGGCGGACAATGGTCTCCTCGACTCGGAACGACTCGGCCTGTGATGGCTGTGAATGCGCACTGGAAGAGGGAGCCCTGGATGCCTGCGTCACAACAAATGCACCGTAGGACCCCGTACCGTAGTACGTACCCCTCTGAAGACCACCAACAGCGGTCTTCCAGAGCTCGTCCTCCGACTGAGGCGGAGAGGGTTGCGATGTACCAACCCCTCCCTCTGCCTGTGCACTAGCACTCGCACGCTCATCACGTAGCCTAACATACTCTTCCTAGAAATCATTGTGCATCTCTATACATCAGTACTTACCTAAATTAGCCTAATAAACGTCTAAAATATTTAATTATTATTAAGTATATGGTTATCTGTATATTCTTCAAGTTGTGTTAAAAATTAACGAAATCTAAATTAGTACTTACATAGCTCTGAGTAGCCCGGTCGTCGATGAGCTTCCCGTCCTTCCGATGGGTGGCCAGGAAGACGGTCACCATGTTTGCGTCCTTACCCCTCTTCACCTGCGTGTTTGTTATATTTTATTCTTTAGTAAAATAGAAAATTATATACTCCTACTATCAATAAAATCTTATATTTGACAATTAATTACATACCAGACGACGAAAATGCTCCGTCATAGGAATCGATCCACCACACCACTTTCCGGCCATCGTCCTAGCCGCCTTCGCCTTCTCCGACCGCTCTTTGTACTCGGGCTCCTCAAATCGAGCCTTCATCGTGGTCCACTGGTCAGGTGTGATCCAACCAGCAATCGGCTTTCCGGAGCGGTGACATTTTTTCTGGTCGTCAATTGCATCACGGATCAACTTGGCGGCGACGGCAGGAAACTGCCTCTCAATCTGCTCGGCCCGGTGTGGTGGATAAAAATAAGTCCTCTACAAGAATTACAAATTAAAATAATTAGTTCTAAAAAATACTAAAAATTATATTAATTATACTAAATTAACTATCTTTAGTTACCTTGAAGTGGGCAAACCAGAATGCCCTCCTCTCTTCCGAGGCATCCGAGTAGTTGATCCACGGACCCCCATAGTTGGACCTTAGAAAGGTGCCCAACGCTCTCTGTACCGACGAGGGACGATATCTGTATACAACGATAACCGACGTATTAATGAATATATATATATACAGACATGCATAAAATATTGATTTAACTTACTTCGTAGGACCGTCGGCCCAAATCTCCATCCTTGTCTCGCCCTGAGGTGCGCATGCAGGGTCGCTATGGTATGGATCCGCCCGGGTGGGACGGACGGGAGTAGGGACTACCTCCTCCACCTGCTCCCCACCCGCCATGCTCCTGTCAGCGCTAGGAAGGCTAGGGGAAGTAGTATGATCAGCAAGCCTGGAACTGCTCGTCGCAGGTGCACTGCCACCCAGACCTGAGACCGTACGGTACAATGGAGTGCTCGGGTCAGACGATGGTCCAGAGCCATCCTCCTGTAACGGAGCTCTCTGCCCACCTAAGGACACGGATCGTGCTGGCCTATCTTCGTGTCGTGCAGCGGTGCCTCCGCGTTGTCCTGCCATGCTGATAATAACATTGGAGTTCATAATTTAAGACTACAGAAATATGAATACATCGAAATCACAGTTTATGATTGAAAATATAAATAAATACAATGACAGTTTAGAAATATCTGCATATATTGGTATTCATAATTTAAGTTTTCAAAAATGATCATAGTTCATAATTTAAGATTACAGAAGTATGAATACATCAAAATCACAGTTTCTCAATCATCCTCTGAAAATTCATCTTCTTCGTTTGCCTCCTCCTCCTCCTCATCCTCTTCCTCTTCCTCCTCATCGTCACTAGCATCTCCTTCGTCTTCCCCTTCGGATACTTGTACCTCTTCTACACAAGTAGATATTGAATGGGGAACTTCTGCTGAGTCGACATCAACTGTATTAGGTACAAGAGGCAGCTCGTCCTCCTGATAAGCCACTTCGTCGACGTCGTAGGTATTTCTGGCTTTAGTCTTGCATACTGCCCACCAGTCGTACCTCGTTGTTCCCCGTCTAGGATATGTTGTAAAATATACGAGTTGAGCTTGACTTGCTAGGATAAATGGTTCGTATCCTTGGTATCGACGACGGTAGTTAATATCCACAAGACCATGTTTATCAATTTTCCATTCTTGATCTTGTATGGGATCGAACCAATCAACTTTGAACAACATGATCTTGGCAGGCTCTATGCCATAGTTGTACGTCAATTCCACGATCTCCCGTAAGACGCCATAGAAATCATTGCCTGGAGTGACATCTTTGTAGTTTGTAGATTTGATACACAAGCAACTGTTTTTTGTGGAATCAAGATCCAGGAAGCTATCTCTGATGAGAGCATTTGTTGACTTGAACTTAAACCCATTCACGCAATAATGACGGCATAAATTGGTCCCTTGGCAAGAGTTCTAATAGATTCATTCTCAAGAATGACGTCCGGACGATCGACCTAAACACGAAAAGATACAAAATTAAGTTTAATGTTAAGTTATTTCTTGTGCAGTTGTGAATGGAGGAAGATTCTAACTAGCTTCTTACGTACATATGCAGTCAACCAAGACGGGAAATGAAGTCTCATTTCTTCTTCTACTTCTTCATCTGCAATGTATGGTCTACTTTACCTCACCTCATCATTAAATTTACTGAAAACCAATAAATATCGGGATATACTCGTTAAATTATAATAACGGAATCAACAAATAGATGACTTAAATGTTGAAGATTTTCACTTACCACTCTAGCTTTTCCACTTCATCCTCCTCGCAGTTGAGTAATATATATAACTGGGCCGCCTTTAGTTCCTCATCATTCAAATATCTCTTTTTCAGTTTTCCTGAAGGCTTTCCAAGAGCATTGAAGACTTTCAATAATGCATCATTATATTATATATCTCCATCGTCGTTCCTCGGAGCTCTTGTTCTATTTGTAGCAATATGAGGCTTGAAATACATTGAACAGAAGTTTGTAATCTCCTCAAGGACATAGGCTTCACAAATAGAACCCTCGACCCGTGCCTTATTTTTCACCTTCCTCTTCAGGTGGTTTAGATGGTGCTCGAACGGGTACATCCACCGATAATCGACGGGCCCACCAACACGTGCCTCATATGAAAGATGAATTGGCAAATGCTCCATAGAGTCGAAGAATCCAGGAGGGAACACCCTCTCAAGCTTACACAATGTTACTGCAATGTCCTTCTCCTGCTTTTCAAGCCGATCGACGAGCAACTTAGTAGGACAAAGATCTCTGAAGAATATGCTAAGCTCTGTCAGTGGATCCCAAACGACATGAGGTAAGAATTCCCGAAATGCAATCGGGATTAACCTCTCCATAAAAACGTGACAGTCGTGGCTCTTCATACCCTGTAGTTTGTTCTCCTTCGGGTCAACACATCTTCTCAAATTCGATACGTACCCGTCTGGAAATTTTAGGCCCTGGATCCACCTATAAAGTTTACCTTTGTCCTCCTTGTCCAGTGAGAAAATGGCCCTGGGCTTCTTATACTTCCCACTGCCTTCCTTTATCAAATGCAACTCTGGACGTCTGTATATTTCTTCTAAGTCCAACCTGGCCTTGGGATTGTCTTTCATCTTCCCCTTTACGTCCATCACAGTATTTATTATATTGTCAAATACATTCTTCTCGATATGCATGACATCCAGGTTATGTCTGAGCAGATGGTCACTCCAATATGGTAGGTCCCAGAATATACTCCTCTTCGTCCAGTTGTGAGCGCGGCCAAATCCATCGCACTTGTACCCCGCTGTAGGCTCTTCAATAGCACTTGACAATTCTTTAACTTCTTCCCATATCGTGTCCCCAGACCACCGTGGCGGTGGACTGGACTTCTCTACCACGCCAGCACGAAAAGCATTCCTGTTCCTCCGGTACGGATGATCCTTTGGCAGGAACTGTCGATGACAATCAAAGAAGCACAGTTTTCCTCTGTGTTTCAAACGGAAAGCCTTAGTGCGATCCATGCAATACGGACATGCGAGACGACCATGGGTGCTCCAACCCGATAACATTCCATAGGCCGGGAAATCATTGATGGTCCACATTAGTGTGGCCCTCATCTAAAAGTTCTGCTTTCTGGAAACATCATATGTGGTTGCACCTACTTCCCACAACTGATTCAGCTCATCTACCAAGGGTTGTAAGTACACATCGATGTTCCTCTTCGGGTTCTTCGGACCTGGAATAATAATAGTTAGGAACATGTAAGGAGTCTTCATACACATCCAAGGCGACAAGTTGTACGGAGTAACAATCACTGGCCAACAAGAATATTGTGAGCCCGAAAGTCCAAATGGGGCAAAATCGTCGGAGGAAAGCCCCAATCTGACATTACGCGGCTCCGAAGCAAAATCGGGATACACTCGATCAAAGTGCTTCCATGCTTCCCCGTCGGATGGATGATCCAGTACTCCATCTATTTGTTCCCGCTTGTGCCAACTCATATTATCAGCTGTCTCCTTTGCCATAAACAACCTCTGCAATCGTGGCGTCAAAGGCAAATAGTGCATCAAATCTGTTGGCTTGCGTGCACCAGAAGTCCTTGTTGTACTAGTTGCCTTGAAGCGATCGGCACCACAAAATCTGCAGGCGTCTTCATCCTTGTCGTCCTTATAGTACAACATGCATCCGTTGCGACATGCATCAATTTTTTCATACCCCATCCAGAGCGATCTCACCATTCTCTTGGATCGGTAGAAGTCTTTAGGTAACTTGCCACCCTCCGGCAATATATCTATAATTAACTCCAGGATTCGGTTGTAGCATTCTTGAGACATGTTAAAATCTAATTTTATGCTCAACAATCTTGTAACCACCTCCAACGGTGAATGGTCATCACAACCAGGATATAAAGAAGTCCTTGCATTCTCCAGCAACTCCATGAACTTTACAGCATTAGCATTCGGTGCCTCCTCAGCTGCATATTGATTGTTCGGATCGAAACTAGGCCCCGCAGCATCGAAAATCATGTTCGTCCACCCTTGGTCGTAATCAGCATGCTCGTGGACATCTACATAAGGCTCCACATAAGGCTCTGGCTCGGAGGCTAAAGACACAAGTTCTCCGTGTATGGTCCACTGATAATAATTTGGCATGAAACCCCTCGAATACAAATGATATGTCACATCCACTTCCGAATGATATTTCAAGTTGCGACATCTCATACATAGACACTTAATTTTTGTACGGTCCATGTACTGAGGGAACGCCTTGGCAAACTGCAGGAACTGTTGCACACCCTGTATAAATTCATCCCGTACACCGCACATGTCATCAGGATGACGATTGTACATCCACAAACGGTTCCACAGATAGTAATTCATATCCATTTTAAGATAATTCTGCAAAGATTGACACAGATAATAATTCATCAGGATGACGATTGTATATCCACAAACGGTTCTGTATAATTGCCAAGTGTGGGGACGAATGGCTCAGAACACAACCCAAAATGCATTCTAGCATACATTAGTTTGAATCATCTATGTTCTGTACATATTGTGTAGTATATGTTCTTATCGAATCTAGTATCTGAAGGATGTAACAGAATCAAGATGAACCCACATAATGTAATACTAAGACATTATCTACTACTAAAAGATGTAGTGATAGGTTGTCGTATCATCATTGCCGAGGGATGGGGGTCGGAGGACAGTCAACTTTATCTACGGCTACATAGTTTATGCCTCGCCAGTCGAATGGCTGCAGGGACTATGTCCTGATCACGATGTCGTACCATAGATTATCTACTACTAATTAAGACTTTCAACTAAGCAGTCACAGGGTAGTGAACAGAAAGTCTAATTATAAGACTTTCAACTAAGCAGCGTTGTAGGATTTAAAATATGGTATTCAGGATTAGTATCCATCCTTCGTGACATAGCTGACTCTGCCAAAACCTGACCAACATATCCTACACTAATCATTCCATATTTCAGTAATGTCAGTGAGCTAAATCATACTCAACTGTCGAGAATACTTAGGAGAAAACTTATTCACAGGATTATTATCCATCCTTCGTGACATAGCTGAAATTTTATAGAGCTCGATAATAATTATTAGTCAATTTATTCATCATTTCAAAACCCTGAAAAAGCCCAAAACTCCCAGTATCAGTAAATAGGGCTCGAACCCTAAATTAGAATTCGAATCCAAGCAAAACATCAAATTGACAGTTGATATGCCCAAAAAACTCCCAGTATCAGTATATAGGTATCATACTGTGAGTCTCGTGTCCACACAGTGGGACACGACGTGTCCAAACCAACAAAATAGGTGTCACACGAACTAGAAGCGAGTCCACTGTGAGTCTCGTGTCCACACAGTGGGACACGACGTGTCCAAACCAATAAAATAGGTGTCACACGAACTAGAAGCGAGTCCACTGTGAGTCTCGTGTCCACACAGTGGGACACGACGTATCCAAACCAACAAAATAGGTATCACACGAACTAGAAGCGAGTCCACTGTGAGTATCGTATCCACACAGTGGGACACGACGTGTCAAAACCAACAAAATAGGTGTCATACGAACTAGAAGCGAGTCCACTGTGAGTCTCGTGTCCCCGGCAGCGAGTCCACGCTCTCATGGATACGAACTAGAAGCGAGAGAGAGAGCTAGAAGACGAGGAAAAACTGGAAAGCGGGAGGGAGAGTTACCTGAGGAGGAGCTACCTGAGGAAGGAGGAGGAGGAGGAGGAGAAGGAGGAGGGAGATCGCCGGAGGAGCGCCGCGGAGGAGGAGGAGGCCGGAGGAGGGAAATCGCCGGAGGAGCGCCGCGGAGGAGGAGGGCACGAAATATTTGGGGGGAAATTTTGTGAAAGATCGAAAAGCGAAACCCTTGCTATATGAAACGATTAGCGACGTTATTCTAGAACGTCGCTAAACGTCGCTGATATTTATGAAACGGCGACGCTACTTAAATTGCGTCGCTACACGTCGCTACATCAGCGACATGTACCGACGAACTTGCGACGCCTATTCTCATTTAAGAAATTGTAGCCGCTAGACGTCGCTATTAGTCGCTGTCAGCGACAAACAGCGACGTCTTGTATAAACGTCGCTAAAACCCCCAAAAATAGCGACGTTCTTCTTTGGAGTCGCTAAATACGTCGCTGATATAACTTATTTTGGTAGTGTCGGAAGAACTCTAGCTTCCAGTTGAATCCACTATTGGAAAAATCTCGCAAGTTTTCATACGAAGTCCTTGCAACTTCTACAGACGTGAGCTTTAATACGAAGAACTCGTCCAACTTCAATTGTGAAGAGTTGAATCTTCTATCAAGCCTCTGATTATAATCACTCTGAAACTTCTAGACCGTACCGTACTGGCAAATCGACTAGAGGATTGTAACTGGCTTAAAAATGAAAGCTTTTTAAGAACTCTTTGGAAGACTGTAAGCTTTAAGAAGAGAAGATTGAAAGAGAATTGGTGTGTTGAAATGATCGAAATGCTTCTCTATTTATAGCTATTCCAAAGACAGAACTCTGATAGAATTCGGGCAGAATTCGGACAGAACTCTTTGTAACAACCCGTAACTGAAGGATGACCAAGTTCAAAAACCCAACGTTCACTAACGTTCCACATGGCCGAACTCTGGCCGAACTCGGGCCGAGTTCTCCTGAGGTTCTGCCAGTTCATTTTTGGAGAAAATAAATTTTGGCTTTTTGAACAATCCTTCAAAGGCTTTTTGTAAAAAAGAATATTTTTCAAAAACATGGATCATTTGTAAAAGAATATGATGGTTTTAAAAAACGTTTTCGGATAGCCTATTTGCCAGTACGACTCGGTGTACAATGTATTCCTAGACTCAATAAAAAAAATTACATTGCTTAGCAGGAAGTACATTCTGAATGGCAAACGACTTCAGTCTTGAACATTGTTAATAACTATTGTTGAGCAGTATCCAAAATATCGTAGGTAAACATCTGAGTAGACTTGCATTTATATCAAGACAGAGTTTGATCAATTATTAAAATCAGGTTTGACCATGACCAATGGGCCAACACATGGGTAGTCACATTTCCCTACAGTTCACTCACTGTTATACACATTATTGTTTCACTGTTTTCTATATAATACACACACACATTGGCAATTCACCATCGTTTCCTGAGAACACAAGTAACCTAGCCAATATGTTCACACTCATTCAATGCCCTATCACATTGCTCATGTTTCCATGTTTCTATTACACTAACTGTCAAGTGCACACACTATTCCTGTTACCCTATAGACACTACACATATACTAATCTATACACTAGCCTATGGCACATGTACACACACATACAAGTTAGTAGACACACATGCCATGTATCCCCCTCTCTATCTCACTATATGTATATATAAATATATTCTATATACTTGATAAATAGTAATGTGGTATTAACATATATATGTGTGTATGATAATTTATATTAAATTAGTAAATATACAATATGTGTGAAATGTGTGATATAGCCTGTGGCCTATAGCCTATACATGGCACATAGCCTATGGGGTGTATCCCTATGTGATACAGCCTATATATAAGGCATGTTTACACCAATGATGAGTGTTGTTGGCTTGTATAGCCTGGTTTTGATGTGTGCTTGCTAGAATAGACTGGTTAAGCTTAGTGAGACTTGTTTGGGTTAGGCTTGACCTAGTTTGACTACTGTAGTTGACTAGAGTTGACCAAAGGTTGACTTAGTCTAGATTGACCCTAAACATCATGTAGATGCATTGTAGTAGTTTATTTTACTATTTTAGACATATAATGACTTGTACTATTTTATAGGAGACAGACACCACTCCTCGGACAGTATATTCTCTTCAGATATTCAGGATACCAGACAAGTACATTTTCTGATAGTTCTCTCATTACTTGTCGATTACTGTACTTCAGTTGTAGTTAGTTCTATTTGATTCTCTGTTACAAACACAATTTGATATTGCTAGATCCATTTCATGCGACACCCATTTATTCATGTCTGGCCTCTATTTCTGGAATCACCTACTGGAATCACCCTGGAATCACTTACTGATATCATTCGTGTTCTGGCTGGACTTGTACTTATTTCGTGTTGGGTTATGGATTCACTTGTACTTATTGGGCGAGAAAATATTGGAGTAGACATGTGAACATTTCCAAATACTGGAACCACTCCCTTGGAATTATACTGGAATGATAGCCATCCCACACTTGGCCGAGTGTACGGTGTGCCATATTACCTACAACCGTTTACATGTCGATCCCGATATTTTAAAACACACTATTAGAGTATAGTCTGGACTCACCCTGTAACCTTTGATCACTGACTGGACTTATACTGGACTCATCTTGTACTGGAATCATCTAGTATTAAATTTATATTGTCTGGACTCACATTGGGATTACACTTGACTCATATTATACTGTCTGGACTTATATCATGTTACTCTAGTTCAACTAGATTATATTTTACAGTTTTTATTGCCATGTTTCTCTTCTTGTTTAGTTACTTTACTTTCCTTGTACCTTAACTATTTCTCTACATCACTACCTATATAAAACTGCCATGATTCATCAATATAACTGTCTATAACTGTTTATAGTTCTCTGTCATTTACTTGGGATTTTCTTGATGAGTTATACTCGTTCCTGTCCTGACTGGACCTGTTGAAAATATTACAGATGCTTGCCCCGAGGACACTTGCCCTACTTACTATGGACCAGGAGATGGCTTAGCTACCATTGTCTCCAACACTCAGGAGTGATCGGGAGATTAGTTAGTTGACTTGGTTTAGATTTCATATTTTAAAACTTGAATTGTAATAAGTTGAGATATTGTTGTTTTGAGATTATTATTATTTAGTAGATAGTTTTTGTTATTTAGTCTTAGTTATAAACTTTTGTGTTATCATATCGTGCTTAGACTGTGATTGAGATTTTATTATATCTATACTTGTCCTCCGTTCGGAGTTGAGATTTGACAAGTACATTATATAATTGCGTGATTTGTTGGTTAGATAGTAACCTAGGATAGCGTTCTACTGCCGACACTGCGGCGTAGGCTGGACATACCCACTTCTCGTGTCCCTACACTGGGTGCGGGTCGTGACACACCCACACGGTGTCCCATCTGGATCCAGACCCCCAGGCCCCTCTCCGATCGCTGAACACCTCCCTTGCGTCAGTCTGCACCTTAAATCTCTCGAAGCTTCCCTCAACCTCCTCGGATATCCCCACATCCGTATCGGCTCCAGACCACCCTCCTGCCGACTTCATGGAGAGTACATCAGTCACCGCCATGATCTTCTCCGCCGATCCTGCTGACATCCTGAACTAGGACACCTCTGATGATACGACCACCATAGAACTTCCTTTGGTTTCGTCAGCAGGAGTCCTCTGATTTCTCTGAGGCCGCGGAACCACAACATTTCACAGGGGTCCCGATCGCAGCCCCTCTGCGTCGGGCCCCAAACGAAGACCCTATCTCGAGCACCTCACCCCCCGCTGGTCCCGTCGATTCTGATCCAGCACCCAACCTAGATAACGCTGCTGTTGCCATAGCATTGTCGCTCAGTAAATCCCCAAGATTTTTTTGAGCTGATTGCTACTGTTTGCTCCCCGGAAGAGGTACTCCGGGAACTCCACGTCCTTCGCAATATGGACGAAAACCCCGATCTAGCTTACGCAATCCTACCCAAAATGCTAGAGGTCGAGCAGGCCCTTGATGCAGCTCTGGGCATACATAACAACGAACACATCAACTTGGAGACCTATTTTGTAGACAAATTTCTGAATCCTAAGCTGCCCAACGAACCGCGAGAGGTGCAGCCAAAGCTGGCAGCTATGCAGTCTGCAGCGGTACTTGTCCCGCCTAGGGTCCTGCGCTCCTCCAGCTCAGGGAAGAGGCATTTCCCACTCTTTAAGTATCCTCCTTAGTTCGGGCTGGACGGGTGCTCCTCGTCCCCTTTCCCCCCGCACCCCTTCTTCTTTTGTCCCCCCGGGCTCTCCCAGCCGGATTCGCTTCCTCGTTTTTTGCTTTGTAGGTAGGCCTCCTCCCGGGTGGACGTTTTGCAGGTGCTTGGGCCATCTCCCGGCACCCCTCTTATTTGTGATCTCTTGCTGGACTACCTTTCTACCGATCCTATTCCCCAACCTTCAAAACAACGTTGTTAGTACGTGGGCCGACACTTCCTGGGTCTGCGGAACGCTAAACCTCTTTGTCTGGAATTTCCTGAAGGGGATCCGGGTTTTCCCTGACTACGTCAGCCTTAGGTCTCGAAGGATTTGCTTGGGGAGAGTAAGGGAACAGAATTCTCCAAGGTGGGATCGACAGTGAAACAAATAATGGTTGCACAGTTCGCAGTGACACAAAGCTTTGCACCCGGAATGGGACTAAAGCAGATTTTCTTTATAACACACACAGATAGTACAAGTACAAAAGCGAGTATGTTACAACACACACTCTCTGGTACCTGCACTGCAGACGACACAGTAGCGATAGGATGGAGATGATAGTGGCCGACAGAGCGATCGCAATCCGCTGATACGACTGAACGATGCAGAGCGGACGGTGGAGATGGATGGCGGCGACCAGGTCTGGTATGGCTCTCATACGAGGCCGTTAGGTCGAGGTAGGATAAATTAACAACTAGGCTAAGTTACAGCTACTCCTAGCCATGTTATAGCGACTCCTAGGAGAAAAGAGAAAGACGTGATTTTGATCGAGGATCCTTCTTTGAGTCTTCAGAGCTTCCTTATATAGACGTCTGGCCTGTACCCACGTTCTTGAGCACTTCCTCGATAACCGCCACGCGCTCACGTTCCCATCAGATAAGGCACTCCGTGCCCCCATCTCTCACATAGCTATTCCTCCGCATTTGGCTTCTTAGCGTCAGCCACGTACTCCCTAAACGTCTTGAATCTGTTAGCTGCTTAGCCTTATGGCCGATGTCGGCCTTACCTACAATTGGTCCCTCGGTCTGTCAGCTGATGACTGACGCTTCGACCAGTCGAGACCCATGGGACTATTATGAACGGCCCGTACACTTTAAGTGGACCTTTTATACTAAAGCCCGGTTGGCCTTGGAAAGCGAAATAAAGGTAGACAGCGGACATGGCGACGTATTTGGAGGAATCAAAGTACTAATAGATGACGAGGATCGCATCCTATATACCAGCCGGGCAGACGTCCATTACGACGGGGGCTGAGAGCTGCTATGTGCGCAAGGTCATGCACATACCCGAAAATATTTCTTTCCCCGGGGAAAACGTAAAAAGCAAGACTGTGTCCGCCCTGCAGTATGCTTGCATACCCCTCCGGAAACCTAAGAAAGAGATAGCTGATAATCAGGAGAGATGGGGGTTCACTTACAAATCCTATTCTTCTTCTAATCCAAGTCAAACCAACCCACAACAACCGCCCTTTCAAAAGCGCAAAAGAGAATCAAAATTCATCGATGAGCAACCCTCCTGTGCCATACCTTCACCCAACCAAAGCTTTTCTATTTGGAGATTCCAGGGAAGCGATCAGAGAGATATGGCCACTTTGTCGGTGACAGTTTTCACAACTTACCCATCTTTTACAACGATCGGGCGGAATGTTAATGGGGTTCACCTAGTTCGAAATTCCGGTGTGATACTGACTCCGATGATCCACCATCGAAGCTAGGCCACAGGATTTACTACAAGGGTTCCACGAGGCTGTAGAAAAAGACCGAACTGCGAAGCTTCACTTCCACCAGCAAGGGTGGCCGCTCTCGATCCCCGAGCATATCTTAACGGTAGGTTTTCAAATCTCCCCAGAAAGACCAAATGAGATTCTAAGTCCTTGGCCGTAGGACCCGGAAGCAAGATTAAAGGCAAGAGAGGGCTGGAATAAACAAGGGTAAAGGCAAGGTGCGGGTTGGGTAGGGAGTGGGTGAAAGAGTCGGTCAAGTACCGAGATTGAGGGAGCGAAACAAGCTACTGAGTACGAGATTACGCTTAGAAAGCACGCAGATTCACGTGTAGACGAAGAACAAAGGTTCTTAACGCAAGGGGGGAGGGGAGATCGATCTCAATCTGTCGAATCTTTCTCTCCTGCCATCGGTCGTCCAAAGGACGGTCGAGAACGGGCCAAGCAAGTCAATCGGTCTGGTAGCATTTCCCGTATCAGCTCTTCTGATCTGTATTAAGGCCCTATCCAATGATTCTTCTATATTTTAGATGGCCAATTCTCTTTAGCAATAAAGCGTGTTCAATTGGTCGTAGGTATATAGGTCAATGCATTATGACAAAAAAAGCGATATCCGGCTTTTGCGGTAATTAATTATTCAATATCAAGAGATATTCATTCCTTTTTCTAAAAATAGAGAAAGTTGCCCCGATGAAAAGTCCGATTGAACTAATAAGGATATGGAAATCGTGCTACTTTAGCAAAGCCCATATTTGTGTTCAAAAGTGGAATTTCACTCATAAACTACTGGAATGTGAATCGTGCTACTTTTTTGGGATGTGAGGGAAGTGAGAGAAGGGCTGCTACTTTCCAGGGGCTGAGGGAGAGGAGATAAGCAGTGAGCTGTCTTGGAGGGTCTAAGACTCGACCTACGGGAGAGGAAGCGAAGACCGATAGGGAGAGGGGTACGGAAGGGAGCGAACGATCTGTCAGCTAGCCAGAGAGGGTTACCCTCAAGGGGACCCGAACGATCTTTCCCATAAATTTTGATTAAGAAATCTCCTTGTTAGGACTCCACTCCTCTTTTTCACTCCTTATCCTACTTACAACTCAACAAGGAGGAAGGAGCGAGAGCTGACTCGACCATAGTCCAAGGAAGAGGGAAGCTTCAGTCTTTCCTGCTGCTAACCAGTGTAGCTACTCTTGTTGATTGTACTAGCCATGCTGCTAGCGAGCCCCGAGACAGCAAGTTGATATTAATTCCATATATATGAAATGATAAGACTCCACCCACTAGCACGGGAAAGCTGGCGAGGAAACAAGGATTTCATCTCCTTCTATTGCCGCTAACAAGTGCAGCTAATAGGTGTAGCTAACTACTGGCCCTATCTTCCTGAAAATCTTAGCAAGAGTACTGGAATAATAATACTCCACAAGCAGTTCTGGAAAACGAATCCAAACTGCAACTGAAGAGAAAGAGGCTGTAGAAATGGGATTGGCCGAGATGGAAAGAGTGAATGAAACTGAAACCTAAAGAGAGGGTGTCTGTAATTCTTTCAGAGATCAAGCATAGGGTCATAGGATACTGCCACTTAAAGCAGTACTAAGACAGTGATTTTCTCTCTGTAAAATGTTCCAGAGCAACTAGAAAGAGATTCTCTGGAAGAAATACGGGGTTCTGCTTCTGGTACGCTCAGGTTAGCCTGTCAGGGTGAATGCAGGTAGTGGATTGGATGTAGCTTCTGAAGCGTGTTAGTTCGTAGCTGCCGAAGTGTAGCATTGAGGTGAGGAGCGCGCTAGCTAGGCCTTTCGGAACTACTTCTTTTCTTTTCTCTCTCTGCTATCCCATCCACTGAACTGTCAGTATCGAGACAAGGTCGGAATATTGGCTGAGCGTAGACTAGTCTGTTCAGGCAGTCACAGGCTGGCTAAAGCCAAAAACCTAACAGATAAAAGTCAGATCGGACATTTGAATTTGAAGTCAACTATCAAGGCAGGACTGTCTTATCTATTTGATTTGCTGACAGTTGTATTCTCTCTCCTATTAGCTGTCAGTTGCAATATTGACTTGTTTGTCTTATCTTCTTTCTGAACTGCCTATCTTACCTTCCTTGTCTTAGCTGTGCAGATATTCTTTCTGCTTTCAGTTGATCTTCCATGTGCCAATCAAAGAGAACGAAGTGCACTACACTTAGCTTTCTAGGTTAACGTCCAATCCTGTCCACCTAGCATCCCACCTTCCCCAATGTTGTTTTAGTATTGGGCGCCAGGTCTTTCGATGAGCTTACTAGAGGGAGAGAGATCGATTAGCCGTGAAGGGGCCCCTTGCCCACTCCCCTTCCCCCCATTTCTGGGGGCCTCGCCCTCTTGACTTGATCTATCAAAGAGAACTACCACGCGAAAGCCCGTTACCGCCTATTGGCATGTTCACAGTCATCGACGAGTCTCACTCAAGCTTGAGTGGCCGTTTTCCTCGAGTAAGGATTCAATCCAGCCACAGGTTCCATTAGTTTAGCTAGTGAGGTAAGTCAGTACAGCCAGTCCAGTGAGAGTACCTCCGATCAAACCTTCCGCTTTCAGTTGGTAATCGGTTCGGCTTCTAGCTCTAGTTCAGGCGGTAAGCTAGTACAAAAGGCCCCGTAAGGGCGGGCGGATCACGGTACGGAAAGAAAGAAAGTTAGAGATTCGCCAGCGAGGAATTCTATTAAGTAAGGATGTTATTAGGTAATGAAGTGATCCTTTTTCGATTTTTTATATTTTAGGTGTTTTGCCTAATCTTAATTTCCCTTTCTTCTATTTTTTTTTCTCAAGATGGATAGCAAGAAAGCATGAATAGGCCTACATGGGATGGAAGGAAGGAAAGATGGAAGAAGATACGACTGTACGACAGTTCCCGTTAGTAGACTCGCAGGACTCGAGAAGTAGACAGCGAGTGAGGGATTCATTCCTTTTGATTCCATTTCCTTAGTGGCTCGCTAGCCGGCCATGGCTATTAGTTAGTGCTGGACCGCTTCCAAAAATATATCTTACTTTAGCCGCCATTTACTTGACTAACCAACCTGAGCTATCGTAAGGTAACCATAGGTTGACTGCCGAAGGGTCTCGGTTCTTACCAAGCGAAGCGGTCTTTGGTTGCAGCGTGAAGGGGTCTCAAGCAAGTGCTCATTGGTGAAAAGACCGGCAGCAACGACGGATCTCTCTTATTGGCAACAACAACCGACCCCGAATCAATTAGGGTCCTTTTCTGCTGATTGACACTGATCGTTGCGCCGCTCGGCCGGCGCTTCTCCCCCTATCAGGTAAGGCGATCTTGATCAATTTCTCCGTCCCATTCATGGAGGGTAACCTGAGCCCTTACTCTACCATTATTATAGGTAGGGGTATGGGATGAAGGAGTCTCTATTCCGAATCATATAGCAATTTAGCTGTTACTGTACTGAACTTTTAGGTGAGGTGATAAGGGTTACCTTTGAATAGTTAAGATGGGCTGGAAGGACTCGTCCAGAGCAGAAATCGAATATACAGATGGAATGGTTCATCAACATGCCTTGGGAGCATGAGAGCGGGACCCTTTGGCAAACAAAGAATCCTTAATTATATTGTAGGGCTAACCCACCCCCCCAAAAAAAGGATAGAGTCAAAGGTTCTTCCAATCTTTCGTATTTGGATATGACTAGAAATTTGTAACCTTTATCCCAATGGATGCAACCTAATTCACTCCCACTGTAAACTATTCCAGAGATAGAACCTATGGGAGAAAGAATGGTTAATAGAAGGACTGCAACGGCTACTAGACCAAATTACCCCGAGACTGCTACGACATCGAAAGCAACTTCAACTAGCTCGAAGGCAAGTCAAGAAGGAACGGAGAGTTTCAAATTCAAATCAAAACCTGGCATCCGACGATTATTTGATTTTATAGCAGACTTTCTTTTGTGCCTAAGGGAGTTAGAATGCGCTTTGGTTCACAGGTTGGGTGGTCTATCCCTATCTAGGTAGGCTTTTCGGCATTGATTAGGTACGAGCGAGAGTCTGATTAAGATTCTGCTGGAACTGTGCTCTTTATTAAGAGCAGAGAAGACTTCGAACTTAAGAGATAAAAAGAATAGTGTAGTGTGTAGTTCCTTTGTGCCCAGAGGACTTGAAAGAGCTTCGGATTCTAGTGATCCTCAATTCAAGTCATTTGCTTGACCGAGAGCTCGTTGGTCTTGGTTTATATTCCAGACATGACGAAAGAGGATGTTGTTGATCCACTCGCTTCAACTTAAAGAGAGCGCTTTCTCACCTGCCTCTTTCCTCGCTTCCCTATCTGATGATTAGGATGATGCCTGAACTGGAACTGGTTTCATCCCTACTAGTCACCGATGTTGGTGCCTTTTTATATCCTAATTCGTACTCACAAGCCCATGAAAGGGAAGGGAATCACGTTAGAGATAGCGAGAGCACAGAGACTTTTTGTGCTGGAGTTGGACTAAAAGAAGGAGTAAGGATGGATATTAGGACTAAGAGCATAGCTTAAGGAAGGAAGCTGAGGGAGTTCTATGGTGAAGGACTACGCGCTGCTAATTTCCATCTTTGCACAAGTGTCTGTTGATGATGGAATTCAGCCCAAAACATCCATGTCAGATCTAGCAAAGCTGAAACCTGTGACGGGAGCTAATAGAAGGAAGGATCTGACGCAAGTTGGAGCTAAGGATCGACTGAAAGCTAGGGTTTTTCGTGCTTCTCCCTTCGTATCCTAAGGAACTAAGGAGTTAACGATCTCTCGCTTAAGGAGATATCTAGCCAAGCGATTCACCTGATCCAGACACGCCAATAGGTGGGTTTGAGGATAGTAAGTCAGAGGTTCCGTTCCATAGAAGGCACCACTTGAACTTGTGCATGCTGATACTAGGGAAGGAGCTTTCTGGGCCAAAAACTGTAGTCTTTCAAGCAGTAGGAGTAAGTAAGAGTAGTGGCATTCTCATCAAAAGGATAAGTAAGTTCGCAATCTAGTGAAAAAGGGTGCTTTTATCTGCACCCTGGTGAGGATATGCATATAATCTTTTAGGTAATAGAGTGCATCAAGATTATAGGTTACAGGCCAGTCCTAATCTATAGGATTGATTCTGGCTTCTCTAGGACTACTAACTAGACTATGCTTTCTCTCCGGGGGGCCTTTGCTAAAAACGTTGGAAGGAAATCTGTGCGAAGGCTTTCTGTGGGTAAGGCAAAGGTCATCAAAGCTAGGGCAAGGGACAAGCAAGGATTCCTCTGCGTCCGCTGCTATTTCATCTGCTGCTATTTTGAAGTGATTGCCGTTGTTTAAGAAGTTCATTTTACGTATATATATCCTTATAATATAAAAAGCTCGTCTGCATGCACCTTCTAATTCTTCTCGGCAATAATCGATGCTATTTTCTTTCTGCTCTTGGGGGAAGGGTAGAAGGCGAGCGTTAGTGAGGCGAGAGTAGTTCAGTCTCCGACAAGTGAGGCCGAAGAGCCCCTGGTGTCCTCTTCCTTCTAAACTAGCTGCTCTTGCTTGACTCTTCTAGTGAGCAAGCAAACAGGTCGGGGAACAAGAGAAGGTCCGAACCGACTGATGTTAAAGAATCAGCGGATGAGTTGTGGTTAGGGGTATAGCGAGCTTGCGAGCGGCGGGAGGAAGCACGGTATAGCTGATAGGGTAGGTTGACCCAGGCCTTTCAGACTCGAATCATTCTGGATGCTAAGGTCAGTGAGGCGAACGAAGTGAGGTGTTTAGCGGTTAGCTGCGGGTAAGGGAAAAGATAGCCATGCATAGAAGGAGCTCTTTTATCAATAGTAGAAGATCGCACAGAGAAGTAAGGCTTAGAAGTCGCTAGCCTAAGACTGAAACAGAGTCTATAGAACCCATAGGCTAGGCCCAATAGACTCCATTAGTGAAGGTGAAGTATAGTAGACTCCATTAGTGGAAGTATGGCATCGCTTGTTCGAAAATCTGCTCTTAGCCTTTCCTCCTTTTTCGGTGATATGGAATAAGCGGCACATGAAGGCACTGTTACAGACTCGGTTGTTACAGATACATCAGCAGATGTTGGTACTACTTATGCCACAGCTAACACTACAGTTGATGCCAATTCTTCTGAGGTTCTTTCTGGAGCTTACTAAAGGAGGCCTTACCTTGAAAGCTTGGTCCCGGTCCATTGAGTTTGGAACCCTGAACAGACTGCCGGTGATAAGCCGGAGGAAGGTGTGAAGTGAGTAAGCCCGTAAGGAGAGCGAAGTGAGCCTGGGAAGGCGAGCAAGCGGAGCTAAAAGGATAGGTCCATATCGACAATTATGTGAGGCTAACCCACTCACTTTTCCTGAAGGTGACCCATGGTCTTTGGTATGAAAATGAGCAGATAGATGGGCCTTGACCTTGGCAATACCAGCATGATCATCTCCAGTAATGACAATATCATCCACATAGACCAGAAGAACAACCATGCCCTGAGTCCGGCGGTGAATAAAGAGAGAAGAGTCAGCTGCGCTCTGAGTAAAACCAATCTGCTGAACGACCTGACTGAACTTGTCAAACCAAGATCGAGGAGATGAGGCCATAGATAGATTTCCGGAGATGACACACGAGAGACTCCCCCACACTCTCATACCCGGGGGGTTGCTGCATATAGACAGTCTCGGTCAGATCACCATTAAGAAAGGTATTCTTAATATCTAGCTGATGCAATGGCCAATAACGATGTACAGCGAGGGAGAGTCAAAGTCGAACAGTACTGAGTTTAGAAATCGGCGAGAAGGTCTCCTCATAATCAATGCCGTACTGCTGAGTAAATCCACGAGCTACAAGGCGGGCCTTCAATCGCTCAACAGAGCCATCGAGATTATACTTGACAGTGAAGACCCATCGACAACTCACACGAGAATGGCCTGGAATTTGCTAAGCGCTTCCGTGTCCGCCGTGGGACAGTTGACTTGTCTCCTGTCTCACTGCGAGCTGCGGTGTTTACGCACTGTGAACGCGATTTGGTTGCCTTCACTCAGAAGTATGGTGTCACCCGAAAGGCGACACTATTTCGACTGGGAGGGGCTTCCTACCGTGTCACAGGCGCCTGTGACAATAACTTGTCTAGGCACTGTAAGCGAAGGCGACCGTACCGGGAGCTCAGTGTGTCTCCTTCTTCGATCATTGGTTGTTGAGGCGCTGTTTAAGCCCTACCTCCCCTATATGAAGGGGATTGTGGTGGAGTACCTCCGTCGGAGGACCAAACTGACCGATTTTCGTACAGTGCCGGAGGACGCTCATGAGCTCGAGGAGGAAATTGAACTCCTTGAGTGCACAATATATCACCGGCAGATGACGAGTTGGTTAGAGTACTTCAGATGGTATATCAAAGTTCAAACTGATCCCGAAGTGAACCTCGGGGAGTTCTTTACAGGCCCTGTCGTATGTAAGGATTGGCGGTCCCAGAAGGATACCGATCCTCTCTTCCATCAGTATGGTTTACTATGGAAGGCATATGACTGGGTGCTGCAAAACTACACATTTCAACCAAACATATTAGGTGTAGGTGAGGCGACCGTTAGGGAGGGAGAAGGCTTGCAGTGAGCTATCCTTGGCCGGTGGGGGTTATCTAGCGCCTATGGCGGAAGAGAGATCACTGACTATAAGACTGGAGACACAGCTGAGGAAAACTACCCCGAACCGTCTCCAACAGGTCTTTGCGCGCGCATCCATCCCCCTTTGCAACTTTCTTAAAATCATCACTCTACCTTATATAAGCCACGGCCCTCCTTCCAGCACCTTGTAACAATCTTCTTCTGTGTTGAAGCGGAATAGAAAGAAGCCATGCATTCTTGAAAGAATCTTCCAACCCCCCTTTACCTTCTCCTTCTATTCTATAAAAAGGCGAACATCTCCTCTAGGCCCGGTCGCCTTTCTATGAAGGCGAGCGAAGTGAGGCGAACGCCCCCCTGTTGTTTATAGTCGTAAGGGTCAGCGGTATTTTACAATAGCAGCTTCAAGAAGCTGGGCTTATGGTGTGCCTCCAGCGGTCGTTTCAGTGACTCATAGGGCCTCCCTCAGCTCAGACTGGTGTCGCCACCTTTCCCAGGACCAGAATGATTATCCCTGCCCGATGGGTCTACATTCATCCCTGAATGTCGTCGGGTACTGTTCACTTCCCCGTTATTCTTGTAACCGTCATCTGTAATCCGCGCAGGTGTGTCCGCACCCCCTGGAGTGGACGAGAAAGAAAGGATTTCTCGGAGCAACCCCCCTGGTTCCAGACCCAGGAGTTCACTTTCCTGTATGAGCATTCGGTACATGTATAAGTCCGTGGAAGAGTCAAAGGGTCACCACTACTGAGGATCTCCCCCCTAATCTTAGATGGGTCGTCTGAGGGTTCGCCGCGGTTCATTGCTGTGCTTACACACTAGGCTACCCTTCTCCGAAAGCTCTACGGGACCACCTATCACTAGTCTTCGGCCGGAGGGGTTTATTGCACAAAAACGCCGGGACGCTGTCTCCCGCAGAGGGAAGCCCAACGAATGTCAGATGCAAAGCCCCGCACCTCATTAAGATCATATTGGCATACTCTCCCAAAAAAAAGAGTAGACCCCATTGAAGACGGGAGTGAGGTACAATAAGGCCATTTCTGTCCACCTTCTCACGGAGCCGTACGTGGACGTTACCGCTCATACAGCTCCCAGCCAGCAAGCAGTTAGCTTTCCTCTGCAAAGAATGGAAGTGTGGATGAATCGACATCAATCAAATAGAGGCGCCCAAAGGAAGGTTTTTCTTATCATATCAGCAATAACATGCATGATAAGAGCATCCCTTTCACAAAAACCTACGGATCCCCCCTCTCCCCTCCAGCCACTTCAGCACCTTGTGATCTTCTCAAAGATCATTACGAGCCCTCTCCGTTAATGTTTTTGTAGATTCTGAAAATGTCAATGGTGGATCAGGACGAGAATGAATCCGGGAATCCAGGACATATTTATCCTGGAGCTTCTGCTCTCCTCAGTAGAGGGGTTTTCATAGAGAGAGAGATGAGTTGAGGCGAGCGAAGTGAGGGCTTCGCTTGACCGATTACTCGGAGTCGGAGGAAGATCGACCCTGAACAAGAAGGATCTCGATGTGAGATCTGCAGCAAAAAACTGTCCTGCCCTAGAACAGCAGCCCCCGGATAAGATAAGCCTAAAAACAAACACACACAACGGACTGGACACAAACAAAAGAAAGAAGAAGTCATGATCCATTTTCGCCCTGCCTCGATGATGCGCTCCTAGCTCGTGGAACTACACTACATACCAGAAAAACTCTCTCTATTACTTTGAGAAAAGAATCATTGGTTTGACCGACGAGCTACGTGGGAAATACGATACGAGATCTAGGCCTTCCTTCCTCACTGGTGTTCGCCTCACCGCCCCGTGGGTTCGCTCGCCTTGCCCTTGAACGATAGATAGAAGAACGACTTTTCTTTTCTTCTCTTAGATACCGGTCGATCGGTTTGCATCTCAATAGGTCTGTGGATCTATTTTATTCTATATGAGAAATCGCCATCTCGTAGCACCACCACGACGTTCTTATTCCGAGCCCCCCCATGCCGTGACTTCGACTTATAGTATGATGAATGAGTGGAAAGATCTTTTATAGAAGTTTCCTGTCTGATCCAACCAAAGAGTGCATATCGTATAGATATCCCTTCTGCACAACAAACGAAATGAAGGGTGCCGTTACAACACAAGAACCAGACCAAACAAAGAGTATGCTACTTACCAAATGTAGAGGAGGCCTTCGAATCGAAAGAACACAGTCTGAGATCACCCAAGAAGGAAACCTAAGATAAGACCCGGGAATATGGCAAGCACGGACGACCAATTGTGCTTGCAGGGTGTGAAGGAAGGTTGGGTGGGGGCATTGGACCAAGAATTGTCCAAACAATCAACCTACCAACACAACTGATGTGTCAATGGTGTGGATTAGGTTAGATGATTTCGGATGTCCTAAGCACTAGGTAAAGTGGTAACATCAGCTTATGCCGGAACAGCGGTGAAGAACATCTCCGCCACAATTTCCAACAGTATGAGCTTGTAGTGAGGCGACCGTGCCGGGAGCTAAAGAAGGAAGAGGCCTTATCGAGTTGACTTGAACACCTGTTAACTCTTTGTTGAGGAAGTGAGCCCGGAAAGGCAGGATCGGAAGGCGCTGAAAGCATACCATTTCTAAGGAGAGGAGCGTAAAGACTAGCTTTAAGATGGAGGAGAAGTTCAATCAGTACGAGATGAGAGAAGAGAGTGACTTACGCGAGTTGAGAAATGAGCTGAGAAGGCAGGGGCGGATAGGTAGTTGCGAGATGAGAGTTTCGAGTCTGATTCTTGGACTTTTAGATAGAATAGATAGTTACGAGTTCAAGGCTTTAAGCCGAGCTCAACCGAGAGGTAGTTCACTTTCAAAGCAAAGGCAGTGAAAGCTATTCATTTAACCGATAACCAATAAATAAGAAATAGAAATAATAGATAACTCGCCGTCCTCTCCTTGTACAGTCGAGCCAGGTGCCCTCCCTCAGATCCACTCTTTGGGGAAGTGGAAGACTAGACCATAAAGGAGGAGTTGAATTGAAGCGAAGACTAGCTTTGAGGAATGAAATGAAATAGAAGACTTACTCGAGGTAGGGAACTTGACTCGACTTATGAGGAGAGGGCTTCAAATAAAACTTTAACAAAAACAAACAAAGCAAAGGTAGCTCAATCAGGAGATTTAGTTAAGGAGGATAGTCAGTTCCAAGTGATTAATGTGGAATGACCATACAAGGATGGAGAGTGTTAGTTAGTCTTTCTCTTTTAGCTTTGCCATCCGATTCTATAAAGCCCATCTCTTGCAAGAGACGATTGGGGGGAAAGATCAGCCTAACGGCTTCCTTACTTATTATTATACCGAAGAAGAGGATTCTCAACAGCAGATATAGCAGGGGATATCTTAACTATAGCAAAGAGAGGATTCGTGAACAGACACTTCTCGGCATAAAGAATGGAATGGCAAGACGAAAAGCTAGTCTTCTTACCGCTCCGTCGGTCCTTCAAACCCGGAAATCGTAGACAAGAGTAAGCAGAGAAGTGATTGCTAATCCACTCTGCGCGCAGAAAGGCTGTTTATTACGAATCATGTGCAAATGCAATCAGGCATTCCATAAGAGCCCATTCTCTGAGAAAGAACCTTGCTTGCCTTACTAGCCCTATTGTTATGGGCATGTCCCACTAGTGGATTCAGTCCCTTCCTGCTACGCCCTTGCTGTCCAATCTTTTATACAATTCTTTCTTTCTTCCGGGCATCAATCCCATGTGAACAAAAAGGCATTTGCTTTGTACCTCCCTAACACCCTACTCTATTCCGAACCACACATGTTCTATTCCTCAAGTCCCACAGGGCATTCTTCTACTGGCCATTTGAAAGATGAATCTCTACCTTTTGAATAAGGTGCCTAGCCTTAGCGGATTCCTCCTTCTAAGAGGGAAAGTGCTAAGACTGCTAATGCCGCATCCACAGGATAAGCATGAATTTACCTTTCAATACCTTTCAAAGAGCGTCCGCAGCATCTTAAGTATGCTACAAAGAAGCATGAAAGGGCTATGCGCAATCAAGACATTCAATAGCAAGCGCCATCAACAGACATGGAAAAAGAGCAAGCCAAGACTTTCATAAGAAAGCTGGACTTGGTGGGTAAAACCTTCCTTGGGTACGAAGGTAAGCCATAAACAAGGGTGGTCTACGATCAGGTATTCACTCCTCCCTTGCCGCTACTACCAGCTCGAGGCCTATTGTCCACGAAGGCTGATCTCTTAACTGGCTTTTAAAAGGCATACCTTGACTATTCGAAGACAATGGATTGGTTCTCTTACAGTTCAATTCCAGGTGAAAAAGAAAGCGCAATACTCCTTCCAATATTCATTGCCTCTAGTTCCGACTTAAGAGTTAGACTGGGCGATATATTCTTTCTTGCGCAAAGCCTTTCTCCTGATCTTGATAGCACGAGAAAGAAGAACTATAGAGTTAGAGTAGAGGGAAAGCCTAGGTCCTATCGAACCTTTCTATGGTCGCCTCGGTCTCTTTTTTTTAACTTTTTAGGATCAACCTCTTTCGGATATGAAAGAACCAGCCATTGACAGGCGAAGAGAGCATCAGTAAGGCTCTGCCTTATCTATAGAAAAAAAAGAAGCTTCCTCTAGTCGGTCCTAAAGAGAAAAGTCTTTTTCCTTTACCTCAAGGCTTCCTACTTTCTTTCCTGGCGATTAGGAAGTTTCCTAGGCGTGGTACGGTATATGAAAAGCCTTCCATTGAACTGACACTCCTTTTCTTAATCTTTTTCACATCCAGAAGCACTTTACGCTCCAGGACCGATTAGAGGATGTGTCCAACGATCAAAATAAGCAAGCCTTGCCGCATCCGATAGAAAGAAAATATATGCCAAACTTATATCCAAAAGCTAAGTGTGTGGACAATAGAAGGTGCAAGTTTTTCCGGGGCAATAAATATTCTCACTATCCAATATGAGTCTAGTTTATGAATACGAAAGTCTTTAGAATCTAATAGTCTTTCATATAGGTGGTAAGAAATAAGATTCTCGAACAACCTATTTTCTTCCTGATGTCCGTGGGTGTGGGACTAGTCATTCCCGCTACGCACCTTGCCTTACTAGCTTTATTGTAATCCTCTTTTCCCTCAATCCTCTTCTGCATCACCAATGATAGTTGACCAATAACTCCTACTACCACTAGCACCGATTACTAGAACAGCAGATGATTTCACTCTAACAACAGATATAGCTAAAGCACCGGTAAGACCAAGAGCAGAAATAAAGACAGCTTTTATGCCAAGAGCGTCTGCATTGAGGAGATCTGGGTCTTCTACCCGGTGGTATAGGACTGGCAATTGAATTACTAACCGCAGTTGCTGGACTAGCACTTAAATTAGCTGTGACAGTATCCGTTGGTGCCGTTGTTAAAATGAGTGTTCCCGCTTCATCTTCCCCAATATTCTTAGATTTAGCAACAACAGTATCAATACAATAGATAGAAAGACTCATCTGCCAGTCAAACTCTGACAGGCTGACTCTTCTTAGGTATGGGCTCCCCTGATAGTTAGTTCTGAGGAAGGCCTTCAAGTCGAGCTTCTAAGTTTCCCCCTTAAAGAAAGTCCAGATCGGTTGGTGCTGTCTTCTTGCTATAATTCTTCTGATCTGATAGATAGAACACGGATGGGTACAGCCTTCTAAGCTACAAAATCAAGAATATCGTATAAAAAGTAAAGTAAACCCTCCCGGTTAGAATGCTTCCCTGGCTCCACTATTCCCTTTCTCTATTTTAGAACGGAGAGCGGGCAAGGCCTCCATTGAAGCCTAGCTATTCGCCCTTCTTTAACACGATCCTGTAACACACTCTTATTGAGGCTAGGCTTAAGGCCGACTACTAATTATTATTCGAGAGCGGGGGAACTTTACTTCGAGGGAAGCTGTCTTCCCCGGGAAAACTCCAGAAAGGAAAGAAAGACCCATAAGCTGCTTCTTTGCTCACTGCGATTGCGATGTCTTATTATATTACTCTAAAGCTCAGGGGAAATTATTCCCCGGCTCTTTTGAATGTGAATATTGAGTGAAATCCCTTAGTCTAAAAGTCTTCCTTGGCCTTGGCTAGTGTGAATCCTCCTCTAAAGAGGAGTGAGGTGTCCCACGGGCGTAAAAACAGTTTTTTTCTAGGCGACTTCCTCTTGAAAAGGAAAGGAACCAGTTACTTCCACCTTGGGGGTCTCCTAAAGAAAGGGAAGTCTCTCATGGAAAAGCTTTTGAGCTCGGGTTCCTCATAACAAACTTGGTCGAAAAACCCAAGTCTTGATGCCAATGTTGGCCCGTAAACCCTTTCTCAATGAATGGATAGAAAGTTTGCAAATCACCTTCGTTTGTACCGGAACTTCGTGAACTAAATGTTGGCAAAGCCCATTATTCCATCTTCGGGTATTCGTGCTAGTATTTACGAACTCTAGGTTAAAAAGCTAAATAAAAGAAAGTTTGAACCTATTCTCCTTTCGATTGATAAGGAGAAAGCAGGCTCTTGAGCTACATCAAGTACCACATCATCCGATTCAATAGTAGCATTTTTACCGCTGACTTTTCACTTTAAGAGCATAGCATAAAGCGAAGAGGAACGGGTAAATCAATATAATTTCTCTTTATCCCAAAAAGGTAGTCTCATTCATATCTTAACCGATAGAATAGAACGACGGGGTTATAATTCAGATAGCTGTAATGTACTGCTGGTTTGACCTATTATAGGGCAATATCTGTAGGGGAGCTGTAAGGTTGACTCATGTCTAGTGTGACGTACCCTTATTCTTCTTTTCTTTTGACTGACTTACTTTGACAGCTATCCATCTCCAACTTGAAAAGCAGCGCAGCTCAAGTGATTAAAGTTATACGTACGTATAGTTGACTAAAGTATAGTGTGTTCCTATTCCTTCCTTATCTAAGCGATGATAATTCTTTTTTTTTCGCTGGTTTGGTTGGCTTGGCGACTATTAGGACTTTCATAGTAGCTAAGAAGCTGCAAGAGAACTTCACACCTCCCATATTAGGGAGAGACACAAAGGGAAAGGGAGGGGCATCCAGAACTAAGAGATAAGAAGATAGCACTATAGTACAAGATACAGAAAGAGAAGTCGACAGCGGCAGGGGAGACACTAGAATAAGAGATCGACAGTAGGGGCCGCTCTTTTCTCAAGAGTGGATCGACTAAAGTGGAAATAAGAAGACTCTCACCTTTACTTATCCAAGCTTTTCTTTTAGTCGGTCCCTGTCCTTAAGCCCAGAGAGCAGAGCGAAAGTGCTTTTCCTCGGAAGAGACTTTCATTAAAAAGATCAAAGTGGACTGCGCCCTTTCCAAAAATAAGGGTTTCTTTTAGTGAAGCTAGTGCTTTTGTATTGGGCACTTTATTCAATTAGCTTGTTTGGAGTGCTCGGCTCGCTTGTTAGCAACTATTCTGACTGGAAGAGCGGTTAAGAAAGACAAGTTGAAAGCAAGACGCTGACTTTCACAGCAGAGCGGAAACCGGGAAGGGGGGGAGAACTTCTTACTTAACCGATAGGATAGAACCACCGGATGTTGAGCCATAAAGGAGAGAATGTAGGGGAGAGAAAGTAATCAATAGCCTGGCATTTGTTTCTCAACACCGGATTTCTCGACCAACCTAACTAAGCAAGATAACATACCAGATCTCCTCTGAAGAAGTGCATTCTTCGAGAATCAACACATCGGCATGCATCTCCGAGAATCGACACATTGGAAGTCTTGCGGGGAAGTGACACAACATCAACATCTGTAATAGAGGGGTATAGTGATGAAGCTACCTATCGATGAAAGGCAGTAAAGAGCAGTTACTTGAACTCGGGAACAACTCGTATTCCTATTCTTTGACTATGTTCGAATGGAACGATTGTTGCTAGCGGTCCTGTTGCTAGCAGTTGAAGCTGGTAGGTCAGGGTGACATCTAGGCTTCGCCGCATGAGAACATTGTTGCTGGTAGAGAAGTAAGGTCAGTGAAGTAGTTAGGTTGACATCTAGGCTTCGCCGCTTGAGAACACCTCCGGCTGTTTAGAAAGAAATCCCTGTAGCTTGAGGGAGTAGGTGTAACTGGGCTGGCCTAGCAAGTGAAAAGAGGGATGCAGGGTTGCTTACCGAATGAAACGATCTCAGTGGGCTGGCTAAGGAAGGGAATCCAGTTATCAACCAACAAAGGAAGGCATCGGATCCGACTACAGATTGTTGTGTTAAATGAGGATCTCCAACTCACAATCTAACTTGAGTCCGTTCAGTCCTGTTCCTCGGATGATTGCTTCTATCGACTTTCTCTATGTTGACTGGGGAAGCCTATCAATGTGCAACATTTGCTCAGCTAGTGCTACTCTTTTTGGCCTGATCTCGTAAAGAAAGGAAGGCTCATGAATGCCCAATCCCTGGAGGAAGACTATGATTCTGCTTCTGTCTGGTCGTACTAGGCCATTAAAGTGTCACTACTGACTATTTTCTTGTATCCCCAAGGAAATCCCATGCATTGAGATAGCAGGTTGGATCATCATCAAACACAGGAATGGGTGCTCAATCAATAGAATGTTTGCTTTTAGATCTCTTCCAGTGCTTATCCAATCCGAAACAAGGGATAAATCTATGGACATGTTGCGCTGAACCTCTCTTCCTACCGCTAGGAGTGAAATACATTGCGTGGCTGTCCGATCATGACGTAGTTCGAGATAGAAGATTAAGAAAAGCAGGGCAAGTGGGAGATGTTCCATAAGCTGCTTGTTTTCAGTCTTTTTCCATATCTAGGTAAGAGAAAGACAGGAGATACTTCCCAAGCATGGGTCTTTGATCGATGGAATGCTTGCTGTCAGCATCTGTTACTGGACATCTTGCTTTCAGCTCTGTTACCATGTCGATGTGAGGCCTGAATAATCGAAGTGAATTGAAATGTGAACACATCACCAAGCTGCTCTTCAGACTTCACATAAGGAGTCACAATCTTCTTACTCATCACCATATCTCTGAGAAAGTGCATGAAAGACAGGGCCACCTCAATGTCTTTAGTTTTCTCATGGAACACTGGATTAGAGGCAATATAAATGGCTGCCTGATTGTCACAATACATCTTCATAGGATCTGTCATTCTTAAGTTCATCTCCTGTAAAAGAGATTTCACCCACACCACCGGGCCTTCTTGTACCTGCACCAGTGTCTATCAAGATCCTCTATATAAAGATCTATATCCATATCTTATTGAGCGGGATCCTGATCAAGCCCCTAGTGATCCAGATCTATATCCAGGGATCCAAATCCATTCTTACAATAAGTAAATAAGCAACCACCGCTTTGTGGGTTTCGTAGATCCTGCTAAAATATATCCCACTCCGGCTTTCCCACTGCCACCCCGCCTAGCGTCCCTACCTGTTCCAATAAATGATCAATATTTTGACGTGTTCCGTCAAGTGATGTTCCGGGATTTAGCACATACCTACCTATGGTCCATCCAGGTGTTCCATATCTAGTCCTATATCCCTAAGGTGCAGGAGAAGCAAAGGCATCACTCTAATACCCCTAAAGTGTACTCATTGTAGGATAGAGACCCAGTTCCGGATGATCGGGACCCATCAGTACTTGACTACATTGCTCCAGTCGATGAAGCAGGATCCATACTCATCAATGGTAAAGGCAAAGGCATGGGCGGAGCATGGGTAGCATTTTAGGCATCGGAGTGAGCATGATAGACAGATACAGATGCAGAGGTAGTTGGAGCGAAGGCATCACTAGCACCCCCACTAGTGTCAGAGTAAGGCACATAGTTCACAGAGGCTAAGGCATAGGTAGCATCTCGTACAGATAGATACATCTCACTAGCACCACTTTCTTACCCATAAGCATAAGCAAGAGTAGGGACAATTTCAACTGCTTCATCTGTACCCGCTCCTGTATCTTGGTCAACAGAATCCAAAACTTTTGCAGGATATACTGCTACTGCATCAACCGACTCCACTTCTCCTGCGACTACTACTGAACCGACTAGCAAAGCTACCTATGAAGCTACCGTCTCTGCTGCTGGTGCTGGTGATGAAGGTAGTGGTGGATAAGCTGAGATGGGAAGGGATGTTACTGATGGATGGCTTTGGTAGTAGTAGTGCTGTGGGCTAGCTTGGCTCTTTATGGCTTTGCTGCTTTCTCTCCGGCTTCTGCTTCTGGTAGTACCTTGACTTCTTCCTCTCCCGCTCCCACCTACGCCTTCTTAGCTTTTCTTTTAGTTGTTCCATATAGCGCAAGATTTGGAGAGGCAAAAGACTGACTACTAACGATACATGGGGTACGCGCACTCCCACCAGCTATTCGATCTGGACTGGTTCATCAACAAGGTCGAGGTAAACAACAGGATCAGTCGGTTAGCGCTGCTGCCTATACCGCTATCTCTACCACCGGTGCCTTTTTTGCTAATGGTGCTCCCCTCGATGCTCCTGCACCTGGTGGACAGAAAGACCTTTGTTCAGGCAGGCCCGGGTTGGACAGAATTCGATTGATTTTGACAGTTCCTTCTTCTGGCTGTTCCATATACTGGTCTTTGGTTGAACGAATTTGGTAGTGGAACCCTAGAGCATTAAGAATTTCTTGTTCTGCTGCTGACGAGCAATTCTTTGAGTTAATAAAGTGGCCTTATTTCATTCAGAATGAAATTGAGAATCATAGGCTCAGGACTTGATTTGTAACTGCCCTTTGATTATCCACCGATGTAGGATTGAATGAAGAAGTCTCGAGTTGGCCATCGACCGACCCCTCCTGTCTAGCCGAGTACAAAAGGAATGAAATGGGATGCTCGTGCAATATATAAGAAGAGACTGCACTGACTGACGGACCCGATTGACCACACTATTGTACTGACTTACGAGCTGGGTGAGCTCGGAGCTTAGGCAATGGAAAAGTGCTTCCTGGCTAGCGACTCGACCTCACTTCGCTCGCCTTCTATTCACTATTGCTTTTAGGGCCGGATCCTGCATTACTACCAGTCCAATTGGTGAATGCCACCCGCAATGCCACCACTAGGTTTGCTAATGAATTTCCCTTCACTATATCACCAAGTTCGGTTGCACCCGAAGGGCCTGATTTCTGCTCGTTCCCCTTAGAATAGAAAGGGAAACCGGTAGCGAAGGTGAAAAGCGTCGGTAGGGTGAAACGGACAAGAGTGAAACCAGTAGCGAAGGTATTGGACTCCCAGGGCAGTAGCGAAGTTCAAGCCCTTCACTACCTGAAGATATTTATTATAGTATAGCTCGATTCCTCCTCACTTCGCTCGCCTTGACTTGCCTATCCGAATCCTCTACTTTCCTTGTTCGTTCACCTGCAGGTTCACCTTACCCGCTGGCTTGGACGAGTACAGTTCACTGATTTGAATCACTTAAACTAAAGCTCTGATATCCGTAGTACTTCAACCTTCTTTTCTTATTCGTCACTGTACAGATCCCGTGCATCAAATTCTTACTGACTTGAACTAGCACTTGCTGCTATTCACTCAGCAGACGATCCGGCGAGATGCTAATTGGAGAAGGCCTGACCGGACCTGCCTTCCCGGAAAGCACGAGCATACAGATTCGTATTGTTCGTTCGGAGATTCCACTATACCCTTTTCACTCGGGAAAGCCACTGACGCCTATATTCTTTGTCTTGAATCACAGAGGAAGGACAAGAGCTCGGACAACAACTATCACAACTGGAAATGCTAGAACTACTTACTAGCTATCTGACAGTAGTGAAGATATGCGAAACAGGAGATATACGAAAGAGGGAGAATGCACTACATCGGATATTGCTGTAGTTTATGAAACCGCTGTAGTGAAAGGCTAGTTAGGTACCGCAGGTAGAGCATATTCCAATATTTCGGGGAACCACTTTACATTGGCACCTTGGCCAGGTAGATCCGTCCCACTATCCGGACCTCACCTCTGCTTTTTTGGAGTACGGGATTACTCGGATGGACAGATAGAACAGAACCTGTCAGTTACGCCTTTAGGGGACGCTACGGTGCAGGTTCCCGATCCTCCTTCTACTTGATCTTGGGCCTCGTCGGCTTCAACCATCATTACCATTTCGACCCTGTTAGCCATGCTAGGAAAAAGAATAGGTCTCATATCACCTTATCAAGCCAAAGAATAGGTCTCATATCACACATAGCTTTTTTGGTACCAGTCGGACTTCCATCTCATCATATTGGAAAGCCGCACTCGTCTCTGGTGTATAGGAAAGGAAGTAGTTGGCTTCACATACATCCTTCCCGACCACCCGGCCTTAGCCTATGTCGGCGGTACCGTGGGTGGAAGAAAAACTTCTTATCAAAAGAACGAGTGGCGTGATGCGGTCTACTCAATTAATGGGGAACGGTCTATCGTAGTGGTTTAAACTTCAGTTTATTATCAATTCCCACTTACTTCTGTTTTAAAAACTTCTTCCCCCCTTCAAATGCAATTCCAACTCGGCCAGAGAATCAAAGGGCAGATGGTATGTCTTTCTATCCATCCTGATTGTTGGATTGAAATAAAAATTAGACTTTATGCGAGCAAGGTTCAAAACAAATTGTATAATCCGTCCTTCTATCAATCGAGAAAAGAACCAAGCTAAAGCTTGCCTACATCTCTCAATTCAAGGCCTTCTAAAGCTTCACTATGGAAAGAGGGTGAATTCCATCCATCCTTGGGCTAAAATGCCGAAGTCAAAAATAGTTGGTAGGGAATGGCAGTAGGGAGAGGAAATCTAAATCCTATGTCTGGTCTAGCATGCACAATGGCCCATGAACATTGGGAGAAGAAAGCCTTTTTGTAGCAGATCTTAAAACAATGATGGTTGATGGGGTTTAGAGAAAATATCTTATCCGATTCTGTAAGCCCCTGATTTTCAAAATTCATTTTTATTAGTGTTAATTAAATTTTTATGTCATTTATAGCCTTAAATAATTATTAGGAATTTTTAGGAATTTTTCTAGAATTTTTAAATGATTTTAAATAAGTTTTATATATTAAAAATATCAATTTGCAATTTTTGAAAATGTTTTAATATCATTCTGCAAATTTTTGAATTATTTTTATATCAGTGTGCAATTTAGTTAATTGTTAATATATCAGTTTGTAATTTATTAATTGTTTTAAACTGTGGAATGCAAATTCTAATTTGCATTTAACTACTTGGGAGCCTTGTTGTAATTACCTAAAGTCTAGGGGGTTTCCTGTAAATGTCCCTACCTGCCCCCGACGACTCGGCTGGCCGACTGCCACGCCGACGACGACCGCCGACCTACTTTTTCCCGCCATTTCCGGCCAGCTCACTGCCCCCCGACCGACCTAACTAGCCTATAAATGACCCCCTCTCTCCCCTCAGCTCGACCATCACCACCACGACCGCCCACAGCCCCTTTTCCTTCCCCGACGAGCAAAACCCTAACCCTACTCCGACGAGCTCCGCCCAGCCCCACAGCGACCTTCACTGCCAACCACCGCCGTCGACAGCTTCGCCACAGCACGGCGAGTCGATCGCCACCGCTCCGCCACGACAACGACGCCCCCAACCGCCGTTCGCCCTCTCGAAACCAACTTTGACGACCGGACACGTAGGTATCAGAACTCATACGTGTCGTGCGTATCTCGTGTTGTGTCCATATTGTTCGCCTGGACACGACGACCCCAGCCCCGTACTCGGACACGCGTAGATCGTGTCGTGCGTGTCGTGCAAAGCACGGACACGAGAAAACCCTGTGTCCCTAACTGTCAGGACACAGGATGGTCTATTTTTTTATTATGTTTAATTATTTCTAACCTAAATAAATCTAAACCTAACCCTAACTCTAACACAAAGCGCGGGCCGACGCACTGGCCAGCCCGAACGAATTAAACCCCCCCCCCCCACGCGCAGCAGCTCGGGTTCGAGCTGTGCTGCTGTTGTTTCTTTTTCTTTTCCTTTTCTTTTTTCTTTTCTTTTTCTTTTCTTTTCTTTTACTGTTTATATATATATATATATATATATATATATATATATATATATATGTAAAATATATATATATATATATATATATATATATATATATATATATATATATATATATATATATATATATATATATATATATTAGTATATATGTATATATACTGTTTTAACAGTATATATGTATATATGTATATGTTTTATAGTTAGTAAATTATATGTATATATGTTAGTATTTATATATATATATACACATATGTATATATGTATATATTTTCTTGTGTATGTATATATATTATTATATATATATATATACTTTATAAATTAAGTATTTTCTTGTGTATATATATATGTACTTTTGGCATAGGTATGTATATATTCATTTTGTATAAAATTTACCTTATTAATATAATAATATTATTTTGGCTATTTTCAAATTGTATTTTTAGTGTATTTAAATTACTGCAACCATTTGGTGTCCAAGCCTAGCATGGGTATTTGGGCTCAAATGTGTTTTCACACATTCAAGACCTGTACAAGTCATATTGGACTTGATTCATGGCCTTGGGTCCTGTATTTGAACTTTGGTTCAAGTTATATACATGGACAAAATACGCAGATAATTAATTATTGTGTGCATTGCTGTTTTTGATTTTCTAAAAAAACTTAAAGTATTGCTAAAATTATGGAAAAATAGTTTTTAGATACTTTGTTAAGTTAGCTAATTTAGTATAATTTTTGTAGTATTTAATTTACTGTTTTGCCACTAGTTTGGCATATGAAACCAAAATCCACTTTCTGTATACTTAGGAAAACTGATTTTTATAAAATACTTGTACTGGTTAATAAATTCCAGAAAAATTATAATAAATTTCTATGATTAACAAGGATCACCTTGGTACTTTACTTTAAGAAAAACTAGGCTTTTTGTCTACTTTGAAAATTGTTAGAACACAATGATCTTTTGATTTATTTATTGATTAATTACGACTTGTAGCTTTTTGTGTTATTTGGAGTTTTAGTCGTATTGAACCCCATCCCTCACTAGTGTAAAGACCCTAGAAAGTTAGTTAACATAGTGTGTCACCCCGCATTGGTCTCCTATGCCAAGTCATCATTTTTGGCCAGGTGCCCAGTCACAAGTCGTGTCGCACCAGTTAGTGTTCTAGTATTTTAGCTTAGTGTAAAAGCTAAGTTATTGCATTTATTTCTACAGCGACGAGTTACTGGACATCCATAGCACTGTTATCGTAGCTTGTTTTATTTTGCTTTGCTAGAGGCAAGTACTTTCTACGAACTTTACATATTGTCACATAAATGAACTGCAAACCCCACCATGTTACATGCTGATCCTTGGGGTAGCAAGTTAGATCTCTACATGTTGCACTTCCAGTTACTACCATGCTTAGAACAGTCTTGATGTATCTCTCACATGATTAGAATATGGGTTTTGGAGAAACTGATAGTAGTGTACGTGATTACGACCCCCCTATAGTAGCGAGCTTGGTCGCATTTTATATGCATACCTTGCCGCAGGTAAATATCCTACATTTTCTGTACGGATGTACACCTATGCTTGTCTACTTGTACGTATGTACATTTCATTATGTGCCACAGCGTATTGTACATCTATTGACCGATCACGTACCTGCTACAGTTTTAAACATTACATATACATCTGTCTCTATGACAAATGTGTCCTTGCCATGATAGACTATGTGATGCCATGCTTTCCAGTTATTTCTCATATGTTTATTCTCATGTTCATTTCTATGTTTCATATGCTAGTTTGCTAGATTTAGTACTTGCTCCCGTCCTGACAGGATAACGTTGTAGGTGTCCTTACTGAGGAGGAGTTACTCTGCGACTCATACTTTGGGATTACTGCCGAGGACCCGGCTCTGCTTTACGAGGATGTTCCTGCGGGGAACCTCGCCTAGTTGTCTTTTTGTTTACTTAGACTTTTGAGAGTAGACATGTATTAGACTACATCATTTTGTAACTGGACATGTATCCAGTTTTATATTTCAGTTCACTTGTACTTGGATATTTTACTATATACGACGACTTTTGTGTTTGGAGCATTTATGATTCTTCTTCACTTATAGAACTGTTAGTACATTTAGTCTTATCCTGTTGTCTTTAGAACAGCTTACTACGTTTTATCTCAACGTAGGCTGGACATGACTCGGCCTGGCCCAACAATTTGGGTAGCGGGTCGTGACATGTTTTTAGTGGTGGCCCATGCAGGTCCTGACTAAACTGTTTAGTTATGTTATTGTACCAAGCATGCCTGCAATTAGGAACTTAAGGTAATTAAACAACATTAGGAAAGACGCTTAGAACACTTAGAGGAATGCTAGGATTGCAACATAGGAAATACATCACATGTTTGCTATTATAATTAGATTTTCTTGCATATGATCACTTGCTTTAAATAAATCCTTATAAGTCTTTTATGTGTAATTTAGATGGTGCTTACTCGCTCGTCCCAGTATATCACCCCCGAGAATGGGGCCCTCCATGTCCAGTCAGCTGACCGGTTGACTGATACACCTCCACCTACCACATTCCCCCACTCCACAGATCCACAGACCCAGATACCACCTTCCACATCCCAGTCCCAGCAGGACCCGATACTTTCACCACCCCCTATCACTATACCCACCCAGGCTTCCGTCACTCTCGACGGGACCCAGCTGCTCACACTGATCCAGGGGTTCCTAACAACCCATCAGGAGCAGACTACCCTACTCCGCCAGAGCATGGAGCGTTCTGAGGGACGTCCCGTGGTCCCACCACATGTAGAGCCACGGCAGAGAGCGGGGACAGTCAAGGACTTCATGGGTCTGAATCCCAAGGAGTTCTCAGGGACTGAGGGCATAGTAGTAGCTGATGACTGGCTAGATTCTGTAGAGAGGAAGCTTCTGGGAGTTAGGATGCCGGATGACCTTCAGGTCGAGGCAGCAGGATTTCTGCTGATAGACTTAGCCAGAGTCTGGTTCAGGAATGAGCCGTTGTTCGCGAGAGGTAGAGCCACCTGGGACCAGTTCAAGACCCAGTTTAAGAAGAAGTTCTTCTCGACCACTGCTAGAGTAGCCATGGGACTACGATTGCAGAACATCCAGCAGGGGAACCGTTCTGTTGACGACTATGCGGGAGAGTTCAGTCGCTTGAGCTGTTTTGCTCCTAGTCTGGTTGCTGATCCAGAGGAGATGACCCGTAGGTTTTGCCATGGTCTAGTTCCAGACATTGGTATTCTTATAGTGGCAAACGGTACGACTGACTACTACCAGAGCCTAGAGTTAGCCCGTAGCATCGAAGAGCGTCTTCTGTCATGCAAGAGGCCGGCTCCTGTACATCATGAGGGACCGTCCAAGCGTCAGGCTTTCCAGCAGAGAGCGCCGACGCCACCCCAGCAGACTTACCGTCCCCCTACACCACATCATCAGACCCCGCCAGTTAGAGCCCCGGGACCCCGACAGCAGCAGCAGAAGGGAGCCATATATTCTTTCTGCGGAAGACCAGGGCACGACATCTCCATCTGTAGGAAGAGGTTGAAGCAGTGCTTGATTTGTGGGTCTGCCAACCATCAGCTTCGGGACTGCCCAGCATCCAAGGGACCTAGAGGACCGCTTCCGACTCAGCAGCAGAGGTTCGGGCAGCATCTGCAGCAGCAGAAGGGACCTCAGGGGAGGGTCTATAGTCTAGCCGTTGAGCCGGAGCCGGAGCAGGTTTCGGAGCCGGATTACTTAGCTGACGTCATCACAGGTCATGTTTATTTGCATACTTTTCTAGCTGTATGTTTGTTTGATTCTGGTGCATCTTATAGCTTCCTATCATTAGAGTTTATGCATAAACATCATCTAGTAGCTACACCTACTGCGAAGATTAGTAGAGTGATGACGGAAGGAGGACCAGTGTCTATTAGATCTATCTATAGGTGTTCTATTTTTATAGCCGGGAGAGAGTTCAGAGGGCGATTCTTTGTGATGCCGCTCCCCGGTTATGATATCATATTGGGGATGGACTGGCTTAGCTATGCCCATGCATCTATAGATTGCCATGAGGGTAGTATTGTGTTCAGTCCCCCAGGTACAGCACCATTCAGTGTCAGGAGGACAGGGCCGGAGATCAGCCTAGAGCCGAACTGTTGTGCTACAGTCGAGGACGCAGCACCGCCACACCCTATCATTAGGGAGTTTATGGATGTATTCCCAGAGGATCTTCCAGGACTTCCGCCAGACAGAGATGTGGAGTTCACTATAGATCTAGTGCCGGGTTCATCACCAGTATCCCGGGCTTGCTATAGAGTGAATTCCAAGGAGGCCATAGAGATGAAAGAGCAGATTGATGACTTGTTGAAAAAGGGTTTCATTCGATCCAGTGCTTCTTCATGGGGAGCGCCAGTGCTCTTTGTGCCTAAGAAGGATGGTACAGTCCGGTTGTATATTGATTACCGGGCCTTGAATGCCATCACTATCAAGAACAAATATCCTCTGCCCAGGATTGATGATTTGTTCGACCAATTGAGCGGGGCGAAGGTGTTTTCCAGGATAGATTTGAGATCCGGGTACCACCAGGTGAAGGTTAGGCCAGCAGACATCCAGAAGACGGCGTTCAACACGAAGTACGGGCAGTACGAGTTTCTGGTGATACCATTTGGTCTCACAAATGTGCCAGCTGTCTTTATGAACTTGATGAATAAGACATTTCACCAGTATCTGGATAAGTTCGTCGTAGTATTTATCGACGACATCCTGATATACTCGACGACGCCGGAGGAGCATGCAGAGCACTTGCGGATAGTTTTGGGGATTCTGAGGCAGGAGAGATTGTTTGCCAAATTACCGAAGTGCGAGTTCTTTTTAGACCGAGTGGAGTTTCTCGGCCATGTAGTCACTGGAGAAGGAATCTCGATGGATCCCAGGAAGATTGCTGCAGTTGAGACGTGGAAGGCTCCGACGTCAGTTTCAGAGATCAGGAGCTTTCTGGGTTTAGCAGGCTATTACAGAAAGTTCGTCCAGGACTTTGCTAGGATAGCTGAACCCATGACGAAGCTGACGCGGAAGGACGCAGAGTACATTTGGTCAGAGGACTGCCAGGCGGCATTTGAGGAGCTGAAGAGGAGGCTGACGACCGCTCCAGTTCTGACTTTACCTTCAGGTTCTGGAGGTTTCACCATATACAGTGATGCTTCTGGGAAGGGGCTAGGATGTGTTCTATAGCAGCATGGGAAAGTAATTGCTTATGCATCTAGGCAATTGCGGACTCATGAGAGGAATTATCCTACCCATGACCTCGAGTTAGCTGCGGTGATCTTTGCACTCAAGTTATGGAAACATTACTTATACAGAGAGCGTGTGGAAATTTTTACTGACCACAAAAGCTTGAAGTATGTGTTCACGCAGAAAGAGCTGAACATGAGGCAAAGACGATGGTTGGAGTTGATGAAGGACTTTGACATCGATTTACAGTATCACCCCGGAAAGGCAAATGTGGTGGCGGATGCGCTGAGCAGGCATCCGATGGCATAGTACCTGATGATTGATCGGCATTTATGGGAGGATCTGGAGAAGCTCGGTATTGAGCTAGTTCGGCCAGGATCAGTGATACAGATGATGGCGCTTGACATTCAGTCAGGTTTGATGGAGCAGATCCGGGAGGCACAGTCTACAGATGAGAGTCTTCGCAGACTTCGACCCTAGGCATTAGCTGGATTGCTGGATGACTTTACTATAGTAGAGGATGGATCCCTGAGGCATGGCAGCCGATTGTGCGTGCCGAAGGGAGAGCTGGTAGAGGCAGTCTTGCAGGAGGCGCACCGATCGAGATATTCTATTCACCCTGGTGCTAACAAGATGTACCGTGACTTGCGGGAACATCTTTGGTGGCACGGGATAAAGAGGGATGTATCGCGTTTTATCTCGAGATGCCTAGTTTGCCAGCAGGTCAAGGCGGAGCGCCAGAGGCCAGCTGGTTTGTTGCAGCCGTTACCCATTCCCGAGTGGAAGTGGGAACATATTACGATGGACTTCGTTTCAGGGCTTCCTCGTTCCCAAGGAGGGAAGGATGCCATCTGGGTCATCGTAGACAGGCTGACGAAGTGTGCGCACTTCATACCCTTCAAGGTGGGGCTTTCCACCGAGAAGTTGGCGGAGCTATACATGCAGCAGATAGTTCGCCTACACGGAGTGCCAGTGAGCATCGTGTCAGACAGAGACAGCAGATTCACATCCCACTACTGGAGGAGCTTGCAGGAGGAGTTGGGCAGTAGGCTCAAGTTCAGTACGACGTACCACCCGCAGATAGATGGGCAGTCCGAGAGGACGATACAGACGCTGGAGGATATGCTGAGGACTTGCGTGCTGGACTTCGGAGGATCATGGAAGAGCCATCTGCACTTGGTAGAGTTTTTATACAACAACAGCTACCAGGCCAGTATTGGTATGTCTCCTTTCGAGGCGCTATATGGACGACGATGTCGTACACCGCTCTTTTGGGATGATATCGGAGACAGAGTTATGCTTGGGCCAGAGATGATCACGGATGCAGCAGAGAAAGTCGGGATGATCAGAGACAGGCTCAGAGTAGCTCAGGACAGGCAGAAACACTGGGCTGATGCTAGTCGCAGGCCGATGGAGTTCGCAGATGGTGATATGGTGCTAGTGAAGATATCACCTACTAGAGGGACGATCCGGTTCGGACGAGGAGGGAAGCTGAGCCCCAGATACATCGGGCCGTTCGAGGTGCTTGGCAGGATCGGAGAGGTAGCTTACAGGGTTGTACTTCCACCCAACCTAGCAGGAGTTCACAACGTCTTTCACGTATCTCAGCTGAGGAGATATGTTCCAGACCCCAGTCATGTGCTAGATCATTCAGAGTTGGAGGTCGGACCGAGCCTTACAGTTTCTGAGCAGCCAGTGAAGATATTAGACCGGAGAGAGAAGAGGCTGAGGAACAAGGTTATACCCCTAGTGCGAGTAGCTTGGAGCCGTCACTCCCCAGGTGAATCTACTTGGGAGAGGGAGTCGGACATGAGGGAGAGATTCCCTTACTTGTTCGATCCAACCGCTGCGAGGGAACCACCCGTTCCCGCTTGATACCTTAGAGGTTAGTTTCGATCGCAGCCTTAGTCATTTTGATTGTAAATACTTACTATGTTAGAATATTGTCGGGTCTTCAATCCTTGTGAATTTTGAGGACGAAATTTTTTAAGGAGGGAAGACTTGTAAGCCCCTGATTTTCAAAATTCTTTTCTATTAGTGTTAATTAAATTTTTATGTCATTTATAGCCTTAAATAATTATTAGGAATTTTTAAGAATTTTTCTAGAATTTTTAAATGATTTTAAATAAGTTTTATATATTAAAAATATCAATTTGCAATTTTTGAAAATGTTTTAATATCATTCTGCAAATTTTTGAATTGTTTTTATATCAGTGTGCAATTTAGTTAATTGTTAATATATCAGTTTGTAATTTATTAATTGTTTTAAACTGTGGAATGCAAATTCTAATTTGCATTTAACTACTTGGGGGCCTTGTTGTAATTACCTAAAGTCTAGGGGGTTTCCTGTAAATGTCCCTACCTGCCCCCGACGACTCGGCTGGCCGACTGCCACGCCGACGACGACCGCCGACCTACTTTTCTCCGCCATTTTCGGCCAGCTCACTGCCCCCCGACCGACCTAACTAGCCTATAAATGACCACCTCTCTCCCCTCAGCTCGACCATCACCACCACGACCGCCCACAGCCCCTTTTCCTTCCCCGACGAGAAAAACCCTAACCCTACTCCGACGAGCTCCACCCAGCCCCACAGCGACCTTCACTGCCAACCACCGTCGTCGACAGCTTCGCCACAGCACGGCGAGTCGATCGCCACCGCTCCGCCACGACAACGACGCCCCCAGCCGCCGTTCGCCCTCTCGAAACCAACTTCGACGACCGGACATGTAGGTATCAGAACTCATACGTGTCGTGCGTATCTCGTGTTGTGTCCATATTGTTCGCCTGGACACGACGACCCCAGCCCCGTACTCGGACACGCGTAGATCGTGTCGTACGTGTCGTGCAAAGCACGGACACGAGAAAACCCTGTGTCCCTAACTGTCAGGACACAGGATGGTTTATTTTTTTTATTATGTTTAATTATTTCTAACCTAAATAAATCTAAACCTAACCCTAACTCTAACACAAAGCGCGGGCCGACCCACTGGCCAGCCCGAACGAATTAAACCCCCCCCCACGCGCAGCAGCTCGGGTTCGAGCTGTGCTGCTGTTGTTTCTTTTTCTTTTCCTTTTCTTTTTTCTTTTCTTTTTCTTTTCTTTTCTTTTACTGTTTTTATATATATATATATATGTATATATATATATATATATATATATATATATATATATATTAGTATATATGTATATATACTATTTTAACAGTATATATGTATATATGTATATGTTTTATAGTTAGTAAATTATATGTATATATGTATATATTTTCTTGTGTATGTATATATATTATTATATATATATATATATACTTTATAAATTAAGTATTTTCTTGTGTATATATATATATGTACTTTTGGCATAGGTATGTATATATTCATTTTGTATAAAATTTACCTTATTAAAATAATAATATTACTTTGGCTATTTTCAAATTGTATTTTTAGTGTATTTAAATTACTGCAACCATTTGGTGTCCAAGCCTAGCATGGGTATTTGGGCTCAAATGTGTTTTCACACATTCAAGACCTGTACAAGTCATATTGGACTTGATTCATGGCCTTGGGTCCTGTATTTGAACTTTGGTTCAAGTTATATACATGGACAAAATACGCAGATAATTAATTATTGTGTGCATTGCTGTTTTTGATTTTCTAAAAATACTTAAAGTATTGCTAAAATTATGGAAAAATAGTTTTTAGATACTTTGTTAAGTTAGCTAATTTAGTATAATTTTTGTAGTATTTAATTTACTGTTTTGCCACTAGTTTGGCATATGAAACCAAAACCCACTTTCTGTATACTTAGGAAAACTGATTTGTATAAAATACTTGTACTGGTTAATAAATTCCAGAAAAATTATAATAAATTTCTATGATTAACAAGGATCACCTTGGTACTTTACTTTAAGAAAAACTAGGCTTTTTGTCTACTTTGAAAATTGTTAGAACACAATGATCTTTTGATTTATTTATTGATTAATTACGACTTGTAGCTTTTTGTGTTATTTGGAGTTTTAGTCGTATTGAACCCCATCCCTCACTAGTGTAAAGACCCTAGAAAGTTAGTTAACATAGTGTGTCACCCCACATTGGTCTCCTATGCCAAGTCATCATTTTTGGCCAGGTGCCCAGTCACAAGTCGTGTCGCACCAGTTAGTGTTCTAGTATTTTAGCTTAGTGTAAAAGCTAAGTTATTGTATTTATTTCTACAGCGACGAGTTACTGGATATCCATAGCACTGTTATCGCAGCTTGTTTTGTTTTGCTTTGCTAGAGGCAAGTACTTTCTACGAACTTTACATATTGTCACATAAATGAACTGCAAACCCCACCATGTTACATGCTGATCCTTGGGGTCGCAAGTTAGATCTCTACATGTTGCACTTCCAGTTACTACCATGCTTAGAACAGTCTTGATGTATCTCTCACATGATTAGAATATGGGTTTTGGGGAAACTGATAGTAGTGTACGTGATTACGACCCCCTATAGTAGCGAGCTTGGTCGCATTTTATATGCATACCTTGCCGCAGGTAAATATCCCGCATTTTCTGTACGGATGTACACCTATGCTTGTCTACTTGTACGTATATACATTTCATTATGTGCCACAGCGCATTGTACATCTATTGACCGATCACGTACCTGCTATAGTTTTAAACATTACATATACATCTGTCTCTATGACAAATGTGTCCTTGCCATGATAGACTATGTGATGCCATGCTTTCCAGTTATTTCTCACTTGTTCATTCTCATGTTCATTTCCATGTTTCATATGCTAGTTTGCTAGATTTAGTACTTGCTCCCGTCCTGACAGGATAACGTTGTAGGTGTCCTTAATGAGGAGGAGTTACTCTGCGACTCATACTATGGGATTACTGCCGAGGACCCGGCTCTGCTTTACGAGGATGTTCCTGCGGGGAACCTCGCCTAGTTGTCTTTTTGTTTACTTAGACTTTTGAGAGTAGACATGTATTAGACTACATCATTTTGTAACTGGACATGTATCCAGTTTTACATTTCAGTTCACTTGTACTTGGATATTTTACTATATACGACAACTTTTGTGTTTGGAGCATTTATGATTCTTCTTCACTTATAGAACTGTTAGTACATTTAGTCTTATCCTGTTGTCTTTAGAACAGCTTACTACGTTTTATCTCAACGTAGGCTGGACATGACTCGGCCTGGCCCAACAATTTGGGTAGCGGGTCGTGACAGATTCCTCCCAGCCTATTGGAATAAATTGAGGCTGTTCTAACCCCAAGAATCAAAGATTTTGTGAAGAACCAGACACCTGGGCTTGGGCCCATTCGGCCAATGGGATTTTGAATGAAAAATCTGCCTACTCAACTTGGATTTGGAAAGCAAAAACCACACGTCGTCTACCGCGGAGTGGGCGACCTAACGGTCGCCTTTCTTTCCTTCTTATTTTCTTGATGGCGGCTCGACTCACAAAAGCAGACGGAATCGAGTTAGTTACTTTCTCCCCTCCTAAGAGGATGAATAATGGCAAGAAGGAAAGCTATTCTTCTTATAAATAACCTAAGTCTTGAGTTACCGCTCTGTTTCAATATCTTGTTTGGTGCCTGGTCCAAGGAAAGGAGTCCAAGTCTGCCTTCCAATAAGCAAGAACAGGGCAGAAATCCTAAACTCATAGCTTTTAGAAGCATTGTCCTTACAGTTTCAAGGGCTTAGTAAGGCAAGGGTCTTGACCAGGCTTTCGTTCCTGCTCCTACTACCGATAGGAAGGTACGAAGTGCAATCGTGAAACCGCTTTCTAGTTGAAGATAGAGGTGAGGGCAGCATTCTTCTTCCTTAAGCCCGTCTCCGACTTCAAGAGTAGGCTTGCCTGACTGCATTCTCCCATTTGATGTGCCAAGGGATTTGTTCCAAACAAGCAAGTGTCTTCAAGACTATGTCTGGCCCCAGCTTTAAGTGGGTTCAGCGGACTGAGACAAAGGGACAAGTTGCCGGGTTCGCTTTCAAGCTTGAGATGGGAATTCTTCAACTCATATAGTAGCAAAATGAACAAAAGAGAATCAAGTAAACAATTCAATCAATCTTTCTATCCTTACTGCGTTCTTGTTTTCCTTAGCTAGAATCGTACATCGGGATCTGGTTGACCGGCCAACAACACCCGACACTAGGTCCTGGGATCTATGAAGGCACATTGGTCCAGCCGCTTTCTTGATATCGTAGCCGCGACAAGCAAGAAGAACGAATAGAAGAAGTCAGAAACCAGAGTCCGTTCACTGGAAGTGACCTTAGGCAAATCCCAGTGTATGAACTCATGAAACCTGACTTCTTTAACTATGAGAGAAGTTGTAGTTAGTGAACAACATTAGAAACAATCGGAACGAGCATCATGGTACCGAGCAGGGCACTACTCACTACTATCATTGAAGCTAGACCCCAGGAGTATGCACACCCCGAAGAATCAACTAGAGCACACGAAAACAGACACGAATCGCACTGCACAGCCCGCCGCTCAGACGCAACACGCACGGCAGGCGCAAAAGTTCTCGGATAGAGTCCCAAGGTAAAGGTCACCAGTTGCTAGCTAAGAGTCCAAGTCCTAGAGTCCAACCAGGGATGTTCCGGATCTTGTTCTTGGGGAAAGAGCTACCGGTACAGCATACGCTGCTTTGTTTGCCGAATCAGTCTCAGCCGATTTAGCCTCATCAGGATATGGTGGGCACAGGTTTCCCGTAGTATATAGTTCCACCAGTTCACAGGGTCGCAGGCTAAGGGATCGGTGACCGGAATGGAAAGTAGTAGCCAGGGGCTTTCAAGCGGTTGGTGTCAGTTCATAAGTAGTTGCCAAGGTATCCGAAGCAGCTAAGGCCAGGCCAAAACGAGATTGCCATTCCTTGATTAGGGCTCGGGCAAATGGGGTCACCCTGGAAGGGGAAAGTCTGACCTTTTGGAAACATAAGGCGCATCAGAAAGGAATGGAATCCGGATATCTTGAGATAGCCAGATGAATGAGCGGAGGATGTCACGACCCGCACCCTAGAGTTAGGACACGAGAACGTAACAACGCCCAGCCTACGCCGCAGTGTCGGCGGTAGAACGCTGTCCTAGGTCTCAATGCATATAACAGTATAAGACTAAACAGTTTATACTCCCCGAATGGGGGTGACGTAGCAGATACAGTCTCAATCACATCTAAGGTAGAGCATGATAAAGATAGATAAAACAAGAAATCCAAAAGAGATACAGAAGATAGAAGTCTAAGTGTCTAAGATACATAAACCCATAAATACATCTCAAAACTCAATACAGTAATCCACAAAGTAAAATACAACTCCAGAAAAAATGAAATAACTATCTAAACAACCTCTACTGTGTCTCCTCTAGGCTAGCATGCAACCTCCAAGCTATCTGTAAAATTTATCAACAGGTCCAGTCAGGACTGGAGCGAGCACAATACATCTCAACAGTTCATAGCAGGTTAGAAAATGTAACCATGCAGTAAAGTAAGATACAAGTACTGAAAGAATGCTGTATGTAAACAGAGAGAGAGCTGTAATAGAAATATCTACTATAAATAGGGAACTAGCAGTGACTAGTGAGTCAGAGTACAATATGAACATGTAATACTCCCCCCGTACCCCCGATCAATACACAAGGATCCAGCCAGGTTATGTTATATGATGCTATGTAACAGACCTCGAAGGTGATAGACCCCGAAGGTGATAAGCCCCCGAAGGGTGGTAGACCCCGAAGGTGATACATAGTAGTCCCATAAAAATGGGGATTCTGGGGGTAACCCAACAGTGTAAGTCCCATAAACATAGGGATTATGGGGATAACCCAACAGTATAAGTCCCATAAACATGGGGATTCTGGGGTAATCCAACAGTGTAAGTCCCATAAAAATGGGGATTCTGGGGATAACCCAACAGTATAAGTCCCATAAAAATGGGGATTCTGGGGATAACCCAACAGTGTAAGATTCCAGGAAGACTCTACGATCATGAGGGTACATGTCGTAAGTGATCAAAGAACCAAGAAGCATATGATACGCTATGAAAGTGAAACGTACAGAACATAGAGTACCCGATGCTTCCTAAGGATAACATCTCAAGAAAGGATCCATATAGTACCAATCCGTGTGACCAACGTGACAGTACAAGTAAAGTAATTTACTGCAGGAAATAATTCTAAGCAGGATATGAAATGATCAGAGAATGTACTCGCCTCGATAACCTGAACAGCTGATAAGTATAGGGGGTCCAACTGAAGCCACATAGTCCTATTTAAAGCAACACAGGTTACAAGGTGTCTGGCTCCTAATTAGAATAGCACAAGTCACAACATGTCCAGAAGGGTAATATAAAGTACTACAATGCATTCTACATGAATCTAGGTCAAACTAGGCCAAAGTCAACCCTTGGTCAACTCTGGTCAACTGTACTAGTCAAATTAGGTCAAACTAGGTCATGTCCTAACCCAGTAAGTCTTACTAGGCCTAACCAAGACTATCCTAGCAAGCACACATCAATACAAGGCTATATAAGCCAACATACACCCAACTCTATATAGCATACAATTATTCAATACTCAAATAGGCAAGAATTCATATTGGATATACACTAGGTAATCTATTACTTTAAGCTATATATGTCTACACATATATACACATGCATATATTGGTATTCAACATTAGGTCTATAATCATGGCATTTCAAATGGTTATATAAACTTATATATTACAACACAATATGCTAACATATATATAATATACATACATAGCTAAGTTAACTATATTCATAAATACTTATTTAAGAGGCTATGTGTGTGTATGTGAACATGGCAAAGGGGCAAGTGAGGGTTAAATGGGCATACATAGTGTATACATATCAAAGAGTGTCAAAGTGTAAGTGAACAATGTGTCAAGTGTGATAGTGTCAACATAGTGTAAGGGGGTACATGAGGTAATATAGGATTTGTGTTAACATAGAACATTACATCTCATTAACTTGTATATTGCATACATTACATCTATTATTATATTACATTCATGCTTGCATTCATTCATCATTCATTATTCTCTTGCACCACTATATGCACCATACATTACATACTATGGAACCTACATATTCATTACAAGCCATACTTATGCATGCTTACATTAGATAGGATACTTACACCTCATACATCATTTATTTAACCATTTACTCATGCTTGTATTCTCTATTTAATTACATAATGTATATATATTAACATGGGTTAAAATCAAATAGAATATTATATTACACACAAGGGTGTACAAAATGCATATGCCGAATAGTAACTCCTACTAATAATCAATACTGTACTATCTCAGCATGAATTAAAATTTAGGATTAAAGTATGTTATAGATCTATGTGTTAGCTTTCCGAAACTCTAAACGGATCGCGTTTTCGTTTCCGGAAACTCCCGGAATCGCGAAAACACCGAGAACGCGTTTGTCTTTCGTACAGCTGACACTCAAATAATTCTCCAGAAATTTACAGAAAGAATTAGGCCTATTAATACATGTTTTTGGAAAGCTAACTTCAATACGCTTCTTCTAAAAAAAAGGAAGATTAAACCGAGCTTTGAGCTAGAAGTTATGACATTTCTAAGTTAGGGCTGAAATTAAAAACGTGGATAAAATCATGACGGATTTAGGTAGTTTGAGACAAAAGAACACAAGTATATAACATAATATATCAAGAACTCACTCTCTACACTAATATGTATATATGAGACACTATAGAACACATCTCTAATACAAAAATATGAGATTAAACATGTAATAATTCATTCATACATAACAACAACACATAGTGTGTCCAAATTTGGGATTTTCCCACATGGACACAACCACAACACAAAGGACACTCCTATGACCTCCAAATGGACACGAAATAGACACAAATGGAGATACAACTATGGGGTCATTCCTATGGGTTCAAAATAGACCTATATGCATGAGGAAATGAAAATGAGAAGGGATTTATACCTCCCGGTAGATCGAATCGAAGAAAAGCCTTCCCGGAGCGACACCGACACGTAGAGATTCCAAAAGGACATGAACGAGCTCCGAATCCTCCCAAACTTGGGTAGCTTCCTCCTTGGCTAGAATGGAGAAGGAAAGAAGAAGATTTGGTGGTGAAATAGAATAATTTGGTGGAGAAATTGCTAGGGATTGCTCTCTAGGAATTTGGGGAAGAACAAGAGAGAGAAAAATAGATGGATAATGACAAATGGGAGGCTCAACCCTATCCTTATTGTGGCTGGCCATAAAGGTGGTTTTGTCCTATTAGGAAAAGTCCAAAAGCCCCTTTTCTAGTCTATTTACTAATACATTGGTAAGGGGTTAAGTCGGGGGTAGTTTGGTCAATCCTAAAACACTAATCCATATTAATACTAACCAAAATAATTAGTCTAGTCACTAACTAAAATTAATATCATGTGGACTAAAATTAATATTATGTGGGCCATGCCTAACTAGTGTGTGGGCCCGCTAGAGTCAAAACTACCCCGGGTCCCCGATACAAGTCAGAATGAGTTAAAATTCGAACCCGACTCAAATAACCCCAAAATATTACAATAAATAAATAAATAATTCCAAAATAATTTAAAAATGAAAAATAACAAAAGTACCCCTATTTCTGGAAAATGGGGGTGACAGAGGACTAAGTCAAAGTGAAAGTCGGTGCCATTGTTAGTGCCAATACAAAAGAATAGTGAACACCAAGTGAAGAGCCACCCTCCGGAACTTGAGAAGGGGGACGAACTGCTTTGATTGGATCCGATTTGGTAGACAGACATGAAGACAAGGATGAATAAGATGAAGAAGGCTATGCTGAATCCGAGGGAAACTGTGAAGAAGAAGACTACGAAGAAGGAAACCGATGCCTAGGCCGGTACCTAATTTGAAGTTGAATCTAAAGCTGAAGTTAGGGCTGGAGCCTGAGTTGGTGTTGATGTCCTAGAGTAGCGAAACTACAAGTAAAGGGGCGCTATCCGGAACCCTTAAGGTCGGGGACAATCTGCTTCGATTGGGCCTTGCAGGCAGACAGGCTAACTTGTGGAGACGAAATAGAATCATATAAGAATGTCGAGTCCCGAGGGTCTGCAAGAGGCTGAGCTAACAAGCTGGCTAAATATATCATGGGGATGCCCGATTTGCGATTGAGCTAGCCGATAAGTATGATCTCTCCGGTCTGGCATGAGCCACTCCATTCCTACTTCCACTCAACAAAAAAGATAGGATTCTTGGGCTCTATCTCCAGAGTGCGTACGGCTATTTTAGACCAAAGGGGGCCAAGGGGGATCCCATAAATAAGAAGTTAGAGAAGTAACCCGGGCTATGAGCTATTTCGTCATTTTCTTGCCGGAGTTCGCTAGCCGTTCAATCCGATCTTCCCTTCGCATGGCAGAAGAGCGCGGCTCGAGACTACTCTTTCAATTCAAAATGAAAGAAGTGCATTGGCTAGGGAAATCACCCCGATGCGCGAAATAGAGAATACGCTTGCTTGGCTTACCTGGGGATTCCCTACCTGTCTAGTTAGCATGAAAGCGTAAGGAAAGCCCTTCATCTTAATAGGCTAAAGTCAGGCATTGGGGATCATAGACCAACAATCGGAGAGATAGATAGATGGAGCGGATAGAAGAACTGACCTACCTCCAGTAACAACAGAACTGATCGTTGCATTCGGTCAGCAACCCTGCTTACCTCATTGTACTTGCTATGGGCAACAACTACCTAACTTCACTTTCACTTCACTTCTCGTTTCAATCGGTCAGGCACCAGCCTTCTCTCTTTTCACTAACTAGCAACAACAGAACTGATCGTTTCATTCGGTCAGTAACCCTGCTTACCTCATTGCACTTGCTAGGCCAGCCCAGCTACACCTACTCCCTCAAGCTACAGGGATTTCTTTCTATTTCTAAACGGAGAGCCGGAGGTGTTCTTAAGCGGCGAAGCCTAGATGTCAACCTAACTACTTCACTGACCTTACTTCTCTACCAGCAACAATGTTCTCATGCGGCGAAGCCTAGATGTCACCCTGACCTACCAGCTTCAACTGCTAGCAACAGGACCGCTAGCAACAATCGTTCCATTCGGACATAGTCAAAGAATAGGAATCGAATGCAAGTTCATGCTTATCCGGTCTTAGCAGCAAATCCTTCTCTATTCTACGATCTCGTCTGTTGAAAATTGTCTGAAATCGGACCCTGGGCATCTACTAGTGTCCTCGGCACCTGCCATAGCTTATGCAAACAAAAGGAATTTCTAGAGGAAGATAAATGTGCAATGGAATTGCAATTGGATGGTTGTACTGCTACTGCTTCCTTTAGCTGTTTCGGTATCGGAATCGGCAGCATTCACAGCTGAGCTAATTCTATCACTTGCAGCCTAGTCTGTAACAAGAACCATGGCATTCGATGCTTCCTGTACTGCTCCTGTCTAGAAAAGAGCCAAAGATCATAGCGTGTCTACTATTGCTATTGATTCAACCTCCTCATCATATTCAGAAGTGCCACAGCTTCCTGTGAGTCTTCCAATCGTGACATTGGTAATCCCGCATCTGAGATAAACCTACCTAGTCTGATTCACGTGGCAAAGGGCATTCCTTGTATCCTTCAACTACTAGTGATTCATTTCCTGCAAAACCTTCCACCAGCGGGTCAACATGACCGATCCCTCCTGTGGGGCATCTATCTAATATATGTTTCTTCCCTCTGTCCATCAATCCTCCTCTCTTTCGTAGCTTTCCTTGAATCGGCTTTCTTCCAGTCTTTACTTCGCAGATCTATAGTTTCTGTTCTGTTCTCCTGTAACTAAGGCAGGGTCCGCTCAACCATCTATTCCGTCTATACTAGCAGGGCCGTTGTCCGATAACTATAATGTGGGCCTCTCATATGCCACAAGAAGATCTTTACGGCACGTACTTCATGCTGTACTTTTCTAATCGTTCTGTTCTCCAGCTCCTGACTCAAATACTGTAGTAGGGATAATAACAACACCATCCAATCCACTCTGGACGGAAATCGTTCTAATTTCCTGCTCCTCGCTATCATGCATCTGATCTGGTTTTAATTCCCTCACTACCCGCTTCTCCTCCCATCTTTCGCTCGCTAGGATAAAAGGGATTTCGCTCGCTCGCTTTAATTAGATTACCTCACTTTGCTCGCCTCCGGGCGCCTCTTCTGCTAGCCCTTCCCTCCGTTCTACTGCATTTGTTTACTGCTCCCCCAACCATCCAGGCTCTCGAGAAAGGGAATTCGGGGTGGTCGACATTGATATGCTAAACAGCCATCTGGGTAGCGCTAAACACGGCCAAGCTAAGCTGGATCAATGCTAAGGGATGCTGGCACTAGTCTCGCTGCTGGTGATTGGTCTTTAACGGATGCAACTATTGGTGGTTGTTTCGCCTCAACCGAATCAACAGGATCTACTGTTGAGGGTGGCTTTGTGGGAATAAAGGCTGGTGCTAGTCTAAAAGACGAATCAGAACAGAATCCCCTTAGTCAGAGGATTAGGACAGCTTGAAAAGGCTAGAGATGGACAAATGCCAAATGTCTTAGAGAAGGAGCTGCATCGAATGCCATGGTTGTTGTTCAAGAAGAAATGTCGGAATAACCGCAGTAAGGAAAGAAGTGACGGCACTCATCTCATATTCATGCCCACAAGCAAGAGGTATAATAGTAGACGAGGATGGCATCGAATTTTGTTGGAGGAAGGGAAAATGCCCTGTTAGCAGGAGGACAAAGAAAGACTGTTTGCGAGGTTTTTGCACCTTAATCAATAGATACCCTCGGCAAAAGAAAGCCCTCCGAGATGCAAAAAGGGGAAGGGAGTCAAAGACGGATTGCCCTAAGATTTGAAGAGTTTCCAACCCGTGATTGAAAAGCCATTGCTTCAGGTTCGTGGCTTTGCTAGGGATTTCAAGCTCGGCACCTTGACTTCAAAATGTAAGTTCAGAAATGCAACACCAATATATCGTAACGCAAATCTCTTTCTAACGACGAATCCATGCTCAATAGGGGCTTCTTTAATGGATAGGCTTGACAGGTGCAGGGTTTCATCCCCGAATCATCCATGAGATTTTTTCAATAGAAAGAGCAGATCCGAGTTCTTCCCCGGTGGGAGTCACGAGGCTACCTTTCTCAGTTGTTGACTGCTCCCACCTCGAATCAACTAACTAGAAAGTGAAATGGAGCAGACGAAGTCCTGTCAAGAAGAAGGAGTCGATCGGCGTTCTCCTTCTTTTACATGTCGAATCTCTCTCGTAGTCAAGTCAGGCAGCTAGCAAAGCGAAAGAAGAGAAGGCCCGGAATTCAAGGTGAAGTGTGATTCCTGGCGGGTCACGAACTCATTCCTACGCGTAAGAACAGTTTCAAGTGTGATTCTACTTTCAAGTGTGAAAAGAAGAAAGTAGTGTCATTCATTCTCGTACTTGATCTCTTGCCTCGAAGAAATCCTATGAAAGAGCAGGATTTCTTCGAGCCTTTAGATCAACTCGTTGGGGAACGAAAGTTCTGGTTCTATTCGAGCTATATCTCCCTCTACCGCTGGCTTTGCCTCGAAGCCGGTGGAAGGTTCAAAGCAAGAAACTCAGCTTTCTTAACCTTCTCCATCTGCTGGTCTAAAGCACCCTGAGAGGCCGCTAAGGACCTGTAATTAAGTCTTTCTGTTGCCACCAATCTATCTGTCTATTCCATTTAGCTAACCGGCTCATAAGCAGAAAACCTAAAAAAAGAAGAACCAATTCTTTCACATCCAAGCCAATAGCAGTTCGCCGGACCATTCTTATGCTTCTCTTCTTTCGTTTTGCTGCTATGCTAAGCAACCTCTAAATGAATTTCTTTTTTTTTTATCCGGTTGGAGGAACTGCGACTCATCCATGGCTCGAGTTCCAGTTGGTTGTGCACTAATCGACTAACTAGACCTTGACAGGCCAAGTGGACACTCTCGGGCTATCCACTTTTTGATCCAGGTATGTCATCCACTTCACCATCAAGAATCCCCTGTAAAAAGGAAGCGGTGAAGCTCACCGGAGTCAGGGTGTCCTCGAGATGCTTATCCCCTTTTGCTTATCAGGCTCTCCTATCTATCTCGAAACGAGTTATTTACAGACCGTTGCTACTGATAGCCCTGTGACGAGTGGTGCAGACACCGAAGGCTCTGGAAGAGTTTCGTGACGAGAGATCATGGACTAGTTTGAGGCGGGCAGGTGTCGGACTTGATTGGTCTGGTGATTCACTGATTGAAGTGGCTCTTGAGGGTTCCGATTCAACATCTTCCTCTTCCGAATGCCCTTCTTATGCTTGGTTGACTATTTTCTTTAAGGCTTGACCTTTCCCGCGGGTATAGTGACTAATACAATAACCTACTATATGCTTAATACATCGTTCTCGGTCATCCCTCTCGCACACTGGGAGCAGCCCCTCCTAAATACAAGCTGCTCCTCTTCTTCCTTTACCGACTGCCTCCGTGGCAGGTAAGCTACAAACCTTCATCCGGTCATTGCTAAGTCCTATGAAAGCCTCGCCAGGGCGTAAGATTACGCGTGCTTGTCTAGTTGCGAGCTTTGCGGGTTCCTTCTCGCTGAGGTCACCATCGAATTCAAAGATTTCACCATCCCTATCGCAAGTACCTTTCGATGGATGTACTATTCTGCCCGTTCCGTAGTCCTTTATACAGCTGGACGTAGGAGAGAACGAAGTCCTGGCCTTCCGATAGTGAAGTTAATACCATCTTCTGGATGTCTTCCGTGACAAACCGAAAGGAGTTCGCGCCAAGCGGAAGGGGGTTAGGGTGTAGTGCCAATTCTTAAGAGTGGTGTGAGGCGACCGACCCGATAGGGAGGTTGGTTTTCGAGGGCTTCGTCGCCTTCCCTTGTTTTAAGCGCAGTTGTGACCTTCCCATCTACTGAGGAGCTTTTTTTGTTTGTGACTAGGGAAGCTTCTCGGTAAGCATTCCTTTAGCAAGTGCTAGGTAAGGTAGGGAGTGCAGAATCAACTAGGGCTAACCTCTCTTTAGCCTATCTGTCCTCATGCTAGCCAATCTCTGGCAATTGGTCTATGAAAAAGGGTCATATTCAAGATGTGAACAAATCAGATGTTTTAGAATCGGATGTGCACATTCATGCAAGATCCGGTGCTCTCTTTGAAATATCCGCTCTTAGGATAGAAGAATAAGTTCTTTCGGAAGAGAAGAAGTAGCAGAATCCGTCAGCTTGCCACAGAACTCATCCAGAAGGAGTATGCAGCCAGACTGACTACGGAGATAGAAAGAAGAGGATGGGAAGATGAATCAATATTAAAGAAAGAATAGGTTGCTAGAGAATCAGATCTTAGATAGTGCACGAATGAATGCATAGTGAAAGTCAGTCTTGGTCTTGGGGTAATATCATCTTTCCTGCCCCTAGGTCCTAGGTTGCAAGTCAGCTGCTCACTCTCTCTTTCTTCGAATTCGATGTCTTAAGCAACATGTAGCAAAGATCGATTTGAGATTCAATGTGGGACCTGAAAACAGAAGCTAGAGTTGAACGATCTACTTTTCTATCCTGTGGTCCTATCCTATATAAGGAAATAAGGTCTCTTCCTTATAGAAAGTAGCCTGGTATGTCTCTCAATCAGTCTGTCCAGTCAAGTCCTTGCTCCTTGCTCTTCTCATATCTGCTCTTATCTTTGAAAGAATAGGCTGTCTGTGAAGGCGGTCCTGTCTCTTTGACACGAATCTTTGACTCTGTTTACAAATCGGCTGTTATCGAATAGGTTCTTCTCTTTGTAAGTTCATCTTACTGTCTAGCTGCTTCAATCAAGGAATAATTCCTTTTCCTGAGAGAGAATCCAGTAGCTGTCCAACGGTTGCAAGCAAGCAAGCCAGTCGGAAGCAAAGGAGCCAAGCAAGGCAAACCGGTCTTCTTTCTCTTCCTCCTCACTGTCGTTCGCCTCACTTCGCTGTATTCGCCTTTGTCAAACAGGAAACTTCCGATCTACTTCTGCCGGGTTGGTTGCTCGCTTCCAAAGCCCTAAGCAAGAGGTCCCATACTGTCCTGAACTAGAACAGCTAACTCGGACTTAGGGGACACTTCCTTGAGGAAAGCCGTACTCCCATCAGCTTTCAAGTAGATAAAGAAGTTCAGGCTAGTGACATCAGCTATCGGCTATTGGCCTTTGTGAAAGCTTATCCTCAATATGGGAAATCCCTTTCCAAGCCTTCCTTTTTGTCAATGATTATGGGTCGCTCCTATCCTGTAGTTCGATACACTACTCTAAGGCCAGTTGCCTATACAGCATCTTGAGTTTATAGTATAGTCAGCTTTGGTTATCGCTACACCCTCTCTAGACAAACGATTTGATTCAAGCCACTCCACTACTGGTACAGTAGCGCCCTGCCTTATTAATAATCGCATAGGCACCCGGGAACCCTACTCAGTAAAAAAGGGGACTCCCTAAACGAGACTGCTAGCTGGTATGGATTGCTAGCTTCGCTGATCCACTGAATCGCTTCTTTGATCACCCTAAAACTGGTCATCACGAAAGCTGGGCTGACTGCAAAATGACCCCCAGCTCAGAAGCTTTCTCTTAGACTGGATCAAAATACCAATTGGGAACTACAGAGAATGAGGAAAAAGATCTGGCCGAACCAAGTGAAGAAAAAGGACGCTTTCATAGTCTCGCACCATGGTTTCCGAGCATCTCTTAATTCACATTGCTCAACCTTCCGGGCTTTGAAAGACTATGTTTCGCTTCCTGGAACGAAGTCGAGCTCCCTCCCTACGGTTTTGGGTTCGATCCCGCAAGTAATCCATAAGCACCAGTAGAAGCAGAAGCATATCCAGAAGCCGATACCAACAGCAGTAGAGAAAGACCCCCCGCTAATAGAAAAAGAGGCATATCCGCCGATGATAACGAGAGCAGTACCGATAGCACCAATAGCATCCCTTCCAGTTCCCTTGACTAGTCAGGGGAGCCATCACCAGGGCCGATGATCCAACCCCCATACCGAGATGTCCTTATGATGATGGGCGTTATACATAGCCGATGTTGGCTAGAAGCAGTCTCAGTTGAAGCTATGGAGCACCCATTCAAGCATTCTCATTCAACGGTCTATCAATGCTGCCTTATTTTGTTCCATTTCCTGTTAAAGATACTTCAGATGTAGAGACAGATCAAGAGCCATCGAGATCGAGTAGCTATAGCAGCTTAGAGATCGGAACCCCGTTCCGGGTACACCCATTTAAGTAGCAACTGCCCCTAAGCCGTTGAGTCTCGTTCAAAAGCCACTTTAGTGGATGTGTCCCAATCCATGTGCTCGGTGATGATGTTGTCATCGCTCGTGAAGGAAAAGTCACTCGCCCGCTCGACGGGAAGGGAAAGCGCAATAGCAACCCATAAGCTTTACTAAACTAATAAGGGCATTCTATTGATATTGATAACGATAGAAAGAGCGATCCACGGAAGCCATTAAAACCAACAAGCTTGATAGGATAAGAGCACTCTAAGACGAACAGGACCTGGTCAGACATCGACCTACTAGATAAAAAAGGTTGAGGAGGGGGATGTCCGTAATGAACTACAACTACTTATTCCCTAATCACTTACTTAAAGAAGTAAGGCGCCAGCAAGGAAAATAATTGACCAAAAAGACCTCATTCTAGAAGACAATAAAAAGAAAAATGGGTACTTGTACGTCCCAGCATCATGGCAATACGGAGGTGCCCTACAAACTAAGACACCCGGGGAAAGAAAATAGTCGATTTCCTACGTTCCTTTTTTCTCGGGCATATCGAGAGGTTGGTGTAGTACAAGAATGAGAAAGCCACAACAGCAGGGAACAGTCAGACACTGCACGTAAGAAAATGTTTTCTTTTGACTCAAATATAGTCTTAGAATCTTGTTCTGGTTGAGGCGAGCGAAGTGAGCTAATACTGAATAATCGAAGTGAGGCTAACGCAGTGAGAAGGAAGCTGGTGAGGACCCAAAACCGTAGGGAGGAAGCCTTCGAAGCAATCTCTGGAGTTTGCCCTTATCCGAACGGGTCTTGCAAGAAAGACGAATTTCATATTGAGCTCCAAATATACGCTATTAGGATGGAATGGCTCAACCGACGTCCTCCCCCCTAAGAACCGCATGTGCGAGTTCCCCCGCATACGGCTCAAGTGGCGAAGGCCCTTTCCTTCGCGCTTGGTAAGCGCTTCGCTGTAGCCAAGCTTACTGCTTGCCTATCGGCTAGAGCCAAGCTTCGACCGCGACTGCTCGTCGCTTCTGGCCGCCTTATTCCGTCATCCGAGATCCAAGTCAGTACCGGCTCCATTACCTCCCTATCGGTCACCGCCCCGTGGGTTTGTTCGCCTCCGGGCGCCTCGCGGCCGGGCCGACTTTCCAGCAACTGTCGCCTATCTCACCCGGCACTTTGAAGGGTGAGCCTTCGCTTTTTGGATCGTCTTCTGCCCAATGCGGTAGCCTCCCATTTTTTTGTTCCCATCCCATTGGGTTTACCTTGTTCACAGGTTGACCCCATGGCAGCAAGAAAAGGCGATCTTGTGCTATACTCCGGTGATCTCTTGCCTACCGAGGCACGCTAACTCCCATCGTGTCCCAGATCACATTCCGTGAATCGAAAGGGGAAGCCCACTCATCCATCCTCTCGTAGATGCGGTGCGGTTTTACGAAGCGTCTAAGCACAGTTCACTCGCGTTGATCAATTAATGTTGAGTTTTGCCGCCACTCCTTAAGTTTACATGTTGTATCATACACTTCTTGCATAGTTTCCCACGCTTCATACCTCCCCTCTTCTTCTTAAGGTAAAGGGCTAGGCATGGTGGGGTAGGAGCATCCAGTCGGCAAGATTTTTGGCCTGACCATTCTTATGTCCTCCGAGTCGCACGGCGTTTTAACCGAAAGAACTTTTTGCGCAATTCATGCATTTCTGTTTTTATGACCAGAAATTGTTTCTTGATTTCCATTTCAAATTGTTCTCTGGACTTTTTATCAATATGAGGTGATCGTAACACAGTATATAAGACTCGTGATTCAGGCAATCCAATCTTCCGTGTGTCACGCGTAAGCCCCCCTAAATGGTAGTTTTCCAAAAAGGGTTATCAAAAGATCGAATCACTATGTGTATCTTGCAGGTCGTGACCTTTGGTGGTATTTCTTTTCTCCTCTTCCTGTTCTATTGATCAGAAGGCAGTGCCACGCCGGTTTAGAATTCCTCCCGGCACGGTCGTCTCCCTTTTTCGTAACAAAAAAAGAAGAAGTAGGCGAGCGGAGTGAGGTCGAAGAAGAAGCCTGAGCACTGGACGAAGTGTTTTCCGTTGTATGACGAAGAAGAAGAAGAAAGGATGGGCTGGATCGACAACGGTACCGCAAGCAAATGCAATACTCCTCTGCTGACCTGATGAAAGAGCCATCGGTGACAACAACTCTGAGAGAAGACCCCCAAGAATGCATATTTTCTCTTATTAAATGAAGCCGAAGATCAACTGGGCGGATCTCTATGTTATGTTCCAAGACCGCCGGAGCCGCCGTTGGACCAATCATTCACCAGGGCCGTATCCCTGCAGATGCCAGGTTCTTTTTAGCGAGGAGATAGAAATCGATCTGGAGGACAAGTGGTGGTTACAGCTTGAAGAGGACCACTCACTCAGTCCTTCCGAAAAAAGAGAAGAAGCCACCCGGGAAGAGTTGCACGAAGAGGCGCTGGAATCCCTCTGCCATTAAGGAAGGCGAGCGGAGTGAGCTGAATAATCAAAGTGAGGCGAGATATATCGAAGGGAGGTGATAGAAGTGAGATGAACGCCATTAAAGAAGACCGTCCCAAGGTGCTTGCGTCTCTGTTCATCTTCGTTCAGGGTAGGACACATTTGACCCCAATGTGACAGTGGCTCTAGCTAAGGCTGCCAGCGCATTGTATCTAACCACACTGTGGCAAATCGATACAAGTAGCTAAAGATCTCGCATCCGACATCTCTGGCCGAACGGTTAGGCAACAAACACTACGGCGCCTGGGTCAAAATCCCGTTTACCAAACAAGACGTCGAGAGGTTCCATTCCCCTCCAACAGCCAAAGTGATAGGGGCTGTTGCATCCGTGTGGAAGAGGGTATCGGCAACACCTTTTTCATCTTTGAAAGGATGAATACTTGTGTTGGGTCCTGCAGACCAGGATGGCCTCTCAGATCAAAACCTAAATGTGCCAGGGGTTGATCATAGAAGCCAGGGCAATAACGATGAAGGAATGATCGCGCTTATGTAGCTAATAACTCTGCCACCTTCATAGTTGATTCATTAGGGCTTAACAGCGCCTTATACCCGGAAGTCTCTATCGTTTTCTTTGTCTGTTAAGCCGTTGGGACTTCCTAAATCAAACTGCAATCGCAGTTTATCAACAACTCACAACGACAACCAAGATCTTCGATTTTGCTTCCACAGGTAATCCACCCGGGGTAACGAAAGGGAGACAAAGTCCTAACTAAATCAACACACAATAACCTCAACCGTCTACCCATTCCATCCATCATATCAGTCGAGTCGATCCGATTCGTTCTTATCTATAGATAACGCAAGAGAGAACTTATGACCTCGCGGATGGAGAGGGATTCAAACCCCCGGTATTCCTATCAATACTTCGGTTTTCAATACCGACTCTTTCAACCGCTCAGACATCCATCCCTTCGCGCTTCGCCCGCCCTATCCATCTGCGCGCTGGCAGGTAGGGGCAACTCTATATGATTCGCTACGCTTGCTCTTCCCTACCCCGTAAGCTGAATCTATTGCCTGCCAGTTAGCAATACTTTTCCAGTAGTATGAATCGCTATGCTTCACTTGTTTCTATATGATAATATGCACCGTCGGTTGCTGCGCTCCCTGCGAGTAATAGCAAGAGAGTGAAGAACGAACGATCCTCCAGAGTGATTGAGTCCGACTCAAGCGAGTGAGTGAAAGGCGTGGCAAGAGAGCGAGTTCGACTCGCGAATGATCGATCCGCAAGTGAAGGATCGACCCTATCCTCATGTGTGGAGGAAGGATCGGTCCTATGGACACTGACGCATACCACTCAACATAGTCCTCGCGGTCGGTCAAATGCATCTCGATTCTCCTCCAGCATTGAAGTGCCTAATCTGATCTCTGAAAGTGTAAAGTAAGCTATATCTAGCAGCTCCACCTGCCCGCGATGCATGGAAGGATTGGGGTGGCGGATCAGGAACCGGCTGATCAATCCCAAACTGCCGTAACACTCTCTCACCCAGGTACCACTCGACGTGGTCCAGTATATCAGCTCCACTCGGGCAAGGAGAACAAAGTGAGGCGACCGTTTAGGGAGCTAATAGAAGGAAGGAGTCGGGTAGAGCGGGGAAGAAAGGACGTCAAGTCAATTAAATAGTAGATTCCATCAGCAGGGTGGCCGGGACAAAGAAGTCCGAAAACATGGTATTTGGCCGATCAGCCAAGCCAGCCCTACTCGTCTTTGTCTACCCTGGAAAAAGGTTAGCTCATACCCTTTCGTCAGCCAAATAGTAGTTCTTGGACCGGAAGCCATAGTAGAAGTGCAGCCCCCGTTGAGACAATAAGTTAGACATTGGTTCATAGGTGGTACCCCTCACTCAAAGTGAGTGGAAGGGTTCTTCGACCTCGAGCCATCACGCTCTTTTGGACCTGAAGAAGGGAATTCAACCGGCGAGTAGGGCTTGTGCCCATTAGTCTATGTCCTGCCCTGGTTAGAAAAGAACTATATCTCGAATAAAGGCGAGCGTTAGTGAGGGCTTACAGCGCCTTGATTAAGGTTCCTCTCCCAAGACTTTTATGGAGGCGATGGAATCCCAGGGCATAGGCTCGCTACCCAAGCACCAATGAAAGTCGTCTGGTGGACAGGACGGAAGAGGTCCACTCAACAAACCAAAAAGGATCCAATCCTATCCCGTCGAGAAAGGCCAATCTCTCATCTTTTCTTTGCTTGCGGATGATCAGCTGTGAATCCCCGTAGACGATTAGAGGGTCGATGCGCATATCGAACGCAAGCTTTAGGCCGATGATAAGGGACTCGTATTCTGCTGTGTTGTTCGATGTCGTCGATGTGAGGGAAAATGAATAGGGCAGGCGGATCTGGGGTGACAAACACGATTCCTGCTCCAGCACCGGATCCTTGGGAAGTACCATCGAAATTTATCAAGGCTTCAGAATTTTGACTGCCATGACCTCCTCATCTGGGAAGTAGTGTGAGAGAGGAGAGTTATCGGGGACGGGGGGTGTGCCTTGAGATAATGCCTGAGCTTCTGAACGGCAAAGATCAGGGGTTTGTTTTCTCGATCGGAGTGTTATTCTGCCCCTATATGACTTAAGAAAATAGTAGAGAGCATTTTCCTTTCCCTCTTCTTTTGGGCCAAGAGAGCTCCCAAGGATCCCTCCAATGCGGCGATGTAGAGGATAGCCTTTGATTTAGTTGAAATAAAAACAGGCAGGTTAAGGAGATAGGCCTTTAGGCTGTCGAAGGCATTCTAACAAGCCTGGTCCCATTCGAAGGGGACGCCCTTTTCCATACATAGTAAGACCAAGGTAGCGTACTGGTCCCTTAGCTTCTTTCATACTCAATGACCTGGAAATGAATCCATTGGATGAACCTGACTCCCGAAAATGGTATGGATGAATTGATCATTATGTAGTCACTGGTGCTCGTTCAGCTGGGTTCTTATGCTTGTCATCTATCTAATGAGGACTCATCTTTGACTTAAATAGGAAGAATTGGCTTTTATCGGGGTGTCTTTTACGGGTAAGACCCCCTTCTTTTGCTCAGCAGCAGCCGTGCGTGTGTGGACTGCCCCAATCTCATGGGTCATTGTCTTTCTTTCCATCCGTCTTGTCTTGCCCATCTCTGTCTTCAAACATAGGTTTGGTTACCAAATATCTTGGTCCGAATGGCTTCACCAAAAGCTTACAACGTATGATCATTATAGGATTCCCCTGGATCGGCAACTAGAACCGGTTCACGCCCATCTACTGCTGAGTAGTCCATAAAAGATTGCTCAATGCTGTCACGACTGGTACCCCCTTGGCCTTCTTTATAATAGATATCATCTTCTTTGATCTCCTAATTATAGTGGTACGGTGGAAGAATCTTGTATTGGCATCTCCAGCCTGAAGCCATGTAATGCGAGATTGATCTTTCCAGATCAGTTCTTGGAAGTGCAATCACAAAGAGTATATATAAGTATAGCACATAGAATGGGAAGCTTGCTCACAAATACTAAATATATGCCAATTGCGGTTCCATCGTCCCTTCGATCGGAAGAAGGACTCATCCCGATTGACACACGCCGGATGATACACCTTCTGCCATCCCCTACGATCGCAGACGACGAGATTCCCTCCATCGAAGCCCTCACTACAACATCGGTAGCATCGCTTTTCAATCCGAGGAAGAAAGACCTAGGGGTCATCAATAAAAAAAGGGAAGACGAATGTTATACAGTCACGACTATACTACTACTATATCCAACTAAAGCCTAGCCAGCCTCTCCATTTCGCTCTCTCGCTTTGGTTCCATCTCAAAGAAAGTCTGTACGGACCTATGTTTGATTGCCAGACAGATAAATCTAGTTCGCGGATAGGGATAATAATATGGTTCATGCGTCCTATGCTATGTATGGTCCACCCGATTGTCTGCCTCAAAAAAAGAAATAGAATAGATTGATCCCATCACCTTTTTTTGCATACAAATCGACCCCCTCATCTTTTTATCCCGATTCAAGCTCCTTCTCCACCGCTGGGGACCGAGCCACAAGGAGTACAGTGCCATAGCCGACCGAGGATATTCGGGGACCGCTTGCTACTATTGATTCCGAGGTGGATTCGGGGATAGACCCAGCAATATTGCATAGCCAGTGGGAGGGAGCCCCACATAGATATCTAGATGGGATAGCCTATTTAGTTGGGTTTGGAATAGGCCGCCCTCCTTGCTCCAGCAACTAGGTTGTCCCCGTTATTAGCGGGGCGGGCGGTTCAAGGCGTTGCATTGGAACTGCTATGTAGGCTTTTGTTTACCGAGGCGCTGCCCTAAATTCCAGACATAAGAAAGGAATGGGGTCCGTTCCTTTCTTTGTTAACTAGTAGCTAGTCTGACTCTTGCAGCTAAGACCCTACCCTTGCGGCTAGACGGGAAAGCTAGAACAGGAAAGCACAAGAAAGAACAAGACGGGACAAGAGTCGGAGGAGGTTAGGACACCCGCAAATAACTCCAACAAGGAAGAGAAAGAAGGAAGTTCAAACTGGTGAGACCCCACGGGGCGGTATGAACTCGACTAAGCAGGGAGAGGAAGGCGATCAAAGTCTACTAAGAATGATAGGGAAGTAGTCAGATTGAAAGTTCGACGATTAGCCGCCATTCATTTGAATAGGATAGCCTGGCTTCCTTCCTCCAGCAGATCTGTGGACATTAAAAGAAGAAAGACTTTCAGGCATATTCCTTCCTCGCCACATTCAAGCTTAGGAAAGAAAGGCTCCCGTTCGTGCCCTGTAAGAAGGCGACCGTGCCGGGAGGAAAAGACTAGTAGCTTCTCTGTGCATGGATATCTAAACTATTGGATTAGCGGCATTGGATTAGTGGCATTATAGTTCTAAAATACTTTAGCGAAATGGAAAAGCAGGAAAACAATCAGGTAATCAGGAAAGGCTGAAAGTCAGAAAGGCTAAGAGCCGACAGAGTAGAGAGAGCTTCCAACAGCCTATGATTGCAAAGGGAAAGCCCTTATTCAAGGCATCAATGCACTAAGCGACGATCCCATAGTGGTTCAGTAATCGGATGCTCTTTCCATGCTTTCTTTTATACAGTAATAGTTATATGCCGCAAATCCTATGTTGAAAGCTAGGAGATGGGGCATTTTCACGTGAAGAAGAATAGGCTCAGGCTAAAGGCGAGAGAGAGATTGAATTAACAGATAAGTCAGGCAAAGAGAACAAAGTGAGGCGACCGTGCCGGGAGCTAATAGAAGAAAGGTCACCTTTTAGGTTGTCGATGTTCGAAAGTTCACTGTCCGGGTTGTGGACTAATACGTTCTTTGCGACGAAGGGTCTGATCTCTAGCCTTCAGCGGACGATCCTATCAGTTAGATAATCGAAGTCCATACCGGATGATTTAGAGCATAAAGAGAGATCTTTTCACATGGCGAGGAAGACTCTCATTAACAGTCCTTAGGCCGAGAAATTGTAATAGTATCTGTCTTGAAAGATAGGCATTTGATTGATTAAAGAAGAAGTAGATGGACCAGAATCGGATGTGTGAGGAGAGAGTGACGATAATAATAAATTAGATCTATGTCTACCCTAGCGGCGGGAGAGTGAAGATGGAATGATTTGACTCCCACTCCTAGCGTGCTAAGCCGTAGTCTGCTTTTTAAGAAGATCCTTCCCTTCAAGCCAGTTCTTCCCCTCCCAATGGTCTCAGGCCAAGGCGACCGAAGTGAGGCGAACCAAGCCAGTTCGAGAGCAAGAGTCAGGCTAGCTGAACCCGGGTCGAGATGCAGGGGCGCATAACCGTCGAGCTAATTATAGTTGAATCATCATCAGTGGCAGAGGTATGAGGGAGGCAGGAGTTTACCCAGCGTGGGACTGGAACTGACTGTGCCTTGCTTGCCACAGTCCTACGAGAAAACTCACCGCTTCCGGAACTAGAACTGGGACTGATGTGACTCCTTTTATTTATGACCTGATCTACCTTCAAAGACTGCATCTGATGTACCACCCGGTATACAGTCAGTTCTGACACAGGGGTCTTAAGGGAGGGAAAGAGACTCTGCCATATCAGAAATGCCTGCCGACTCCTAGCTTTCTTTCGCCTAGCTACGCGCCTTGCTTTCCTGAGGGAGTCACGACTTCCAGCTTCCTCATTTTCCTATGCCCTTGAACAGCCTTGGCAGCAAAGATAGGATCAATATACTTCACAAAGCCGTAGCCTTTGCTCAAACCAGTGCTCTTGTCCTTGTCCCTTCGGTCGCCTCACATATACTTCCGAAAGGTTAGAATTGCTCTCGTAACCTATCATCGTTCAGGGAAGAAAACCCACAGTTTAGCTTCATCAATCTCTTTCACGGGCTTGCTATTGCACGATGGTAAAGCACTCAATGCCGGATTACCCATCCAAGGTAGAGCAGAACTAGGAGCCGGTGGACCACCAGGACAGTCCTCCATTAGTGCCTGTCTCTGGGGTCGAGGTCCCTAAAGCATCTGACATATAAGAACTAGCCTACCTAGCCTACCTAGAATCAGATGATCGGAACGAGGGAAGCCGGTGTCCTGGCCTGTCAACCCAGAAATCCGGACTCATCTAACAGATCCAAACAATACTTCCGCTGAGAGAGAAGGAGACAGCCATCCTTGTAGGCAACCTCGATGCCCAGAAAGTACCGTAAGGGACCAAGGTCCTTCGTGTGGAAGTGGCTGGAAAGGTGGGCCTTGACCTTGGAGATACCAGCACAGTCATTGCCAGTAATGAGAATGTCATCGACATAGACCAGAAGGATAACGATGCCTTGAGTCCGACGATGAATAAAGAGAGAGGAGTCCGCAGCACTACGATAGAAGTCAATCTGCTGGACCACCTGGCTGAACTTGTCGAACCAGGCCCGAGGAGATGAGACCATAGATAGATTTCCGGAGATGGCATACCAAAGACTCCCTCGTACGCTCAAAACCGGGAGGTTGCTGCATATAGACGGTCTCGGAGAGGTCCCCGTTGAGGAAGGCATTCTTGATATCCAGCTGATGAAGAGCCCACTGACGATTGACTGCTAAGGAGAGGAGCACCCGTACACTCACTAAGCATTTCCTTCAGCTTGGCCTTTGGCCAGGCTGGCATCATCATGGCCAAGTCCTTTGCAGCAGTAGTTGCTGGACGGGTTGAGGATCCTCCTCGCCTGGCTCCAAGAACGGTCTCTTCGTTCAAAGGAGCCCCAGCAATCTCTTTTTCTGATGAAGAAGAACAAACCCTCTCGATCCCCCTTCGTTGTGCTCTCATTGGGAAGTTTTCGCATACCAAACCTTCGATAGAGATCATCCGTAAGGCTCTATCAGGGTTTTAATTCCAGGGATCTATCAAGGCTGGAGTTATTGATAGGAAACATATTCTGATTCGACCTTCTGTTGAAGAAGATTATCTCCGTCTTCGTTCTAAAGACACGTGGTTTGTTTCAAGAGTTCCAATGCGGATCTTCAAGTGGGAACCTGATTTCTCATCTTCTTATGAATCTTCTCTTATGCCTGTGTGGGTTGATCTTCCTGACCTACCTCATCACTTATATGATAAAGAGGCGCTCTTTGCTATAGCTTCGGCGATTGGAACACCATTGAAGATTGATAAAGCCACTTCTGAACTTTCTCGGCCCAGTCGAGCCAGGGTATTTGTTGAAATAGATGCGAGCAAGCCTCTATAACACCGTATTCGGATCAATCTGCCTCGTAGGAGAAGTTTTTGGCAAAACTTGGAATACGAGTACACTCCTTTGTATTGCTCACACTGTCATCATCAAAGACATGTTGTTAATCATTGCAAACTGAAAAATAAAGGTAAAGAAGTTGTACATGAGGAAGTTACGCTTGAGAAGCCTACGTCGGGGGTGGACACGCGTCGTCCTCAAGTTGATATGGTGGTTACTCACATATTGCAGCGTTCCAATGAAGGAAGTTTGCACCTTAATGATGGTGATCAGGGTCTTAACCCGCCTACCGAGGAAGCTATTAATGTGGACAAAACAAATATGCTAAGAGAAGATGTGCCTTTAATTACTCCAAACCTACCACCCTCAACTGAACAACCGGTCACCCTCTGCAATGCTCCGGTTTCGAGAATGGAGGTGATTGATTCACATCACCATGTCCCATTGGATGAGACAGAGAAAGAGATGGCGGTTACTGAAGTTGCTCAAATGGCTCCAACTGATGATTCGTTAGCTGGAGAACCAATTACTGAGAGAGAACCTGATCAACTAGAGGAGGGAGAAGTGCATGATCCACTGCTCAATTGGGCTGATGAAGTCAAGAGAGAATAACTCCAGTTGGAAGACAGAGACAGTGACGATGATAGTCGGATCCCAGGAGGAGAGACTCAAAACGCGATCACATCGATTATCCAAAGGAGGAAGAAAACCAAGAAGACGGTGGAGCCTTCCGATCGTGTCACTCGTCAAACAACAAACTCACAATCCTTAAGTAAACCTCAATCCTCTAATGTTTAACATTTTATTCTGGAATATGAGGGGAGTTGCTAGTACAATGACTCTTAAAAGAATCAAATCGTTAGTGAGGATCCATAAAGTTGTGTTTCTTGCTATCATTGAGCCTAAGGTGGACGTTAGTCAGCTCGCTTTCTATAAGCTTAAGCTTGGATTTTCTGCTGCCTACGCTAATGAACGTGGTAATATTTGGGTGATGGCTAAGGTGGAGTGTGACATTTCGATTCGGGATTAGTTTGATCAAGCCTTATCTGTTACTGTTGCTCACCATTTGTTACCTTCAGAAGCTATGTTTATAGTGGTTCATGGTGATAATACGAAGAAGGTTCATCGTGTGCTTTGGGGCAGATTTTCTCAGTTTCAGGGGACTCATTCCTTTCCATGGGTGGTAGGGGTGACTTCAATGCTGTCCTGCGGTCGGAGGAAAAGATTGGTGGTCGTACCGCTAATCCAGTCTCGATTGAGGAATTTGCGAACTTTAAAATGGTGACTGGATTAACAGAGCTTTCGTACTCAGGGAGTTGTTTCATTTGGCTGAAATCTATGGATGATGGCAGGTGTGGATCTCGCTTGGATTGGGTTATGGTTGATAGTGCATGGCTCGGACTGGCTCCCATATCAAAAATGGATCATCTTAATAAAATGGAGTCGGATCATGCTCCAATTCTTGCTCAATTTAAACGAGATCCTGTGGGGGGGACGAAAAAATTCAAATTTCTTGACTTATGGACGTCTCATGAGGATTTCTCAGCTCTAGTTCATCAAGCATGGCATTCGGTTGATCATCCGAATGCAGTCACTAGAGTGTCTCTACGTCTTGATGCATGTAGGAAATTATTATCGGTATGGAGCAGGAAATCTTATGGGGATATATTTCAATCGGTGAAGGAAGCTGAAGATGATGTGTTGTCAGCAGAGCTTAATCATGAGGTTATGAACACTCAGGCTTCTTTTGAACAGTTGTCGAAGGCAACGGCCACGCTCAAACAAAAGGTCCGCACTGAGCGAAGCTTATTGGCGTCAAAAGGCTCGTCTTAAATGGGACCTGGATGGGGACAAGAACACAACTTACTTTCATGGCTGCGTAAATAATATGAAGAAGTCTCTGTACATCCATTCTATTGCTACGGATACTGGAGCCTTTCTTTATGAAAAATAGGAGCCAGTCCGAGCCATGTTCATTCTCATTTGCCAAAACTTTCTTATTTCAAGCATATATGGAATAAGTGTATCCCAACAAAATGGTCTATTTTATGTTGGAGAATGCTGCACGACAAACTTCCAACAGATGACAACATTACTCGGCTCGGATACATCATGGTATCTAAGTGCCATTGTTGTATTGATCCTTCTACTGAAACAATGGCTCATGTTCTTCATAAGGGAAACTTAGCTGTTGATGTTTGGTCCTCGGTTCAACATACATATGGGATTCGGATGAGCGGCAGTACTCTATTGCACATGCTTCGATCATGGTGGAGGAGGAGGAAAAAGCATAGGAAAGAGATAGTGGTGGAGGCAATGATATGGGTGTTATGGAAAAATAGGAACAAATGGAGATATGAGCCGTATGCATACACGTCTGACGGGTTGATAGGTGAAGTTCATAGACAGGTTGCAAAGGCAATGATCAAATGTAAGCACTGATTTTGATTTTGTAACCTGAGTTGGTACTCAAAACTTCTTGATGAATAAAATCTAGTGTTCCATATATATATATATATATATATATATATATATATATATATATATATATATATATATATATATATACCAACATATATTTTAATTATACATATAAGCTTATACTATATGTATATAAACTTCTTTTTCCTAGAATAAATGAATTGAAATAACTAAAGCAGAGGGGGTTATTTGTATATTGCAATAACTAAGCACCAATCAGGAAAGCTAGCTAATATTTAAAGAGAAAATATTCTCTTTCCTATACACAAGCTGAACAGACCATCCTCTTAATATTTACTTTTAGCTAAAGCTTATATTAGAAACTATTTGGCCCTTTAATAAAAGTATGAAGTATTCTATGTAGTTTAATTCCCTTAGGGAGAGACAACACCCAAGACTTATGTGAACTTGTGCACACAAGTTCCCACTCGCGAACAGTCCAATATTTTGCTATTGATCTAATCATCTATACCTTATCTATCTTCTAATAGAATAGTTGTATGGGAACAGTATAACATTGTTATAAATTGTAAGAGGAAACTCTAGCACCTATTAATCGAGTTTTAGTTTCAAGCTTACCGGGTCTATTATTGTTGTTAGTTCTTCCTTACGGTCGAGGGGTGTGACCCGATGGCAGCATCGGCCATGGGCTGTCGAGGTCGCGATGCTCATACTGAATTGATGGCGTTGGGAAGAAAAGATGGGTCGCGTGCGTCACGGTGGCAAGAGCAAGGTACGACAATTTTGGAAAGTGTCGGGATCCCTCCACGTGACTGTCACCAATGCTCCGGTGATGCTCCGGTCTGAACGAGCATGACCACTAGACCATGAGGCCTCCTTGACGTGGCTGAGTGCTACCAAGCAAAATGAGAGGCTCATGGGATGTTCGGTTGTACGTAATACCGGGGGAGCGGATGTCGATGCTTGCGGCTTGAGCGGTAGCGACGAGGTCCGCGGGGCTATGCGTGGAGTTGGGTCGATGGTGTACCCTCGTCAGGAGAGGTTGGCTCGACAAGTCGGGATCGTCAGCTCTCCGGTGGAGTGGACGCATAGAGTATGTCTTGTGGGCCGGCTCTGGATGATTCGAGTGAGAAGAAGAGTAAGTTGTTGGTGTTTTTGCCTTTGGACTAGAAAAGATAGTCCCACATCGGCTACACCAAATGGTGAGTATCTCAATATAATGCATTGCTTGTGTTGAGGTGTGCACATGAGGTGTAGTGGGGCATAAGTTTGTGCCATGTGGGAGTATTTTCCTAGAAGGAAAAAGGATTAAATCCAACAAGGATGCAAGTTGATTTTTGTTGTGCGGACTCGGACACGGACTCCAGGATGTCTCGTGCATGCACGGGAGTGTTCGGGGGGTAGGCGTGGACTGGCACACTTCTATGCTGATTGTGGGATGATCTAAAATATCAAACTCTATTTTTGAGTATTGGTATTTTAGTCCCACATCGGATAGGAGAAGAAGTGAAGTCTCAACTCCACTCTATAAGTAGAGCCCCTTGGCCTCCTTTGAAAGATGCATCAAGAAAAGAGTGAAGGGAGTCTGTAAAGTCCAGGAAGCCCGTTCAAGTCTCAAATATTGACTTACGAGCGTTCCAGAAGTTCTTCGTGAACTTGCTGGTTCCTGGAAGCTGTTCGTGTTCGTGTGGGGCGAATAAAGCTTTGAGCAACGGTGGTTCATTCACCCCAGCATTTCATTCTCGCCTGTCATCGCTGCTGTTGCCTTTTACAGTAACTTCTTTTTAGAAGCTCTACCGCCGATAGTCGCTTGCACAAAAGTCTCTTTAGATTTTTTGTGTATTACGTAGAATCTTTTTAGATCCTCGTAATTCAGAATCCTCCAGGATCTCTGTTGCACATCTTCTTTAAGGTGTTGCATTTGAAACGTTGTCTTTACAATTGTTTCAGTTTCAGAATTTTTCATCGAAAATTGTGCCTCGGCACTAACAATCTCAAAGCTTTATTGAGAAGATGGATAATTCTCGTGCTTCGCTCATCGATACCGGCTTTAACAAGTTGGAGAAATTCGATGGCGAACACTTCCAGATATGGAGACGAAAGGTCACTTTAAATCTTCAACTCATGAATGTTGATCATGTGCTGTCAGAAGAAGAACCGATCGTTCCAACCACTGGATCTGCTGCGGCTGTGGCCGCTGCTACGACCAAGCAAGCGAAGTGGAAGAGAGAAAACAGTATATACAAACTACTGATACTCAATTCCATGGAAGACTCTCTGGCAGAGTCCTACTCCAAGAAGACATCTGCCAAAGAGATATGTGACTCCATGGAAAAGCTCTATGAAGATGACGAGAACCGGTCCAAGATCTTCATGGTAGAAAAATATCACAAGTGGACCTTCGAAGACGAGAAGGCGATGCTGCCCCAAGTGAAGGAGTTTCTGAAGTTGCGTCAGAAACTAGAAGACTAGAACATGCCCCTCGTCGACAAGTTTGTCGTTGGAGAGATCGTCGCGAAACTTCCTACAGAATGGAGCAACTTCTATGCAAGGATGCATCGAAAGAAGATGGAAATTAGCTTGGAAGATTTCTTGCAAGAGATCCATGTTGAGGACGAGATGCGCTCTCAACAGAAGATGGATACTCTGTCCAAACAATTGGCGAAGGCAAATCTGGTCCAAACCAGAGAGTACCAGGGGAAGCAGGCTGCTTCTCATCGCAAAAAGAAGGACTTCACGAATCTGAAAGTGAAGGGTCCTGCTTTCAAGCAGCAGAAGTCCAAGTCCCATGTGACTTGCTTCAATTGTGGCAAGAAGGGCCACTACAAATCCGAATGCAAGTCCAAGCCCAAAGAACAAGGTGAGCCTAGTAAGGTTTCTATGATTACTAATCTAGTTGCCATGATAGCACAGGATGCAACTGTGGGGGCTGACTTGGACTGGTGGATAGATACTGGTACGACCTGCCATGTCTGTTCAGACAAAGACTGGTTCGTCTCTTATGAGCCAACTTCAGAGAAGGTCATAATGGCAAACCAGGCACAAGCTGAAGTACTGGGGATCGGGACGGTGGAGCTGAAACTCACATCGAGGAACACTCTGACGCTTCAAGGTGTGAAGCATATTCCAGCAATTGCTAAGAACCTGATCTCTGGAAGTCTGCTCTGCAACGCAGGCTTGAGGATGGACATCAATGCTGGCCAGTTGGTGATGTCCAAGAAGGGTACATTCTTCGGGAAAGCTTTCCAAACTGAAAGAATGTACAAGATTCAGCTTATTGTAACCCAGCATGATAATATAAATACAATCACTTTTTCTGATTATTCTCTTGAGTTGTGGCATAATAGGCTAGGACATATTCATTGTAAAAGGATTAACAGAATGTCTAGTCTAGGACTTATCTCCAAGTGTGGGGGTAAGGTAGAGAAATGCGAAGTATGTGCTCAGACGAAGATCACAAGAAAACCCTTTCACAGGGTCCATCGAAGCACAGATCTTCTGGAGTTGGTTCACTCAGATATCTGTGACTTCAAACAATTCTCTACAAAGGCCGGGATGAAGTATTTCATTACTTTCAACGATGACTTCTCAAAGTATGCTTTCGTCTACTTGCTCAAGTCTAAAGACGAAGCATTCGAGAAGTTCAAGGAGTTCAGGACCGAGACTGAGCGGCAAACTGGACAACAACTCAAGAGGTTAAGGAGTGATCGAGGCGGGGAGTATTGGTCTCATGAATTCTTATCATTCTGCAAAGAACATGGAATCATCAATGAGACAACGGCTCCGTACTCTCCTCAATCTAACGGAGTAGCAGAAAGGAAGAACAGAACATTGACAGAGATGATGAACTCCATGCTGTTGACTACGGGTCTTCCAAAGTGTTACTGGGGAGAAGCTGTACTAACGGCAACGTTCATTCTGAATAGAGTGCCATATGCAACTTCCGACATAACTCCTCATGAACTCTAGTTCAAAGTCAGACCTAACTTGAATGTCATTCGAGTGTGGGGGTGTCTGGCTTATGTGAAGCTTCCGGATCTGAAGATTCAGAAGCTGGAGACAAGGACTACGAAGGCGATCTTCTTGGGGTATGCCGAGAAGAGTGATGCTCGGAGATTCCTTGATATCGAGTCAAACCATATCATCGAATCTCGCGATGCTGAATACTTTGAAGACAAGTTTGCAAAACACAAGAATATTGTTCTCGCGGATCTTCCGGAGAATGATGAGAGTACAAAGCAGACAGAAGTCTTTAATGAACCAGTAGTCCAAGATGAAGCTGTCGTCAAGGAGACACCAGCTGAACCAGAACTCGCTGAGCCGTCAACTAAGCGAACGAGGAGGCCGAAAGACATCGGAGATGACTTCGTCACCTATCATGTGGAAGCAGATCCGCTTACCTATGATGAGGCGATGAAGACCAGAGATGCTGTATTCTGGAAGGAGGCGATAGACAACGAGATTAACTCAATCACCTCCAACAACACATGGGTATTGGTTGACCTGCCAGAAGGAGCAAGACCCATCGGATGCAAATGGATCTTCAAGAAGAAGATGAAAGCAGATGGAACCATTGACAAGTTCAAGGCCAGGCTATTGGCCAAGGGGTTTTTTCAGAAGCAGGGGATCGACTACTTTGACACTTATGCTCCAGTAGCTCGGATGACAACCATCAGATTATTAATTGCTCTAGCAGCAATACACAAGCTGGTGATACATCAGATGGATGTAAAAACGGCATTCCTTAATGGCGAGCTGACCGAAGAGATCGACATGCAACAACCAGAAGGTTTTGTCATCAGAGGTCTGGAAGACAAAGTCTGCAAGTTGATGAAGTCTCTGTATGGCTTGAAACAAGCTCCCAAAATGTGGCATGAGAAGTTTGACAAGGTGATAAGGTCAAATGGCTACAGGGTCAGTAAAACAGACAAGTGTGTCTATACGAAGTTTGCTGACGGAAGAGGAGTTATCGTATGTCTTTACGTGGACGACATGCTAATCCTAGGTACGGATTTAAGCTGCGTCACAGAGACAAAGAAATTCCTCTCGACCAAGTTCAGTATGAAGGACTTGGGGGATGCCGACGTAATCTTGGGGCTCAAGATCATCCGGACAGGCACTGGAATAGTACTGTCACAATCTCATTATATTGAGAAGATGCTCACTCGCTACGGGTATCAAGATCTTCCTTTTATTGATACACCGTACCGGAGTGATCAGAAGCTGGAGCCAAATTCGAGGGAAAGCGTCAGGCAGTTGGAGTACGCTAGCGTCATCGGAAGCTTGATGTACGCTACTACTGCCACAAGGCCTGACATAGCTTTTGTAGTGGGAATGTTGAGTAGGTTTACTAGCAATCCAGGCGTTGAGCACTGGAAAGCTGTGAAGCGTGTTATGAGATATCTCAAGAAAACTCAGACATATGCACTTTTCTACAGCGGAGATTCGTCAGTAGTGGAAGGCTTCAGTGATGCTAGCTGGTGTTCAGATATGGAGAGCGAGTATTCTACAGGTGGATTCGTATTCACCATGGGCGGAGCTGCTATATCATGGAAGTCGAAGAAGCAGACTATGTTATCTCGCTCCTCCATGGAATCTAAATTCTTTTCATTGGATGCTGCTGCAGATGAAGCAGAGTGGCTTCGGGAGCTTATGTATGATCTTCTGGTGGTTGGGGCTCAGATACCGGCAATACCGATATACTGTGACAACCAGGCGGTAGCAGTAGTGGCATCAAATGAACTCTTCAACGGAAAGAAGAGAACGGTGCGGTTGAAGCACAGAGCAGTACACGATCTCATCAAGAGAGGTGTCATTGCAGTGATTGATGTTCGGAGTCAGGAGAACCTGGCGGATCCGTTCACCAAGGGCCTCAAGCGTCAGCTGATCGATGACATAGCTTGTAAAATGGGCTTGAAGGCATTCTGATATTGTGTTATTACATTCCTACCATAAAGTTTTATGCTATTAGTTCAAAGAGAAATCTACTAGGAATCTAGCTTTTGGTTCAAGGGAGGACTATTAACCAGAAGAATATCAGGAACGGTGGATACTTATCCTATGTGACATGGAGAGGTTACAGACCTACAACCACTGTTGTCTACTGTTGTTTTCTGCGGAAAACGGATCCTGTGGGAAGGTTGGCTTAAATGCCTTAATGAGTTCTCAGGCAGAGTGAATGCCTGGAGTGCTTTACAGAAAGCACGGTAGCACAGCACTACAAGGAGTGTAACTCCATGCTACAGTGGGGTGACTCCACCATGAGGTTCCCAGGTAGGGGTAATGCCTCGGCTTTGCAAGCCAAGTCACAGCGGAGTAGCACCGCAAATAGGCAGGTAGCCTAATGCTGTATGATAATCGTAATAAAGAGAGGTAGACAGCACTACAAAGAGGACGATGTCCTCATGTTACAGTGGCATGACACCACGAAGAGGTACCAGGTAGGGTAAAGCCTCGGCTTTGCGAGCCATGTCATAGCGGCGTAACACCGCACGGAAGCGCAAGGCTTCATGCTGGGTAGTTTGGCACTATAAAGAGGCCTGTGACCTCATGCTACAGTAGTATGACACTACAATGAGGTACCCAGGCGGGGTAAAGCCTCGGCTTTAAGCCATGTCATAGCGACGTAGCACCGCAAAGAAGCACAATGCTTCATGCCATGACTCTTTATAAAGAACTCACCTATAGTGTATGGACAGAGATATCAGGCCGTCTCTTGAGGGTAAACTTGTAGATGCCCAAAAATTATACACTGAATCCAGGCTGGCACAAGGCCTTCAATGTGCAGCCAGAAGCACAGTTGATGTCATTATGTGAGTAGGAAGAATTGCAGTTATGGTGCAGAATTCAAGGCTTAGTCCATTCTTGTATCATGCTATTATTTAACCTATGCGGGAAGATTCAAGTCGTAGCGACATCTCTCCTAATGCATGATGGGCAGTCACTGTGGGGAACGCTCAACCTATATATTGAGATATGGGGGGATTGTTGGTGTTTTTGCCTTTGGACTAGAAAAGATAGTCCCACATCGGCTACACCAAATGGTGAGTATCTCAATATAATGTATTGCTTGTGTTGAGGTGTACACATGAGGTGTAGTGGGGCACAAGTTTGTGCCATGTGGGAGTATTTTCCTAGAAGGAAAAAGGATTAAATCCAACAAAGATGCAAGTTGATTTTTGTTGTGCGGACTCGGACTCGGACACGGACTCCAGGATGTCTCGTGCATGCACGGGAGTGTTCGGGGGGTAGACGTGGACTGGCACACTTCTATGCTGATTGTGGGATGATCTAAAATATCAAACTCTATTTTTGAGTATTGGTATTTTAGTCCCACATCGGATAGGAGAAGAAGTGAAGTCTCAACTCCATTCTATAAGTAGAGCCCTTGGCCTCCTTTGAAAGATGCACCAAGAAGAGAGTGAAGGGAGTCTGTAAAGTCCAGAAAGCCCGTTCAAGTCTCAAATATTGACTTACGAGCGTTCCAGAAGTTCTTCGTAAACTTGCTGGCTCCTGGAAGCTGTTCGTGCTCGTGTGGGGCGAATAAAGCTTTGAGCAACGGTGGTTCATTCACCCCAGCATTTCATTCTCGCCTGTCATCGCTGCTGTTGCCTTTTACAGTAACTTCTTTTTAGAAGCTCTACTGCCGATAGTCGCTTGCACAAAAGTCTCTTTAGATTTTTTGTGTATTACGTAGAATCTTTTTAGATCCTCGTAATTCAGAATCCTCCAGGATCTCTGTTGCACATCTTCTTTAAGGTGTTGCATTTGAAACGTTGTCTTTACAATTGTTTCAGTTTCAGAATTTTCTATCAAAAATTGTGCCTCAGCACTAACATAAGTAGTTGGTGTTTTCTTTTAAGAATGAAGGGGGAGAGAGTTACCCATTCATATCAAGAATGGTGGAATAATTGAGGAAGAGTCGGGCTTGTGGCAAAGGAATCGGGTCAAGAACAAGGATGGTGGTCCTGTTCTCGCATGGGGGAGTTAGGATTTGGAGGAGAAATACAGTAACCATCGGTTACTATATGAATCGGGTTATTAGGTTAGTGGGTTCAAGACGTTTTATTGATTTCTGGTGAAAGGTAAATGGAATAGCGGATTCGGGTTTGGTTGGAATGGGTTTAGAGAGTTATGGGTTAAATAATAGGCTAAGCGAATGGTTGGGGTTATTTATAAACAATGGGTTTGTTAGTTGAATGGGCTTAATAAAATAAAATACTAATGGGTTTTGATGAATAAGCTTCACTATAATCTATTATATCCTTAACTTATATAATCATATATACCAATACTATAATTAATATTACCAGCCATTATACATATACAAATAAATCTAAATAAATAAATTAGGGGGGGTTTAAAGTCTGCCCAACTTACATAAATTTTGTCCTCAAAATTAAACTAAGGCATGATGTGAAAGACAATAAGATTAAGTGCGGAAGAAAAATATCTTTTACGTCAAATTATACCTTGATCCTCGAATTTTAGGGAGAACGAACAACAAGATATAATGGAAGGATTCGCTTCTATAAATTCTGGTAGTAGTATTTCTAAGATTTGCTACTATACGACAATCATCAAGCCAATAACTATTATAGAGCTACTACGTATCCTATTGCGACTATCATGTAACTACTAGCTCTTACCCTCATTAGCTTCTCTTGGTGTATGCGAACCCTCAACAGTAATAACGAAAGCTTATGCCCTTGTTGTTGTGGCTCACCTATTGGAGGAGCTGATGGCGGTGGCATGGATCCTTCAGTGCGCCTTTCTAGACAACCTTGGAGCTGGTGTTGATCAGAGCCGCAATATAGACAGTGCCCTAGTCTACGGCGATAATCACTTTAATATGTCATTTCTTCTTGCAATAAGGGTATATAGGAAGCTCTGGGCTCTTATATGGGGATGCTCGTGGTTGCTGATGTGCTGAGGAACGTCTTTCTGGTCCTCCAGATGTGGGTCGAATTGCTGCTTTTGCTAAAATAGGATGCCTCTTCTCTATTGGTTTCTGATGACGAATGGCTTCTTGTATCTTTATTGTACTACGAACTGCGGCATGCGTCGTGTGTGCTACGGTCCCGGTCAACTGTCGTAAATCAAAGTTAAGGCCTTGATGAAATCTTTTCGCTCTTTCCCTTCTTCATCAACTAACGAAGGCGCGAATCTACTCAAGCGGCTGAACTCGGCGTCATACTCGTCCACGGTTATCTTGCCTTGGCGCAAACTTTTGAACTTCTGTTGCAACTCGAACTTGACGGAGGTTGGAAAGAAACGCCCGTTGAAGAGCTTGCTGAATTCCTCCCAAGTTTGGTTGTTCCCCAAACTTCTCTATTGATCCTCCCACCAATGGTGTGCAAGGTCCTCCAGTTGGATTCGAATCGTTGTTACCCACTTTTCCTTCGGTAATTCAGAAGCCTTGAGCATATTCTCTATCTTTGCTAGCCAAGCGGTAACTTCGTTTGGAGTCTCAGTTCCTTTGAAGGTTAGCGGGATCATGTTCTGAAACTTGTCTATCGTACCTTCCTTGCTTGCTAGAATGTTTGCCTTATAAGCTTATTTTGTAGATACTACATTTGCATCAATTGCTAAAAGAACTGGTACATCGACGGTATATCGGGATGCTGGGGTTATTGTTGTAGCAACGCATCTGGCATCTTTAGAGTAAACTGGCGAGGTGGTGGAATATCGTCCCTTCGAAATCTTGAGGTGTGCAGATGCGGCTGATTGCTCTCTTGAGTGGGTTGACCTCTAAGTGTTTATGGAGTTCCATCAGCAGGTGTCACAACGATAATTGGTGGAGTGTCAACAGGAGTTGTACATCTATCTTGTGGATCCATTATCTGCATAAAAAGAAAACTGTTACCCGGGGACGGATTCAAGCAGGATGCGAGTCAAAAGAAATTTTCGAAGTTAAATTATAGGAGTCAAATACGATACAAGTCAATGTGGATGAGATTCTATTTTTGGTCTAGTCTTATCCGCAAGCCCGTTCCGTACAATAACGTAACTGAAACGGCTAACTCGACCTGCATGGGCTACCACAAAAATAATGTCACACCCCAATCCCAAATTTTATGGGACCAGCACGTGACTTGGCCAGCTGGCACATACTCGAGGGCTAAACAATGCCATGGGAACCCCTCAAGCATGCACTTATGCTATATATAAAGGGCTCAAGTACAGTATATAAGTCAGAAGTATTTTCTATATCTCATCTACAAAAGAACCAACAAAAGAACCAACTGATAAAATAAGTGTTGGAACAAGAAACAAAACCAAAGTGCAGCAATGATAAATAAAGTAGTCTCGGTGGAGATAAATTCACTTCTATTAGACTAATTATTGGAAACAAGTAAAAGACATAATGAAAATCTTGGTGAGCCACGCTCACACGAACTCAGGTGGATCGTTCTCCTCGTGATCTGTAACGGGTACTCCTGTGTCGGGTCCTGAACCAGAAATCTGTATATATTCCTCGTTTATACCTAGAGAAAAGTCCAGGTCCTCAAGGGATATAGCAAGATACATAATATACAAGCCTTCAATATAATATATCTAGCATGCATGGAAAGGCAACAATGAAATTATGAAACAACTGCAAGTACAAGGAAAGAATACCACAAGAAAATAACTCTACACATGGTGACATGTCATAGAGAATAAAATATGAGTCATGGCTATCAAATAATCATGTAATAATGATCGCAGTCCGGTGAGGCACTAACAGTCCTAAAACAGGTTTCTATTGCAGCCCAGTGAGGCGGTAAAGACCGAGTGGTAATAGCCATGCCTATCATAACACTCTCTCTACTAAGGAACTAGAAAGTCAAGTATGTCTCGATAAGTCAAGTGAACAGAATCTAGGTTCATAGGTGAAGTGAACGATGAAAGAAACAGACACAAGTGGCACTTATGCTAATAAACGAAAGGAAGAGACGCATGACATATGTGAATAAAGTTACGTAAGGCACAAAAATAAGGAATAATAAATACATGTAAATAAACTGTTTGTATTTGGCAAGGTATACTTGCCTAATGCTAATGCCCAATATTTGTTACAAACATGGTCACCAAGTCCAAGAAGCCTAGACACAAGTACATCCACATATGCATATATAGAAACACAATGTTAATATCCTACAAAATAAATAGGCTTGCATCTATATTATGATTGCATCCCTTTTTCTAATGTTCCAACTATTTATTCAAATCTTTGGACATGTTTTATACCAACATCTATTTTAATTATACATATAGGCTTATACTGATGTAGCGTAGAATCCTAGTCCCTCTAGGATTCCTTTTCTTTTCCTCTTCCCTCTTGGATTCCTTTTTCTTTTCTTTACTTTTTTTATAATCCTATTTGTGATAGGATTCTTATTTTAACTTTATTTTTTATTAGGATAGATTTTATCTTTATTTTATTAAGATTAGGTTGTCACAAAAGTCCTATAAATAGGCACCTTTTGTATGCAATCGAAAACAACTTTTAATCAATAAAATTCTTCTTTAAAGTTTGAGATTTGTTCTCTTATTTTCTTGGTCGTGGACTCGACTGTTCTGTGAATTCGAAAGCCCCTCGCTTGAGGTTTTCAAACAACCTTCGTGCGGACCCCTCACAAAGCCCTCCGTCGAAGTTTTTGCAGCACCGCTTCGCTCTCACCAAGCAACGGTGGTCCAGTTATTGTCATCACCGATCGACTTGGCCATTGCCAAGTACGAAGGTAATCCCGTTCCGCTATCCCGCTGCGTCAAGTGGTATCAGAGCTCCACGGATCGAGGATTCCAATTCGTTTGGAAATCTTTGGGAATCTTTCTTTCTCAAAACAACAATGGCGAAACCTGTCACACGTGAGGAGTTTGATGCCATGTCTAATAACATTAAAGCCTTGTCAAAAAAAGTTGATGTCCTGTCTGACAAATTAGATGGAGTGCTGGGATTTCTTGGAATCAAATCCAACGAAGTTGTTGATATTACGGAAATACCGCCTACAGAGACAAGAGACGCAAATGCTCGTCCTACTACCAGTCGTACACAAAAGGGTCCACATCGTGGCCACAACAGTGGGGCCCCTGACATAGAATACTGCGAAGACAACGACGACGATGATTTCAGCCTGCACGGATCCCATCGTCATGGCCCCCAAACCATCTATGTAAACCAACAACGACGGAGCTATACATACCAACGATGGGGGCAAGGTGACTACAAAGGAGGAGGTGATTTCAAAATAAAGATGGATCTTCCCTCTTTCAACGGTCGACTACACATTGAAGACTTTCTTGACTGGCTCACAGAAGTAAAACGCTTCTTCGAATACATGAACATCCCTAAAGAGAGACAGGTTTACCTTGTAGCCTATAGGCTTAAGGGAGGTGCCTCTGCTTGGTGGAAACAACTCGAGTACATCCGTGCGAGAGTCGGCAAAGCTCCTGTATGGAATTGGCCAAAGATGCGACGACAGCTACGACAAAGATTTTTACCTCCAGATTATCAGCAGATTCTCTATCGTCGATATCAAAATTGAACACAAGGTACAGGAACTATAGCTGACTACACAAAAGAATTCTTCAAACTTTTGTCCCGTAATTATATGTATGAAACAGATATTCAACTGGCGACCCGTTATCTTGGCGGCCTAAGGAAAGACATCCATGATCAACTATACCTGCAAAATATATACACACTCAATGAAGCAATCACCTTTGCAGAGAAGGTAGAACAAAAGATTGAGAAGTTTAAGCGTCCACAGAGCCGTTTCAGTGCTAACAACCATGGATCAATAACAAAGGATGATCGGACACCAAATCAAGCTGCCAAATATTCTAAAAAGGGCAAAGGACCAGCAGACCCTAATTCTCTCTCCCCGACGGCACCATCAAAAGTACAGGTCCCATAAAAAGTTGCCAAACCTCAGCAAACTGCCAATCCATACAGCAAACCAAGAGAAAACAAGTGCTACAGTTGCAACGAAGTCGGACATCTGTCCAACAGCTGCCCCCTTAGAGCACAAGTTGCCTTTGTTGACTATGAAGACGAAGAGGGAGGAGAAGAACACTCAGGAGAAGAAGAGGTCCTTCCTGAAGATGATGGTGAACAACTAGTATGTGTCGTTAGGCGTCTGCTACTAGCCCCAAAGATTGAAGAACCACCCCAGCACCACAATATCTTTCGAACCCGATGCAAGGTCAAAGACAAGTTATGTGACATCATCATTGACAACAGGTGTATAGAGAACATTGTTTCAAGAGTAATGGCAGAGAAGATGAAACTGACCAAAGAAGCACACCTGGCTCCATATAAGATTGGCTGGATTCAACAGGGACACAACATGGTCGTCTTCGAAGTTTGTCGTATACCCTTCTCCATCGAAAAGACCTATAAAGATGAAGTCATGTTCGATAGTGTCGATATGGACTCTTGTCACATCATCCTCGGTCGGCCATGGCAATTTGATAAAAATATCACATACCGGGGAAGAGACAACACATATTCTTTCCTTCAAAATAGACGACATCTCACTCTTCATCCATTAGCACCGGATGATATTCCTAAGACCAGTCAACAACAACAAAAGACCGTAATGATTGTTGATGGTCAAGAACTTGAAAGCGGTCTTGAGAAACAAAAAGAACTCTATGCGTTGGTTGTATCGGGTAAAGCCGAAGTATTCCATACCAACATTTCTGAAGTAGTCCAGCCTTTACTACAAGAGTTCCCCGACATCATGCCGAATGAACTGCCTAGCGAATTGCCACCAATGAGAAACATTCAACATGAAATCGATCTCATCCCAGGTTTTAGACTTCCAAATATTCTATATTATCGGATGAGCCCCAATGAATGCAAAATCCTCCAAGACCAAGTTGAAGAATTGGTCCAAATAGTCTTGATCAGAGAGAGCCTCAGTCCTTGTGCAGTTCTCGTCTTGCTAGTGCCAAAGAAAGACGGGTCGTTGCGTATGTGCATCGATAGTCGGACTATCAACCGCATCACCGTTAGGTATTGCTTTCTCATACCTCGACTAGAAGACATGTTGGATATGCTTGTTGGGTCTAAAATTTTCTCAAAGATCGATTTGAAGAGCGGATACCATCAAATCCGAATTCGACCTGGTGATGAATGGAAAACTACTTTCAAGACCCGTGAAGGACTCTACGAATGGCTTGTTATGCCTTTCGGACTTTGAAATGCACCAAGTACGTTCATGCGCCTTATGAATCAAGTTTTGAAGCCATTGATAGAAAAGTTCGTAGTCGTCTACTTTGACAATATCCTGATCTATAGCCATAGCCAAACTGACCATCTGAAGCACCTCAGGGAAGTTCTCAAACTTCTTTGAATTAATAAACTCTTATGTCAATCTCAAGAAGTTTAGCTTTCTTAATAACCAACTTATTTTCTTAGGATTTGCTATTAGCGCCAGTGGCCTTAGTGTTGATAAAAAGAAGATTAGAGCAATTCATGACTGGCCCACTCCAAAGACAATGACTGAAGTACGAAGCTTTCATGGCCTCGCCAATTTTTATCGACGATTCATTCGTAATTCAGCACTATTGTAGCACCATTGACAGAATGCATGAAGAAAGAAAAATTCATCTGGACTCCTGAAGCTGAAGCCAGTTTCATACTCATCAATGAGAAGCTATCTACGGTGTCAGTCCTATCACTGCCCAACTTTGACAAGCTGTTTGAAGTTAAATGTGATGCCAGCATAGTGGGCGTTGGTGCTATACTAATACAAGAAGGAAGACCAATTGCCTTTCGTAGCGAGAAGCTAAGTGAAGCTTAACGAAAATGGTCAACTTATGAGCAGGAGTTCTACTCGATCGTACAAGCCATCAAAGCATGGGAGCACTACCTCATCCAACAGCCATTTATCCTACATACAAACAATAAAGCTTTATCTTTCATAGACAATCCCTATAACACAAATCGAATGCATGCTAGATGGATTCAGTTTCTTCAGCGCTTTTCCTATACCATCAAGCACAAGGCCAGAGTTCAGAACAAAGTAGCTGATACCATAAGTCGTCGAGCCGACCTCCTCATCACTTTACATCAAGAGGTCATTGGGTTTGAATACCTCAAGGAACTCTACCTGGAAGACAAAGATTTTCAACAAGCATGGGAAGATTGTCAACCAAACAGAGCTGCAAATGGATATCACATCCAAGAAGGCTATCTCTTCAAAGGAAATCAGTTGTGCATTCCTTGTAGTTTCTTGCAAAAATATATTATTAGAGAACTCCATGGTGGAGGTGGAGGTGGATATTTCGGTCGAGATAAGACGCCAGCCATAACCGAAGAAAGATATTATTGGCTGCAATTGAGAAAAAAAGTTGAGGGACATGTCCGCAGTTGTCCTATATGCCAAGTTGCCAAGGGCCAAGAACAGAATACTGGTCTTTATATGCCTCTTCCAATTCCCGAAGGACCTTGGGAAGGCATTTCCATAGACATTATTCTTGGCTTACCACAAAAACAGTGCGGTGCTGATTCTATCTTTGTCGTGGTAGACATATTCTCTAAGATGGCACACATTATTCCATATCGTAAGACATCCTATGCGACTCATATTGCTCTCCTTTTCTTTCGAGAAGTCATGCGTCTTCATGGTGTGCCAAATTTAATCACTTCAGATAGAGATACTAAGTTTCTGTCACATTTCTGGAAAACATTATGGGAAAAATTGGATACATCACTACAATATAGCAGTAATAGTCACCCACAAACTGACAGACAAACAGAGGTCATGAACCGCATACTTGGAAACATATTGCGAAGCTTAGTTGGAATACGACCTAAGCAGTGGGATCTGGCTTTATCATAGGCTAAATTTGCTTATAACTGCATGCCTAACAGATCAACTAGAAAAAGCAATGTTTGCTATTGTCTACTCACCTCAGCCACGACATATTTTAGACCTCGTCTCTCTGCCTAAGACTCCGGGTCGAGACATTGGTGCTGAGCATATGTTAGAGCGGCATCAATTAATATATAATGAAGTGAAACAACAACTCGAAGAATCTTATACCAAATATAAAGCAGCTGCTGATCAGTGTCGCCGCCGTAAGGTCTTTCATGAGGGAGACTTGGTCATGGTTTACTTACATAAGGAACGTTTTTTTACTGGCTCCTACAACAAATTGGCGAAGAACAAGATCGGACCATTTCAAGTTCTACGCAAGCTAAATGATAATGCTTATGTGATTGATCTCCCTGAAGACATGCAGATCTCTCCAACCTTCAATGTTGCCGATCTTTACGAATACTTTCCACCTGGCGAACCGCTTTATTCTGATAAGAACTCAGGGATGAGTTCTCTTGAAGCAGGGGAGACTGATGTAGCGTAGAATCCTAGTCCCTCTAGGATTCCTTTTCTTTTCTTCTTCACTCTTGGATTTCTTTTTATTTTTTTTACTTTTTTTATAATCATATTTATGATAGGATTCTTATTTTGACTTTATCTTTTATTATGATAGATTTTACCTTTATTTTATCAGGATTAGGTTGTCACAAAAGTCCTATAAATAGGCACCTTTTGTATGCAATCGAAAATAACTTTTAATCAATAAAATTCTTCTTTAAAGTTTAAGATTTGTTCTCTTATTTTCTTGGTCGTGGACTCGACTGTTCCGTGGATTCGAAAGCCCCTCGCTTGAGGTTTTCAAGCAACCTTCATGCGGACCCCTCACAAGGTCCTCCGTCAAAGTTTTTACGGCACCGCTTCGCTCTCACCAAGCAACAGTAGTCCAGTTATCGTCATCACCGATCGACTTAGCCATTGCCAAGCACGAAGGTAAGCCCGTTCCGCTATCCCGCTGCGTGATATACTGTATGTATATAAACTTCTTTTTCGTATATTAAATGAATTGAAATAACTAAACTAGAGGGGGTTCTTATGTTGTAATAACTAAGCACCAATTAGGAAAGCTAGCTAATATTTAAAGAGAAAAGATTATATTTCCTGTACACAAGCCGAACAGACCATCCTCTTCTTATTTACTTTTAGCTATGCTTATATTAGAAACTATTTGGCCCCTTAATAAAAGTATGAAGTATTCTATGTAGTTTAATTCCCTTAGAGAGAGAGGCAACACCCAAGACTTATGTGAACTTGTGCACACAAGTTCCCACTCACGAACAGTCCAATATTTTGCTATTGTTCTAATCATCTATACCTTATCCATCTTAATAGAATACTTGTATGGGAACAGTATAACATTGTTATAAACTGTAAGATGAAACTCTTGTACCTATTTATCAAGTTACTAGTTTCAAGCTTATCGGGTCTGTCGTTGTTGTTAGTTCTTCCTTAGGGTCGAGGGGTATGACCCGATGGCAGCATCGGCCCCGGGCTATCGAGGTCGTGATGTTCGTACTGAATTGATGGAATTGGCAAGAGAAAGGTGCAACAAATCTAGAAAGTGTCACAAACCCTCCACGTGACTGTCACCGATGCTCCGGTGATGCACTGGTCTGAACGATCACGACCACTAGACGGTGAGGCTACCTCGACGTGGCTGAGCGCTACTAAGGGAAATGCAAGGCTCGAGCGACATTCAGTTGTACGTAATATCGAGGGAGCAGACATCGATGCTCGCGGCTTAAGCGGTAGCGACGAGGTATGCGGGGCTACGCGGGGAGTTGGGTTGACGGTATACCCTCGTCATGAGTCGCTGGCTCGATAAGTCAGGATCATCAGCTCTCCAATGGAGTGGATGCTTAGAGAATGTTTTGTGGCCGACTCTAGATGATTCAAGTGAGAAGAAGGTCAGGAAATTGGTGTTTTCTTTTAAGAACGAAGAGAGAGAGGTACCCATTCTTGTCAAAAATGGTAGAATAGTTGAGGAAGATTCTGGCTTGTGGCAAAGGAATCGGGTCGGGAACAGGGTTGGTAGTCATGTTCTCGTACGGGAGGGGGTTAGGATTTGGAGGAGCAATATGTTTCACTTAACAAAATGCCTAAAACTTTGGCCTTTGAAAATAAAACGAGAAAAAGTACAAGAAGTACAAATTGTTGTGGGAAGTATTGCTATGGAAGTCTGATCTGAAGGCGATCACTTTGTTCCTTGGACCATACGATGATGATGAAGATCACTGCTAGAAGATGAACAACTGGAAGAACTAAGTCACCAGAAAGGTATCGACGCACTTGGGCACTGATGGCGAGGCCGAATGCTTTCCTGCTTTGCTTCACTCTGTTCTGGAAAAAAAGTTGAAGAAGAATTCTCTCGAAAAATCAAAGTCTCTGGGCTCTGATTTCTGTATTCTCTGCTCTGTCTCCGTCTCTGTGTGTCTCTTATATGAAAAAAAGTCTATTTATAGACTTAGCTTTTTATGCGTAAAACTCAGCAAAGTCCTGTCTTTACGCTAGTAACTGCCACCCATGACTGAAGTCATCCTCTGCACACGTTGACACGTGTCCCATCATTTCAATAAGAATAGGATGCACATACAAACATTCCTCGAGATGTGTGGCATGAAAGCCACGTAGACAAACCACGTTCCAAAGTAGTCAGGAAGGATAGGGCATAAAAATAACCCAAATATACTCTGAGTGTAAAGTAGTAGACTAGGCGTAAAATAGCCCTAAAATGGACTTCTCGCGTAAAGTGGTTGATAAAACAACCTTGAGCGTAAAAGGTAGCCCAAATAAACTTTATACACACGTCAACTTTGAGCGTAAAAAGCTCATATAGTATTCATGCATAAAAGAAGCCATCTTGTGAGCGTAAAATAGCTCAGTCTACATACTAAACGACAATATTGGTTTCTGTGTAAAACAAATCCCTTCGAATTCTGTGTTATACGCAGTCAGTAGATCTTTATGTCAGACCCATTATCAATTTATATTAAATGCATGATTTGACAACCTGTCTCTGGCGTAAAATAGTTGGCCTGTCCCTGGCGTAAAGTAGCTGACCCATCCCTGGCGTAAAGTAGTTGGCGTAAAACAGCTCTTTTGAGTGTAAAGCTCTATCTCTTTGACTCAGTCTATGAAGCACTTTTTACGCTCCTATAAGACCCCCTTCAAAGTTTTCAAATATTTTTTCAAAATTTGAAATACTTTGAACAGAAGCGTAAAATTCGGGTTTTGACCATTCAGCGTAAAGATTGGGAAATGGCGCCGGTCAATACTCACTGTCATAATGAATTTCCTCTCGAAACATTCGAATTCCTCTTCGTCTTCCCGATTTGCATTGATAATGTTTAATTTCCCATAGGGAATATGAAGGGTTAATTGATTGTATATAAGAAAAAGCTTTTCATTCTCAATTCTCATCTTCATATTGTCATGGCACCGAAGAAAGAAATAGAGGCTGAAAAGACTCAAGGATCAAAGCTTGACCTAGAGGTAGAGGTCGATCAATCGCTGCGAGCGCGCAACTTTATGGAGTGCTTTGGATTGACTCCAGCGATCTTCGATTGTATAAATGGTGGTCCCTCAACTGCCTACGAAGGATCAGGTGATGCTGAAGCATTCCTCAATTTAATGCGTCGTTCTGGAATTCATAATGTACATGAGTTGGGCGCCTCCCTTCGTCAACCCAACGAAGGAGAGAAGAAAAAATAATGTTTTGTGTAAGAGTGTATTATGACACTCAACTTATCTGTAGGGGCCTACTCTTTATAAAATAAAATCCTGGTGTTATCTCCACATTTATTCTCGTGATGCATTAATATAGGATCATTCTACATCTTTGACTGTTTCCATGTTTGTTCATTCCCAAGAAAAACAAAACAACACGTGGCAACTGTCCTGTGGTCATGAGCGCCTCTTATTAGGATCTTTCCCGAAATAGACTCACACCAACTATTTTTTCGACCCTTTATAAATAGCAGAGTTAAAGAATGTTTACACATTCTCATTCTCATTCTTTTTCTCCGAAGATAGATTTTTGCAAGATTTCATTCTCCAACAAGAGATTGATAATGACGATGCTTTACGATGTCGTTCCTCTGTACGCTAGGTCACCAGACGTTGATTCAACAACTCTTAGGGCCGAACCATCTGATTTTGATGGTAAGTTTGATTTACATAAAAGGGGCAGGGTGCACTCTTTTTTTTATTTAAAACAAGGTGCACAATTGGCTGCCTTTGAGCTTTTATTGAAAACAAACGCCTATCTTTGATAGATAAGGCACGCCTACTGAAAACGAGCGCAAATCCTTGATAAATAAGGAGAACATGAAACACGGGCGCAAAGCCTTGTTAGATAAGGTGCACATGAAACACGAGCGTAAATCCTTATTAAATAAGGTGCGCGAGCATCAGTTTTTAATTGACCAGTTTACGCCTGATGATACTTCTGTTGAAATTTTTTCTCTACTTTTTTCTGCAGCAGCTTGGCTAAAAAACTTTTCCAGAACTGGCATTGGCGACTTGGATGCTGTGAGGAGCATTCTTCTGACATCAACATCAGGGAGCTCATGCGCTTTTGACGCACAAATCAGACAACTCAGAACTCTTCGTGGGATAAAAAGGTCTTCCTCAGATGGTAGGAAGAGCCTTTATATACGGAAAGTTGGATGGTGGAGTCAACTCTATCCCGAGAAATTGGGTAGTAGAGTTCCTTTCACGGCAGAACTAGGAATCGCATCCCAATGCTGGATACATTCCTATTTCTTCTGAAGAGCCGTTATTTCTACACCAGTTGTATTGACAGCAACGCGTCTTCGAGCTGCCATACTATGGGGTTCTTCTCTCGTCTGAGAGAGAAGACCAGAGTTAATTCCTACTGCTCTAGTCGCCATTGAGGCTCAAACAGCAAGGAATTGACACCAACAACGAATCCGATAAAGAAGATCCAAAGAAGAAATAGATCTCGATTAGGTCATTGTTGTCGTATAGAATGAAAATCCAAGATGTAATAGATTTCCATTATGATTTGTAAGAAAGTCTAAGAAATGTAATAGACTTTTATGATGATAAAGTGAGAATGGAAATGACAAGTCTTCTATACTCAATAATTTGTATCTATCCAGAGGTAATATGGACATGATAGATAATAAAATCTTATTTTCTGTTTAGAGTATATAATACTATCAGAGGTAATATGGACATGATAGATCATAACAACTCAAAGAAAAAAAATAGATTAATATCTATTCAGAGGCCAAATGGATATGATAGATAGGAAATACAAGCAGATTTAATATTTATTCAGAGGTCATGATAACATGATAAATAACAAATCCGACTTTTTATACCAACTGGTAAGATAAAAGATTAAAAAAAATTCTTCGAAGAGACAAGTTACCAGCTTAACCAAACATTGGTAGCTGGAGAAATAAGAAGACAGACGTCATTGAGAGTATACGTCAATATCGATGAAAGAATGAATGAACCAACGTTTCTTTCGGAAAAAAAGAGAAGGTCAATTCAATTCCACAATTAAATGGATGAATCTGATGTAATGAATGAACGGGTCCTTTCGGGAATGAAAAGTTGTTTTCAATTTCCCAGACCGGTTCATTAATAGCTCTCTCATATAAATAGATGAGAACTTTTTATAAAGCTTCATCCTTATTTCCACTGCTTTATCGAAAATGTCTTCTAAGGGCGTGCAGCAAAAGAATGAAGTATCCATGAAGGTTGAGGACGTCATCGAGACGCGCCCCGTTGAGCCAATTGTGTCAGGCCCAACCGAAATAGACGAAAGCTCTTCTACGCCCAAGCCACCGCAAGACATCCTCGCTTTCTTAGTAGAGCCAGGGAAAACTCCTGAAGAAGAGGCACTGAGGGTAGCTGCCTGCAAGTTTTTTGTGAACTCAGGCAACGATGTCTTCGATACATTGGCAGACTATGTATTTAATAAGGAAGGCAGTGGTCCTCGTCCTTAATCCTTTGTTCTGAACAAAAATAAAAATAAAAGAGATTTTATTTTCATTCTGTCTTTTTTTATACATAGTACTTCTTAAGAAATTTGCCATTGACCGGCATCATGAGTAGATCTCCATTGGGCTTGGATAACCGATAGGCGCCATTGGAAAATACAGTCTCGATTACATAAGGGCCTTCCCATTTTGCTTGGAATTTCCTTTTGCTTTTGTGAGTCATCACCATCGGTCTTCGAACAGCTAATACTAGTTCACTGACTTTGAATACCCTCTCTTTAACTTTACGATTGAAAGTTCGAGATATATGGGCTTGATATAGTTCAATATGCTGTTGCACTTGAAGACGCTTCTCGTCCAATCCTTCAAGTTCTTGGAGTCGTAAGCGATCATTATTCTCTGTAGTTAGCTCATTAGCAATGGCTATTCGAAGAGATGGAATCCAAATTGCCAATAGAAGGACAGCCTCACATCCATATACCAATAAAAATGGTGTAAACCCAGTAGGAGTTCGGACTGTCATTCGATAAGCCCATAAACATTCTCCAAGTTTCTCATTCCAATCATGTTTATTAGAAGAGACAAACTTTTTGAGAAGTTTGATGATCGTCTTGTTGAAAGCTTTGTCTAAACCATTAGCAGCTGGATTATAAGCCGTAGAAGCCAGATTTTGAATTCGATTCTTATCACAGAACCGATAAAATGCCTGACTGGCAAATTGTGGTCCATTGTCATAAATTATCTGTCGAGGAATCCCGAAACAAAAAATGACATGGTGTTTAATGAAGCTGATCACATTAGATGTTTTTACTTCAGCAAGGGAAACTGCTTCTGCCCACTTAGAAAAGTAATCGGTTATAGTCAATATAAACCGATGTCCTTTAACAGAAGGGGGGTTAATAGGCCCAATAATATCCATGCCCCAAGCTTCGAAGGGCTAAGAGGCTGCTGTAGGATGTAGAAATTCAGACGGTTGATGAATAAAATCAGCATGAATCTGACATGCTTTACACCTTCTGGCATAGTCTACAGCATCTGCTATCATAGAAGGCCAATAATACCCCATTCTTCGAATACGGTCTTGTAATTTCGGACCTGGTTGATGAGCACCACAGACACCATCATGAGCCTCACGGAGTGTCTGCTTGGCTTCACTCTCGGAGAGACAGCGCAATAAAAGTCCATCATATGAACGACGGTATAGCATATGTAAAGATGAATCATAATAAAATCGAAATGATCGTCTCTTAATTGATGCAGCTTCTTTTGGATCTTCAGGTAAAATCCTATGAACCGCATAATCAATGAATGGACTTCTCCAATCCCTCTGCTGGAAACTTAACTCTGTAGTATAACTCTATTCAATATACAGATTATTTTTTACACAGAATAAGTCTCGGTCCAATAAAGTAATTATATTTTGTCTTCGAATTGGAACAGCCAAGTCTGCAGCTAAGCTAGCAAGAGAATCAGCTTTCACATTCTGAGAACGTGGTACGAATTCGATGAAGAATCCTTTGAATGAAAGGACCAACTCGATTACCACTTTATGATAAGGGATGAGATCAGGATTTCTGACTTCATAAGTCCCTTTAACTTGATTAACAATCAGTTGAGAATCTCCATAAGCTTCTAGGAATTCAATATCCAATTGTTTTGCTACTTGGAGACCAATCAATAGAGCATTATATTGTGCTACATTGTTGGAGCATGGCTCATTGAGAGAATAAGCACGGTATATGACTATTTTATCAGGAGAAACCAAGACGATTCCTACCCCAGAGATAATATTACCTTTAGGTCCAACCCGTGATGCTCCATCAAAATATAATTGCCAGATGTCATCCTTCAAAGTCATGTTGCAATCCACGACTTCATCTGGAATGTCCTCATATAACTTTGATGTTTCAGGTATAGGGTGAGCAGCTAAGAAATCAGCTAATGCTTGACCCTTCACTGATTTTTGAGGTACATAAACCATGTCATAAGGAGTGAGCAACATCGCCCAGGTAGCTAACCTAGAGTTAAGAATGCTCGGTTTTTTCATCAATACCCGAATGGAATTTATTCTAGAAATGACATGAATAGTCTGTCATGTCACATAATGTCTTGTCTTTTGGACAGTAAAAACCAAATCCAGACATTCCTTTTCTACTGGAGTATACATGTATTCAGCTCCGACCATCATTCGGCTGAGATAATAAATTGCTTGTTCATGACCCATATCACTTTTCTGTGCAAGAAGAGCACCAAGTGAATGATCCAAGGCTCAAACATATAGCAAAAATGGTCTTCCTACCACTGGAGGTAACAGAAAAGGTCGATTTGTAAGGTATTGCTTGATGTCATTGAAGGCTTTCTGACATGCTTCATCCCAAACAAATGATACACCCTTCTTTAATAGACGGAAGAAAGGTTGACATCTCCCAGAGAGATTAGATATAAATCTTCTGATATAAGCAATGCGACCCTGAAAGCCACGGAGTTCTTTCAGATTACGAGGAGGACGCATTTCAAGAATTGCTTTAATCTTATCAGGATCAACATGGATACCCTGAGAAGTAATGACAAATCCTAAAAACTTGCCACTGGAAACTCCTAAGAAAGACTTAGTAGGGTTCATTTTCAATTGATGTTGACGCATCAATTCAAATACTGTCTTCAAGTCTTGAATGTGATCATCTTTTGATCGACTCTTAACAACAATGTCATCTACGTAACATTCAACTGTCTTCCGTAGATGTTCTTGAAAGATGTTGCTCATAGCCCGTTGATACGTGGCACCGGCATTTTTAAGACCAAACGGCATAACCGTATAGCAGTAAACCCCAAGGGGTATACAAAAAGCAGTATGCTTATCATCTTCTGGATGCAACTTAATCTGATTGTATCCTGAGAATCTATCCATGAAAGACATGCGTTCAAAACCGCATGTATTGTTTATCATGACATCGGTAATCGGAAGTGGAAATTCATCCTTTGGACAAGCTGCATTAAGATCTCGAAAATCTATGCAAACTCGGACTTTTTCGTTCTTCTTCATAACAGGAACAATGTTGGCAACCCAGTCTGGGTGTTGTTCTTCACGAAAAAAGCCACATGTGATCAACTTTTTGACTTCCGCCTCAATTACATCCATCATATCTGGTCTAAAATGCCGTTGCTTGTTGTTTTACAGGCTTGGCATTAGGAAGAATATTGAGTTTATGAGTAGCAACTTTAGGATCTAGACCCGGCATATCCTCATAACTCCATGCAAAGATATCAATATATTCTTTGATCAGTTTTATCAACTCTTCCTTTTCATCCTCAGAAAGGTTTTTATTGATGAATATTGGTTTGGACGTAGTTCCATCTCCAACATCAATCTGGACAATCTCATCCTCTGTAGGTGGCTGTCGCTGTTCAAAATAAAGTTCCCATTGAGTGTCCATCTATTGAGCTCAAGGATCATTTTCAAATGGTTCAGATTCACCATCAGTTTGAACCATGTTGACAGAGAATATTTGCTCAGATTCATCATAATAACCTCATCTAACATATGAGGAGTGAGACATATCAGATTCGATAAATTGGATTTCTTTCGAATCTGATGATTGTGAAGAGCTAGAAGAGAATTCTTCTTGTATATCATCATTAAACATGTGGGACGGATCATATCCCAACCCATGACGAGTTTTCTGGTAAAATGGATCACCACATAATGGTAATCGTCTACCCTTGCCTTGATTGAGACCTTGCATAGTCTTCAAATCATATCCCATATTCTGGATAATCTTGAGAGATTGTTGACTATATTTGTAATTCGGATTTTTTCTTTATCTTTATCTCTCAGATCATCTGTCTGAGCAATAGGGATATTTCTAGCTAGGCCAAACACAATTTGGTGTTTATTTTTCTTATCAGACAGAATCATGAAATAAGATTCTTCGTGACGTCTATAAGTTACACAAGCTTGTGATGAAGCGACTACAGGAAGAAGATAGGGAGAATATGTTAGGAACCTTTGAGCATAAGGTCCAACATCGACATGAGGAGGAAAGGAATTTTCCTTATGGTCAATGTATAAGGTTTTCTTTGTGTCTATGTCGTCTTTATACTGATGACTTTGATCATCAGAAGATAAAGTCATTCTTTCAACAAATTTGACAGCCATATACTCAAAAAGGAAATCGTCATTGATATTAGAAAGTACAGAATGATCAATATTTACATCATTTACAATTTGACTGCTACGCTTTGGATTAATCACTAATGGACTATCATCCGTCTTCTGCGTAGACTTGCCAAGATTGACGATCAATGGTGGTTCTGGATCATTCGTACGAGAAGTACGCCCTTTGACTTTGATTATAAGAGGTTGAATTTGGCTCTTAGCAGGAACATTCACTGATTCCTCAGATGAAGCTTGAGTTTTTCCTTTGACCTTGATCATCAGAGGTTGATTGTTGACAGGATGGGGTTGGATTCGCCCTTTGACTTTGATCTTCAAAGGTTGCTCTTCTGGCGGATCTTCATTAATAGACTGATCTTCGGCAGATGATCAATCTTCAGCCATGTCTGATATCTCCTTTACATGCTCTTGTTTATAGAGCATTGAATCAGAAAATTAAGCTTTGACACCCTTGAAAGGATTGGATATCAGCAAACTCAGTCTTCACAACCCCTTGAGAATCTACGTACTTGAAGCATTGGTGGAGAGTTGAAGGCACGATGTTATGCTCATGTATCCACGGTCTTCCAAGAAGGATGTTGTAGGATACGTCTGAATTAATAACATAAAATGTTGCCATAGTTCGAAGATCACCAATCTGAATCTTCAGACGAATTTTCCCCAGTGGTTTACTCTTTCCAGAGTTGAAACCAACTATTGTAGTACTAGTGTAAGTTAAGTCACTAGTAGGAATCCTCAACGGTCTTAGCATACTTTGAAGAATTATGCTAATGGAAGACCCAGGATCAATGTAAATCCTGTCAACTTCAGTGGATTCAATATACCCAGTGTAGCACAAAGGCCTGTCATGTTTGTTATGCTTCAACAGCATATCTTCTTGTGTGAAGGTAATATTAGGAATTACCTCCATCACACTACGGCATTATGGGCATGATACTGGTATATTATCAGGAGTCTTGAGTTGAGCTAAGCAGGAGTCAGCTTGCAGCAAAGCTTCACTCAAGGTTTCGCGACTTTCTTTAGAAAGGCGAAGCAACTCGAAGATAGATAGTCTAGCCGGAGTATTAGCTAACTGGTGTAGAATATCAAATTTATAGGGTTTCATCACCACCCCCTGACTGGAAGCAGACTTCAACGGGACGTCAAAGCGTACTACTTTCTGTTTCCCCTTTTCAACCACAGATGGTTTAGCAGGAACATGAGACGGTTGAGTTGGTGGTGCTTCAATATCCTCTGCTTCTTTGGAGGATCCCTCATAATCTTTGTGGTACTCTTTCCCAGATCTTGTACCAGCAAAGGTTTCTTCTTCAGACTCAGAAGAAGGAAGTACCATATTGCAGGATTTAGTCTTACTTCCTTTAGCCTTCTTCTTGCGAGGATTGTTATGAGGAACCTCAGAACCCAATCCAACAGTAGATTTTTGAATTTGAATTTGTAAAGGAAGTCGTATTCCTTTATCATAATTCAAACCTTCTGCCTTTTGAAAGTCATAACCCATCTTCTTCATGAGAAGGACAGATTGCTGATTGTACAAGTGAGTGGGCAGCAGACTTTTAACAGGTGGTTCAACAGAGGAAGAAGAAGAGATCTCTGTAACTACAGGAGAATGAGGAATAGAAGTCTCTGTAGCTACAGGAGGAGAAGGATTCGGGATACGAGAAAAAATCCCTATAGGAGCTTTTTCATAAGCAGCAAAGACTTATTGTGCCCTGTATAAGGGAATACTATTCATGGCTAGCCACAGCTGATGAGTAAGCTTGAGCTTGGTAGGAGGAGCCAGACTTGGAGGACATATGTTTAATCCTCTCAGTCTATCTTCCAAAGGAATGCCATCCCATAGATGATCCAAATCATCAGGATCTGGAATAACATGAGAAATCATGTTGCAGGTTCTGACTTTCTTACCTTTCTTGGATTTTGAAGTTTTACCTTCATCTTCCATTTCAGGTACTAAGTCAGGATGTACCCACATATTTCACCATTCTTTAATGTGAGAGGCAACAATCCTTTATTTTCCTCCTTGGTAGGCGGGATATTCACAATCTTCATCGTCGCCTTCGGAATTGGGATAATCCCATCTGGTATTTGTTGAGAAGGAAAATCTCCGAATTGAAGAGAGACCATATTGGTTGTGACCGTATGCTCATCGTTAGTTAAAGAGATGGCATTGGCATTAATCAGCTCTTGAATTTTCTTCTTTAGGACATAACAAGCCCTGGTGGGATGATTTATGTATCTATGATAGATACAATATTTGGGATTGTCAGTCAGATTCACCTCATTAGGCCTCTTTGGCTCCGGGATCTGGAGTTTGCCACTCTTCACCAGACATTAGAATATCCCTGGGATATCACTCTCGTCAAAAGAATATTCTTCTTTTGGCTTAGAAGACTCCTGATTATTCGACGTCGTTTTATTTTTGGAAAGATTAACCATAAGGGTATCCTTTCCTTTTGTATTACGATTACCAGAATTATTACCAGGATTACCTTTCTTTCCTTTATCCTCTGAGGCAAAAATCATCCCATGTTCACGAGCCAACCTACCATTGGTCTCGGCAGAAATTGCTGCAATAATAAACGAGGCCCAATCTATGAATTGGGAACCCGTAAAGACAGCAATGGATGGTCGCAGATTCATCTTGCATGTATCAATCAACGCTGAATCCGGCATACCAGGGGGCATCTTTAGAGTCGCCTGTCAGAACCATTCAATGAATGTCCGAGTATCTTCTTTCTCTTTTTGTTTGATTTCTATTAAGGAGGACATGTTCATGTCCATACCTCCTTCATAGAAGCGGGAGAGAAACATTGCCTTAAATTCGTCAAAAGACGAAATGCAATTTTCGGGTAAACTACGATACCAGTCGTAAGCTGAACCCGTCAAGCACCCGATGAACACCCGAGTAAGAAGAGCATCATATTTCTGCAGATGCACAGTCATAATATCAAAGTAATTGATATACTGACTAGGAGAAGCCTTTCCATCAAACAATACCATTGATTATGGCTTGAATTTCGGTGGAAAGGGTACATCATTCCAATGAGGAGGATAAGGTTGCTTGATCCCTAACCTCTGGAGCTGATCCTTGTGCTTCAACACTTCAAACTGTGCTTTGAGCTCACGCACTGCTTGAATGGCTTCACTGGTTTGAGGAAGCACATTTGATTGAATGGTTGTTGGATATACCGTAACCCCCACTGGAGGTGGTACATCTTCTGGAATGATGGGATCTGGAGATGCAGAATTTTAGTTAACAGTAGGCTCTTGAATATTCAAAGGTATATCAGCCCCTTGACTATCTTGAGTTTGTGCTGCTACCTGCACCGGTGTTACTATTGTCGGTTGGGCAGTTTGTTGAGCCGTTATTATCTGGTAGATGCTTTGCATCATGGTAAGCATGTCTTTCAGTGATTGCTCAATGGCAGTGAGACGTTGTTCTGTATTAGCAGATGACGTCTCTGTTTCATCTCCAATAGCGTAGGATTCAACCTCTCTTGAAGATACAGAGGGATTAGTATAGAAGTATGAATCGACACTATCAGTTTCGGACTCAAAAGATTGAGTACCTCCAGCTTCTGAATCAGAAGTCTGCATTTGTCTGTCTTCTTGATCGAGTATTCTGATATACTCCTTCAAAGGAATCAAGAAGTCTGTTGAATTGTTGTTGACCTGGAGTTTGAGACGTGTTCTCAAGAAGTCTGTTGAATTGTTGTTGACCTGGAGTTTGAGACGTGTTCCGTCTAGGACGTCGTCCTCTGTTGGTATGAGATGCCATGTTGACTGACGCATATGACAACTCATGTTCTTGGTCATCAGCTTGTTGTTGAGGCACGTTAAAACTTAACCGGTCAAAAACTGATCGTTTAGAAGCCGAACAACAACATTTAATTACAATCTGGTGACACTCACAATGATGATTTCCTTGTTGGGGGAGTGTCACGGAAGATTGTCTATTTTTACGCTTTTGTATTAGCAATTCACGTAAATCAGAAGGAGTAGAGGGAATAGTCTTTTTTATTATATTTGGGGTAGAAAAACGTTTAGTCCCTTGTGTATAAAGAAGATTACTGGCTGCATTCGCAGAACCAAACCGTATATTTTTACGCGCTTGGAGTTGCGTGCGTAAATCCTGAGATTTTTTAGCACGAAGAACTCCATCTTCATTAAGTGTAATTTGTAGGTTTGGTACCTTGCGTACAGCAGTATAAGAAGGTTGTTGGTTGAAAACAGAAGTTTTACCACCTATGTTTTTATGCTTCATGCATGCAGGTACATTCACTTTAGATGCAGAAGCATTATTGTGAATTTTATCTACACTGTCACAGACAGGAGATTTATCTTTACGCATAGAGCGCAAAATATAAGTATATGCCGCGTCATAGACGGAAGATTTTCCTTTACGCGTAGAGCATAAATTTTGTATGTCTACCATGTCACAGACAGGAGACTTATTGTTACGCTCAGAATGTAAAGCATTGGAGTCTGCCACGTTACAGACGGGAGACATATTTTTACACTCAGAGCGTAAAACCTGATTTTTACGCCCAGGGCGTAAAACCTGATTTTTACGCTGAGAGCATAACACTGGAGAGTCTGCCACGTTACAAACGGGAGACTTGTTTTTACGCACATGGCGTATCATCGAAGTAGAGACTGCCTCATCGCAGATGGGAGCCTCTACAACAGGAGTAGGAAGGATTCCTTTGCCTGCAGAGACAGTAGGGAGATCCGAGAATGCCTTGGATTTGGGAACCCAAACTTTTCGTGCCTTCCGTGATTTCTGAACATTGGAGCAGCGAGTACTACCCCCAGTTTGGAGCATTTCTTCGTAAGCAGTCTGGTCAAAGTGTACAACCAGAGTCTTCTTTGTCGATCCAATCGACACATCATCATATTGAGCAATTGCCTCCTCGTCAGAGGAGAAGGTCGTCCCCAGCAGAGTCGCCATTTTGTTTCACTTAACAAAATGCCTAAAAATTTGGCCTTTGAAAATAAAACGAGAAAAAGTACAAGAAGTACAAATTGTTCTGGGAAGTATTGCTATGGAAGTCTGATCTGAAGGCGATCACTTTGTTCCTTGGACCATACGATGATGATGAAGATCACTGCTAGAAGATGAACAACTAGAAGAACTAAGTCACCAGAAAGGTATCGACGCACTTGGGTACTGATGGCGAGGCCGAATGCTTTCCTGCTTTGCTTCACTCTGTTCTGGAAGAAAAGTTGAAGAAGAATACTCCCAAAAAATCAAAGTCTCTGGGCTCTGATTTCTGTATTCTCTCCTCTGTCTCCGTCTCTGTGTGTCTCTTATATGGAAAAAAAAATAAGACTATTTATAGACTTGGCTTTTTATGCGTAAAACTCAGCAAAGTCCTGTCTTTACGCTAGTAACTGCCACCCATGACTGAAGTCATCCTCAATATACGTTGACACGTGTCCCATCATTTCAATAAGAATATGATGCACGTACACACGTTCCTCGAGATGTGTGGCATGAAAGCCACGTAGACAAACCACGTTCCAAAGTAGTCAGGAAGGATAGGGCGTAAAAACAACCAAAATATACTCTGAGTGTAAAGTAGTAGACTAGGCGTAAAATAGCCCTAAAATGGACTTCTCGTATAAAGTGGTTGATAAAACAACCTTGAGCGTAAAAAATAGCCCAAATAAACTTTATGCACACGTCAACTTTGAGCGTAAAAAGCTCATATATTATTCATGCGTAAAAGAAGCCATCTTGTGAGCGTAAAATAGCTCAGTCTACATACTAAACGACAATATTGGTTTCTGTGTAAAACAAATCCCTTCGAATTCTGTGTTATACGCAGTCAGTAGATCTTTATGTCAGACCCGTTATCAATTTACATTAAATGCATGATTTGACAACCTATCTCTGGCGTAAAATAGTTGGCCTGTCCCTGGCATAAAGTAGCTGACCCGTCCCTGGCGTAAAGTAGTTGGCGTAAAACAGCTCTTTTGAGTGTAAAGCTCTATCTCTTTGACTCATTCTATGAAGCACTTTTTACGCTCCTACACAATACAGTAACCATCGGTTACTATATGAATTGGGTTGTTAGGTTAATGGGTTCAAGATGTTTTATTGATTTCAGGCAAATGATAAATAAAATAGCAGATTCGAGTTTGGTTGGAATAGGTTTAGAGAGCAATAGGTTAAATAATGGGCTTAAGGGAATAGTTGGGGTTATTTATAAACAATGGGTTTGTTAGTTGAATGGGCTTAATAAAATAGAACACTAATGGGTTTTGATAAATAAGCTTCACTACAATCTATTATATCCTTAACTTATATAATCATGTGTACATATTATAATTAATATTACCATCTACTTTTCATATACAAATAAATCTAAATAAATAAAGGGGGTTTACAGTGGATCTGGACTCCGGTCGGCTGGACACACGGTGGTGTTGGACGAGGGAGCTCGTCGACTGCGATGTTGACGATGGCCAGGGTCGCCAGTTATTTTGGCCGGAGAAGATAGAGGGTCCGGTGGTGTATGGTTCTGTAGTGGCAGCGTGATAGAGGTTTGGTGGTGGTCATAAGGGAGCGGGTGTTGGCCGAGGAGATCGGGGCGGCTCCATCAGACGAATGGGTGATGGTGGCTAGGGAGATAGTGTTACCTGGATATGGAATCGGCGGTGGGTCGGTATTGAGATGAGGGAAGGTGATGATGGTGGTGGTCCGGGGAAGAGATGATCGGAATCGAGGGTGGTGGTCGGCCGACGAGGTTTGGCAGGAGTTGACTCGGCCAAGAAGGAGCAAGGAGGCTGGATTAGGGTTAAGGTTTGGTTTAGGGATTGTATCGCGTCAAGGTGTGTCTGACATAGGAGATCTGGGGGTGTCGGTGTAAATTGTGTCCTATGTGACACGGAGGAATCGGGGTAAAACCGTGTACCGAATGTCGGACATGGAAGAGACAATATATGTGTAAGGAAAACAATATAGTGGAAAGACATCCGGGGTCAGACCCAAGACCGTCACGACTGACACGGAGGAAGTGGACACCGACACGGTGTACACACATTGGTGGAGAAATATTTTGTGAGAGAAAAACAATAGGAATGCTCCCATATAAATAGAGTGGAGGAATCCTAGTTAGATATGGATTATGACCGTTTAAACCCCCAATAGATAAATCTCACTTTAACTCAAATCTATTTAAAATTATTTCAATAAAATCTAATCAAATTTAAAACTAGATAAATCTCATCAATTTAAATCAAATTCAATAAAATCTAATCTCAATCTTACTCACCATAAATGTTTAAACATTAAAAAAATTTAAAATAGCTTTTTATAAAAAATAATTCCAATTAATTTAAAATACTTTAAAATGATTCCAAATAACTTTTTTTAACTAAAATTTTAAAAAATATACATGAATTATTTTCATGTATATCGCAGGAAAATAGTACAAATTGTTTACATAATACTACTCTCGAAATTAGTACCTATACTTGTATATCAATTAAAATCATTTCTTTAATAATAGTAAAAATAATAATAATTTTGGTAAATTTGGGATGACACATTTATACTCGAACAAATATAGAAAATATTTACCTTATATATATATATATATATATATATATATATATATATATATATATATATATATATATATATATATATATATATATCGACAAAATATTTATTTCTATATTTATGAAAGGTCTAATAATAGAACTTTTGTATAAAAATAATTAATACTTCGTACATACGTATTCGTACTCATGGTACAAATATCAAAATAAAAATAAAAAAATCTATAGTAAAATTTATGGGGGTTACAATCTACCCAACTTACAAAATTTTCTTCCTCGAAATTAAAACTAGAGCATGATTTGAGAAATAAGAAAATGTAAAGCGGTAGAAGAGTCAAGTATGAGAAATCGTACTTGAAATAAAAAGGTTGAGATAAAAAAATAAATGTATATAGGTTCTAAGGCTTGGGTGGGTCCGGCATGGTGGAGGCACTATGGAACGTAAAAGTTTAAGTGTATGATGTGTTTATGTATAGAGTCATGGGTGAGTAGGAAAACATAAGGGAATGTACAAGGTAGAGAGATTAATAAGAAACGCGAATCTTTATGCTTGTCGGGTTTGATGGTACCAAAAGGGTGTCCCTCTGTTCTAGAACCTTCATACTTGTGACTTCCTTCTTCCGCACTTCACTAAACTCCTTATATTTGATATTCATCATTTAATCCAATTCCAACCTCAAATTGAATCTAAAATCCAATCCCAATCTATCATAATAGTCTTCTTAAAATTAAAATAACTAAAGGCTGAACTCTAAATCTCATCTATTGTAATCTCCTCAAAGATAAAAAAAAATCCATATTCAACCCAATATCAAATAACCGAAAGAAATTTCATCAATCTTTATCAATCTTCTTCAAAATTTTAGATAAACTATATATAGACAATCTATCACAATCTACTTCAAAAATAAATACAAAAATTAGACAATATTTATTCAAATCATACCTCATGAATCTACCCTTACAATACAACATTTAAATCGTATCCTCAAGATTATCTTATCTTCGTATTAAATATATATCCTCAAAGATAAAAATATAAAATGAACAAAATCTCTATTTAACTCAAAAAAGCCACGATCATCATTTTTTTGTCCTAAAAATCACTCTCGATTTCTTCTCGATCATCTCCCTTATGTAAATAAAATTCCTATTAAATAACCAAAATTTTGACAATACAACTGCTACCCAAATTGAAATATACTTATTATTCATACACTACTGTAATTCCTTAAATCATTCCTTAGTGTTATTCATCACGCAAAATATTTTACTATAATCTCTCTAATACATCCTTGATGTGCAAAATAACTTTTCTAATAAAGTAACTAATCTATGGGACGTATACTATGTTTGTCACCTTCTAGGCTCCATCAACGACAAGGAAATAAGATTCACCTTAGGACGATGTCACGACCCGCGCCCTAGAGTTAGGGCACGAGAACGTAACAACGCCCAGCCTACGCCGCAGTGTCGGCGGTAGAACGTTGTCCTAGGTCTAATTGCATCTAACAGTATAAGACTAAACAGTTTATACTCCCCGAATGGGGGTGACATGGCAGATACAATCTCAATCACATCTAAGGTAGAGCATGATAAAGATAGATAAAACATGAAATCCAAAATAAATACAGGAGATAGAAGTCTAAGTGTCTAAGATACATAAACCCAGAAATACATCTCAAAACTCAAATACAGTAATCCACAAAGTAAATACAGCTCCAGACAAAATAAAATAACTACCTAAACAACCTCTACTGTGTCTCCTCTAGGCTAGCAGGCAATCCCCAAGCTATCTGTAAAATTTATCAACAGGTCCAGTCAGGACTGGAGCGAGCACATTACATCTCAACAGTTCATAGCAGGTTAGAAAATATAATCATGCAGTAAAGTAAGATACAGGTACTGAAAGAAATGCTGTATGTAAACAGAGAGAGAGCTGTAATAGAAATATCTACTATAAATAGAGAACTAACATGTGACTAGTGAGTCAGAGTACAATCATGAACATGTAAATGGCCTGGGATGATTCTGATACTACACTATGGAATGATTCTGATACTACACTACTGGTGTATTATTCACATGTCCACTTATACTCCCCCGTACCCCCAATCAATACACAAGGATCCAGCCAGGTTATGTTATATGATGCTATGTAACAGACCCCGAAGGTGATAGACCCCGAAGGTGATAGACCCCGAAGGTGATACATAGTAGTCCCATAAATGGGATAATGATTCTAGGAAGACTCTACGATCATAAGAGTATATGTCATAAGTGATCAAATAACCAATGAAGCATATGATACGCCATGTAAGTGAAATGCACAGATCATGTAGTACCCGATGCTCCCTAAGGATAACATCTCAAGAAGGGATCCATATAGTACCAATCCGTGTGACCAACGTGACAGTATAAGTAAAGTAATCTACTTCAGGAAATAATTCTAAGCAGGATATGAAATGATCAGAGAATGTACTCGCCTCGATAACCTGAACAGCTGATAAGTATAGGGGGGTCCCACTGAAGCCATAGAGTCCTATTTAAAACAACACAGGTTACAAGGTGTTCAAGTTGTAATAAATGAATCTCTATAATCAATCTACATTATTCTAGGTTCTTCTAAGTCAAAACAATTCTAGGTCGACTCCGGTCAATAATCTAGTCAAACTAGGTCAAGTGTTGACTTATAGTTGACTTTGGGTCAACTGGTCAACTCTGGTCAAACTGGGTCAATTCTAGTCTAATATAAAGTGTACTTCGTTATTTGTACGTCGAAACTTACGACACGCAAATCGAGATAAGAAGATTATCGGTAAGGTTGATAATCTTATTATAGTGATCCACGTGTCCAACTTATCAATTCCAGCGATGTGAGATCACTGGAATTGACTGATCTCAGTTTTGTTGTACTAATCCCGAAATACGAACATTGTATGAATTAATTATTAATTAATTATAAAAAGGTTAAACTCAGAGAAATTATCAACAAACATTGTCGGACGATGAAATGAATATCGCCAACGTGTCCAGAACGGTCAAATTAGCTAGGATAGCCTGCCCAACGGTCCAATTTGGACACAAGGGCAAAAAGGTAATTTCGGGTCAAAACGGTGTCCGTGTCGGAGCCGTTTTGCACCGAAAAATGTGCAAGAAAATAAGTCAATAAAATATAACAAATTATATATCCACGAAACCAGAATGTCGATACGAACCCAAAGGTATCTCCAGAATTGGATTCCGTTGACCCGATCTCAATTTGGTCCGTTGACCAGAACTTGGAATTCCGGTTTGCACGAAAATACGTGCCGGAGCCAAAGTTCTCCAAACTTAGCAAACTACCTGTCAACGAGTCCAGAATGATAATACAAACTCAACGGTATCTCCGAAATTGGATTTCGATGAGCCGATCTCAAAATGACCCGTTGACCCGGATATTGGTATCCGACTTGCACCGAAATACGTGCCAGACCCAATGTCCACCAAAACCTAGTAAATTATATGTCAACGAGTCCATAATGACGATACGAACTCAACGGTATATCCGGAATTGGATTCCGATGAGCCGGCATCAAAAAGTCCCGTTGACCCAGAAAGTGGGACCCGCTTTACACCGAAAAATGTGTCCGGGCCCATGTTCTCCAAATCTAACAAATTTTATATAAAAACATGCCAGAACGACGCCACAAGTCTAATGGTGGTGTCAGAAATGAAATCTGGAGTCCCGTGTTCAAAAACGGAATTTTACAAGTTGGAAATTACGAATTTGGACGACCAACTTTGGCGTCGAATTCAACCAATCAAACAAGCTCACAATGAAATAAAACTGGAGGGGTAGTAAGAGGGTTATACCAGCTTCGCACCGGAACTAGTAGCACGCCAAACAGAGCTGCGGTGGAGGAGATACAAGCTGACGAAGTTGTCCCCGCGAAACTGTCCAAATTTAATACAATTTAAACGGTCAACTTGGTGGCCGGTTTTGATGTATCAAACGATAAAATTAACGGATGAAAATTGACAGGAATGAAGGTGGATATACCGAGGTTGCGATGGAGTGAAGAAATTGCCGATCCAACGGTCGGATTTCCGGAAAAATGCACGCGAAGTTGCTGCGATGGGGTACCAAAACGAACTTCATTTCGCGCGCGTCACGACGGGACGTCGTTCAAAACGCACGAATCGCCTCCGATACACGTCGGAGAGAGGGACGACGGCCATGGGGCCTATCCCGGGGATGCACACAGCCAATGGGGGGTCGGCCACGGCGGCCTCGACGTCGGCGGCGGCACGGCAGTGCTGCCAGCGCGTGTGCGCGCGGCCTGGCTTGCGCCGCTGCTGCTGCTGTGCATCTCTGTTGCGCGCGCGGCGGCACGTAGGGCGGCACAGCGACGCACGGGGCGGCGTACAGCGCTGCCACGGTGGGGGAAAGGTAGTGGTCGGGCTTGCATGGAAGGCCATGGTGATGGTGGTTGGTGTTTAATGGAGAGGAGGAGGAAAGGAGAGTGGAGAGGAGGAGATCGAGGAGATTGTCGACGGTGGCCGACGGCCAGCCTCGCCGGAGGGGAGGTGAGGTCGAGAGAGAGAGAGGTGGTGTCGGGTTGTATGGAGTAGGGAGTGGTGATGGTATTGTAGCTGCTGTTATGGAGTTGTAGGAATTTAATGGAAGGGAGAGAGAGAAGGATAGAGTAATAATGATGAGAAGAGAGAAGAAAAGTTGCTTTCCATATGAAAATTAGGGCCGGCCAATACATGTTGGCTGAGTAAAAAGTTTCTATGCTAGATTTTAAAGGGCAGGATTTAAAGAGGGAAATCAAAGGCTAGGATTCATTAGGAATTAATTGGTCATTCGAATGGATTAAAATAAATAGAATTTACACTCAAAATTTGAAATAGAAAAGTAGGTATGGAATATTATTTTTGGACAATAAAATATGAGGGTGTCATGATGGAGAATAACACGGAGCTGGACTGGACTCGGTGGAGCCGGATTGGGTCAAAACTAGACATTGTGCAAAAATCGAATTAAAATTAGACGTTGATGGTCATGTGTAAATAAGTAGCACATAAGGATTCCAATAAATGGGACACAAGCGGCGGACGGTTAGTAGGCTCAAAGTGGGCCATGTCCATAGTTGGGGCTGACAGGTTTTGGTCGACAGGGGACCCACAAATCAAGTTGGAAGATAAATGTGACACCGTAGGGTGAAATAAAATCGGGTCACGTGTCAGGAAAGTTGTGCGAAGCAAATAGAGCACAAGGAGGCGTGTCTGAGTGGACACGAAGGTCATGGGTGACGAGCGTCTCGAGTAGATCATCAATGAGGAGTTGGTTTCAAGAAACTGACTGGTCTTGCGCTCCCAATTTAAAAGTCATGGTAACGCGCTAAAAATGATCAAGGAAAAGAGTGGGAGAATAAATAATACTTAAATGGTCTAAATCGACCCAAAGTTCAGCGAAGCAGAAAGAGTACAAGGGAACAAGTTTGGATGGGACACTATATACCGTCATGAAGGTAATCGTGTCCACTCCAAAACTTGTGAAGAAGATTTCCAGAGTTGAACATCCCTGATGCTCCAAATATCAATGGCACGGAAAAGTACACCTAAGGAAAAATACAGAATAAACTATTTATCAAACCAATCAATCAAAAAATAAAATAAAATAAAAAAATCAGCCCAAAATTCAGGGTGCTCACATCCTACCCACCTTATAAGAATTTCGTCCTCGAAATTAAAATGTCCATACTCCCTCTAGGTCAAACCCCCACAATAAAAGTTCCAGAACTTAAATAAAACATACCATCAAAAAAAGAACGGTATACAGGGTCATGGCATACGGTGACAGTGAAGTCTCATCTAGGTATACTAGTCATGCTAACCGGAAGGGTCATAGGGTATCAAACACACAAGCAGTCTAGGGTGCTAAATTAGAAAAGATGCAGAAATATCAAATCATCAAAACTGTAAGACAGTCTACCATCCCATGTGAAAACTGGTACTCATCAAAAAATAAAGAAAGGTAACCACCAATCATCTAAAAGGGTACAGAAAATCAAATTGAAAATTAAGGAATTTGAAAATCACTTGCATTGAAATCCAATCGCATTACATAATATAGAGAGCATTAGAGAGGGAAAACTAGCATCATGTGTATGGGGATATGTAAAATATATATGAAGAGTATAGGAGGATTTGGGTTCCAAAACAACAGCTATCAAGTTACACTAATCATGGCATTTTGGTTAAACAATCTACAATACGCAACCTATTTAATCATAACATGCATAGCTAACCATATATATATATATATAAAAATAGAGACTTAGTCATGTATCTATATACGTTATAACATATATGCATAAACTCTATATATATCCTTATAGATATATAATCCTAACATAGAGGGGAAGGGTAAGGTTAAATGACAGTATATAATATGTTAGAGTGTGTGTGGGTGTGTCCTTGTACAGGGTTATAGCTTAGCATTAAAAAGTTAAACCAGGTTTTAGTTCAACATTTACATAAAAATATCTGAAAATAAGCTAACATTTAACCAGTGTAATATTAACATAGTACAATTTCAAAATTTATGAGTTTGAAACATCACAACTATCTCAATGCTCCCAATACATCCTATCATGATAGAAATGAAACCCTAATCATATTACCAATACATTTATCTATACAGTTCAATATTACATATTAAATCTGAAACTGAACTAAACATTGGAAATCAAATGTGAAAATGTTAACATGTAACTAGTTTTCAGGATTTTGGAGAAATTGAACATTAAAACCCAACTCAATGTTTATCACAAACTAGCATGTAAGAATATGAAACTTAAATTTATATTCTACTTCCCTCAAGGTAGCTCAATATTACATTTAAGAAAATAAAGCAGCAATTTGAACTAACATTTGGAAATTCAGCATTAAAGGTTAATATGTACACAGTCTTAAATTTGACAATTTTAAACACAAATTTTCAACCAAAAATTTTTGAATTGAAACCCTACGTATAACATACATGTGCAGTTATGTAGACAAAACTAATAACATAAAATTTATATTTAAATTACGAATTTAAACATGGAAAAGCAGAGAACCAGAAATATTGGTTATGAAAATTGGACATCAACAACATATCCATATGTATCTAAATATGTGAGAATCAAGTGTAGCACGCATATGTATCAGGCAAGGTGTTTGTGTCCACTATATCTATATTCTCATGTCCCAATATAAAATTTTAATTCTACGTTAACACTAACATTTAAATTCCTATCAAGATTACAGAGTAGGTGATTGACAAAATCAAGACAGTTTTATTATCATTATTATTTAATACAAGAATAATAGCAAGAAGGAATTAACGATAAAATCCGTTCTGCTTATCTGTTTAAAGAAGGAACCGTTTTGAAATCCAGGGTTAAAATATCAAATCCAACATGAGGCCTTTAGCAAAATCATCGATTCATTGTATTATGAAAACTCATAGCAAGAAATTTCACAAGGTTTATAAAACCAACTAAACTTACTCCTGAGTCGAATAATAGGAAACTAGACAAAACAAACAAATAATAATTCTTTTTTTTTTTGGATGACTGAAACAAAAGTAGAGAAAACATGTTCAAAAATATTTAAGGTGCAATCTGATAATCATATGCGTCTATCCAAAATCATGGTACTCTAAATCTTCATCATACTAGTAAGCAAGGCTACGATAATCACAGAGCCTTTGACTTATGCACATATCTCTAGAATCATGATATTTAACATTTTTGCGGTGCCGCTAGCTTGGCTGCGAAAACCTTAAATTCCCACTCCCGAGAAATATATCCAAAGTCAGACTATATGTCCTCACCATGCTGGCTAATGTGACTATAGAAGACAAGATTTCCATAACATAAATGACCTAGCCCATATAATTTCATCTTGCCAAAAATTAAATTAAATCAATAATGAATACTCAAAAATCAAATCAATTTATTAACGAACATCAAAATTCAAAAATGAACAAAATCCATCAAAATACAAACTCGAATGCAACAGCTATCATCAAAATTCAAAATTTGACAATCATCCATCAAAATTAATAAATACAAACTCAAATTCAACAATAATACATAAAAATCAAATTTAACAACAAAAGTAAAAATGAATCAAATCAAGGGAAAAAGAGAGTTTTCAAATCGAAGTTAAATAAGATTCTCCAGGGTCGTCCCAGGAATCTCTCAAGGGTTCCTAACTGTGATTGAGTATCTTCAAAATATATCCTATTCCTAGTGCAGGCTGTAGTGGTACTCTAGTTCGAATACCACTACACTTTAGTCTCGACCTGCATGGGCCGCCACTAAAAACGTGTCACGACCCGCGCCCTAGAGTTAGGGCACGAGAACGTAACAACGCCCAGCCTACGCCGCAGTGTCGGCGGTAGAACGCTGTCCTAGGTCTAATTGCATCTAACAGTATAAGACTAAACAGTTTATACTCCCAGAATGGGGGTGACATGGCAGATACAATCTCAATCAAATCTAAGGTAGAGCATGATAAAGATAGATAAAACATGAAATCCAAAATAAATACAGGAGATAAAAGTCTAAGTGTCTAAAATACATAAACCCAAAAATATATCTCAAAACTCAAATACAGTAATCCATAAAGTAAATACAGCTCCAGACAAAATGAAATAACTACCTAAACAACCTCTACTGTGTCTCCTCTAGGCTAGCAGGCAATCCCCAAGCTATCTGTAAAATTTATCAACAGGTCCAGTCAGGACTGGAGCGAGCACATTACATCTCAACAGTTCATAGCAGGTTAGAAAATATAATCATGCAGTAAAGTAAGATACAGGTACTGAAAGAAATGCTGTATGTAAACAGAGAGAGAGCTGTAATAGAAATATCTACTATAAATAGAGAACTAACATGTGACTAGTGAGTCAGAGTACAATCATGAACATGTAAATGGCCTGGGATGATTCTGATACTACACTATGGAATGATTCTGATACTACACTACTGGTGTATTATTTACATGTCCACTTATACTCTCCCGTACCCCCAATCAATACACAAGGATCCAGCCAGGTTATGTTATATGATGCTATGTAACAGACCCCGAAGGTGATAGACCCCGAAGGTGATACATAGTAGTCCCATAAATGGGATAATGATTCTAGGAAGACTCTACGATCATAAGAGTATATGTCGTAAGTGATCAAAGAACCAATGAAGCATATGATACGCCATGTAAGTGAAACACACAGATCATGTAGTACCCGATGCTCCCTAAGGATAACATCTCAAGAAGGGATCCATATAGTACCAATCCGTGTGACCAACGTGACAGTACAAGTAAAGTAATCTACTGCAGAAAATAATTCTAAGCAGGATATGAAATGATCAGAGAATGTACTCGCCTCGATAACCTGAACAGCTGATAAGTATAGGAGGGTCCCACTGAAGCCACAGAGTCCTATTTAAAGCAACACAGGTTACAAGGTGTTCAAGTTGTAATAAATGAATCTCTATAATCAATCTACATTATTTTAGGTTCTTCTAAGTCAAAACAACTCTAGGTCGACTCCGGTCAATAATCTAGTCAAACTAGGTCAAATATTGACTTACAGTTGACTTTGGATCAACTGGTCAACTCTGGTCAAACTGGGTCAATTCTAGTCTAATATAAAGTGTACTTCGTTATTTGTACGTCGAAACTTACGACACGCAAATCGAGATAAGAAGATTATCGGTAAGGTTGATAATTTTATTATAGTGATCCACGTGTCCAACTTGTCAATTCCAGCGATGTGAGATTACTGGAATTGACTGATCTCAGTTTCGTTGTACTAATCCCGAAATACGAACATTGTATGAATTAATTATTAATTAATTATAAAAAGGTTAAACTCAGAGAAATTATCAACAAACATTGTCGGACGATGAAATGAACATCGTCAACGTGTCCAGAACGGTCAAATTAGCTAGGATAGCCTGCCCAACGGTCCAATTTGGACACAAGGGCAAAAAGGTAATTTCGGGTCAAAACGGTGTCCGTATCGGAGCCATTTTACACCGAAAAACGTGCAAGAAAACAAGTCAATAAAATATAACAAATTATATGTCCATGAAACCAGAATGTCGATACAAACCCAACGGTATCTCCAGAATTGGATTCCGTTGACCCGATCTCAATTTGGTCCGTTGACCAGAACTTGGAATTCCGGTTTGCACGAAAATGTGTGCCGAAGCCAAAGTTCTCAAAACTTAGCAAACTACCTGTCAACGAGTCCAGAATGATGATACGAACTCAACAATATCTCCGAAATTGGATTTCGATGAGCCGATCTCAAAATGACCCGTTGACCCGGATATTGGTATCCGACTTGCACCGAAATGCATGCCAGACCCAATGTCCACCAAAACCTAGCAAATTATATGTCAACGAGTCCAGAATGATGATACGAACTCAATGGTATATCCAAAATTGGATTCCGATGAGCCGGCATCAAAAAGTCCCATTGACCCAGAAAGTGGGATCCGCTTTGCACCGAAAAATGTGTCCGGGCCCACGTTCTCCAAATCTAACAAATTTTATATGAAAACATGCCAGAACGATGCCATAAGTCTAATGGTGGTGTCAGAAATGAAATCTGGAGTCCCGTGTTCAAAAACGGAATTTTACAAGTTAGAAATTACAAATTCGGACGACCAACTTTGGCATCGAATTCAACCAATCAAACAAGCTCACAATGAAACGAAACTGGAGGGGTAGTAAGAGGGTTATACCAGCTTCGCATTGGAACTGGTAGCATGCCAAACAGAGCTGCGGTGGAGGAGATACAAGCTGACGAAGTTGGCCCCACGAAACTGTCCAAATTTAATACAATTTAAACGGTCAACTTGGTGGCCGGTTTTGATGTGTCAAACGATAAAATTAACGGATGAAAATTGACAGGGATGAAGGTGGATATACCGAGGTTGCGATGGAGTGAAGAAATCGCCGATCCAACGGTCAGATTTCTGGAAAAATGTGCGCGAAGTTGCTGCGACGGGGTGCCAAAACGAACTTCATTTCGCGCGCGTCACGACGGGACGTCGTTCAAAACGCACGAATCGCCTCCGATACACGTCGGGGAGAGGGACGACGGCCATGGAGCCTGTCCCGGGGATGCACACGGCCAATGGAGGGTCGGCCACGGCGGCCTCGACGCCGGCGGCGGTGCGGCAGTGCTGCCAGCGCTTGCGCGCGCGGCCTGGCTTGTGTCGTTGCTGCTGCTGTGCATCTCTGTTGCGCGCGTGCGGCGCGTAGGGCGGTGCGGCGATGCGCGGGGCGGCGCACAGCGCTGCCACGGTAGGGGAAAGGTGGTGGTCGGGCTTGCATGGAAGGCCATGGTGATGGTGGTTGGTGTTTAATGGAGAGGAGGAGGAAAGGAGAGTGGAGAGGAGGAGATCGAGGAGATTGTCGACGGTGGCCGACGGCCAGCCTCGCCGGAGGGGAGGTGAGGTCGAGAGAGAGAGGTGGTGTCGGGTTGCATGGAGTAGGGAGTGGTGATAGTATTGTAGCTGCTGTTATGGAGTTGTAGGAATTTAATGGAAGGGAGAGAGAGAAGGATAGAGTAATAATGATGAGAAGAGAGAGAAGAAAAGTTGCTTTCCATATGAAAATTAGGGCCGGCCAATACATGTTGGCTGAGTAAAAAGTTTCCATGCTAGATTTTAAGGGGTAGGATTTAAAGAGGGAAATCAAAGGCTAGGATTCATTAGGAATTAATTGGTCATTCCAATGGATTAAAATAAATGGAATTTACACTCAAAATTTGAAATAGAAAAGTAGGTATGGAATATTATTTTTGGACAATAAAATATGAGGGTGTCATGATGGACAATAACACGGAGCTGGACTGGACTCGGTGGAGCCGGATTGGGTCAAAACTGGACATTGTGCAAAAATTGAATTAAAATTAGACGTTGATGATCATGTGTAAATAAGTAGCACATGGGGATTCCAATAAAAGGGACACAAGCGACGGACGGGTAGTAGGCTCAAAGTGGGCCATGTCCATAGTTGGGGCTGACAGGTTTTGGTCGATAGGGGATCCACAAATCAAGTTGGAAGATAAATGTGACACCGTGGGGTGAAATAAAATCGGGTCACGTGTCAGAAAAGTTGTGCGAAGCAAATAGAGCACAAGGAGGCATGTCTGAGTGGACACGAAGGTCATGGATGACGAGCGTCTCGAGTAGATCATCAATGAGGAGTTGGTTTCAAGAAACTGACTGGTCTTGCGCTCCCAATTTAAAAGTCATGGTAACGCGCTGAAAATGATCAAGGAAAAGAGTGGAAGAATAAATAATACTCAAATGGTCTAAATCGACCCGAAGTTTAGCGAAGCAGAAAGAGTACAAGGGAACAATTTTGGATGGGACACTATATACCGTCATGAAGGTAATCGTGTCCACTCCAAAACTCGTGAAGAAGATTTCCAGAGTTGAACATCCCTGACACTCTAAATATCAATAGCACGGAAAAGTACACCTAAGGAAAAATACAGAATAAACTATTTATCAAACTAATCAATCAGAAAATAAAATAAAATAAAATAAATAAATAAAAAATCAGCCCAAAATTTAGGGTGCTCACAGACGAGATCAAGCAAGATGCAAGTCACACAGTCAAAGGGGAGTTTAAAAAGAAAATCAAGCATGTGGATGAGGTCCTATACTCTAATCCTAGATGCAGGCTTGGTTGGTACATTGACGTAACCAAATAATTTATTCGTTGACCTGCATGGGCCACCACAAAAATATGTAATGTCCTAGTTCCAAAATACGTAGGACTAGGTACGTAACATGCCAGCCGTATAATAAATTATACGTAATCTATAAAATGCAATACATAGATAGCCATAATTTACTAATCTCATCCACAAAATAAAGAATAAAGATATTATAAAATCAAATAAGAATTATCATTGTACAAATTATTGAATGGAGATAAATCCACTACCAACATGAAACTAGAAAGAAGAGAATAGCAAAAATAGGAAGATAAGCCACAAGCGTGATCCAAGAGCATGTCCTCTTCGATAGGAAGGAGAAGATCACGGTCCTTGCGAAAATACCTACAGAAAGTCAAGAAAATATGCACACCTGAAGAGATCATCAGGTCCTCAGAGGGATGTAATAAGATACATATAAGCATGTCAATTGTAACAATAATAATCATGCATGGAAAGATAGATACTACTAAAATCTGCTCATTTGACAACATAAATTTAGCGACGTTCGATTAACGTCGCTAAATTGTGTACATTAGCGACGTTTTAGTGAAGCGTCGCTAATCGTCGCTACTAGCAACGAAATAACGACGTATATTAATTACATGAGCTAGTCGTCGTGAAACGTCGCTATGACATCGCTAATAACGACTAATTTAGCGACTGTCGTCTGAACGTCGCTAAATTCTAATTATATCCCCCCTCCGTCGATTTATTTCCCCCCATTTTCCTCTCTCACTCTCTTTCCTCCCCCCTCCGGCACTCTCACTCTCTCCGACGGCGACTCTCACTCTCTCCGGCGACTCTTCTCCCTCTCCGGTACGTGACTCTCCTCTCTCTCTCCTCTCTCTCTCTCTCTCAATTGTTTTGGTTGTTGGTGGTTTGGGGGGGTGCGGGTGGCTCGGAGGGAGGTGCAGGGGGGATGCGGGTGGCTGGAGGTGGCTGGCGGGGTAGGGCAGGGGGGACGAGGGCGGCTGGGGGAGGGGAGCTAGGGTTAGGGTTCGGGTTAGGGTCCATTTCCTCCCATTTTACTCTCTCACTCTCTCTCCTCCCCTCCCCCCTCCGGCGCTCTCACTCTCTCCGGTGCTCTCACTCTCTCCGGCGACTCTCTCTCTCTCTCCGGTTGTTTTAGTTGTTGGTGGTTGGGGGTGCACGTGGCTCGGGGGGAGGGGCAGGGGGGATGCGGGTAGTTCGGGGGTGGCTGGAGGGTGGCTGGGGGGGTGGGGCAGGGGGGACGAAGGCGGCTGGGGGAGGGGAGCTAGGGGTAGGGTTCGGGTTAGGGGTGGGTATGTGTGGGCGGCTGGGGAGGGGAGCAGGGAGGGTGGGGGCGGCTGGGGGAGGGGAGCAGGAGGGGAGTGGAGGGTTAGGGTTCGAGTTAGGGGTGGTGTAAGGGGGGCTTGGTCAGGGGCACCGATAGTGCCGAAAAATCTGATAATTTAGTAATAATTATTTGTTTTCCGACACCGAAAAATGTGATAATCCGATTCGAACGCACCGATAGTGCCGATATTTGTAACAAGTAGTTTTGTTGGTTGGTTAATTGGTAACATGGTGATCGGGACATATAGTCCCTGCAGCCATTCGACTGGCAAGACAAAAACTATGGTACGTCCCTGCACACTACCAAATTACAGTATTTTAGCGACGGCCATTTAGCGACGGAAATTATCCGTCGCTATTACCGTCGGATCACCGACGGATTTGTGACGGAATACCGACGGAAAGCAGTGGACAATTTTTTTATTTTTTTATGTCCATATCCGTCGCTACGCCGTCGATAGGTCGTCGGCCAAGTAGCGACGGTTTTATATCCGTCGCTAGAACGTCGCATATTTTGGCGGAAAAAGCCTAAAATATTGGCGCAAGATTTACTGACGACTTAGCGACGGAATAATCCGTCGCTACTAAGCCTAAAATATTGGCGCGAGATTTACTGACGACTTAGCGACGGAATAATCCGTCGCTACTTCCGTCGCTAATTTCTGTACCCTAGCTTAAATTGAACCGACGGGGGGGAAATTTTCATTCCCCCCCAAAACACTCTCTCTCTTCCCTCTCCCTCTCTTCGACGATCTCCCTCTCTCCGACCGACGATCTCCCTCTCTCTCTCTAAGGTATGCTCTCTCTCCCCCCCTCTCTCTCTCTCTATCTCCCTCTTTCTCTCTCTCTCTCTTTTACGATTTGGGGGGTTGGGGGGCTGTCGTAGTGGTCGGAGAGGGTGTGGGGCAGGGGGGTTTCGGGTACGAGGTGGGGTGGTCGGGGCAAGGGTGGAGTGGGGTGGTCGGGGGCTGGGGGTCGGGGAGGGGGTCGGGCAGGGGTGGGGGGGTGGTCTGGGCAGGGGGGGTTCGGGTAGGGGGTGGGGTGGTCGGGGCAAGGGTGGGGTGGGAGAGGGGGCAGGGGGGGTCGGGGAGGGGGTCGGGCAGGGGTGGGGGGTGGTCTGGGCAGGGGGGTAGGAGAGGGGGTCGGCAGGGGTTGGGGGAGGGTCGGGCAGGGGTTGGGGGGGGGTCGGGGCAGGGGGGGACAGGGCAGAAACTATGTAGCCGTAGATAAAGTTGACTGTCCTCCGATCCTCATCCCTCGACAATGATGGTATGACAACCTATCACTATATCTTATATAGTAGTAGATGATGTCTTAATATTACATTATGTGAGTTCATCTTGATTCTGTTACATTCTTCAGATACTAGATACGATAAGAACATATACTGCACCATATGTACAGAACATAGATGATTCACACTAATGTATGCTAGAATAAATTTTGGGTTGTGTTCTGAGCCATCCGTTCTCACACTTGGTGATCGGGACATATAGTCCCTGCAGCCATTCGACTGGCGAGACAGAAACTATGATACGATATGGTGATCAGGACATAGTCCCTGCAGCCATTCGACTGGCGAGGCAGAAACTATGTAGCCTTAGATAAAGTTGACTGTCCTCCGACCCTCATCCCTCGGCAATGATGATACGACAACCTATCACTATATCTTATATAGTAGTAGATGATGTCTTAGTATTACATTATGTGAGTTCATCTTGATTCTATTACATTCTTCAGATACTAGATTCGATAAGAACGTATACTACACCATATATACAGAACATAGATGATTCACACTAATGTATGCTAGAATGAATTTTGGGTTGTGTTCTGAGCCATCCGTTCTCACACTTAAAACACATGAATTAGAACTGTGTGTCAATATTTATTTTTGTATTTTCGGCGAACCCAGGGATTAGATTCTGTATTTTGTATTTTGACTTTGTACGTATTTGGGGATATTCAGTTTTTTCATTGAGGATACTGAGTTTGTACGTATTTGCGGATATTGATTTGGTTTGTTGAGGATATTATATATTGACATTGTTCGTTACGGATAGTATTTTTTCTTTATATTTTTTGTATATTCTGGAATGCATTGTGCGTGCCGGTGTTGAGTGTTCCACCGAGGGGGTCGGCGAACCCAGTGATTGGATTCTGTATTTTGTATTTCGTATTCTGTATTTTGGCTCAGGCTCCAGCTCTAGCACCATTTGCATTCTGGAACCTATTTTTTTATATTTTTTTAACTTAGCGACGTTAACATTAGTCGCTAAATATTAGCGACGTTAATAAATGTCGCTAAATACGTCGCTAAATGCTGATGTGGCAACACGTGGCACCATAATCTGATGTCAGCTCGTCGTCGCCAAAACGTCGCAACAGTGTCGCCAAACGGCGACAACACAATAACGTCACCGTTTACGTCGCTAATTAGCGTCAACCAATAAACGTCGTAAATTACGTCGCTAATTAGCGACGTTAATAACGTCGCCAAATAAAATCGCCCTTGCGAAGTTTTACGACGTTTTCCTCGTTTAGCGACACGTTTTTTTTCGTCGTTCCCGAAACGTCGCCTCAAATGTCGCTAAATTGATTTAGCGACGTTTTCACCGAGGTTAGCGACGTATTTAGCCGTCACTAATCTGACAAATTTTTGTAGTGAGAAAAGTAAAACATGTAACAATCAATAAAGATGTCTCAATGCCGTAACACCATGAGACGCTTTCGATCTCGAGATAAAAGATAAGTCTCTACTACCGTAATGCCATTGGACACTCCTGGTCCTAAATAGGGAATAACAAGTCAATAACGAATATCTATACTGTAACACCATGGGACGCTACCAGTCCTAGAGATAAGAAAGGCCAATGTCTAACAATTGAGCACAACTATAAGTCAAGTAAAGTCAAACTCAAGGGTGAAGGTAGAAGACTAATCAATATCGTCACAATACTCACATGAAACAAATATTGTCACATAAAGAATAAATAAGGAACATGCATGTAAAATAAGAAAAATAGCAATAACATGAACATAAACAGGATGTAATCAAGTATGACTGAAAAATAGCAGTATTAAAATGCATGAAAATAAATTGTACAATACGGCAAGGGATACTTGCCTAGTGTGGTGCCTGGTATGGTGCAATGATCATGATGGCACATAATTGGTTTTAGTGTTACAACTTCACAAGATGATCTCTGATGATGTCACAGACTGTTCCATCAAGCCCAGAACTGTCCAATTAGCTAGGGTCGACATAAGGAAGTCCAGTTTCGCACGAGAATAGAAAATAGATTAGCCACGGTCAAGCTTTGACAACTAAAGTATTGGTGTACATATACTATTTTAGAAAAATATTTATAATACTTAAGAACTATATTTTATTAGTAAAAATACTTTTAAGTAAATATATAGAAAATTCATTTTTTGAGGCAAAACTATAATTTTGTCAAATATGGTCTTTTAGGTAAAATACTGTAAATTACTATTCGAGACTTCCAAGCCCAAATTATATTTTGTTGCAAATATAATTTTTAGAAGATATTATATATTTTATAAAAATGACTAGGATCCTAATTAATAATTAATGGTAGTAAAATAGAATTATGCTAATATTAGTAATATATTTGTTCAAAGTATGATAATAAAAATACTAATAATAGTATCACAAAAATAATAATAACTACAATAATAATAGTTATAATAATCAAAATGTACACATACTGTTTTACTACTAATAATCATTAAGTCTGATATTAATATTAACAAAAATAACAATAATAATAATAATAATAATAATAATAATAATAATAATAATAATACAATAATCTATAGGCCTAGGGCCCATCCTTAATTCTTATGGGCTTAAGCCCAACTCTTACTTTTGGGCTTGACCCACCCAAAAAGAAATTAAAAAAATTAAAAGAAAAAGGAAAAAGAGAGAGAGTTGGGCCAGAGAGATTTTCAGAAAGGGGAAGTGATCGAGAGAGAGAGAGAAAGAGGGACAGTAGAAGAGACGACTCACTGGAAGAGGGTGCGGCGCTCACCGCGGAGCTCGTACGGAGTCGTCGACAGATCTGGCGCTCGTCGGCGGCATAGGAAGCACTAGTGGTTGATATGGAGGATGATCGGCGATGTTGCTTGGTGGGGACAGCGGTACTTGACCGCGACGATAGCCATCACGGCGGTGAGATGACCTGGGGTGCTCCAGGTCTGGTGGATCTGGACTCCGGTCGGCGGGGACGTACGGAGGTGCTGGACGAAGGAGCTCGCCGGCTGTAGTGGTGGCGATGGCCGGGATCGCCGGTTGCTGCAACCGGAGAAGACAAGAGGTCGGGTGGTGTTTGGTTCTACAGTGGCAACGTGATGGGGGTTTGTGGTGGTTGTGGCGGAGGGGGTGCTGGCCGAAGAGATCATGGCGGCTCCGTCAGGCAGATAGGTGATAGTGGCTGGGGAGTTGGTGTTGCCTGGACAGAAAAATGGTGGCAGGTTAGTGTCGAGACGAGGGAAGGTGGTGATGGTGGTGGTCAGGGGAAGAGATGGTCAGAATCGAAGGTGGTGGTCGGCCGGTGGGGTTTGGCCGTGTCGGCTCAGCCATGGAGGCTGTACTAGGGTTAGTGTTAGGTTTAGGGATTGTATCGTGTCGGGGTGTGTCTGACCCAGAAGATCTGGGGGTGTCGGTGTAAATCGTATCATGTATGACATGAGAGAATCGGGTAGAACCATGTCCGGGGTGTCAGACACATAAGAGACAATGTATGTGTAAGAAATATAATATAGTGAAAAAACACCCAGGTTCAGACCGGAGGCCGTCACGGCTGACATAAGAAAGTGGACACCGACACGGTGCACACATATTGGTGGAGAAAAAAATTGCGAGAAAAACAATCGGAATGCTCTCCTATAAATTGGATGGAAAAATCCTAGTTAGATATAGATTATGATCGTTTAAACACCCAATAAATAAATCTCACATTAATTCAAATATATTTGAAACCATTTTAATAAAATCCAATCAAATTTAAAACTAGATAAATATCATCAATTTAAATCAAATTCAATAAAAGCTAATCTCTATCTAACTCACCATAAATATTTTAAACATTAAAAATAATTTGAAATAGCATTTTATAAAAATAATTCCAATTAATTTTAAATATTTTAAAATAATTCCAAATAACTTTTTCTACAACTAAACTTTTACAAAATGTACATGAATTATTTTCATGTATATTGTAGGTAAATAGGACGAATTATTTACATAATATTACTTTCGAAATTAGTACCTATACTTGTATATCAATTAAAAAGCATTTCTTCAATAATAATAAAAATAATAAGTTTGGCAAATTCGGGACGACACATTTATACTCGAACAAATATAGAAAATATTTACCTCATATTATATCGAAATAAAATATTTATTTCTATATTTATGAAAAGTCTAAAAATAAAATTTTTGTATGAAAATAAGTAATACTTCGTATGTATGTATTCGTACTCACCGTATAAATACCCAAAAAAATTTAAAAAAAATCTATAGTTAAATTTGGGGGGTTACACAAAGTTGCTCTTATGATGACTCAAAGCTGCTTCCGTGATGACTCAAAGTTGCTTCCGAGATTACTCAAAGTTGCTTTCATGATGAATAAAGCTGCTTCCACGATAACTCAAAGTGCAGCTGTAATTATTCAGTGTTGCTTTCAAATTATTCTAAGTTGCTTTCTTGACTAAAAATTCGTTGATCCTTCTGGTCGCTCACTGTGTGTTCCATACAATAAGTCTAATTATTTGAGCTATAATGTGTGTGTTGTATTGAATTCTTATTATACCAAAATGAATAACAATAATACTATGCAATAATAAGTTGATAATGTGTGCTTGATGTCATAAGTTTAGGATTCATAGAAGTCGATTGTTGTGTTGAATCGATTGTGGGTGACAGCTGTCACGACCCGCAACCACTGTAAGGGTACAAGTGCGTAACAGCGCCCAGCTTATGCCGCAGAATCGGCGGTAGAACGTTGTACTAGGTCACTATCTAAAACAACTCACGCAATTATATAATGTACTTGTCATAAATTTCAACTTCGAACGAAGGACAAGTATAGATATAATGAAGCTTAATCACAGTCTAAGCACGATAAGATAACACAGAAGTCATAAACTAATAAGACTAATAACAACAACAAAATAAAACTACTAAATAATAATATCTCAAACAATCTCAAAACAAAGTCAAATATCTCAAGTTATTACAATTCAAGTTCTAAACATGAATTTAAAGTCAAAGGTCGCTAATCCATCTCTGGATCCATAGCAAGTAGGACAAGTGTCCTCAGGACAAACATCTATAATATTTTGTCAACGTATCCAGTCAGGTTTGGAATGAGCACAACTCATCTAGAAATTCCAAGTAAATGGCAAAGACTATAAAGCAGTTATAGACAGTTTTATTGATGAAACATGGAAATTTTAGATAGGTAATAATGTAAAGCAACAGTTTATAGTACAAAAGAAGTAATGTAACGAATCAGAAGATCATGGCAATAAAGACTATAAATAAAATCTAGTTGAACTAGAGCAATGTGATATAAGTTCAGCCAGTACAATGCAAGTTGACTGTAATCCCAATGTGAGTCTAGTACAACATGAGTCGAGTGTGATTCTAATCAATGTTTCTAGTAGGGTAGTTCGAGTAAGGTGGTACGAGTAATGATTCTTGTGCTATTTTTTTAGTGATGATCCTGGTATAATGGTTCTAGTAATGTTTATAGAAAATACTCTAAATGTGTTTTAAAGTACTGAGGCAGACATGTAAACGGCTAGGGGTAATCAGGCACATCGCACACCTGGCCAAGTGTGGGATGGATAACATTAGAATATAGTTCACAGGGAGGTGGTTCGAGTATTTAGGAATATTTACATGTCTACTCAAGTATTTCCCCGCTTAACAAATACAAGTGAATCTATAATCTAACACGTAAATCGAGTACAAGTCCAGCCAGCACATGACGATGCTAATAAGTGGTTCGAGTAGTTCAAGTGGTGGTTCGAATAATAGAGGCTAGACGAATGAAGTATGTGTGTCGCATACATGAATTCAGTAATACCAATCAGTGTTTGTAATAGAGAATCAAATAGAACTAACTAGAACTGAAATGCAGTAATCGACAAGTAAATGAAAGAACTATCAGAGAATGTACTCGCTTGATATCCTGAAAGACTGATGAATACAGATGTCTGAACCGGAGTCACAATGTCCTAATTAAAGCAATACAGGTTATAATGTGTTTAATATGAAATAATTGAAGTTTATAATGCAATCTATATGATTCTAGGTCTATCTAGTTCAAAGTCAACTCTTCGTCAACTCTGGACAACCTTCTAGTTAAATTAGGTCAACATCTAGGATTTGGTCAAACTAGACTAGTCAACATGGTCACATAGACATAGTGGGTCTATTTCTAGGTCAAACTATAGGTTAGCTCACACTACCCTAGGATATCTTAGGATACCCTGCACTATACATTGTCTATATCCTAACATACCTTTGTATACCATCTAACCTAACTTGTATATATAATGACACTATCCCTAATTCAATTCTACCTAAGTATCTTGTATCCTAACTTATACCTTGACATATACATACTAAACCTACTAAGACAACACACCCACACTCTCACAAACGTACTCACATATATATATACCACATATGTATATATATATATATCACTCACCCTCGTGACACTCTCACAAACCTAACTCAAAAGTTGAGTTCAAGAACCCATATGTATACATGCCATGTATACTCAGGAAATTGAGCACAAATCAACCCACACTCAAATACATATAGATATAACTATACCTCTCTCTCTCTCTCTCTCTCTCTCTCTCTCTCTATATATATATATATATATATATATATATATATATATATATATATATATATATATATATATAACTTCCAACATCTATATACAATATAACCCAACTACTAAACAAAATACCATCATAAAATCTGACAATCTCAGGAAACTCCCAACTCTCAACTCACTCATAAACATACACACACTCAAAAAATTGAACTAAATTAATTAAACTAACACACACACACATATATACCTCTCTTCTTGCATGTAGGGGCTACTGCTGCTAATCCTACTGCCACTGCTGCCATGCTACTCCTACTGTTGTTGCTTGGTTATGCTCCCACTGCTGTTGCTTGCTGTTATGGTTGCCAACAAGCCAAGGCAAAGCAAATACAGCAGCTGCTGATGCCAAAGCAAGGAAATCCATACCATGCCAACCTCAGGTCCTAATAGGACCTCCCCTCCTACTGGACTGATACTCCCTCCTACAAGTTTTCTCTATACTTTAAATCAACTCACCCATCTCTCTCACTCCACAATCTCTGAACACATCACTAAAAATGGGATACTCAAAAGAACAATGAACACTCATACAAAACATATAGTGCTATATTTATCTAACTATACTTGGAATATACATACAATATATAAATACCTCAAACTCTCACACCTACAAACTCTCACTCAAAACCTTACATGACACCCCTGAACACTAACCAAATCCTAATATTCAAGCAAGTATCACAAAACCCCCTGCTCTTCTAACCAACAGAAACTAAGATCACAGCATATATACATCAAAACATATATATATATATATATATACATATATATATATATATATATATATATATATATATATATATATATATTTTATATATATATATATATATATATATATATATATATATATATATATTTATTTATTTATTTATTTATATATAAAAAAAAATATATATATATACATATATATATATATATATATATATATATATATATATATTATTTTTTTTGGAAAGCCCCCCATTTTATTAATCCAGGCTCGAAGACCGAAGCCGGTAAAAGTATACAAGGCGCAAAATGCCGAAGCCTATACAAGTATACTACCAAAAGGAGAGAGGAAGAAGGATGGGGGGGGCCGGCAACGAACGAGAACTAGGGAAGAATAGAGGCCCAGAAAGCCCTCGAGCTGTGAGTGCACCGGGTGCTCCTTTTACGACATTGACGGAAGACTTCCCGGATGAGCTGAATGGCCGTATAGTGGAGACCTTCATATCTTGCTTTGTTACGATTCTTCCATATAACCCACGTGGCGGCCGCTGCGACGATCTGGTGTCCGTGGGAGGCAGAGCCCCAAAAGTATGCCAGATCGTGGAAGCGCCCACTCCCTGGCGCAATGCTACACAGTTGGTTGAGGATCCTCCAAATGTGACCTGGCAGATCCCCAAGATAGAAGATGTGGTCGATAGTCTCCATCTGGCGGTCAGCGCAACAGTTGCAGGCTGAAGCTAAGTTGAACCCTATGGTCTTCAGAATCTCGTCGGTGGGTAGTTTCTGCCTGATGACTCTCCATATCAGAATGGACCACTTCTTAGGAATGCAAGGGTGCCAGTAGGGAGCAATGGTAGGGTTCGGATGCCCAATAACCCGTACCGCGCGTCTTGCCGACCGCATCGTAAATGCCCCCGAAGCCTCGAGCGACCACCTCCATGCATCCTCTTCGTTTCTGATTCTAACTCCGCATCGTCGTATGCTCTCCACGGTTTCGTTTCCGGACCAGTCACGAATCTTTTCCCAGTTCCAGTCGTTACAACTGTGGTCCCACAGGTCGCTAATCCTGCCGTTTCTAGGGGTCTCCGTGATGCTCGGGATCATGTTGTCGCCAATCCATCTCTCCAAAAAGGGGTCCGAGTGACCGTCACCCAATTGGAGTCTCATAATAGGTTCGGCGCTAGCCCGCCCCTCGATGATGCGACGCCACGCCGCAGAGGATCGGCTGTTGGAGATGGCTACTGCAGGGTGACTGTGCTTGAAGTATCTGGCCTTCATGAATCTGGTCCATAAGTTGTTGCTGGTCCGAAGAGTCCACCACAGTTTCAACGAGAAAGCTTGAACGATGTGGAAGAGTTTGGTAAAGCCTAGTCCCCCTTCCTCGGTAGGGCGCACCATAGATTCCCAACTGGTCCAGTGATGCTTGTTCTGACCTTTGTCCTGCCCCCAAAAGAAGTTACAGAATGTCTGTTCAATCGATGTTAGAACCTTCTTGGGTGGGGAACACATGGCCAAGGTGTGGATTGGGATAGAGGTGAGAACATGATTGATGAGAATCATCTTGTCGCCGAGGGATAAAGTGGCATTGTGCCACCCCTCAAGTTTTTTCCTGATTCGAGAGATCAACTCCTCGAATATGCCGGAGTTGGATCTCCCGTACACAAGGGGGCATCCAAGGTACTTGAAGGGGGGGTAGGTCACGTTGAAGGATGTTAAGTTGGATAGGCCGCGGGCGTGCTCTCGATCGAAGTTATGGTGGGCGTAAATGACGCTCTTGGCGGTATTGATTTTCTGACCGGAGCATCTTGAGTATCTCTGCAGAGTGTGGTGTACCACTTCAACCGTACCAATATCCCCGGACGAGAATATGAGAACGTCGTCGGCGAAGGCCAGGTGGGTGATGAAGGGGCAGCCGCTGGAGGTATGGTAGTACTGGAAGTTGGGAGTATTGATCATGTTGTTAAGGTTTTTGCTCAAGGCGTCAGCCGCAATGATGAAAACAGTAGATGAGAGGGGGTCGCCCTGTCTAACACCACGAGTAGATTTGAAGAATCCATCGGCCTGACCGTTAATAACCGTCGAGAACCAGGAATTGCTAATGGATCTCCACACTGTGTTGGTCCAGCTTTTCGAGAATCCGAAAGCTCTTAAGACCCATATAATAAACTGCCAATCCAGTCTGTCATAAGCTTTCTCCATGTCGAGCTTGATGGCGATGTTTCCCCCTCTAGTAGGAAACTTCATGCAGGTGATTAATTCCTGAGCGAGCATGATGTTGTCCTGGATGTTTCTACCGCGAACAAATCCGCTTTGCTCCTCGGAGATGATCTTGGGGAGCAGTTCGGCCATTCTGGTTGCAATGATCTTGGAGATGATCTTATTTGTGAAAGTGCATAGACTGATGGGACGGAAGTCGCAGAAAGATTCGGGGTTGGAGTTTTTCGGGATAAGGATCAGCTTGGCACTGGAAATAGCTCTGGGGTAAGTGGCTCCCTCGAAGAATGCGATAGCCGCCGCAGTGATGTCCTGTTTGATAATCTCCCAGCAGGTACGAAAGAATACTCCCGAAAAACCATCCGGGCCGGGTGCACTATTCGCATCCAGGGCCCAAACCGCGTCGGTCACCTCCTGCTCGGTGGAAAGCAACTCCAGTTGACCATTGTCGGTGTCGCTGATGAGATGTGGAATGACATTCAGGAAGGAGTTGTCTTTGTGGACCGTCTCTTTGGTGAATAACTTGGAGTAGAATTCCGCAGCGGCCGCTTGGATGTTTTTTTGATCAGAAATGATGTTCCCGATGTCGTCGGTGATTTGATGAATCGAGAGCTGCTTTCTGCGGCCTTTGACACAGTCATGAAAATATTTAGAGTTTTTATCCCCTTCGCTGTCCCATTTCAACCTGGCTTTTTGCTTCCAGAAATCGGTCTCTACTCTGATCCTGAATTTGAGCATCGCTTTGGTGAGGTTCATGGCCGTCCTCGCCGTCGCAGATCGCTTCGAGGCAAATCTGGCCTCGGCCCGAGTGACGTCGTCCTCAGCCGTCCGCACAGCTTGAAAAATGTCCCCATAGGCTTGTTTGCTCCAAGTGATCAGGGCTTTTCTCGTTTCTTTAAGCCTGTTGCTAACTCGGACAAGGGGGTCGGGTGCATCTACCCGATTCCACGCTTCCTGAACAATATTCAAAAATTGAGGGTGTTCGGTCCAAAAGTTGAGGAATCGAAAGTTCTTCTTGACAGGGTTGTCCGAGTTTTTTATTTCAATCAATAGGGGTGCGTGGTCAGATTCTGATGTATTGAGGTGGGATAGGCTGGTAGTGAGCCCCATTCCGTCCCAATGGACGTTCGTGAGAGCCCTGTCTAGGCGGGAGTATTGGCGGCGATCTCCTTCCTGCATGTTGCACCAGGTAAAAGCATTGCCGGTGAACTGGAGAGATGATAGGTGGGCATTGAAGATGAAGTTGTTGAAATCTAACATGGCAGATGACGGCGGCGGGCGACCTCCAATTTTGTCATCTCTGCTGGTGATAGCGTTAAAGTCCCCAATGCAAATCCACGGGGAAACGATGTAGTTGGTGTGGATGTCTATCAGGTCGTTCCAAAGCTGTTTCCGCTCTGTAATATCGCAGCTGCCGTGCACCGCGGAGAGGATGATGCGGTTAGGAAGGAAAGGGTGTTCCACCCAGCAAGATAAGTCCTGCTTGGATTCGTGAATGATTTCGAGGGAGACGTCCTCCGTTCCAAGGATCCAAATGTCGCTACTCCCAGCAATGGCCTGGGGGAGGCCGAGTTGCAGTTGGATCGATTTTAATCTTTTGGGGGGAATTTTTGGTTCGATAATAATGAGAATATCGATTTTGTGCATCTTTCGAAGGTTGGCAACTCTCCTCAGAGTGGGTTTGTTGGCCAGACCTCGCACATTCCAGGATAGAATGTTGATCATTAATGATGGTGGGGAGGGTGTTTTTTGTTCCGCCTGGAGGCGGATCTGGTGAGGATGGTTTTGGTTTCTGCTGTTCCTATCTTATCCGGGTTCCTGCTTGATGTTGGTTTGTCTGCCTTTGACGGGAATGTTATGTTGGTGGTGTTCCCTTGGATATCGGATGCGCCCTCACCAGAGTGGGCGATCTGATCTCCATCAGAATCCAGCATGGACTCCTCCGGGGGGATGATGATGGCGTCGCTGGAGTTGTCGATCTGCGTCAGAGATGTCTGGAGAGAATAACCCGCGGCTTGAATCTGAAGACCTCTCTGGACCTGGTCTGGTCCGAGGATAGCTAATGCTTCTCCCACTTGGTCTGGGGTGATGATGGGTTGCTCCGCCGCCTTGGGATCGTAGATCTCAACGTTGGCCTCCGCGGGAGTGGGGTTCTGGTCGGGGTCAACAATGGTCAAGGTAGATTCCGGTAAGACCTCCTCATTAATAGTGTTAGCCCGTAAGAAACCAGTTGGGTCTGTTTGAATTCCTTCATCTTCCGATTCGAGCGCATCAAACTTATTGAAGAGGGTTAGAGTTCCGGATTCGCAAGGACTGACGGTTGTGCTAGGGCTACCGCCATTGTCGGAATGGACGTCACTGGAGTCAAATATATATATATATATATATATATATATATATATATATATATATATATATATATACACTCGGTCCAGCGGCTACCGCCTATTGAATCTCCGCCTCTCCGACACTCCAGACATCACGAGATGGTCCCCTAACCCGGACGGCAGATTCTCACTAAATTCTGCCAGGTCGGACGCCCGCGGCAACGGGACCCCATCACCCATCATCGCTCCTTTCTGGCACGCATGCATCCCCACCAAATGGTCGATCCTTATCTGGCGTGCCCACTTCCGTAAGCTCCCTACCGACGACGTAATCACCTCGTTTGGGTACAGCCTCACTTCGAGTTGCCATTGCTGCACTGCCCCCCATGCTGAATCTGCAGAGCACATCCTAACCTCCGGTGATCTGGCTAAGAACATTTGGACGAGTCTAAGCACCAAGTTTAGGAAGGCCCCCCTAGGGGCTTCAACGATCTCCTGTCCAGCTGGGGCGTTTCCCACGGACATCAGATCGTCGTAGCTATATACACTCAACTAAGCCCTTGGGCTCCAGCTGTACTCCTCCCCTATCTCCATTGGTGAACACCCACGTGAGCAGCTCGTGGTGAATCACGACCCTTGCCCCATTGTCGACGGACAAGAGTTATCCACTGTTGATCCGGCCCTTTCTTCCATCTTCAACGAAGCCCCTCCAAGACCCTTGCTCCCCTATCACTGGCAGATTCTGGCAAGCCAAGGACGCCGGTTTCCTTGATCGCAACAACCCCCTGTGCGCGCTTGATGACGTCGAGGTGGCGAATTACTGCTCAGTGGCTGTTGATCGTGCTTTCTCACCTATTGGCCTGTCAGAGGCCAGTGACAACCGTAAAACCTCCAACAAGAAATCTTCCTCAAAAAAGAAGAAGAAAAGCAAGAAAAAGAATCAGCAAGCGACTTTGACCACAAGGTCAGCAGCCAAGCTCAACCTCCCTCCACTCCTCCCAATCCAATGTTTAACATCCTCTCGTGGAACGTCAGAGGCATAGCAAACAAACCGACGATGAACAGAATCCTCAGCCTCAAGAAAATTCACAAAATCGACATCCTAGTGATTATTGAACCCAAAATCTCCAAGAAAAGAATCACCGGCATCCAACTTCACCTGGGTTTCGCGACCGCGCTTGCTGGCAGTCACGACATCTAGATTCTCGGCAGTGCTGGCATCCAATTTGGCATGGTCCAAGATTCTCCAATAATAACGAAAACCAGCTGACAGCCAACAAATGATCTCGGTAGTGCTGCCATCCAATTTGGCATGGTCCTAGTGATTATTGAACCCAAAATCCCCAAGAAAAGAATCACCGGCATCCAACTTCACCTGGGTTTTGCGACCGCGCTGGCTGGCAGTCACGACATCTGGATTCTCGGCAGTGCTGACTCAAGCTTCTTCCACGCCTGCGTTAAAGGCCGCAGACAACAGCTCAACCTTAACTGTATCTCCGATAACAACGGAAACCAGCTGACAGACCAATAAATGATCCAAGAGGCTGCGGCTAGCTTCTATTCCAATCTCTTCACCAAGGAGGCGGTCGTCATGGACAAGGAGGTGCTGGCGGAGATCCCCTGCAACATCACCGAGCACGAGAACGAGCAGCTCCTTTCCCTCCCTTCCGCTGCAGAGGTGCAGACCGCGGTATGGGATCTAGACGAGCACAGAGCTCCCGGACCAGACGGGTTCAACGGAGTTTTCTACAGACATTGTTGGGACATCATCGGTCCATACTTTTATGAGGCTTCGGTTGCCTTCTTTCAAGGAACGAGATACCCTAAATCCTTATCCAGGGCTAACCTCATTCTCATCCCCAAAAAAGACAACCCAGACACCTTCAAAGACTTCCGCCCCATAAGTCTATACAACTTTGCCAACAAAATTATCGCAAAAATTATTGCTAACCGGATGTCGGAACTCCTGCCCAAAATTATATCCGAGGAGCAGAGCGATTTCGTGAAAGGGCGTAAAATCGTGGACAACATCCTGCTCGCTCAGGAGATGGTAACTTGCATGAAATTCTCGGCTAGAGGGGGAAACATCGTAATTAAGCTAGACATGGAGAAAGCCTACGACCGCTTTGACTGGCAATTCATGATCTGGGTTTTCAGGGCTTTTGGCTTTTCCGAACCATGGATTGACATCATCTTCAGGTCCATCAACAATTCCTGGTTCTCCATCGTTATCAACGGCCAAGCCGATGGCTTATTCATCGCTAGCCGGGGAGTCCGCCAGGGGGACCCTCTTTCTGCCACTATCTTCATCATCACTGCTGAGGCCCTCAGCAGAAACCTTAAGAACATGCCCAATACCCCGAGGTTCCAACACTTTTACACCACCACCGGCTGCCCCATCATCACCCACCTTGCTTACGCTGACGATGTCCTCATATTTTCCTCCGGAGACATCGGCTCTATCGAGGTGGTCCTTCAAACGCTGAACAGGTACACCAGATGTTCTGGACAAAGAATCAACAACAACAAGAGTGTTATCTACACCCATCAAAAAATTGATAGGTCTCACTCTGTGACTATTTCCAACCTGACTTCCTTTGCCATAGCATACCCCCCTTTCACCTACTTAGGGTGCCCACTGGTCTATGGTAAGGCCAACTCGGGTATCTTCGAGTACTTGGTCAGTGCCATCAGAAAAATGATCGAGGGGAGGCACAATGCCACCCTCTCGCCCGGAGGCAAGCTGATTCTGATCAAGCACGTCCTATCCTCCATTCCTATTTACACCCTGGCGGTCTGCAACCCTCCCAAAAAGGTCATGTGGCCCTGCCGCCTCTCTCCGGCTCCTCCCTCCCTCCTCGGTCCGGCCCCCTCCCTCCCGAGGCGGCACCACCTCCCCCCGCCGCTCCTCCTGCCAAGGCCGCCTTCTTCTCCCTGACGTGGCCCTCGCCGGCAGTGTCCTCACTGCTCCACTCAGCTTGCGGTGGCCTTCCTGAGTCTCTCCCCCCCATGCCGCCCTCGGGCCCTATGGGGGCTCCTCCCTCTCCCGCCAACCTGGTCTCCCCTTCCGACGTGATCGGCTTCCCTCTCCCTCCTCCGGTCGGCGGTGCTCTTCCCTGACCTGCGAGCGTCGAGCCCCTCTCTTGGGCGCTCGTGGCCGCGCGGAGCCCTTCGGAGCGCTCCCCCCCCTCTCGGCGTCGGTAGGCCAAGCGACGCCGTCCCCGTCGCTCCCTCCCCTGGCCGCTCCCCAGCCTCCCTCCGGGCTCCGTCGCTCCCTCCGGATCATGCTCGAGAGCCCTCCTCCTTGCCGTTGAGCGGCCCCCGCCGGCCGAGCACCCCCTTGTCACCCCCCTGGCGTGACAGAGCTCCGCCGGCTCCACTCCCATCCTTCCCCTCCTTCCCTTCCCTTCGTCGGCCCTCCACCGTACCGCCTCTCCACCTCCTGGAGTCGAGAACCACCCCCCCATCCCCTTTTCCCCTGGCGGCGGCCCCCATCCCCTTCCTCCGTCGGTGGCCCCCTTCCTCGGTCGGCGGTCCCCTTCCCAGTCGGAGACCCTAACACCAGCCTCGGGACAGCGCGCTCCTTCTCCTCCACCTCTTCGGCCTCCCTCCCCGGGTCTGTGTCCTCGCCGACGACCCGGCTAAGCCCGCGCTGGCCCCAACCCCCTCCGTCTGCGTCTTCCCTCTCCGGTGCGTCCCCTTGCGCCGCCTGGCCCGGCTTCTCCGGCCGCCACAGCCGCTCTCCGTCGCGCTGGGCGAGTCCCCGGAGGCACCCTCGAGCGTCGTGCCATCGGGTCCCGTGCCCTCGGGCCCCGCGCCCTCGAGCTGTCCTACGGACGTGACCCTTCGGGTAGTGGGCCCCCACCCGTGCGCTGGGTTTGCCCGCCCTCGGGTCTCGCGCGTCTGGGACCAGCTTCATTTGAATTTCAAAGTTTTTCTTAATTCAAATTCCCTTTCAATCCAAAAAAAAGGATATTCGGGCTGACAGCCCTCACCCCCCACCATGCCCCACTCTTCTATTTCCCCATATTTTGTAATTAGGTTTTGACATTTCGAAATTTCAGTATCTGAATTTCGAAATCTCTATTTCTGTTATTTCAAAATTTTCTATTTCGAAATCTCAGTTTAGCCTATTCGACTTTTCGAAATTTCGGTTCTGAAATTTCGAAATCTCGTTTCTGAACCTTTAGTTTTCCTACATTGTCTATCAGGGCCCGTTTTGTGTTTTTCGGCCCTGCACCCGCTTGTAATGCTCGTTCTGAGCCACCCTATTATTCAATAAATTTCTTCTGTTAATATATATATATATATATATATATATATATATATATATATATATATATATATATATATATATATATATACACTCAACTAAAATATAACCCAAACCCAACCATAAACAAACCCGACTCAACAATACATCAAACCCCCAAATGCAGTACACAAAACCCAATGCAAATACAAGAGGGGGTCGAGTGTCTATCATGTGTCCGATCACGTGTCCAAACCAGTGTCTAAATCGTGTCAATAGAGGGTGTAAAGTACAAGTGTCAAAGATGTGAACAACAAGTGTCAAATAGTGTACATACACACGTATGAGTGTGCACATAGGTAGGTAAACACATGTGCACTATAAGTGTCAACCCTAGCATCCCAAAAGTGTCCAGATTGTGTCCAAACTGAATCGAACACAAGTGTCAAATATCTGTGCAGAATGCAGCCTCGTGCGTGTGTGTCGTGTGAGCTAGGGACACGTGTGTCCAACCAACTGCCATGTGATCGTATCCTAGGGTAGCCTAGGTCTAGGTGTTTGTGTCTGTGTCCCTGTATTGTGTCCTAGACATGTCGTGTCCAAGTTCGATACCCGTATCAGAGGGTGTCAGTCGCGTGTGTGCGTGACAGTGTAATACATCTATGGAGTCGACAACTCCTCGAATACTCCACCAATCCATCTCGAATTTCATGTGCATACTGACAGTGGTTGCCCCTACCAACACACCAAAATTCATGTCAAACGGTGTCGTGTCCTAGGAGTTCTAGGGTCGGGCAGCAGGACAGTGCACAAGGTCTCGTACGCGTGTCATGTATCCTAAAACAGTATCCAAACCACATCAAAATCGACTCAGAGTTTATGAAATAGAATCTACATGTAATTAGCTACAAAATTATGTAATTTGTTTTGAAAAACATTAACATTCATTTCTATGTGACATTTCATCAAACACCTTACATAGCACTCCGATACTCCTCCGATACGCACCCTAAATGGATTAGATTTCCTACCAAACTAGGCCTAAGGCTAGGGAGACCCTAAATAAATGCATCTATGGAGAGAAATCAGAATATTAATGGGTTTAGAGGCCATTACCTATTGAGAGTTGGAATCTCAATGAAACCTTCTAGATCTAGATCTCCACCAAGCTCCAATGGTCAAATTGCTCCCAATCCTTGCTAGTTAGCTTCTAGAGGCCTCTTCTACAGTAATAGAGTGTGTTACAATTGATTAGACTCAATTTGGAGTTGATTTAGAGAAAGAGGGTGAATTCGGGGAAGAACTTAAATTAGGGTTTGAAGGTGTAATGAAAAGAGGCAAGGTGGTCTAACATGATGTTATATAGGGGGATGGGACATGTATAGCTGACCAAGGCTCTATCCTAGGGTTAGGGCATGGTTCAAGTTGGTAATTAGGCTTCCTTTGGGTGTAATTTAAGGCTTTCTAGGTAAAGGTCCAACCAAAATAGGGTTTCTAAGCTAAATATCTACTATAACAAAATATCTAGATATTTCTAACCTTGTCATTTAGTTGGAAGCTTATAATCTAATATCTAAGCTCATGGTTAACATCTAGATTAGGGAAATTCTAGGTTAAGGCCTAACATATCAATTAGTACATTAATAAATAATAAAATTCAAAATAATTCCAATATTCACAAATGACCAAAATACCTTTGCTTCTAAAAAGTGGTAGTGACAATAGCATAGTATAAAGGAAATGTGCATGAACTTTAGTAGCTAGGAATCGACAAAATCTTCAAGTTGGCTTATGTGTATTGGTTTGGTTATGTTTCAAAGATGAGAGAATTGGATTGGTATTTGTGCTCAGCAAAGTCACCGCGGGATGGATAGTCCAGAATGGACGTTGGATTAGTGTGAAAGAGAAATATTGTGTCAAAAATGACTTGAGCTCTGAGTGGTATATGCCTCTACCCTCATAGTGATAAGATATCCCTTGACCCTATTCATAGTATGGTGATGCTTTACTTGTAAGGTATGGGATAGTATCGAGTCATAGTTGGGATTACGACTGATACATAATGGCTAGGCATATCCCTTGATAATTAAGTTCGGATAACCCATTGCGAGATTTTCATGATTAGCATTATGTTGGCCAATGAGAAATTGAGAATACGAAATGAATGTCTTAGTCGGGAATGGTACGAATTATAGATTCAGGTGCTGACTTAAATTAGTTGGGTGAAAGGATTATAGGTTCAATAACGATGGTGGGGTATTACTATCAAAAGATATTGAGAGAACAAATATAGATTGAATATTGAATGATGTTGGAATTAAGAAGATGGAATTACATGTTTGAGATCGACAAATTGATGGTGATGATAAGAGTTTATTGATATGTTACGAATGATTTAGAGGATGCAGAAAGTTACATCAGTGACCCAAAACTAGAGAATGGACTTAAGGAAATATATAGCCTTTACATATGTATAGTTGTGCTTGAGAGAATTAAATGTGTCCCGAAGTAACAAGTTATAACCCTTGACTATTTTGAGGCATAGAGAATGAGCACTTGTCCCTTGTTGCATAACATAGTAGATGTTCCTTGTAAGACTCTGATGGCTGGAATACAAATAAGTATCGATGTGCAGCAATATGTACTAAACCTTATTGGTAGATAATTTTGTCACATGAATGAAAAGTTGGGTGGAATATAGAATTATCGGATTGTAACATAGCCGTATGAGTTATGTCATATTCAACTAGATGACCGATATATGAATGTTAGATGATTCGTGCCAAAGTGATTGGATCGGAGCACGAATAATAAATCTTCTTATGGAATCATAAGTAGATGATGTGAAACGAATATTGATGGTTAATGTTAATTACTAAGAGATGACCGTGTTTGGTGCTAGCAAAAATTCATAAAAGATGCTTTCAAAAAAATATGATTATATAGTTGCCTTATTTATTAGTTAAAGAGTACAGACAGTATAGATGATCTAAAAATATTGACATTGAATATAAGTGCGAAGAGATCGAAGGAAAGAGATTGTAAATAATAGACTATTGAAGTAGCGATGTTAGGTTATGACTTGGAATAGTTGGCCCGATTGAATAGACGTAATTTGAGTACGATATGAGGATAAAAATTGGATCAAGCATGTGATGCCTCATCTATGCAAATAAAAACTAAAAATTTGGTTATTGGAATGATAAAATTTATATAATGGCTTTGAGATTGACCTATAAGAATGGTTGGATGGTTTTATCGATTGGGGGTAAGTCAAGAATAACTCTGTTGGGTAAAAACCTAAGGATGAATATGGGTGGGTAGTCTTGACACTAGATGTGTCGGTTGGTTGCCTAAGTTTCAAATTTGTAGGCTACAATATTTCAGTTGTGCGGATTGGAAATAAGTTCATGAGATTAGGGTAGCGTCTCATGTCCCTTATATTGATCGGATCATAGATTGTCTCTGAGATAAGATAGAGTCTTTATGATAAGAATTGATTACCTCTAAGAGAAGAGATAAGTATGTCCCTAATAGCTATCATCTCAGACGGTTTAACTGAATGTCTGGTTTAGCTTAGAATAGCTGAATGTAAAGAACTGACTGAAGAAATAATTGACTGTTGAAAACCCTTATGATGTCCTTATCAATGTTGCGTGGGTATAGTTGGAATATGTTGTAAAGTAAACTTTTGTAACCTCGCTTTCCCAAAAATTATTAAATTTTATAATTTCTGGTATTTTAATATATTTTTTAAAAAAACATGTTTTGTTTATGGTTTTCATGAAACATAAATTTTTCTGTTGCGTCCTGATATTTCAGGATCATTTTGTGGTTATAGAATTATTCATGATTTATGATTTAATAATTTTGTAAATTCCTTGATAAATTAGATAGTTATTTAATAGAGTTTAAATTTTGGTTCTAAATTGTTTTCCTCCATTCTAACTAACCCCACTCTAATTTTCTCACCCTCAAAAAAAAAAAAAAAATCCTAACCCCCCCTCTTCCTTATAACAAACTTCCCAACAAACTTTCCCATTTCTAACAAACTTAACAAATTCTCAAACAGAATAGTGGTATTTCTGTAATTAATATTTGATCAAGAGGGGCTTAACTGTAATTTACCATTTTTTCCCTTTTCCTTATATACGAAGAGAGGAATGAGCATTCCACAGCTCTTATTTTCTGCTAACGCCGAGCTCTTCTCCCCATTTTTCCTTTCCCCAAATTTTCGTTCAACTGAACCCTAACCCTAGATCTCGAGGTGGCGATGACGACCGCAACCATGGCAGAGACGGCGACTTCTATCCTCACCGACGGCTAGGCAACAGTAGTGCCACTCTCCACAGCTGAGTTCGCGGTGATGCCTCATCAATCTCAGCGACACGAGCTCTATTTTCGGAGACATCTTCCTCAAGAAGCGGCGACCGACAACACCAGGCGCTTGTTCTTCCCGACAACGGCAAGGTGACGTTCGTCTCGAACTCTTTTGTAGAGAACTGTTCTTCTATGGGTTCTCCTCATCTCATGATTGGGGGCTCATACTCAGATCTGACCGAGGTGTCTGCGGCGAGTCACTCCGACACGATGATGATAGATTGTTTTCGAGTTCTCCATCTCGAGTTCTTTACGACTACAAGTTAGTCATTGGATCGAGTTCGTCGTTGACCGGATCGAGCACGAAGAACTATGGAGGATTTAGCTACTGTGAACCTTTGGGATTCAAGCTTGCGTGTCCGAGTCCTTGATCGTGTCCTCGTTTCTCTGCAATTGATTCTTCAGTTCACGTAATCCTCCATCTCTCCTCTGATTGAAGATTTTATTGGTTCTGTGCTTTTATTGATTAAGTTTTGGTCAGATTTGGGGTCGGGATGCGGGGTAAAGGTTTCTGTTCGTGTCTGGTGTGTGTATTCATGATGATGTTCATGTCCAACAATTGCTCATGTCCAGTATTGAGTGTTTCGAGAGTTGTGTTGTGTCCCGCGGGTTCGTGTCTGTTCTTGGGACGTCGAGTGCAAGGGATCGACAGAATAGGAGTAGCGGTTGGCAGGCTTTGGAGAGTTTGATTTGGTTGTAGGAATTATTAATTCGATTTTACATTTTTCGCATGTAAATTTCTGTATAATTTTTCTTATGGATTTTTGTGGGATTTAAATTGTGTGTGTGTTCTCTGTTTTTCTTCTTGTCATGAGTACTAACAGAAGGCTGGAGTAATAGCCATTAATTTTGAATGTTAGGTTGAAATGGTGAAGAAGTATTATAAGTTCTGTCATACTCTTTGCTGTGTGTTTGAACAAATATTAGTGTGGCTAGACTTTGCTTTGCAGGTTTTTGAAACATTAGATTATGTTGAACTGTTGGGTGTTGATAAGTTGGTTGGTAAATGGTGCAGCCGACCAGTTGGCAATTTATGCTAAGTTGGATGTGTGTCCTATGAACATTGATGGGTGTTCTTGAACTGTGGCTATATGGGAGAATGGTTTTGTGAATCAAATTGCTGACAGTTGTGGTCTTTTAGAGTTATAATGTTAGACAAGTATGTGGCAAGGTCTGGACTGATATTTGGAAATTTAAATGCTAGAGTGATGGGGGTTTGTAATGTCTTATTAACAATTGTGATTGTTGAGTTCTTTATTAAATGTTGCTAAGCAATATTTGAATCAATATAGATTATTTCTAAAAACAAACATTATTTTATTGGTTAGAAGAATATTGTCTTCATTACTATTTAGTTAGTGTTATGTTTTGGCTAGTTAAAATAGATTACCAGTAGGTGTATGATATCTAAGTTAATACTATTACAAATGTTATAGTCCATAGAATAGTTATAAGTGGTTGCTAAGATCTTACTTATTAGCTAAAATTCCTAAAATAGCTAATTAGATATATGGTTAATCTAGATTTAAGAACGAAAAGCTAGTTGTAGAAGCTAACCAAATTGTACCTATTATCAGGAGGACATCCATCTTTATTCCTATTCCTGATCATCCCGAGCAAGGCAAGTACATTCTATGGTCTTGTGCATTTACATTCATTTTTTGTACTTCTCTTGATGACACGATGTAACACGATATCATGTTCTCTTGTACCTTCATGTTCTTGTACTTACTTGTAGTCGGGGAGGGAAAATACACTAGCTATGTGACCAAACCCATCTTCTGATATTCATGTAGATAGCTTACGCCTCGCATTGCGCACGCGGTCCCTAAGCCGTACCGAAATTCATGTACTCCTGTACTTATTCCTGTACTCACCCCAGCCGGTCACATAGGCTAGTTGTATTTCAAATATTGTGCACATGTCATGTCTTGTACTTCAGGTTTATGGTTTATATTCTTGTACTTTATTTCCTGTACTTTACATTCATGTACTTTCAAGTTCTTTTCCTGTACTTTATATTTCATGTTCTCATGTACTCATTTCCATATCATGATGTTCTTTTTCATTACCTAGAATTGTACTTTGCTCTAATCCTGACCGGATATGTTGCAGGTGTACTTGCAGGATATTGTTCTACCTTATGTGCCAGAGCCCGGAATTTTAGCTGAGCAGGATGGAGACATGACTTAGCTAGAGGCTTCATGTTTAGACTCTTTAGCTTTACTCGTAGATATTATTTTCTTAGAGTTCATAGCGTATTTAATTCCTGTTGACTCTGGTACCTTTACGTTATATGGATTTGTGGATTATGGTAATCTTTCTGGGATCGTTCATAGATGCTGTGATTTGTACTTATTCATATTGACTTGTTAGTTTCCCTAGCTTGGTACAGCTTACTACGTTGAGTCTTCCAACATGGGCTGGACGTGTCCGATTCATGTCCGATTATTCAGGAGTGGGTCGTGACAACTTTGGAATGAAGTGGAGATTGGAAATTATAACGTTGGATGGAATGACGGATCATATTTGTTTTGGAACTTGGATGCTTTTATTTGGAATGTCAGATTTGATAGAACTGGTTGGTTGGTCGAATTATATTGAGCAGCGCTAATTGATGGTTAGTTGCATTGAGACAGTTGGAATAATTTTATTGATAAATAATCAGATCAAAATTAAGGATAAATTGTAATGACAAGATGGAATAGTGCATGTAGTCGAGATCGATGTGTCACCCTCATTTTTCGTATTTTCTGTATTTCGTATTTGTACTCGTAATTTGATTTTGGCACGTATTTTATTTTCTCGACTTGTGGATTTGGTTTCTCGTAAATGGGTTTTGGACCATGGCTTGGTTTTATTTTGTGGAGTTGGTTTGGTTCATCATGAGTGGAACACCTTAACCTATTCTCCACCCTCATTCCACCACAACCCACCATCATAAATTCCTACCTACTTTTCTCTCTCCTCTTTATTTTTCATTTACTTCTCCAACTTCTTCTTCTTCCTTCTTCCACACAACACCATCACCTATAGGCAAGTGCACCTTGCCACCACATGAGAACCACTTTTTATTTGTCTATTAGCTAGATTAGGCCATGGAGATCAACATTAGAACTTGACATTTTGTGATTTGGAGTTTCCATTGTTCTAGATCTAGGTTTTTACTATTTTCGGATTTGTATGATTTTGATCTATTTAACTTGGATTTTAGTTTGTTTTGATGCTTCCATGTGGAAGAGAATTCAATTTTACTCAAGTTAGAGCTTTGAAAATCTAAATTTCGTTTTGATTTGATCAAGTTATGAAGTTTTGAACTTTGGAGTTCTTGGAGTCTTCTTCTCGGCCTGGAGAAGAAGACAGCAGCCTGCGCTCTTTATTGCAGTGCTGGATTGTGCATCCCCCTCGGCCAGCGCTCTTTAGCGCAGCGCTGACTGCTCAGCTTGTCTCTTGGCGAACTGCGCTCAACCCGAGTGCGCATGGATTCTTGCGCAGTCTGTTCTTGCGCAGTCTGCCCATGCGCAGTCCACTTCTGCGCAATCCATCCATATGCGCAGTCCGTCCCTGCGCAATCTGACCCTGCGCCATCCATTCCTGCGCAACCTGATCCAGCGTAAACCATCTGCTGCGCCATCCACCCCTGCGCAGTTGGTACCCTGCACAGCTCACCCCTGCGTAGTTGGCCCCTGGCGCACTGACTCCTGCGCAACCCGACCCCAGGGACCCTTGCGCAATTTGTCCAATCATGGAGATTTGGTTTTATTTTTTTTAAGCTTGGCTCTTCTATATTCCTGTATATTGATATTTTATTAGATATTTTACGCCCATTTTATATCCTTACGTCTTTTGTCATGAACTTGATTTTACTTAATATGTTTGGAATGACTATTGTACATGGCTGGGTATGGCAAGAACTTGCATAACACGACAGTGACCCGTAGTGGTGCACTCCTGACATAACCAACCTGACTTGATAGTGGCCCGTGGCGGCGCACTCCTGACTTGACTTGGCTTGACTTGATAACTTAACTTGACCTGCCTTGACACCGTGGGTGGTTCTTTCTTGCTTGCTTGTTAAATCCACTTGTCCAGTCTTGCGTCATGTCTAGGATGGGACTCCTGAGTACCACGGTCAGGAGTACCTACTAAAATAGATTAAGGCTAATAACTAGAATAATTCAGTAGTCATGAGAGATTTCCCCAGTTACAGGCAATCCCGTTATCCCGGCCGCAATTGTTTGGACTTGTAGCCTACCGTCGAGTAGGGCACATTTCCAGCTCACCGTCGTGTGGGACACATAATTATTGATAACTGCTTAATGAATTCAAATCGCCTGGATAACCTGGATTAGCTGCAGGGCTTGTGGCTGGAGGAACATCTCATTGCATCTTGCTAGTAACTAGGATTGTGATAACCCTAGTTAGTTAATGTAGAAAGCCGTAGGCAATGATTGGCCGTGATTGCTTGGATGGAGTTTAGTCCAGTATAGTATTGTCTAGAATTGATTGATTATAAGAATGTACCAGAATGATAGAATGATTGTCACTCCAGATTGTCACTATAATGATTGTCACTCCAGATCGTTACTTGACCTGATTTCTTATATTTATCTTGTCGATAAATGGTGAGGGAAACCAAGTGCCGTTCAGACGAAGGGTTACAACCCCGGTCCTTGTTTGGTTTACGGGTTGTAACCTGGCTATCTGAATAGTCCCATGGTTATCTCATCGTATATCATCCTGTCATGCTTTTCCATATGTCCTGTCTTTTAGTGATTCTATACAAGATTGTCTTTTATATTACCCATCATGCTTTTTTTTAACTACTGCCTTTTATTATGTAATTATATTATTGTGCTGATTGCTGGTTTTTGCTCTTATTTCGTGGCCTCCTTTGTGGCACTTGCTCTTTCTGGGGTCTGACCCAGCTGGTTTTGTATGGCCAGATACCAGAGCAGCTCCAGAGGATCTACCTGTCTTCCAGCCCGATGGTGAACACTAGACGAAACCCGGGCAACGAGTGGGTTTCCTATTTTGTTTCGCTCACTCTATTGTAAAAAATTATTCTTTTGAGGCGTTTAGCCGACGAGCACCTGTTAGCTCGATGCACTTTATTTATTGTCTGCCTACGGGCTGTAATCATGATTGGCAACTCGAGGTTGATCATGTATGACTTAACTCTTGCTAGTCTTTACATTTTGTACGACTAGCTTCATGATTATCTGGATATGTAATGTTTGGGACGCCTTACAATTGTATATTTAGTGATCTGATATCTTGTGAATATTATTAGTTGGTTGAGATTGAGACAATAGGATAATTTATGACCTTAAGAGACTGATGGCTTGTAGATAAACCCTCACATATCTAGACAGCCGTGACCGTATGGTGAGATGGATTCCATTTCATTATACGTAGCTAGCAATGTCCGCCCCCGCTCTCCAGTATTCTGGTTCTGGGGCGTGACACGATGAAAGCGATTGCTATTGGTGTGATCCTCGGGATTAATGCTGCTGGAATTTAGAGTTGCACATGCAAAATGATAATATATTGGCTTGATCAATACGAGAACTTTTTATTACATTAGAAATTTTTACTAGAGTCAAATGATGGTACAACTTGAAATATGGATCATAATCGAGAAATTAATGGGTTGCAAATGAAGTATATGAACGATAATTGGTACATAATTTGATCGAGGAGAATCATAGTATCAAAATAAAATTTGGCTATTTACTTTATCAATTTTGGTGGTATGAATGACAATGGACTTGAAAGTGAACTCTGGATTCGTTGAAAAACTTGATATAACTAAGTCGGAATACTTTGGGAAATATTAGATCGATTGTGAAAAATTATTCGAGTTGGAATTGGTAACATTCATTGTGTTATTAGTATGTTGGAGGATTGAATAAATGAGTTGAGATGATACGAGATGCTCAAGAGAGTTTGCTAGCATTCGGGAATAAAGTTATATGTAGCTCGTTCGTTTCTCTATCACTGATCTTGGTTGAAATGCATATATTTCTGGGACACCTAAAAAATGTGTATGATCCAGACTAAGTGGTATGCTGAATTCAAAGGAAGCTACGGAGGAAAGATTATCATGTGCTAAGAAAATTGCACGAGTGTTGGAGGAAAGACAAGAATGATAAACTATTTTGAATCAAATTGGAATGTTATAGCGAGATGGTACATTAATTAAAATCAATCGAGATATTGTGAAGAAATGTTATACTGCCAGTTAATCATAAAAAGTTTTACAAATTCAGTTGAAGTTTTGGGGATGAGTTTTGTTTAAGTTTCGAGGATAAAACTTTTTTGTGTGGTATATTATGTAGTGCACCGACCCGCACTGTGCATTATGGTAGTTGGTTAGTTCAATAAAGTCTTATTGGACTCGAGAATATGCGGAAGGATCGCTCAGAAGGCTATGAGATCGTTGCGGGAACCATAATAAAAATGTGAGTAGTATGAGTCTTTCGAAAATATTTTAGCTTCACACCTAATAAAAAGGGATTTGTATGATATGATTTCTTATTGCGAAATGCTATCTTGTATGGCACCCAGAAAGATAATGAAAGATAATTTAATCACATGACCCAAAAACTGTTGAGAATCATTTTATGGATTGTGTTGTGCAATAAAATACATGACAGATGAAGCAAAAGACCCAAATACTTGGGCAGTGAGTATATCTAGCCCCAGCTCGATAAATAGATAGTAAGACCAAGAACTGGGCAGTGAGTATGTTTGAGCTATGACCCGAAAGAACGTATGGTATCAAGGATGTTGGGAAAAGATTGAGTAATCATATTCTATTAACCGGTGTTGTTGTAGAATGTTGATTACACTAAGACCCTGGATTTTGGACAGATGGTAATGCGAGCGTCGTCTCAAAAAAATATGGCAAGACGAATGAGAACTATGGTGCAATTTTCTTAATTTATAATATCATTCACTATATGTTTTCATTGTAGCTAAGTTGCATATACTTGCATGGTCATGGACAACTTGTCGACTAATTATGGTTCTATGAATGGTAAATTGGAGGCCTCGAACCCGTTCCTCCTGGGGGAATTAGTGTGTTGAAGTAGTAGCACAGTGCTGAAGTTGTAGCACAGTGATTCAAAAACCTTTCGGACTGGCCCCTTTGGGCTAGGCTAACCTATCCCCCTTTTCATAGGAACAGTCGTGGGCATATTGAAAGAGTACCCAATGTTGAAGGGGAGCCGTCTAACCATAGGTCCGAGATGACATGTAGTCAGTGCCCCGCATATAGACAGGTCGCATGCTAATGATGGCTTATGCAGGCAGAGTAAGTTATTAATCATATACTAGAAAGGATGTCGGATGTTGGCAAGAATCACCTGAACGGTGACGAATATGATAAATATGATATTGTTCCTAACAATGTCGTGTGCAGGCAAAGTAAGTATTATAAATATACAGGGATGGCTACATGATCATGGATAAGAATCACCAAAGGGTGATAACATATATATTTTACACTATGCTACAATGGGAACTGCATGATTTACTTCTTGCCAGATATAAACTGTAATTAACCCTAAGGCAACAAGAAAGACCACTTTTAATAATGTTCCTATCACGTAATTATTTAGTGTTCTATTCTTATATGAGTTGGGCCAGCACCGCTCACCAGTACACGGAAATGTACTGACCCACATTTGTGGGCATCATTAGAGGTGCTCATGCATAGAAGAAATCATTTGATCAGTACTTGGCATCGATGAATCGGATGGGTGTGCAGAAGCTCTTCTCGCAAGATGATGGCTTCTATTATACGGGTCATAATGTATGAAGCATTATAACTCAATTGTACTAGTGAGATTGTAAGCCAAGTCAGCAAGTTTATTGTAAGCTAAGTCGACATGTTTGGTTGTAAGCCTAAATGGCATGTAATTCAATTAGCTATTCAAAAATTGTTGTAATCTACTATAAACTCTGTATTCAGCTGCAAGTCTTGTAATCTATTATAATTATCAATAAAGTGACATATTTCTTCATATCTTGTTGTGGCTTCAATTTATTTTCTTGGTTTTGCTACGATGTCGTTATTTTTTTTAGAAACAACAGGAACTTTAATAAATTTTCCTTGCCAAGTGCAATCTAGACTTATACGACAAAACGTCCAGTGACTAATTTTCAATTCTTCGGGATCGGGGCGTGACACTACATAAGACACTTGTTAACCATCATAAAAAAAAATCTTGCTAAGTTTTTATTCTGCATCCAGTACTAGGCCTGTAAGCAGATAATGTTAGCATGCAACCTAACTAGATGAAGGTCAACGGTGATATGCCATCTTGGACTATATTTTGGGTAAGACGACAAACACTTTTACGAGCCACGTTCTCCATCGAAGGTCCCAAATTATCTTATTGCGACATGCCCTTCAGTCCAGGTCGTACACCCTACTGAAGGTCCCATCATACTCGTGCTAGTACGTAAGCACCGTTCCCCCTAGGCAAAATCGATCAAGTTTCCCAAAGATCGTTTGAGAAACAAAACGTTGTGCACAAGTTGTCTATGACCATGCTAATGTGTGAATAGTTATTCTCAAACATAAGCATGATATATTTCAACAAATATGTCATAACTCTATATCATTTCTACTCAGCATTTACATTATATATCGAGCCATCGCTCAAGTTTATCTTCCTAGTCCAGGAACCATTATATTTAACCTACAATAATATACTCCATCATATACATCTTTGCCATATTATGATCAATAAGAAAAAACATAGTCACATAACTACACTCCAATAATAACATACTACATAGGCATAAAATCTGTATTTCTACGATAAGTAACATAATCCAAGTGATAGGATAAGAGCATCTCAAAATTTCCCAGTCTATGACAACAGTTTAAAGTTTCGTGTTCTATAGTAACAAATATACATAAATAAGATTACTCGCTTTATCTATTTGGGTTCATCTTTTTTATTATTAACATGCAATAATACTCATAGCATACGAAACATAGAAGCAACATCTGGTTCATTAGATGTGAGGTAAACAAGAGAGGGTTCATCGAAACCACACTTGAAGAAACCCCGATCTACCTCGACCGAACAAATCCCGAAGTAAATCCTCTGAATGGATCAAAATCCAAACGACCAATCTAGCCAACAAACAACTTAATACACCATGTAGAATGGGGCATTACACCATGGACCACCATGTAGTTAGGTCGTATACTAGGGATAAGATAATTACAAGCCTAACAATTTGATGCAGAGACGGACAAAAAATTATATTTAAAAATTGTTCTAATCCTTGTTTGTTACAGGGATGTATAGCCGGTCATGGGTAAGAATCATTATATAAGTGATACTCCTATTGTTATGTTTTATATTATAAATCATTCATGAGAAAGAAATTATTAAGTGAAAATGTTGCTATCATGTCCCTAAGGATCTGCTTGGATTGAGGGTTAAGAGAATTAAGTTAGGGGAAGTTAAGTAAGGGGAAATAAAATCATGCATAGTTTGAGGGTATGGGTTTAGGAGGGAGGGTTATATAGGGTTAAGTGAGGGTTTATTTCACCCTCTTTCGTCTATTTTTTAACCCCCAATCGGAGGGTTAACGAGGGGATTGAGGGGTTTTGTTTTAAAAGGTCATAGCTATCCCTTATTTGTTTTATAAAATATCATGATTTTTTTCTCCATTTTTACTTGTTTTCAACATGTTGCTCCATAGCTTCCTAATTTGTGAAGATATTTTGACAAGTTATAATTAAAGTTTCAGTCAAATTTAATTTTATGACATATGTAATAAGGTTATTTTGTAACTATCATATTTTTACTAATTCTCCTCTCACTCAAAACCTTCAATCCAAGCAAGAGTTATTAAACACCCCCCACTTAACTCTCCCTCCAATCCAAACAAGGTTCTATATATTGACTCTACTCCCCCTCACTTAACTCCCCCTCATTTAAACCCACTTAACTCTGCTTTTTTCACTCAATCCATGCAGACCCTAAGAAAGAAATTGGTTTAAGTGAAATATTGTTATCATGTCCCTCAGAATGAACTTGATTAAAGGATAATATTGTGTTTGTTAAAAGTAAAAAATAATGGATATAATGCATAAAATAGTCTATATTGCTTAATGAATGAAAGAAGAAAGTACGACTTTTGATTAAGTTTTTAAAAAAGAATTATGGATCTTGATTAGTATTGATATGAAATGGAAGTAGATAAAAGATAGAAAGACCACTGTTAAAAAAAATATTTTTTACATGATTACTTAGTGACTGCTTTTAGTTTAGTGTAGTTTTGGCCCACCGGTGCATTCCTCGGTGTACTGACCCCCACCTCCATGGGTGATGGATATTATGTTGGACTTGTTGAGGTGGTAGAAGACCCCCATTCTTTGAAAGCTGGAGATCGAAAGGCGCTTTGTTGTTTTTGTATAGAGGAATATAATATGTATGGAACGAATTTACTATAATTCTTCTCAGTTCTAATTTTTTTAAGCTAAGTGGGAATGTTAAGTTGGATATTGAAAGCCATGTAACTGCTACAAGTTATGAATAAAATATATTGTATCTTGTTCCATTGTTGTTATTTGGTTTTGTATTAAAGATCTGATGCTTCACTCTTGATTCAGCCTATTTTATTAATGTGCAAAATTTTGTCTTGTACAACCACGACTTAATTTTGTACGACATTACGCCTATTTCGGTCTAGCAGAATCGGGGCATGCAAGTAAGTCGATCTTATTTTTTAGATCTAATATTTTCTCTTTTACCGCCACCACAAATCTCTCCATGGAGAGACATGAAATTATTTGAGATCTAATATGGCGGCATATGGTATAATGCAGTAAAGTTATTCCACGGCAACACACAAAGTACTTTAAGAACTAATGTTGCCTTTTATGGTAGCGTTGATGATCATAGAGGTACACAGGTTCTTTAAGAAAGTGTTCGTCTATGAAAGAAATTAATTTCTCATGCAAACACATCAAACTCGTGGCCCAGCTGTCTAACAACAATGTAGCATGCCAAGTTCCTCAAGACCTAACACTGATTTATATGGCAAGCTATGTTCCTTACAAACTAACGTAACCCTCGATAATATTGCTCTTCGTGAGCAATAAGGCTCCTTGGGAGCTATCACAGCTTTTTGCAGCAACAAAAATGCATAAAGCAGTATTGTAGGAATATGTCTGAAGTAGAACCTGCGAGAAGCAGTTTATCTAAAGCAGCACCGTTAAAAGCAGTCTTCCAAAAGTAGACACCGCGATAAGTACTATGCCTGAGGCAAACACTATAAGAAGTATTCTGCCTGAAACAAATGTTGCAGGAATTAGTCTTCCTTAAGTAGACACCACGGGCATAAGTTTGGCTTAAACAGACGTTGTGGGATGAATTTTTCTAGAAGAAAACGTCGTGGAACTGCACAACAAATAGTTTTCCTGTAACAAACTAGCAGCAAAAACCATATAGATTTAGGGGCTTTGGAGGAACTTTGAATAATATACCACAATACAACAAGTAAACAGGAACACCTCGGTATAATAACTAGACCAGTACTTCAGAGGATATTATGGTAATATAGAACGGATATGTTAGCCCAATAATTGTATCATATTTTTGAATATGGCTAATTGCTTAAGTTTAACATTATGATATCACTAATATCCATGTAATCACTATCATGTTGCTACTTAAACTTATCATTATCCTAATGTTCACGATATCATATTGCTATGCTTGTATCATACTGTATCAAATTGTTTTGTTCGTCTAACATGTACTTGCAGACAAGCAGTAAGCATGATCAAACCAGAACATATGCAATAAAGAATTATTGATGGGCCAAAGACAGCGTTATACAAGAATATTTATCTGAACTCCTAGCGGTCTATCCGGGATCTCGTATCGGGGGTTCCGTTAGCGCCTCCCATGGGGATTCGAGGACGAAGCCTCCGAAAGGTATTCAGATTTTTAGATCTTTTTATCTTTGGACAACTGTCATCAAGAAAAAAAATGCGTCTTCAAGTTTGCTCAAATATCGAATGAAAGGTGTCATCCAAGGGCTATTAGTTTTTATATTTATTTCTGTATTTTATACTTTATTGAGTCTAGGAAAGCATTTTAGATTGATCGAATCGGTACTGGCTTAGCTAATTTCAGTCCACAAAAATACAGCCTACCTATCCACAATTCAA